>CM023097.1:9233495-9913771 GCA_013103745.1 Gardenia jasminoides | reverse complement strand
CCATGTATTGCTTAAGAATTTGAGAAAGACATACGACGATTTGAAAAGACAAATCGATTTCTATCAGAAAACCATTTGAAAAAAAGAAGCCTACATGGAAAATAAATACAGTTTTATGAAAAAATGTCGGAGGGAACAAAAATCTTTTAAAGAAAAGAATTAATGATTTGAATGCTTCTTTCCAAAAGCGAGAAAACAAATATTTTACAAAAAAAAAAGGAAAACCATTTTACATGGATAAAAATAGCTAATTTTATTATTTCTAGAAAAGAGGAACTAAATTTATTAAACCTACTTTTATGAATGATTCTAGTATTATGTAAAGCCATTTTTCTGCCAATTTGAGATATACAAAATGATTTTGTTATATGAAGAAAAATATAAGAAAAGGTATGAAATCTATGTGATTATTAGATCATGTTGTACTAACCTCATCTGAAATGTTCCTCTTAGTTAAAAAAAAAAAACTTTGGTTATAATGTCACTGCATTAAATACTTCGCTACCTTCTATTTAATGATTTCTGGATAAGGATTTTGATATTAAGAATTTGCATTTGTTCCTTGGTTATATGGATTTATGGTATTGTATCAGTTTGCCGGTAGTTGATATTATTTTGACTCATCTCTATTTCAGGATTTGGTCTTCTTCAGATATTGGCCTCATGGATACTTGATGACCCTGCATTGCATTATGATCTTGGTTCTCATGGATATCGGTATTTTATTCTCAGAATCATTAGAATTTGATTGTTTTATTGGAAATGGCAATATTGATGGTATTGATCTTAGGATCGGCATTTGAATTGTGGACACGCTTGTATTGAAGATTTCAACCATTTCTAAAAAAGATTTAACTACTGGTTTTGATTCTTTTGGTACTGAGGATTACAAATGTGTTTTGATTCTTTTGAGATTTAATTCAAAGTTTTTTGGGAAGTTTGGCCTACTATATTGGACATTTTTGGTTTAGATGATTTTGATCAAGAATTTTGATTGATAATTTTGATCAAAAAATATACTGATCTAGAAAGGGAAGTTGGTGGCCATATGGTCAAATGGTTTGAATGCTCAATCTAAATAAATTATGCTCAAAACACAAGTTATGTGTACAATTTCAAAATGAAGTGAGTTATAATATTTTTTATCAAAAGCTTTATTTCAAGAAATGAATTCAATTGTTTGTCTTCACCAAAAGTGGTGAGAATGTAAACGCGGATATCGGATTTTGTCAATTACAAACAATTGAAGAAATCAATTTAATATTTTCCATCGAGTATGAAAATGGTACAGAATGCAAACCCAAGCAATCGCTAACTCAACCAAAAAAGGCGCAAAGGACATTAAACTCGGACGCCGATAACTTAGTATCGGACGCCGATGTGCTGAAGAACACTCCATCACACCTCAACCTCGCAGACTGACGTCCGCATGAAGGTAAGTACGGACGATATCATCATCATCGGACGTCCGATAATTAAAGATAAATCCAAACTCTCGACCAAAGATCGGACGCAGACCTATCGGACCGAACAAAACCCATCTCGGATCATAGACATTGAGTAATCTTTTGGACGATGGCACCACGATAACATTGTATTTGACGTCCGATAGTTCCAACGGCTTATTTTTAACAAACCATATTTTCGAGTTGGTAGTTTCTCGGTGCCATTTCATACTCTATAAATACCCACAAGTTCAAGAGATAAGAGGACTTTGCCTACATGAAATACAAACTTACAAGTGAAATATTTGGGTAGAAATATTCTTTATTTGTTGTATAAAAGGAAAAGGTTTGGAGGTTACCCACAGAGTGAAAGAAACCTCGGTGAAGGCCTCAATTATAATAGTAGTTTTAATTGGTTGAGTGAAGCTTCAATTATAGCTTATGAGGGTTATAATAGGATAGTTGTAAAATTCCTTGCCTCAACTAAAGGCTTTTAGGGGAGGGAAAAAGTGAACCTACACTTGTTATGTGTTGGTTAGCTTCACCAACCATCAAAGAAGCTACTAGTGGATTTTATTCAAGTCTCCGCAACTTGGAAATTTGGTTTGCAATTCTTTCTATATCCTTCTTTCTACTCAATTGTGACATCTTTATGTGATTAATTTGACATATCTTGTAAACTTGAGAAATTGTTTCTGTACGGTTTATTTGGTGAATTCTATATTTACTTGTTTTGTTAAACTACTAAATTCACCCTCATTGGTTGCATTCTGACCAACAATTATCATTTAACATGGGAGAGTAGTATTTAAATTTTGATTTTGATAAAATTTAACAAAGGAAAAGGCAAAAGGTGATGTATCACCACACATAATAAACAAGGGTTAATTACAATTAATCCCTTTAAAGTATACTCCATTTTTCACTTTAACCCTTAACCTTTTTTCTATCTCACTTTATCCCTTAATGGACAAATTACCCCTCTCATTTTTCTCATTCTTTTTTTTTCTCTCTTGTCCTTTTCTTTCTTTCCCCTTTTTTTCCCTCTTTATTTTTTTGTGTGATGTCTCACTTCTCCCTACTACAGACCGACCTCAGCCTAACTCATCGCGGGATTCACTACATTCCACAAATTCTAAAAAACTTAAAACTATCTTAGAGATAACATAACCTCAATGCTTCATAATAACATTTATATATCTCAAAAGTAATTGCATAAACTCAGGACAAAAGGTTGAACATTTGAGTTCAACTGCAGTACATCTCAGATCTCTCCCAAAAAGTAAAGAGAATTACGTGCTTATACCAAAACAAACAAGCTTAAATTCCCAAAATTATCTATTGCTATCCTTGAGCCCTTTTTGCCTTGAATTTTGTTAAGGAAAACAAATATGTGGTATGAGTTTATGCCCAGTAAGTATTCCAAGAAGTCAAGCAAAATATGAGCAATACCAAATTTAACATGTTAACACGCACCTTAAACATAACTTCAAGTATAACCATAACCAAATTTAAGAAACAAGAAATAAGGTCAATACATAAAATGAGCCATAAATGATAACATTAATTCAAATAATTATTCATTCAAGTAAATCAAATAGTAAATAATAAATGAGATCTCAAAAGGATACGGAACTCATTAGAAGTCATTTTCCACCTTATAACTTTCAATAAACAATCCCCTACATTTTTTCACCTTATAACCTCCGAACTTCCACCTTATGACCTCCAAAACGATAAACAACTCAAATTTACTTTCACCTATAACCTCCAAAATAATAAACAATCCCAAAATTTAATATTAAACATTATACTCAAGGCCTTTCAAATAAGAGTTTTGAGCTTTGCACTTAACATTGGTAAGTCATTACCTGTGGCTGTCTAAACCGATCCGATCCCTGACAGGTCTAGGATAAGTTTTGCCTACCTGGACTCCCATGATGGCTGATCAAGGATAGGTTCCAACGTAAGAGTAAGTTAGTTCACCACGCGATAAAAGTACACATCGCCTACATTTATGCACATTTAACATTCAACTATGCATTGTGAACAAGCAATTATTGAAAATTAAATGAATTAACTAATCAAGGGAATCACAATAACATGGCACTTATTAGTATGTTAATCAAAGAAGCATTTTAAACAAATTATAGCATTTACACAAGTATCATATTTTAAGCATACATGCATTGGAACACTTACCAAGTCAAGCAAGGCAACTTTCTGCTGCTGGTAACCCAAATCCTCTTCATTTATTCCACAAGTCTAATAGCAAGTGAAATAAAATATTTCGACTACCCCAATCTTAAAAGACCAAATACATATACTAGTGGTACCAAGAGTTAAGCACGCTGTCATGCGACAAGATGCATAATAGATTAGAAGAGAGGTGAAGGAAACACTTATAAAGAGGAAAAAGGAGGATTGATAGATTTGTCATCTCTCAAGATTTTGATCATAATCATGGCTATGGTTATCGAGATTGACAAACTTTATACCGCTTTGAAGCAGATATAGACCTACAACTTTTGTGAAGACATCAAATCCCAAATCGACAGACGTGGTCAAATTGGCAAAATCGACGTGATAGGAAAATTGTCATCAATGACAGTAGATGAAATGTCTCCAAGAAGGCCATAACTTGGTGTAGAAAATCAAAAGTGAACACCGCTGGCGCTTTAAACTAGATTCATAGACCCTTCCAATGGTATAAGGCTGAGGCTCTAATTCATTTTTTATCACTACCAACAATTTTGAGAAGTTGATATTATCCACCTCATTTCACGGTTCAACCCTAAATTCGAATTAACCATCTAATTTAACTACCTAGCTTTCATAAGATCACAACTTGCACACCAATATTGATCAAGATTATACCAAGTTTCTTGACCATGTTTAGGGTTTATCTACCACACAACCAAAGGAAAATTATGTGCTTAAAACCGCCGCAATAAGAATGAAAATTCTCATAAACAAAACTTCACCATACCCCTTCCCGCTCGGGAGATCAAGAGTATCAGGTTGTGATGAGCTTGCCTAGTTCATAGCCCTTGGTATATCCCTCCACATTCCATTTGGTCTTTTGCTTAGAGATTATAAAGCGCAAAACTCTAAATCAAACCTGAAGATTTTGAGCTTGAATGCGGAGGGCTTGGGTATAGCCATATCAAAACTGAATGTTGAGTTTGGCTAGGTCATTCCAAAATTGAGTTGAGCTAACAAACTTCATTACCCCTCACACTCTGCCATTTTCAAAATAGTGGCCTCTATTCTCTTAGTTTGGTCGCGACCTTTTGCTCCATCTTCAAAGATAGTCTTCAATGAGGCCATCTTCTCGCTGCTCCTGAGAATGAGATTGATCTAGTTAGTTTTTAGTTCTTCCACCTCCCTCTAACAGTCTCAGTCCCTCCGGGTGATGGTATTTGCCTGAGTAAAATCATGTGCTCATACCTTGGCCATATTCACCCTCAACTAGATCGTCATAAAAATAAAAAAATGACTGGCCAGCATAAAACAATTAGTTCAAGAAGACACAAAATTTAAAGAATAGAAAGAAAAGGGCTCACCCCTGTAGAAGTGTTAACAATTGGCATGGAGGCTAGCCATCTTGATAAAGTCATGGTCCTTGGGAAGAAAGACATGAACCAACTCCACCAACCTTGGGGAACTGGAACTCATCATTGATGGATAGGCATGTACAATGGACTGATCTCCCATAGGATGTAAAACCATACCATGTAGTTCCACATGGAAATAGTGAGTTCTCTCTGACCTTGCTCCTCTATAGTGTTGGACTCCATAATGAGAAAGGTCCAACAAGACCAACTGGCACCCTGGGAGTAGAGATATAGTCCTTTTACTCAAAGCAATGCCTCTTTCTCTCGTGCCTTCCTCTTAGCAAGAATCCTTTCTTCTTCTTGGCCTACTGCCCAAGAAGGAGAGAGGTTGAGCTGAAACACTAGTCGGCTGGTCTCCACCTAAACTGGTTCAAGTAAGAGTTGAACCGGTAGGGCCACCAAAATTGAGGAGGGAAGCAAACTTTATTGCAAAATAAGAAGAAATTCAAGTAAGAACAAGAAATCCATGTATTATTCCGAAAACAAAGATATAGAGGCATACCCAGTTCTTCGAGAGTAAGATCTCTCTCTACCGTAAAGAGAAGAACTCACCATTTTAGTGTCAGCAGAAAGTTCACTAAAAACTTTAACATTTAGCATAAGATCCAAACCAGGATCTTGTTCAATTTAGAGGAACATTTTTAGGATACACCAATAGCCACTTGTGTATCTTCTAGCAAAAAGTGGGAAAAAATTAAATTCTTCATAAAAAAATAAATTGAACTTCCATGCTTTGATGGAGAAGGGCTGCCAAAAAAAAGATCCCTAATAGGTGCTTTATTCCACTTCTGCAATAGTAAAGTAGAACCGTGACATGACCCGCTTAGCTTCATCAGAAATAGGCAAGGTTTAGGTTAAGAGAGGTAAAATCTTGATTTTCTGTGAGTACAAAGAAATCCAAATGGACCAAAAATCACTTGAGATAACCCGATGATCTCAATAGACCGGTGCTGGATACTAGACAAAAATGAAGGAATAAATAGCCTCGCCTAATTGTTACCGATTCTATAAATGGCTACATATCCCTCCAGAGGGTTATTGGCCATTTTGTTTGTTTGAGCAGCTCAAGCAACATACTCAAAAGGGATGGAATACAGCTAAACTAATCTATCCACTTCGCCTTGATTAATAGTAGAAGGATACTCCAACTTTCCCAAAGTCAACATTTGTACCTTGTTCAGCAGAACATGGTTGACTTCCTATTCAACAACTACTAGGTCATGCCTCGCTCAAGACCACCCCATCCTCTCAACAAGAGGATTTACTTAGAGGCTAAGGGGAACAACTTCTAAAAGAATATGTTTGAAAGAACTCATTGCTTCTATGTGGGGAGTAAGGGGAGAGGGAAGGTATTTCGATCCCAAGGACCACTAGTGAAGAATAACCGAATTAGAAGTAATCTCCATAGGCTACTCACCTAACTACCCTACCCTGGCAACCAAATTGTGATATCGAATGTTTAAGAAGACATAAAAAAACTTGAGGAAGAAAAGCTTATTGGTGGAAAGAATGGGACTCAAAAAAACAAACTCCTCTAGAACAAAACTAGACTGAGCTCATGAAATTGCTGATAGAAAGCAAAAGTACTAGAGAGATAAAGAAAGTATGAAAATGACAGATGGTTCCCTTGTTTATGGAGAGAGGCAGGCGGTACCGAGCAACCTTTTCAAATTCAACTAGGCAAAATTATTGTACATTAAATATTGGTGGTTATGAAATGATGAATACGGTGTATAGTGGGAATCAAAGCATCGGTGTCATGATTACACCCACGACCGCCAATGCCAAATTATCACTTGTGAAAATAAGACAAGACTAAATTCATTTGGGAAATGAATCTAGTTTTCGGGGGCTAAGTAGCAAGCTATGAATATATATAGTACACATGGCATCCCTATTTTGTCTCAACCTAAACAAAATAAGACTAAACTGGAGTATTGTAAGAATGGGAATGAGTTATTTAGATAGACAATAACTCTTATTGAACTTTATCATCATAAATCGGGGGATATTTCTTATCATTATTTCATTATCTTAGAATAGCATTTGAGATTAACAGTAACTCCTTGTTATTAATTAGCTATCTCATTATCATCTATAAATACATAGGTGGAACTACAACTAGGTATACAATACTTATTACTTCATTCTTTCTATTCATTTCTTCAAAAAACTCCCAATCTGACTTGAGCATCAAAGTGACAATGGAGTTAGTCCCATTTTGTGCTTTCAGTCGATCAATTCACCCATCCAAGAAGGTCCTCTCTGGGTTCTGTTTGGCATATCAGTTTTTCTGCTCTTTCAAATAGCAAAGTAGATCAACTAATTGGTAAACCAAATCCATTGGTGATTCTGCAATCCTCACTACAGCTACACATGTTGCAATTCAGCTTGCAACCAGTTCAAACAGCTTTTTTGACCAGTTTTTCTAAAGAAAATTTTGGCTGGATCTACATTAGGATCCTGGAGATTTAAAAAAAAACTTTTTAAGATTTCAAGAGACAACTTGCATCAATTTGAACAAAATTATTACAAGCAAATTTTATCATAATAGGACCCTTGAAGACATTTTCGTGAACTTTGAAGCCTAATGATATCTACCAAAATAAAATTGTTCTTCACTAATATTTCTTAATTCACTAGATTTAGTATAGTTTAGTACAATTTCATCCAGCTTTATATATAACTAAGAGTAAATGGTGAAAAGGCCACCCAAATTTTAAAATTGTAATTGTTGCTCACTAAATATCTTTTTTGGCAAAAAATATCACTCATCTCTTCAAAACATGCCATGTTTTATCTGGGTGAGTTTATTACCTAATCCAAAGAAGAAACACAATAAAATATTCAAATTTTCACTGTTTCAATCCCCAACAAGGAGAAAATTGATTAGTTCAAATTGCCAAATCAACACCACAATCAAAACCTCCAAAACCCATCTCTATAACCCCGTTCTCCCATCTATTCAATGTAGGAAACTACCTTAGCACTTCAACTAATGATCTTCTCATTCACATCCTTTTCATTCATGAACTTTGACCAAGTTATTGCAACCAATTTTGTGTAAGAAAATGGAAAATCTCGAAATCAACGCCACAAAAATCAAGTATTGTAATGGATACCTACCAAACCTTTCTCACTCCTCTCAAAATCCATGCCCAAAACCTTATTTCCTAAGGTTTGCCAAATATATACCACACCAACCGTAACTATATACTTATCCAAGTGAAGTCCTTGGATCGAGATGGAACTATCGGAGAGAAAAGCCAAAGTCGAATCCTACCAACTTGGACGCCAATTTTGATGCATTAGTTGTGAATTTTGATTTTGGGCCACCAAAGGATGGTTTTCTGGTTGGGTGACAAGTGGGATGGTGTGGCAATGTGTGGTATTGATTGCTAGAGTTTTAAGGGTGGTTATTAGAGAAGGCAAGGGAGGAGAATTTGCCAATCAAAGTATTTCTCAAAACTAGTGAATTTAGAGAGAATTGAGAAATTAGAGGAATACACTTTAGGTTAGCTTCAAATACGTAAAATGCTTCCGTTGGTCACCATTTACTTGTGAACCGTGCTGCCAAAAACTGGACTTTTTCAAACCCTTAATCAATTGTTTTGAATATTTTATTGCATATAAGGATGACTGGATGACAGTGGCAGATAAGGATGTTTTTAAAATAAAGATTCATAATTTTAAAAGAGATTGGACTAGATAATGAGAATAGATGAGGAGTGAGTATGCAAACAATGTTCTTAACATCAATCAAATTTTAAATTTATAATTTTCTAAAATACCTACACGTAATTTTTTTGCAAGTATACAAGTTGCATTGAAGTATAAAAAATGAAACCAAACTCATGGAAGAATAGACAACTATTGTTCACTAAAATTCCTTCATTAGCTAGACAATTACAAATGGAAGAAAATAAATAAAAACTATAAATATATAATGAAAAGGAAGTAAAAACAACATAAAGTTCAAAGAAATGGAATTTAACCACGCTTTGTAGTGATATCACTTGGGTAATTAAGTACTACCAACTTGGTTAGCCATGGTGTAATTTCTTGTACATGTAAAACTTACCTCATAGTGAATCAATTATACCTATAATAAGTAATCCATAACTACACTGTGGTTATAAAATCAGTTACAAATTCATGAAATTCTATGAAATTGCATAGAACAAAGTCATAAAAGCCAAAGGTGCAATATATTTAGCACTTCCTTGAACTATATTGAATTACAACTTCATTGATAATCCAATATCTTTAGAAAATCATAACTAATGGCTAGTTAATGGTGATTGTAAGAGCAAGAGTGCAAAATAGCTAAGTCAAAGTAATAGCATCAATCTCCCAAGCAAATCTCACAAACAAAGCATAGCAAGTTCATTTAACCTAAGGCATGAAACTTTAATTGAACATAAAGCAAATGAAAATAATCCAATCTTGTATTATAACCAAAAAAAAGAAACAAATACAAGAGTTAAAGTGTTACGACACCAAAACTTTATCATTGAAGCTCAATTTCTCCATCTTCAACCTCAATCATTATCCAAGGTAGTTAAATAAAGATCTAATAAACTACACTAATCTTAATCTAATTCCACCCTAAAAGCTAAGCTCTAGTTAGATCTACTCTTTCGGTGGTTTCTAACACCGACAAATATCATCCCACAATTGGCCACCCAAGGTCACGTTTTGTTCCCTGATGGGGTTATAGCCTACAACAAGCAAAGCCCAAACCCACAGTCAAGAAACCCAACACCCTCAAAAGGCCCTCACAGCGGGGACATACCGGCCGATGATATGGGCTGGATCCTGCTCCCAAACCGTGGGATCGTTACAATCCACCCCTTGGGACCCACTGCACACCCGTAGTCGAGTCGACTGATACCAACTCTAATACCCTCACCAATACCGCCCCAAAGCTTCACCTCAAGGCGTTTGTTCTCGGAGGGGTTATAGCTCACAACAACGCAGCCCAAGTCCCGCAGGTCCAGAAGCCCAACACCCTCCAAAGGCCTCTGGCCAAAGTGGGACATACCCACCTGATGATGATAGTCCAAGATCCCTCTTCCCAACCGGTGGGATCGCTACATGGTTATCAGGGTCTTCTTCTCCTTTTGTCCGCTTTGGTTCGCAGGCTCTTATATTGTATTTATATGGGACAAATATCCAAGAAAAGTGAGAAAGAAGCCTTAAAAATCACCTCTCTTCCCACCAATTTGACTCACACCGCGGGTGGATTGTGGAATAGATTGCTCCCGCTTCTTTCTCCAAAAACAATTGTATTCTACCTTGAATCCGCTTAGAACCCAAGGATTAGTTTGAAAATATCCCTGTGCAAATAGTCAATTAGCTCTTATGAAAAATAGTAGAATTGTATTCCTTTGAGATAACTTTCCAATGGGGCAAAGATTAGGGTGGTTTGAGCAGATGTCGAGATGTGTTCAAAATATTGAGGACTAGTTGAAGAGCATGGCAGCAACAATGCGGCTTCAATAAATTAGACTGTCTATGAAACATGAGAATTGGATTTCAATTCTTGTAAGTATTATAGTCCTTCCTCTTATTTAAAATGGTTCAAACTCATCTTAATCCAAGGTTTGTAGCTCAAATTATAGCCAAAGTACTAAAATATGTCATTGTTGCCAATACTTTTTTTCTTGTTTCTTGATTGCATTTCATCCCTTGATCCTTTTCATGTAACATGAAATCCACTTCAAATCATCAACAATCATCCAAATATCTTCTCATTTCATTCCACTAAAGATCAAATCATTAAAACTTACAAAACATGAAATTTTAATTATTTAAGGCCATAAAATGTAACGCTTCTCACTTTAACCACAAAATGTAAATCCAACAAATTCTAGCTATTTAACTTAAAATTAGATAAAAATTCACTAAAACACACATAAATAATAACTACATAGAAATATGTAAAAATAAACTTATCATCTTAAAACTCTTGAATTCTTATATTTGATTCTTTTATTTAGTTATAATACAAGTTTACTATTTGCTTTTAAGTTTTGCTAGTTTTACACCTAGAATTTGATAAACTTCTATAATTGTATGTGATATTTACTTGATTATTTGGTTTTTATATCTTGTGCAAATTATTTAACACTTATAATACAATCATGATTAGTTAGCCATTAGTTGTGATTATATAAAGGTGTTTTATCATTAATGAATCTTGAGATTCAATACTAGTTCATGGAAATGTTAAATCTAGGAAGTTAACTCAATTTATTTAGGCTGCATTTTGTACCTTTAATCAAATAATTTCATAGAATTTAATGAATTTATAACTAGTTTCATCATTATAAAACATAGATGAGAGTAGTTATAGGTATAGTTGATATATCTGAAAGCGAATATCACATACATTAGGAAATTACATCAATACTTAACCAAGGAAACTCGTTCATTTAACTAGTAAGTTTAGAAAGTCCATAACCCTAAGATCCTTATTCTTTTCATTTTACTACTTTTGTTATATGTTTATAGAATACAATTACTTGTTTTATTTGTGGTCGCTTAAATAAGTAGAGAAGTTTGAATTATACCCATAATTGACAATCTTTCCTATAGAATCGATACCCTAATATTTCTTATATTCATATACAACTTGTGCACCTGCAATAGTAAAAGTTTAAATTATATTTAAAATTGACAACAATTAAAGTTCAAAACTTTGCACCTATCAATCTACTGAGGGATGGTTGTGGATAAAATAAGCTGCTGGAAGGCATTGGTACCAACCCTTGATTGTTGAGGTAAATTATCATGAAGCCAAATGACAATAGGCAGCTTTGAATTGAGTCATAATTAATTTTGTAAATGGCTTGTAAGCATGAAAATGTGGAAAAATTAATTTTTCCTGAATTTTAGCATGTGGTGCATCATCTAAAGCATAAGTGAAGCTTGGTATTTGGGTACCAAAATGCTCAAGTTTTCAACCTGTAGAAAATAATGTTAGACATGGATCAAAGTTTATATGTTTACTGCTCTAAAATCTTCAAATATTAGGGGTTAAATTGTAATTACTAATATATAAACAACAAAAACAAAGGGTAGAAGCATCTTGAATAAAAGAAAGACTTCAATAAAATAACTATATAACAAAGTGTCACCTTGATCGTTAAATGACCCAAACCAACCAAGTGGGGCTTCTGAGGCATATTTAAGGGTAGAATGCTGCTAATTCAACTAAATTAATAAAGGCAGATAACAGTGGGATCTCTTATTCAACCCTCAAATCCTCTTATATTTTCTTCCTTCTGTGTAAAGTTTAGAGCCTCTTCTTAAGCAATAAAAAGAGGAAAGGGCAAACAATCCAAGTTTAAACCATAAAATCACTCCAAAACAAACACAACCGAACAACGTAGGGGTAATAGAATTCATAAGATAACAAAGCATGCAAAAGTAAAGCATATAGAACTCAAACAAAGACATTTAAAGGTTAACTTACTAAAGGACCTTCAATCCTCTCACCAAAAATGAGAGTTGGCAAGAAATTTATGTATGTTTGGATTGAAGATTATTTGAAGTGTTTTTTTTTAATAATACTATAGCACTATTTGTAATGTCATGATATATTAGAGATCAGGAAGTTAGATTTTAAGTTTGAATTTTTTTACATCAACATCTTATCTGCCAGGCTGATAGAATTTTCTTGTATTTTGAATTCTAATTTGATTTTGTATTTTGATTTGTAGATAGGAATTATCTTTTATAATCTCTGCAGAGAAACTTTTATATAAACTCTCAATGGCATAAATGAAGAATAACCCTTTCTAAATTTTACATGGTATCAGAGCAAGTTCATTTCTATATACTAGAACAAGTTCATTTGTCTTCTCTTGACCTTTTGCTGAAGATTGCTTAATCACTTGAATTACAATATCATCAAGTGAAAAACAATCAGCAAATATGACCGATGCTATTGATTACACCTCTCCTTATTATCTTCATCCTTTTGACCATCCTGGAATAGTTTTAGTTTTTCAAAAATTAACAGGTGATAATTTTCCTTCCTAGAGACTAGCCGTTAAAATTGCTCTAGTAGCCAAAAACAAACTATGCTTTGTTGATGGAAGTCTAGTGAAATCAGATTTACCTGCATCAATTATCATGGCTTAGGAACGCTGTAGCAATATGATTACGAGTGTTGATACTGAAAATAGCGTCAGCTATGTAGATGAAGTATGGAGTAATCTTGAAGAAGGGTTTTCACAAGGTAATAGTCCAAGAATCTATGAATTAAAGAGGTCTATAGCAACTTGTCAAGAATAACAATTCATTGTTGCATATTATACAAAATTAAAATTTTGTGGAATGAGTTGGCTTCCTACACTAAATTACCCAACGCAAATATGGGGTAAACAAGGAGATTCACACCCTTTGGTCTAAAAAAATATATCAATTTCTTATGGTCTTAATGATAGATGGGAAATTAAAGACTCAAGTTTTGATCATGGATCTACTTCCTAATATAAATAAAGTATATTCTTTGGTCTAATAAGAAGAAAAACAAAAGGGTCTACAAGTCTTCAATTTTTCTAGGGATGCAAGCTTTAACGGCTTCATCAAACTAGGTTTCTTAGAACACTAAAACAAATTTTGGTGGAAAAAAATCTACTATGAATTGTGATTATTGTGGTGGGAAAAAGACATACACGCGGTTGTGTTGAGATCCATGGATATCCTACTTGGCATCCTATATCCAAAACTAAATCCATAAGAAATACAAGTTCTTCAAAGGTTCCAACTATATCTACTAGCATACCTGATGATAGTTTCGTACTAGTACCAGTAGCGTAGACTTCTAGAATAGTACCTCATTTTCCTCAAATTTCTGCAAGTCAATATCAACAATTGTTGTCCATTTTGAGTGTTGATGCCCAGTTGGATGTTGCAAACTTTGCAGGTATAAATAATGTAATGCAGCACTAGGTTCTTCTTCTAACTCTAGGATTGTTGATTCAAGACTTCTAATCATTTCCGTCAGACTTGTCCTTACTCTCTAAATTTGTTGAAAATAAGAATGTCAAACTTGTGTGTTTACATGATGGGTCAAACATTCCAATTTCTTATACAAGAAAGTTAATTATTTTTCCTTCAATAAATTTGAAAAATGTGATTTGTGTCCCAAATTTTCATTTTAATCTTCTTTCCATTAGTAAAATCACAAAATCACTAAATTGTGTTTCTCTTTTCTTCTCAACCTTTTGTGTATTTCAGGACTTGAAAACGAAGAAGCTGATCGGAGTAGGTGAAATGAGAGATGGACTTTATCACTATAATCAACCTTTATCACAACCAGATGTTGTACTTTCAACTCATTCTAGTTCTACTCTAGATTTATGGCATTTACGGCTAGAAAGTCCTTCTTTACAGAGTTTGGCTAATTAACCATATCTCAATAGTAATGCTTCTGAGAACTCTCCCAAATCATGTAATATATGTACTTTAGCCAAACAAACCAGACTTCCATTTTCATTAAGTATGAATAATGTGTTTCATCTTTTGAACTCATTCATTGTGACGTATAGAGTAGTTATCCAACTGCTTCTCATTCAGCTGCTCATTATTTTTTGACTATTATTGATGATTATTCAAGGAGTGCATAGGTTTAACAGATTAAATTCAAATTTGAAACCTATTTTTTCTTAAAAAATTTGATTACCATGGTAAAAAGTCAATGCTATCATCAAGTTAAAAATGTTAGATCCAATAATGGTTATGAGTTTTTTTTTCTGGTCCTGTGCAATATTTCTTTTATAAGCAAGGAATTTTGCAACAGTCAACTTATGTAGCAACTTCTCAACAAAATGGTAGGGTGGAGTGAAAGCATAATCATCTCCTTGAGATAGCACATGCCTTAAGATTTCAAGCTCATTTGCCAATTCGATTTTGGGAGAAATGTGTTTTAATAGTTGCCTATTTAATAAATTACATTCCTACTCATGTCTTATCTGGTCGAACCACTTATGAACTGCTTTTCCATAACAAGCAATCATATGACCACTTCTGGGTATTCGATTGTCTATGTTTTACTCACAACAAAGATGCGCCAAAAACTAAGTTTGATGCAAGAGCAAAATGTTGTATTTTTGTTAGATATCCTTTTGGATAACATGGTTATCATTTGTATGATCTTGATTCTAGAAAGAATTTTACTGGCGGAGATGTGATTTTTTTGGAAGATAAATATCCATTTAGAAATGATTCTTCAATTGCACATTTCCTTTATCTATCTTTTATATAGATCAAGATAGGAAGGCATTTGATAATACCACAATTAATTCTAGAACATCATTGCCTTCTGATCATATAACTCTTTCAAATTCTGAAGATCCTGAAGTTGGCAATCAAACGAATGATGATTCTTAGATCTTGCAGTGGCCTTAGCATGAAATCGTGAGATCTTTATATTTGCATGACTATATTTGCTCCAATGCTTCTTCAAAACAGTCTCCTTCTCGCTCCATTCAATTAGCAATTTTCAAGGTCACCAACCCAAGGTATTCTTTATCCTATTGATAATTATTTGACCAATTCTGCTTATTCTTTATCACATAGAGTATTTCAGGCTGATATTGCTACTTATAATGAACCTAAAACTTACAAAGAAACAGTTCAACATTCTCATTGGTATGAAGCCATGGTAGCATAATTGTGACCATTTGAGGAAAATAAGACATGGACTTTAGAGCATTTACCTTCTAGTAAATGTCCAATTGGTTGCAAATGGATTTACAAGATAAAGTAGCACTCTGATGGCTATATTGAAAGGAACAAAGCACGTCTTGTAGCTAAAGGATTTACTCAAATTGAAAGTCTTGATTTTCATGAAACTTTCACCCCAATGACAAAACTTGTTACAGTACGGTGCTTATTGGCTATTGCATCTATTAAAATTTGGTCATTGTATCATTTAGATGTTAATATCCCTTTCTTCATGGAGATTTGCAAGAAAAAATTTATGTGACGCCTCCTCCTGGTTATCCTATGTAAGCAAAGAATTTGGTTTGTCGACTTTGCAAGTCTTTGTATGGTCTCAGATAGGCATCTCGTCAATGGATTACAAAATTTTCTTCAACTTTAAAAATAGTTGATTTCAATTAGTCAATTGCTGATTATTCATTATTCACTATGACAAATGGGTCCATCTTGATATTTTAGTTTATGGGGATGATGTTATCATTACTAGTAATGACAAAAACTCAATTGATCATCTGAAATCCTATTTACATGAACAATTTCATATAAGGGTTTGGGTTCTCTAAAATATTCTCTTGAGATTGTGGTTGCATATTTTGCTAAAGGAATTTTTTTAATCAAAGAAAATATATATTGACCATTCTGAAAAACAGTGGTTTTTTGGGTTCCAAACCAGTTCCATTTCCAATGGAGTAGAATCTAAATTTACTACCATTGATGATGATATTCTTCATGATCCAGGATCTTATAGGCATCTGATGAGAAAGTTTATTTATTTAACTATCACGAGACATGATATCATTTACTCAGTTCATTTGCTGAGTCAATTCATGCATAAGCCTTGCAAGCAACATTTAGATGCTGCTTATAGAGTACTTCGTTATTTGAAAGGTACACCAGATCATGGAATTTTGCTATCTTCAAAAAATGATTTACAACTTTTCGCTTTTTCAGACTCTGATTGGGGCAGTTGTTCAATGTCTTGACATTCTATCACTCATTCTATTACATTTTTTGGCAACAGTTGATTTCTTGGTGTACTAAGAAATAGACGATGGTTGCATGATCTTCAGATGAGGTCAAGTATTGTTCTATTGCAACTACTTGTTGTGAACTTTCATGGTATCTTTTAGCATATTTTGGATTTCCTCATCCTAAAGCTATAACATTACTCTGTGATAATCAAGTTGCTTTTCATATTGTAGTAAATCCGGTATTTCTTAAGTGTGTAAAACATATTGAGTTAGACTGTCATCTTATTCGGAAAAATTTTAGTCTGGCTTAGTTTATGCTGCTTATTCACCATCTCAACATCAACTTGTTGATATCTTTATCAAATCACTAGGTTGGGATCAATTTTAGTTTTTACTATCCAAGTTGGGAGTTACAAACTTACACTCTCAAACTTTAGAGGGAGTATTAGAGATTAGGAAGTTAGATTTTAAGTTTGAATTTTTTGACATCAACATCTTATCTGCTAGGTTGATAGAATTATCTTGTAATTTGAATTCTAAATTAATTTTGCATTTTTATTTGTAGATAGGAATTATCTTTTGTAATCTTTGTAGAGAAATTTGTATATAAACTCTCAATAACATGAATAAAGAATAACCCTTTCTAAAATTTTACAATATATGTTAGATCAAATGATAATTAAAATTTTTTTTCTAAATAATAATGTAGTATCCACTAAATAAACAAGAACTTGATATGATATCTCTTCGTTTTTGGGTACATAAAAGTTTGGGTGAACTCAGTTCCGGTGACTATCATGGGTCAGTGTAGGTCTTAGGGACCAATGGTCGCTTGCTAAGGTATTTACAAATCATCCACAAGTACATTTCTCACATTAACAGTAAGATTTGAACGCATGATTTTTTGTGAGAAAGTGGCTAGTGCTTACCAACTGAACCGACTTGTGTTGGTAATATGATATCTCTTTACTCAATCGAAACTTCCTTACTTTTTATTGATTATTGAACCTTTAACTCTCTTATCTCTTATCGTTTTCTATAGGGAGCAAAAGTACGAACATATGAAAAATACTTCCAAAAAACTTTCATACTTTTTAAGAAGATTAAAAATGGATTAATCTTTCCTATACTGACAGTGTATATACTATCAACTTTGGATGCATGACAACTCATTCGAACTTGAATTTGAAATTCAAATTTAATTTATGTGTCATTCATCTAATCGTGATAGTGTATACATTAACAATGTATATAAGATTTATTCATAAAACATAAGGGAGTTGATGGTCCGTGGCCCTCCCGACGTCCTAGTTCAAGATTCTAGATACCCCGATCTACCATTTAGAGGCGGGCAAAAATACCCATTAATTCAAAATCCGTGAGATCTGATGTGTTCCGCTCCAAAAAAATAGGGTACCCAATTCTCATTATTTATCCAAGTTAAAAGAGAGTTGGGTATCTGCTTATATATGGAGTAGGTTAGGGTCATAGGATTAAAAATCCGTGGGTATCCAACCCACTCGTATATATTTACTTTTATTTTTATTTTTTTATATACATATACAAAATATTATTTTTAAAACTAACTAAGTAATTTTATTGAAGAAATTATATGCCAAGTATGAGTGTCTATTATTTGTTTAAGATATTCATTTGTAGAAATCACGATGTTATTTATTTTACAAAAGAGTTTAATTAATATAGAATATGTATGAAAAGGAGTATTGCTTATAATGATTTTCATTTACTTTTGAATTTATTTATTTTTCTTTTTCTTGTATTCTCTTTGATGTTTATTTCTTAGCACGAGACTTTTTTTTGTGTAAAATTTATATTGAATGTTAGATGAATATCTAAAATATAAAAATAAACAATTATAAATTATTTTTCAAAAAAAATGATGAGAGGGGTGGGGCAGGTACTAGCCAATCAGATTCGCTTTTAGCGGATACTTGATGATCGTGTATCCGTTAATATACAGGGTGGGTAAGGATAAAAAAAAGTTGACTCGCAAGATACGGATCAAGTCAGCAAATGTCTCATGGGATGTGTATTCGATTCGTGTCCACCCCTACTAACATTGAAGAATGGACCCAAGGTTATCATGATTGTCAGTTGAATTGATTTTGTCTTATTCAATAAAATGTACATCATTTATTGAGAATGTAAATCACTTAGAATGCAAAATCAATATAGAATAAATATTTTAAAGCCTAACATATGACGCTGAAAATGATATACATGGTATAATATGAATCTTACATTTTTTTTCCAACCAATCTTAGCCCTTAACTCTCAGGCTATCCCTATCTTGCTCTCATTAGCGTGTGCTCTTTTCTTTCTTTCTTTTTTTTTTTTCAAGAAAAAAAATCTTCTGTAATTCCAGAGCAAACAAATACAAGAGCAATGATACTTTTTGATTAACCATTAATAAAGGACAAGAAAAGAAAAAAAAAATTAAAGAGCCAGATGAAATGAGAATGGGAGTCAGAAGTGCTAGTTCAGATACTGTCACTCTGTCACCCTCCGTGTGGGACCGTTTCACCTTACCAGCACTTTTATTTTTAATCAAATTTGCTGATAAAGCAGCTTAATCTCTCTTGGCTTATAGTGTTGACTTCGAGGCTCAATCATTTCACCAAGTCTTAGTCTCTTAGCATTCTTCTGCGATGGATTTTGGAGTGGAATCCTCGAGTACCTCGGCCGGCGATCTACTGCGGATTATTGCTGGTTCATCACAATAGACCGGCTTTTTAGGAGAAATCTGCTTCCAAGTTCAGGTGTGTGTGCACGCTTGTTTAGATTCAGCTTAACATCTTTTCTGATTCCTTCTATCCTTCCAAATACTGTTGCTTACTTCTTTAATTCCACACCGTAGTGTAGAACTAATACCTTAGAAGATCTCACATATTGTACCTTCAACCTTTGGTGGGTGCTTTTGATTAACTTTTAACTGTGGAGTCAACCGTCTGTCTTCTTGGTCCAGCTCAGATTGTTAGTTGGGAAATTATGAGGGAATTGGGAGTCTAATTGTAGTCGCAAATGTAATCGTAGCCTTGACTTGATCAGTATTTCTCAAATTTGTCTTTCCAAAGTAAATATTTGAAATGAGCAGTTTAGATTGAGTCCTATTACTAGCGGCCCGATATACTTGGTGCAATTGTATGTTTCTTTTAAATACATCATGCGTATGTCTTTATGTATCCGAATACTGGGAAGAATTTCACCGCCCATTTTGATGCAAGATTTTACAATAACATCTAGTTACAGTGAAATTTCAAACAACAATTAAAAGTTCTGATTGGACTACTATTTTTCCGTTGTCAGATCTTGGCATTTATCTCTAAATAAAAATTTTCTTTTTTATTTTTTTGAGAACTGAAATTTTGGGGTCAAAATCTGGGCCATACTGGTTACCGCTTGATTTGGCAGACTGCTATTAATTAGCCGCTGTAGGCGCACTCGATTCGGAGTTCGTTGAGCCAAAACTACTTGACTCCAGTTTGCATATTTGCAGTCCTAGCCCTCGGTCATTTTCCAAATCTATTCTATCTTTTAGTCAAAATTCTACAATTAGTCCAAAATGTGTTTCCATCATATAAAATAGGGGTCATACTGCCAGAATAAAAGATAGGAGCCAGAGCAAATTTCACTTGAATGACCACTTTGCTCATCCTTAAAAACATCCATCGCTTTATTCTTATACTTCAACAAGTATAACCCAAGTCATTATTCCAGTACAATCATCTACAAATTATAACAAATCAACAAATATCAGTAGGCAATGTAATCAATAAGGGTCCCCATACGTCACTATAAAAACAGTACACTACTTTTATTCAAGTTGATATGATAAGGAATCCTATGACTCTTAGCTAAAATATGTGTGTTACATTTCAAATTAGTACTATGTATAATAAAGAACAAATCAGTAAATAGATGCCTAGTATAACCCATGATGGATGTCTCCCACTGCCGATCCCATACCCAGATCTCTAGCTCTTTAGCACATATTTGAAAAATTCTTAAATCTAATAAAGAAATGATAAAAACTAAAGAAAAATTCTCACTAGCATACCCAATGAGAGAACAAAACTCTCACATAGAAGTCTATGAGAGAAAAATTTCTCACAAGTAAACATTAAGAAAGAGAAAACTTTCAATAGGATACTCTACAAAAGACTTTATTGAACATAAAAACAAGAGCAGAAGGAGGGAGATCTTGACCAATGTTTTGAAAGCAAAGTGTTCAGGTTGTGGTTCACACTGTTGGACCGATTCAACACTAATTCAATGCATTTTTTTAAAAATAAATTGTATAAACATATGTACATAGAATAAGATATCAAATGGGCTAATTAGCACTTTATTTGATATAAATTTTAGTTTTAAAGAACTTGGACTTTCACAAATACATTTTTTTAAATTATAAGCTCAAATAAATAAATTTCTTCTTAATTATATTCACCAAAAAAAATTCTCAAATCCTACCCAAAAACACCACAATATTCTAAAATTAAACAAAATTCATGTCTTTGGGGATTAGACATAGTGGGTTTAAAGTTTAAACCATGTCTTTGGGAACTAAAGATTGCAACTTTGTTAAAAAAAAAAAAATTTGGAGAAGGAAGTAATGTAGAGATGAAAACTTGATAAGAGACAAGAGTGAGAAGAAGGTAAATGGGTATGGCACTTAGTGATTACGGTTAAGGGGAACCTATTCTCTTTTTTTTTTTTTTAGAGAGTTTAATAGACAAAAAAAAAAAAAACTGCTGGTTCGACAGTTCATTCTAGTTTGGTTCAAATGGTTCACAGGCTCTTGGTTCTCATTGGCTCTTAAATCCAATCAACCAAAGTATGAACCAAAGCATGTCGAATCAACGGGTCCAACTCGAGTTTCAGAACAGTAATATTGACTTGAGACTAAGATCTCCCTTTAATAGAGAAAAAAGAACTATTGAGAGGTTTTGTAAAGAGAAG
This sequence comes from Gardenia jasminoides, assembly GCA_013103745.1. NCBI lineage: Eukaryota > Viridiplantae > Streptophyta > Magnoliopsida > Gentianales > Rubiaceae > Gardenia > Gardenia jasminoides. The sequence goes on along the minus strand of CM023097.1, from coordinate 9,892,021 downwards.
GTGGAGAAACTTTTGCTGAGAGCAACTTAAGGATCCAAATACTTAGGTCATACTTCTCTTTTACATTAATCAACATTTTTAATTTTTGAATTTATTATAAAACTCTTGAATATCCTAAATTTTGGAATCTAAAGCATATTTTCATTTATCTACATTTCTTTCATTGATGAAATTAATTATGTGCTCTAGGCTAGTAGCAATGTGTACCATTATGTCCAACAATATTTAGGTTATTTTATTAATTTTTTTATTTTGATATTCTCATCAACTAATGATTGTTGTTATGTTGATAACTTTTTGCGTCATTTTTCCTTTCCCTGGTTCTTTGCCTATTCCTTGCAATTTGTAAAAAAATCACAAGTGTGAATCATTTGTTTCTATCCACAGCCCAGGGGAAATATCTTTTGTATTCCTTTCTAGCCTTATTTTTCAAAAAAAAAAAAAATTCTAGTTGATCCTTTTCAACAAAACTAGCATTTAGAATGTTCATCACGTTTTTCTCCTCCCCCACCCCCCGGCTCTCTCCTGAAGAATCGTACTTTTCCTGTCATTAGTATTTCTGGCAAACTATGACAAGGGTGTGTTTTTTCTTGTTGTGCTTTTATTATTTTACTTTTTACCCGTATACTTAGTTGCATTTTTTTCCTGCTAAACTATATTGTTGTGGACACACACATTATACACACACATATGTATGTATGTATGTATGTATGTATGTATGTATGTACATATGTATGTATGTATGTACATATGCATTTATATGTATGTGTGTGTGTAATCTGCTATCGTAATGCTTTTGTTTGATGTATCCATTAGAATTTAATGCTTTTTCATTAATTGTTTGCTCCAAGTAACCAGTGTTCAAAAGCTCAGTGTCATCGATGAGCAATCATCATCCTTCAAGGTAAATTTTTCTTTTCATTTTCTGTTGTAGTTTTTAGTATCTTTCTCAATCATCAATGGAGAAAAAATTGTTCACTTGAAAAAAAATTTCCCACCACATTTTAGAAGTCGAATATCATTTATAAGCATTTTCATGTCTTCCATTAAAAGAATATATGATTTTCGGAAGGATCTTTGTAGTATTGGCGGAGGTATATATACATTTGAGGATGGGCAATTGTTCCCCCTAAAATTTTTAAAATTCTCTTTTATACTTTAAAACTATTACTGATTATATTTTAACCTAGTTGTAATTTTTTTTTTTTGCACCCATTCAAATTTGAAAACTTGTGTATTGCTCCCCTCTCAAACAAATCAATAAGGGGTACTTACTAAAATTTAAATTAATCAAAATCCTATGCATAATAAGAAACAAGTGAAGCAAAATCCAAAAAATAAGAAACGAGATAATACATGTACAAAAAAATTAAATAATACCATATTAGATTGAGAGTAATATGGAAGAGATAATCAATTACATTTAATGTGTTTAAGAGAGAAAAGAGCTAATTATGGGAAAAATTAGAACAAAGAAAATACACTAGGAATATTTTTGTGTTATAAAATATTTCTTTCTTTACTAAATTTGAACTACCTTGTACCATTACTCTTTTATTTGGTTTGATTTATCAACTCACTCTTGAATGATTTGTAATTGTGTAACTTATTTTGGATATTGAATACATGGTAATTTAATACTAACTAATTATGTATATAATTTTATAAAACACTAATATTAATTATTCAACTAACTAATAAAATGAGTGAAAATGCTAATTCTAATTTATGCTTTTCAAGGAAGCACATATAAGAGAATTTCAGTAGATAACACTGGGTAGTATACAAATTTATTGGTCACACTGGATTTCTTAAGATTAGTCACTTTATTCTAACTAACAATTAATAATACAATACGTTACATATTATATAAGAAATTAGGTAATTTTGTATTTGGTAATTACTCATACCACCAAGATAGTTGTTTTGAACCTGACCAACTTCAACTGCCACCAATATAATTGGTTCTCAATCCAACTCTTATATTTACCCAATAATAGACAATTGCTCCCATCACTTTAGGTCCTAACTCTGCCATTGTTGGTAGATAATTAGTTGTATCAATGGTGATTTCGTCTTCATTCATATGTTCACTTAAGAGATCTCTATGCATCTTGTGTTGCATCAATTGAGATCTATTTTAAATGCAGCCATTTACAACTAGATTAAACCCGTGCATCGATGTAGGTGATGCAAAGAGAGAGTATTGTTGAAAAAATAGTTACAATGTTTCCACGTGTGTGCGCGCATTGATTTATATATGTATGTATATAAGTATGTGCATACATACATAATGTATGTATGCATATATGTACAAATGTGTATATATGCATGCATATATGTATGTACTTTATTATTATATATGTATGCATGTAGATACTGTTCGTGCTGATTTCTGCAGTCCACGAACACTTGCCGATTGAGGATCGGCTGTATGCACGTGCCACCTAGTTTGTCACCAAAAACTAGGAAAATTCTAGTCCACCGATTAGGTGATGTCGTAATCTTAGTGCGCCGATTGTCCTGACTTCTAGACGATTGCTGTTCGTCCGCCTTGAGTGGCCTCAAGGACTTAAATCCCGTACTGATGGCGGTTGAAAAGAATAAGTATTGAAAAGATGTTAAAAACGATACCGAGGCAATAAGAGAACTCGAGACTAAATACTGAAAAGAAATGAACAATACGTACAAGTCGATTGCAAGAATTCTAGTATGAAATAAGGAATATGAACAAGCTGATTGAAAGAAACAAGTAAGGACATGTGCTGATTGAATAGTAAAGAGAAACTGAAATAAAGAACATGAACGCGCTGATGACGAAATGAAAAGAGCTATCTATAACTATTCCTACTTGCTACTCGGCTCTGATTTTGCTGCTGTGTTTTATGATATTGTCCACGATACCCTTCTGCTGGCACGCCCACTGATATTTATAGGCACCACTTTGCAACCGTTTCCCCCGAAATCGGCGCGGGTCTTACTTCTCACCCATTTCCCCATTTGCTGCTGATTTCGCGAATAGTGGGGATAGTGTTGTCTACCACTTCCTAGAATATAGGGTCATGCCAACCGCTCTAACTGCTGAAACTCCCACTCGTTCCTGGTAGTGGGACGTTTATTAACCGTCAAGCGACCCTTACCCACTTGCGCGCCGATCCGTTCGATGAGTCCGTGACCCCCCATCTCCTTGCTGCCGCCATTATTGGATACTCTACTGGGATCGGCCCCTTCATCCCTCAACTGCCGATACCGTCGGCGCCTCTAACCAAAGAATAAGTTGGCTCTTCATCCCCTGGCTGCCGATACCCTCGGTGCCTATTGCTAGGAACGATCTTTTGTATCCTTCCATACCTCATAATCGGCGCCCTGTGGTTGTTCCTATTTCTCACCCGTTTACCGATCAATCATTTAGGCCCAACAGATACATATATACGCACACATGTGCTTCCACATGTATACCTATGTATGACATATCTATGTATATATGTATGTATTATGCATTACATATTTATCTATGTAGGTACGTACATATGTATGGATACGCAGTTTTTTTGGGTTGACGGGCCTCTTCTACTTTACCAACAGTCAAACCAAATTTTTAGCTAGAGTTCAGAGTTGAACTAGCAACTGTTTGCTAAAAGTTCATCAATCATTATCACTTTGTCAATTAATGGTAATAGGTTCTTGTTAAAACCCATAGAAAAAAGTTCTTTTTGTGACTTGTTAATGATAGTCATAAAAGAATTTAAACAGTCATGAAAACTTTTTGTGACCATATTGTGACATGCATATAAGTGTCACCGATTTAATAGTCACAAACTTTTTGTAACTTGTATATGAAAGTCACATTACCAATTGTGACTTGCAATAATACCTTTTATGACTTGTATTTTAAATGTAATAAAAAGTCAAAAAAATAGAATTTATTTGTGACATGCAAACAATAGTCATAAAAGATTTTTTGTGTCATGTTTTGTTGGTCACAAGCTTACTAGGGATCCACTAATTAATCATTAAAAATGAGACCAAAAAGCCTTGTGACTACGGGAATTGCAAGTCACAAAAACATCTTGCTTTGTTTTTCCCCCTTTTTTTCAACCCGTTTTTAATTTTTATTTTTATTTTTTTTGGAAAGCCCAAAACCAGAAAGAAATTCTCACATTTCTCCCTCCCCCCTTTTCAACCTATTTTTATTTTTTATTTTTTAATTTTTTTGGAAAGCCCAAAACCAAAAAGAAATTCTCACGTGATGGACAATTAAGAAAAAGATAAAAATTTACTTGAACGATAGGATCAATACAATGCCACAATGCTAACAACAGTGGCAACTTTCCAAGCTTAACAAGAACTTGCAGCCACGAGAAAACCATATATACAGTATAAACCGGAGAAATGGCCGTCACCACCAAAAACTGGAAACATCGAATCTTGACAGAGTAAAATTCTATGAATCTCCAAGAGTCTAGATAGGATGCTGCTTTGCCAGCAAAATTAGTGCTAACTAAAGGAACCCAGATAGGACGTTTACAAATACATCATCTAAAGTTCCGGTTCGTCTGCGACGCCACAGATTCAGTAGCATTAGCCTTAACAATTAAACCACGACCATTCCAAGGCAGGGGAAACCTCTACTGGTAATATAATAGTGAAGCGGTAAAACATAAGATAATGCCAAAGGCGAAGTCCATACCATCATTATCATCACCCATGTTAAAGTCGTCTTCATCATCATCAAAATCAATGTTGTGCAACAATTTTCTGAGTGTTAGTGTATCTATACCAAATATATGCATTATATGATATTTGCTATGGATAGATGAAGTCCAAGCGTAAACTTAGAATGATTTGCATTATCAAAAGTTGATCTCCAATAGGAATATAGCATCTCCAATAGGAGCCAGTATATATCTCCGATGTAATTCCACAAATTGACAATCCACCTCAATATATTAACCTAATATAATTTCAAGGGTGGACAAAAATATATGCAAGTACTAGATGGACACAAAATACCAGTTTGAGTGAATCATCTTACATATTTTTCTTCATCACTCAAATCCTAACCCTGAACAAAAAGAAAACAGAGGGAACAAAGGAAAATGAAAATAAGACAAAGCCTTTTATTTGCATGAATGGGATCAACAAAAAAAATGCCAGATGCGTGTATGTGCATAGTGGAATTGCATCCCTAGAGGAATTCTTGTTAAATAATAGATTGGAAATAAGAAAAAAAAATTACAAGATTTCACAGATCTCATGAATGTAGTCTTAAAGCTAGAAGAACGGATAAAATATGGAAGATAAATGGAAAACAGAAATCAGAGAAAAGAGTCATACGAATCTTCAGTTCATTGCACCATTCACAACAGAACTGGTAGAAGATGTATAAAGAATCACAAATTTGAGCAGCAGAAACACCTTCAAATAGGATAATACAAGACATTGCATGCCAGTAATGAAGATTCCAATATGCAAGAGAAAAGAGACAAGCTTCATTCTGATATTGGTTCAAATTATCACATAGCTGTCATTTTGGATATTGCTGTTAATAAAAAATCATGACATTAGTGTACTCGATATTATCTGTCATTTCAAGAATAATAACCAACAATAAACGTCAAGCATCTATACACATCCAACCTCAATAATGAACAATCACCCAATATATTTTATAGCAAAAACAAGAAACACTTACCAAATCTATCACAAGCTTAATCCTTCTTGGTTAGTAGACTCAGCTGGACCCTTAGAAATAAAGGTTTATATTAGACATGTGGAATAAATGAAACATGTACATTACAACTTTCTGAAAATTTGTTACATGTCGACCAGGAAAAGCACGAAAAATCCAATTTGGAAGCATGGGTAAGGCATTGACATCCAAATGTGTCATCAAGAAACTAATGGTCTTCTGCATATGCTCAAATTGTGCACTGAATTCTGCCCTTATCTCTGCTCTTATCTCCTCTCTTGATTCATGCGGTGCCATTCCTCTAATCTGTTGTAGTACTTCCTCTCGTACCTCCTCAACAATCTGACTTTTGATTTCTTGGATAATCACCTTCCTATCATTCACTGGTAAATGCTTTTGGGTCACAGGGGTATATTTCCCCACACGTCTAATATGGCCTCGTGTGTTGAGTCCTCTATGTTCAACCCATACATTGTTTTTGAAGGTTTTAGTTTGCTCTTCCTCGGGCACTTGAGACAAACTATTTTTAAGTTGTGCCTACAAGCAATTGATGAAAACAAGAAAATCCATAAGAATAAGCAATGTCATTGCAAGCAAAAAGAACAAGAAAATGATGACAAAAGAATACGTAATCTTACAATTAGATTGTGTGTATCTTCATCTTTGGCAGGCTCACGTGTAACACAAAAAAGGTTCAGAAGAGATGTATCCATACCTTGGGCTTCCATCTAAACCATTAGTATGAGTTAGAACATCATTTACATGAGGAACATGAAATTCAATAGCCAACAAGGTACCTTCCTCTTTACATTCTTAAAGCTAGTCCTTCCCGTCCTATGAGGAAAATACAATTTAGTCCTGCTATCTTTGTTTCTCCGTGCAATTTCCTACGTGATCATCCAATATTAGAATGTGATAAGGATTGCAGTTTTCCAACTTCATAGAGCACAAGAAACCACATTCATATTATTAAACATTAACAAGGACTGCAGAAAAGAAAATCAAGGAGTTGACATGTGACAAACACTGACCAAAGACTGTGTAATAGCCATGACTGTATTTTGTTCAACTTCATGCACTAACTACCTAATAACTTTTCAAGCTTGACCTTCATTAGTAAGCCTGAAAGTTGATTGCTACTGTTTGTATTTGATTACTGTCTATGCTCCTACATAGTCAGCAGTGAACTGAAATTAGTCAGCAGTGAACTGAAAAGGCTCTTATCATTGATGCAATGAGGGATCTTACAAGAAGGGTGAAGTCAGTCTCTTCAAAGGAATCAGTTACTTCTTAGACATAGTAGTTTTACTTCTGACTTTAAAAGTTTTAGATATAGTTGCATTTCAAAATATGCTCAATGTTTTAGCTGTATCTTTCTGATGTGAACAAAAACCATAAAGTGTGCATCATTTTGAAGTGGTATAGATACAGAGAAAATTGCTGTTGCGCTGTGCTCCAAGCCTTGACATGCAATTCAACCAAAACTAGGATCTTCCCTGTTCTGGAATCTACCCTACGGACCTAATCTAATTCAATTCATGATGTTAATTGGTCACTTAAATGGATTTTCCCACTTCAGAAACATTAAAATAAGTATCCAGTGTCAGATAGACATCTGCAAATTCTCGAGTTTTATACATGCAAGAATAAAGTTCTATGCACAAACAACTGTCATTCCAAAAGCATTAATTAGGCAGAAATTAACAAAGAAATGCCAATTTCCAGCTTCGTTCAAAATATAATTGTAAACTAGTATTAGCTTAAAAAATAATCACTTTTCTGCTCCAAATTATTTCTTTTTGAGGTATGTAATCATGTACACATAAACTACTTATTAGTAATCGTTGCTTGCGTAGACCATCAAAAACAATCAGTTTGTTATCATACTATTGATGATGTACACAAAAGTTGTTTAAAGAATAGAAAATGCCCATAAAAATATGATTCAAAAGCTGAATATTGAAATAATCTGAATTTCCTCCTTTCTCCAATATGAAATCAAGTTTCTCCATTGTTGAGGTTCAATCCTTTCATTAGGTACTTGTACTAGTATCTCAATGTCGTCTTTGTTTGCCATATACATTTGTTTCACCCGGTATTTCCAATTCTTCCACTTAATGCCAATGCTACTCAGAATCAATTCTCTCGCCTCAGGCAAATCAGTATTGACCTATATAAATATATTAAAGAAATTAACGCATATATATATATGAAAATTTGAAAATCCATAAAATTTTAAACCAGCAACTAGACTAACCTGCACCTCCCTCCAAAGATCATCTAGAATATTAATAGGTATCTCTGACCAAGATGGGTAAGTCAAAGGTAGCCTATAGCCATTTCGGGTCAAGATTCCCAGGTTACTGTACAATGCTGCTTTATCTGCTCCGTCAATCTCGTCATCCTCAGTCAAGTACACAATATGTTTTTCTTTTGTGTTCCACTTATTTGACTGTTTAGCCAGGCCCCTTACGCCTTTATTGTTATTCATCTCATTCATTGAGGATGTATTTGCACTTGTGCTAGCTCCTGTTTAGTGTTTTTAGATTGAACCATTTACATAGAAGTGAAAATTTTGTATTAGCCACTTTATATGACATCCTCTAAAAACAGAAAAAAAGAAAAGACATTAAATCTGATGTGTGTACATACCTAAACTATTAGTGTGATATCCAAATAAGGTTGGGGAAAATGGCTGTAACTGGCTATGCATAAGTCCGACTTGAGGTGTGACCATTTTTGACTGAGGTTGGGACCTACTCAAATGATGTTGAATAGGCTGAGACATCGAAGCATTAGAAGAAGATGCACTTGTCTGATTATTTATCACATCAGACATAGTGATGCCCTTTGCTTTTTTTTTTTCCTCACCCATAATAGTGCTTGATATTTTCTGATACAAGATAATGAGAGTCAGCTCCTTGGCAGTTGCAAAGAATATGCTTGCATTAGATTTGATATAGTTGAACTACTGTATTTTTTTTTCAAGCCTAGAATTTTTATTTCAGTGTAGCTCTTTGTGATGTGCTACAGCCATCAGCAACAGGGTTAAGGTCTTATTTTGTTCCACTATTGCATTGCAATGTTATTTTACTTTGAGCAGAATGTAAATCTTAAAGATTTCTGGGCTATATGCAAATCTCTCTATTATAAATTGACTAATTGTCATATGATGTTTCCAGAAATGGAAGCTGTTGCCTCTTAACGATTAAATCAGGGTCCAATCTTGTCCCAAAAAGAAAAACAAAAAGACATATCAAATAAAGCTTTGAAGAACAATCTGTGCTGTATTTTCCTAGCTCGTTCCCCTTTAAGACTGCCTAACTCGTGATTTGGATTACTATCTGTTGAAAGGGCACGATCCCAAAAGAGGATAAAATGTCATCCCAGTAATTTAGTCAACCCTTCTACCCTTCTCTCTTTCCCACTGATTTTTCTTGGAGGTGCATTTTATCTCTACATGAATTCATGTATTCTTCAAGTCACTGAACTGTAAAGCCAGGACTAGGTAATTTAATACTCTTTCCAAGTGGTCATTTGATCAATTTTTTACAGAGAAGTGCATAAAATTAAGGAGAAATTGCAAAGATGGCCCTTCACATTTCCAAATTTATAGCACTGTTGTTTCACAAATATAGGTAACATGTGATCAGTCCAACTTCTCACTCAAAGTTAAAGTCCCAGGCTCTCCCATCTAGACATCCTTGTACAACCATTCCAGTAATAAAACACAAATTCGTAATTAAGCTATAACTACTTTTATTGTCTCACGCAAGATTTTAGTAAGAAAACACAAATAGGTAACAATTTCCCACAATCCAGATATTAGTGGGCAATTTGCACTTATAACATAACAAGCTAGTAGCACCTATGATCCACATAACCAGGAAGCAACAAAGATACAAAGTTGAATAAGAACAGTGCATGATATCTGTCAAATGCATCCAAAAGATCAGAAATCAAAGAGAAGATACGGGCTAGGGGAAGAAGAGGGGGTCTACATACCGGGATGCACCAAGATCAACTGGAAAACCAAATGAGTAATCAGTATGAACTCGACCACCAATTTTGTCCCTAGATTCCAACACGGTGACCTACAAACATACACAATCTCCATGAGCATTATAAAAGACAATCATACCTTTAAAAAAAGCTATAAACATGGTATCTTAAGCACTACCACTATGAATGCAGATCATTCCATTAAGAGAAGTGCATACTACATCATATTCACGTCAAATGTTCTTGCTTGCATAGCTGTATGGTACATGGTATAACATACTAACAAACATGCCTAGATGTGGACATGCAGCAAAAACTAATGTATAAAGAGCAGTAATGAGAATACAACATATCTATCCATTGAAATGGTTTTACGTACTGAATTTTATCAACAGCTTCAAACAATAACAAGGTAGCTCAATAAGTGAACCAAGGACCAAACCAAGTCCATACTCATCCCCCCTCCCTGCTCTAAATAACTAGCCATTTCTAGACCCTGCAGCCAAACTTGTGATTCTTACCACTCACATTCAGGAAAATAGTGCTACTGTAACTCTCTAACTCTCTAATATGGATAAGTAAATCTCTACAAAAGAACAGTGCATGTACAAAAGAAGATTATGAATATGATGTAACTAATAAACCAGCAAAAACAAATGTTTTTCATGAATTTGGATTGCAAATTCTACTCCTACACAGCATTGATATTCTTCTACTTCTCACCAAAAACTATTACATTAAGCAATTACTAAAGTTGAATTAATTTCGTGGATCTTCTTCAAAGTCTTGAATCCCAACATCCTCCACAGGAGTTGTTCTATCTATAACAACAGTCGCTTCTACTTCTGTCCTTATCCAGGCACTACCTCCATTATCACCCAAAGGACGATCATCTAATTCTTGAGGAAATATTGGCTCAATACTAGGATCCCGTGAATAAACATCATAATTGTCTCTTCTTGATGTTTTCATTACAACCTTCCAACTTGGCTCTAACGGATCAGCCACATACCAAACTTGTTCAGTTTGAGTTGACAAGATAAATGGCTCATCAGTTGGGGAGTTGTTCCGATACATGACATAATCGAAATTCACCAAGGTGAACTTGAATTCGTCTTTCTTACAACCCCGTTCATTGTCAACCCAATCACACTTAAACAACAAATACTCCATATTAATTGTGTAGTGAATTCCAAGAATATCTGTTAACACTCCATAATGTATGACCTCCCCTAAACGGGGATTCTTGTCCTTTACACTGGCATAACTCATAGTGCTTGCTTTACACATGACACCACTATTTTGTGTCACTTTGCTTGATTCATAGGCCTTGGTCCTAAATCGAAAACCGTTGACTACACAAGTGCTGTAGGATCTCACCCACTGATTAGGACCAACTGCCAAAATTTTGATTTCATCTGGTATAGATTCAGCAGGTGTTTGACATAAATTTTTGATTTGAAAAATCCATAAAAATGTCATATTCTAGCAAGAGGGTGTATATACTAACAAGAAAGCCAAACATAACTCTGAACTTACATATTTCTTAAACCATTCATGAAATGTCTCATTATGAAGCCGCTGAAGTTGGTTTGGCCTGGCATGAGGATAATTCCTTGCTAGATTTGACATATGGATACTAATATATAATACAAAAAATGGCTAATCAGAATACCAAGAGACAACCTAATGAATAATTAGAAAACTAAACTAAATGACTTACGTTCAGTATAGTTCTACAACATCTAAGTTCCCAAGAATGTATCGATGTGCTTGAACCCAAGTAACCCGATCAAGACAGATTTTTTTCCCAGGTAGAGAGCGACCCATGTGAGCATTAGTATCATCATTTCTGGATACTCCATTATCTTGAATTTCAACATTTTTCAAGTATCTTGAACAAAAATTGAGGCACTCTTACAGTAAGTATCCCCTACAATTGACCCTCCAGAGCTTGATTACGGACATATCATTTAAGGGTTGAAAGATACCTACATTTAATGCAAGGAATTAACAAAAGAATTACAAAGAATGAATTTGAATGACATAAATACCATAAAATCTTTAAAGTAAATCTGACCTTTCAATGGGATACATCCATCGAAACTGAATTGCTCCAGCCAACAAGGCTTCATTAGCTAAATGGATGGGCAAGTGTTCCATTATATCAAAAAATGATGGAGGAAATATCTTTTCCATATGGCACAATGTAACTGCAATTCTATCTTGAATTTTTCCAACTCATATTTGTTGTTCAACTTTGAGCACAATTGCCTAAGAAGTTCAAAGCTCAATCAATACTTTTACCACATTCTTCGGCAATAGCCTACATTGTTAGAGGAAGCAATTGCTGCATCACATGTGATAATCGTATGTTTTAAGACCAGATATTTTTTGGTCATGAACACGCCTTGAGATATTTGATCCACATCCACTTGGCAACTTCATACCTTTCAAGACTTTACAGAAGATGTCTTTGTCTGCCTTGCTTAATGTAAAAGAAGCATGTGGCAACATAGAAATGGAACCATGTTCAATTGGATGCAGCAGCTTTCTAATTCCAAGTTCTCTAAGATCCTTTCAAGAGTTCAAATTATCCTTAGTATTCTCAAGAGCCATAATTGTGCTGATCAAGTTATCACAAAAATTACCTTCAATGTGCATGACATCAAGGTTGTGAGGTACGAAATTACTTGTCCACTATGGCAGTTCAAAGAAAATACTTTTCTTCTTCCAGAAGTGGTGTTTATCTTTGTCAATGTTCCCTATTTGTCTTCTCTTAAGATCTTCCTTTTTGTACTCAGTAAGTATGCCATCTAATTGCTGCAAAACATCTGCTCCGGATAACAATTTTGGAGCTTCTCCCCATTCCATCTTTCCATCAAAAGATACTTTATCCTTTCACATTCTATCACTCTTATGCGGAATCGTGATGGCCAATAAAACAATATTTTTCCAATGCTTCAAGCGACAAGATTTAGTGTCTTTTACAATGAGGACATGCCTTCTCACCCCATGTACTCCAACCCGACAATAATGAATAAGCTGGAAAATCACTTATTGTCCATAAAAGAGCAGCTTTTAAAAAAAATATATTCCCAGTAGATGCATCATAGGTTCGTGCACCAACACCAAACAATTCTTTTAATTCCTCAATCAACGGCTACAAATAAACATCAATCTTGTTTCCAGGTCCTTTGGGACCCTCGATAAGCACAGATAATAGAAAAAATTGTTGCTTCATGCACAACCAAGGGGGCAAATTATAGACTATGAGCACCACAGGCCATGTGCTATATCTCAAATTCATTCTACCATATGGATTGAAGCCATCGGCCAGCCCAAGTCTAACATTCCTAGGATCAGTAGCAAAAGATGGATTTTGTTCGTCAAATTTTTTCCAAGCTTGAGAATCAGCAGCATGTCTAAAGACCCCATTATCCCTACATCCCTCTACGTGCCATTTCATCAATGAAGCAGTCCTTGAAAACATAAAAAGTTTTTGTAGTCTTGGTTTTAATGGAAAGTATCTCATTCGTTTTGCAGCTATCTCTTTACTACCTTCCTTGTATCTAGAAGTTTCGCATATGTCACATCTATCTTTCATTTCATCTTCTCTAGGCTGCAAAGCGATTGTGCTTCATGAAGGCTTCGATTTTGAGCTCAGTCGAGCTTCGAAAATATCGAGCTTCGGCTTCGCTTCCATGTTCAGTCGAGTTAAGCTTCGACTCTCTCGATAGCATGGACTCGATATTCGAATATATATATATATATATATATATATTTTTTTTTTATTCTAATAGTAAAATTACATATATATCCCTAATATTTTTATTATTTATTAAGAAAAATAATTATTTTATTTATTTTTTTTAAAAAATAAAGAAATTAGTTATTTTTTTTTTCGAGCTCGAGTTTCATTTTTTCAACTCGTCGAACTTGAGCTCGATAAGAAATGAGTCGAGCCGAGCTCGATAAGGCCAAAGCTTGGCTCGACTCAGCTCGTTTGCAGCCCTAATCTTCTCCCTTGAACAACATACAATTGTTAGGGCATGCATCATACGTCTTACAAGTGAAACCCAAGTCTTTAGTTATCTTATTAGCCTCCTGATATGAATCTGGTAAGTTAGACGGTTTTGGAAGAGCTTTGTTGAGCAACCTAAGAAGTGACGTAAACGACTTGTTGCTCCAATTTGATTCAACCTTCAATTGCATCAAATGTGTGATGAAAGAGAGTTTTATGAATTCTTTGCAGCCTGGATACAATTCTTTCTCAGCATCTTCTAATAATTCAAAAAACTTTGTTGCATCATCGTTAAGTCCAGTAGAGTCTCCTAAGGTTTGATTATCAGATTCTCTATCAATGTGCATGCCCATTCCCTCCTCAAGCATCCCAACCATATCGTCTTCCGAGTCAGAATGAATCGTAGGTTCATGATCTTGAGTTTCATGTACAGATTCATACGTTTCCCCATGATATACCCAAATCTTATAAGCCTTGTGAAATCCCCAAAGACAGCAATGGAACTTCACATCATTTATACTTTTGAAGTATTTATTTTTACACTTAATGCATGGACAACATATAGTTGAGTTATAATCTGTCAAGTTTTTCTTAGCGAATTCCAAAAAATTCTCAAATCCATCAATATACTCTTTTGATCGAATATCACTTATGTCGATCCAACTTTTATCCATAGAGACTGCAAAAACTATTTTAAATAAATCAATTGAAAGACACTTGCTAAAGGACATGTATATAGATCTACTTACTAAAGGGACTTAAGAATGTAGCATCCAAAATCTAGAAAATCATCATAGACATTTACCAAAAAAATTTTTTCAAAAATTTAAGCACATAGAAGACAAAAATGCAATTAGCTAAATACACAATTAGGCAACTAAATACTTCACAAAATAAGTAAAATAGATTAGTGATAATAAAAAGCATCATAGACTTAAAATGCAACTAGCCTTGGGAATTTACTATCCTAAAATCTGGTTAATTGACATAAAGAATTCAGGACTCAGGACATCAATGAAGACTAGATGAATTTTGTAAACAAAGGAGATGCAGGGTATTGATCCCTGTACCTCTCGCATGCTAAGCGAGCGCTCTACCATCTGAGCTACATCCCCCTGTGTATTTATTCAATTTGCTATCCAATATGACATTGGTCTTAAAACTATAAATCAGTTTGGAAAATGTGAATAAAGAAAGAGAAAAAGGAAAATAAAAAGGATCCACATTTTTATAATACTTAATTTTTTCCATCAGCATTTCCTGAACAGGAGTAACACTGCTGCATACTTTGACGTAGAGGTAAAATAGTTTTAGTCATCTTGCCAACTTAAGAGAAGGATAACAGCATTTTTCCTATTTGGAAGTCTGTCATACTCTTTGTAGCAGTTGTTACAAGCTAATTTAGTTTGTGCACATTTTATAAGGAGTATTGAAGAGGGCTTTGCCCCCCTTACTTATACTAATGTCTCTTCCAGATAACTTGAACATGAATGAGACTAAATCTAGAAGCATGAGATCTGACTAGGTCTGATATCAGATGTTGAATTGGTGAATTGTTTAATAAAGTAAACACTGAAAGGTACGTAGAAAAAGACAACAAATGCATAAAATGGTTGAGGCTAATGTTATGGTGACCCACCTGAAGCCAACCAGGGCTTCTCTAAGAGTATGTTGAAGTATGAATTATCAAAGATTGTAGGATTTCCAAAACCTTTGCTTCCAAGAGTATGAGCTCCAGACAATGCAACAAGTTCCCGTGTGCTGTAAAAACTGTAAATACAGGGCTACACATTCTCCAGCACCACAAAAAATTGTAAAGAGTAACATGACAAAAAGATCCATCTTCACACTCACGAGAAGCCTGTTCTCTGAAAACACTGCTTCAAACCAGCAGCATATAGTGATTCTTCAGGTAGTTTTTGTTCAGGATCAGCCAGCCTATAAGGCAGAAAATGTCTATGAGAGCCAAAGTTTCTATAGTAGGTGGAATATTTACTTCAAGATTGCTCAAGTTCAGCTGTACAGATAATTTCCATGGTGCACTTTCTGTAAATATTGAAAAGTTCTGAACTTAAAATCTTGACAAACAAAAGTATCAAATTCAATTGTGAGTCAGATCTTGCTTTATATGTGTATAGAGCTTATAAGACCTGAGATCTTACCTAACCTACATTCACCTAAAGTAGCTTAAACCAAAGCAAATTCAGACAAGGATGAAACCTTATGACTTGGTTCATCTTGCTTTATATGCATATAGAGTTCATAAAGGCCTGAGACCTCAGCTGAGCTACTTATCAAATGGAGGCTATTTGTTCACTTTCTTTTGTTTTATTTTAATGGGGGAAAGGGATGTAGGCAAACTGTGCCCTGATAAGAGATGAAGGGCTGCTAAGCACTTATTAGGCTGTTGGTGCTGGAGGCTACAGAACTGAGAAGACAGCACTGTTAAAGGTTCTCGGGTGATAAAAGAAAAAGATGTAAAGGGGTATGGGGCTCTTTACTTACTTCCTCATAGTACCTCGCGTACTCTATTTCAAAATGCTTCATTCCCAAGCATTAAATCAATACCAGGGTCTTAACATCTTCCAAAAAGTATCCTCCAAAAGAAAGAGATGTAGACAGAGAACTAAAATGGAAGGGACCAACAAGGGGAACAGAGTCTGCTAGAAGTCAATGAATGGTTACTCGGCAAACAAAATTAAACAAAGCAAACGATTAGATCAGGAAATGAAACTTCAGCCCTGCTACTTAAGACTATTGTGAAGCAGAGGTAATCATGTCGTAGTATAGATAAAGGTGAATAAAACTGCCATCTTAAATCTCATGAAAATGTTGAGATGAAAAAGAATCCTACGCATTTCAGCTGCACAAACCATCTTAATACTACCATATACCACACTACATCATGACAATGCTTGTCTAGAAACAATGCTTGTAGAGATGAAAAAGAATCCTACATCATGATTTATTGCAAAAATCAAGAAGCAATTTACTCTGGCAACATGAAACTGCAAGTGTACTTCTAAGTTGTTAATTGGCCAAAGATAAACAATTTCACACTTTCCCAAGCTAATCCAACATTAGTGAACTGAAGAGAAGCATTAGGCTGCAAATTGTCCATTTCAGCGTTTATCTTCCCATTTCAAAAAGCCATCAATAGTTACATCTGACAAAAGCTTTTGCCAATATCAAACAAAGTACCAAAATATCAATCACATTTCTCAAAGAACATTAAACTTTTGGTTGCAATCTCACTCTAACCATGCATATATTCAACTGATAACAACACCGCAGATAATGACAATAGTTTGCAAACATATTAAGATTTGCTAGAGTTTGTAAAATATACAGCAATGACATGTACAATAACATACAGCTTCTTCACAAGAGAGAGAACAGCAAAGATGTGATCCAGCACAAGAAGCATGTCAATCACAAATGTATTGATATTTTTTCCTCAAAAGACTGACAATGGCATGCAAGTTCCATCTTAAGTTTGAAGTAAAGTCTATCATCAAACTCACGAATTGACAATGACCTAAGCAATCAATAACATACAGATTACATCAGTAGATTACATACAGCTTAATGTCGTTACAGATTACATCAGCAGATTACATACAGCTTGCACGCAGGTCCTCAATCAGTGAGCATTACAGTTGAATTTGAACAACAGATAGTAATTAAATTAGTACCAATAAATTTATGAAGAGAGACTAAACACACAATCAAACAAAATGAATTTCCCCAAATAGAAAACAAATTGGGAGGCAAAAACTACTAAAATCGCCACTGCTTTGCAAACTACAAAAGGATACAAAATCTAATAGAGAGCTATAACGGGAGAAAAAATTAAAAAAATAAAGAAGAAGAGCGACATAAATAATTATCAAAACATGAGCTGAAATACCTTAGGAAGCTTGATTCTTTGAAATCGTTCTGAACCCTAAGAGCAAGAAAAAGGTAGACGAAAGGAAAGATTGGGAGAGAGAAACGGAATCTTTCAGAGTAATAGGAACATGCCAATTTGACGGATGTGGTGAAATTCTGAATCCTAAAAGCAAGAAGAAGATGGAGGTAGAGAGAAAGATTTGGAGAGAGAGAGAGAGACTCTGACGATAGAGAGAAAATGGATATAAAGAAAGAAGAACCGATTGATATTTTACCAAGGGGAAAGAAATAGGCTAACCAATTCAAAGTTCAAACGACGTAGTTTTCTTGGTTTCTTATGACTTGTAAAAATGAGTTTCATTGCAGGTTACAAATAGGTTACAAAACGACGTAGTTTTAATAGTTTATGTGACATGCATCTTCTAGTCATAAAAGAACTCATATTTGTGACTCTCAAAATTTACAAGTCACAAAAAACAAGCAAAACTACGTTGTTTTATTGCTTTTATATGACTTATCAGTGCTAGTCATAAAATGTTTATATTTGTGACCCACAAAAAATTACAAGTCACAAAAGCCTGGTTTTTCTTGTAGTGTGGTTGGCAACTAAAATTTAAGTATAAATTTTTATTTATTTTCTTCCGACTCTTTTTTCTTCTAAATTTTTATCAATCTCTCAAATTCTTCTAGTATTTTGTAGCTTTTGTATTTTAATTAAAAATATGAGTTACATCAGTAAGTAAATATTGATTTGCTACTAAAAGGTGGTTGATTATAAAACACATAGAACAAACCTATCATACTCATTTAATTATTGTGACTAATTTTAACCAAACCCGACCCCGGGGGGGGGGAAGGGGGAGGGAGTTGGGTTAAATGGTAAACTGGAAAGGATTATAAATATAGATGTTCGTGATTCAAGAACTCCCACTTAAAAAAAAGGAGTATCACTATTATTCTTTTTGAAACCCACTCCCTTAATAGAAAGTCCACTTACCAAATGCTTCCTAAATCAAATAGGGCAATAGACATGTTAATGTGTAGGGTTTAGGTTGGATCCCTTTAATTTAGATCAAATCCATTAGATTTAGTTAGATCTAGACCCAGACTCAGGTTCCTGTGGGTCTAAAAAAATAAATCTAGACCCAGACCCTCATGATTTGGATATCCAATGAGTATTCATTGATATTTTTGAACATATTAAAATAAAAAATATATAGACTTCAAAAACAACATAAATACCATCTAATTTTTATTTTCAAATAATAAAATTAACAATCAAGAAGTTTGAATGCAACATTATAAATTAAAAGAAAGAACTATTATCAATAACTTCTATTTATTTTCAAAACTTCAATTGCGCCACATGACGTCCAATCTTTTATTTAATTTTTTTGCCTTTACTTGTTCTCCATCTCTTGAAAAAGATTGTACTAATTACAATGATAATTAGGATTATTTAATTTTATATATCTAAATGCACGCACACACATACATAATAATAGATAATATATATATATTATATATTATTATAATATCTATTATATGTATTATACATATATAATATTATTTAATTATATATACATGGGTATAAGTAGGGTTTGATTTGGGTCTACATTTAAATATAGATCATAAAAAGCAGACCCTACCCAGATCTATGACTCTTTTACAAGGTTTGGGTCTGGGCAGGATTTGGATTTGAGAAATTAAATCCAAACCCTACCCAAATATACTAGGTCTGCGTTGGATTTGGATAAAATCTGACCCATTAACATGCCTATAAGGGAGCAAAGAGCTGCAAAGGGTACCCAATAAGTATCACTATGATTAATTGTGAAACTCATTACCTTAATAGAAAGCCACTTACCAAATGCCCCCTGAGTCAAATAGGGGAGCAAAGAGCTGCAATGGGTGTGTACTAGAAAAGGGAGTAATGGTGCATATTTTGGAACAGTTATAGTTGATCGTAGGTATGATTGATACGGTTATTGTACTTTTTTGTGATTTGGTGTATACTCAAATAGTTTTGTTTTATTTTATGACGTGCAACAAAATTATATGAGTTTACACCAGATCATAAAATATAATAAAATTATGTGAGTGTACACCAAATCATTAAAAGGGTGCAATAATCGCACCGGTTACACTTAATAACAATTGGACCTGCCGCATCCCCTATATATTCTATGGATCGGAGACTACCCCATTTATTCTTTTGAAAATTTTCTTTCCTACTTACACACCCTTATTCTCTCCCCAGAATTGTTCAGTGTATAGATAAATTTCCAAATTTCCACACAACAATAGATTTGTTAAAACTTAAATGCTGTATTGTCCAATAAAATTAGATAAGAAATGTAACTTTAATTTGGAATAACAACTTAAATATTTATCTAGCAAACTAAAATATAAACAATCTGCAACACCAAAATATGTTCTACATTTATAAGACGGGTCCAACTCCGTCCTTGGCACGGTGTTCGGAATCATTGAATAGATTTATATGATGAAAATATGTAGTCAGTGACAGAGTCTTAGGTAGGATTGCTCAAGCTAAATTTGCAGTTTGCAGGATGCCAGTTGCGCCGCCAGTTGTTGAGGCATCCGTTTCAGCTGGATACGGGGCTTCTAAAGACGGTTTTCTGTACATCAACCACAGGAGAAGGCATGTAATAGATTTACCCCACAGCTTCAAAAGTCTAAAACATCAAGTGGACAGTCTCCGTGCACATTGGAAGGTCGTTAATGAGGATATAAATCGTCAATCAATGACCAGACAGAAAAATGATAATCATGCAGCGCGTCATAATGAATTAGAGTGGATATTGAAATATTACCAAGAGAACATCGTCAACCGATACAAAAAGCTTGTTGGACTTGAATCAGGTGCAAACGGAGAAGCTGGAAACGAAACCCCGGTCCACGAATTGTTAGCCACTTCCAAAGTTTGGAAGAACAAATTTTATACCTTAACATGTTAGAACATCTACAATCCCAATATCAGATTTATGAATACAACTGCAAGGACGAATGCGTACCTGGATCCATATTCGATAATCACCGTTGAATCCTCTTCAGCCTTAAAGTGGGGTTTGCCTTCCAGGTCTACACGTATCCACCAATCCTTATGAGAAAACTCTCTAAACTCTCTCTGGTATCTCTCTTGACCATGGGATATCAAGAGAGTTAATTTTTTGGTACTGTAAAATATGAAAAATAGGATACACGTGACTAGGGGACCATAACCCTATTTATAGACAACTTTCCTGTTGTCTTTTGGTATTTCTATTTCAGCCCATCATTAAAATAGAAATTACCATAAAGTATCTACACATTAAAGGTTCACATCCTATTAGATACATTAAAGCCCAAGCCATAATAGATCACTTAATTGGGCTTAAATTTATTTGACAGTCTGCAACACATAATTATTCACATATAAGTCCAACGTTGGATTAAGGATCCAACAATCTCCCACTTAGACTATATGTGTAACTTTATAATTATGTTTTGCAAAATACCATATGAGCTCAAAATTTGCTGTCATAACTAAAATGTATCTCTAACCAATTTGGTCCATCAATTACAGCAACATAGGATCAAAGTAGCCTTTATTACAATTTTCGTAACTCGACCCATCAATGGTCACATATGTCAATATAATTGAATGACATTAATTATGATATGGATGTGTAGCATGGAAATTTTATGCAATGTGATCTTAACATGCCTATTTCCAACTGGTCCACCTTAAACATTTATGAGATCAAATCATTCCAAAATCAAAGTGGAAATAAATTAAAACTTTATTTATACAAAAATATCCTTAAATACAAACAATTGAAAAATATCAATGTCTCAAGAGCATCTAAAATAACAAACTCCCACTAAAACTGAACATCATCTAATGTCATGACACCTATATGAGTAGTGTGGTCGTGAAACATCTTGGGTGGCAATCCTTTAGTAAGCGGATCCGCAATCATGGAATTTGTTCTAATATGCTCTATAAACAATTATCCACTCTGAACTCTTTCTTTAACAACCAGGTACTTGATATTTAGTATAATCGGAATCAGTATATGCAATGATCTCGAGCTTATCTGATCTCCGATACGTAAGCATGTAGTCTTTTGTTTCTTGTAGGTACCGCAAGACCCGTTTGGTTGTTCTCCAATGATCCAATTCTGAATTGCTTAAATACCTACCAAGTATCCCGGTAATGTAAACAATATCCGGACGCGTACATACCTGAAGATACATTGGACTCCCTACTGCTGATGCATAAGGAATCTTCTGCATCTCCATTTCCTCAAGAGCATTTTTAGGACACTGATCGAGACTAAATTTGTCTCCTTTAGCCACAGGGGTATCACTTGGTTTGCAATTTTGCATGCCATATTGTTTGAAAACCTTTTCGATATAGGTTTTTTGTGATAGTTCAAGATACCCCGAGAGCGATCCCAATGTATCTGAATACCTAATACAAAAGATGCATCACCAAGATCTTTCGTCTCAAAATTCTTAGTTAGAAATCTCTTGGTTTCATGCAACAAATCTATATCGTTACTGGCAAGCAAAATATCATCTACATACAATACCAGGAAAATATACTTGCTCCCACAGAACTTATGGTATATGTATTCATCGACCAGATTCATCTCAAAACCAAACGAGATGATCACTTGATGAAATTTGAAATACCATTGTCGAGATGTTTGCTTGAGCCCCATAGATGGATTTTTTAAGTTCGCAAATCATATTCTTTGGATCTCCTAATACAAAGTTTTCTGGTTGCACCATATAAATCGTCTCATCAATGTTACCATTGAGAAACACCGTTTTTACATCCATCTAGTGTAACTCAAGATTGAAATGCGCCACTAGTGCCATTATAGTTCTAAAAGAGTCATTCGAAGAAACCGGAGAAAAGGTCTCTTTATTTTCGATACCTTCCTTTTGTGTGAAACCTTTAGCGACAAGACGAGCTTTGTACCTTTCCACATTGTCTTTCGAATCCCTCTTGATTTTAAATATCCATTTACAACCAATGGGCTTCGCTCCTTCTGGCAATTGGACAAGATCCCAGACGTCATTGTCTTTCATAGATTTTATCTCTTCATTCATGGCATCAATCCACTTTTGAGAATTTGAACTTTACATGGCTTGATGGAAGTTGATTGGATCATCTTCCATCACTCCAATGTCATCCTCATGTTCTTGGAGAAAAACAATATAATCATCTAGCACTGGACTTCTCCTTTCTTTTGTGGATCTCCTTAATGGTACTGATTCTTGTGGTGGTAGAGTTTGTTCCTCTGGAGTAGGAGATTCTTTGACATTGTTTTGATCTGCTGTGTCATTAACAATGTTAGGAATAGGATCCTGAACAATGCCAATAACACCTGTGGGAATATTAACATATTCCTCTTCCTAACTATATCTTCTCTCTCAAACTCAACATCCTCAAAGAATCGAGCATTTCCTATCTCGAAAATTGATTTAACTGTGGGATCATAAAATTTGTAACTCATGGATCTTTCAGAATATCCAACAAAGTAACAACTAACCGTTCTTGAATCCAGTTTCTTTTCATTTGGCCTATAAGGACTTGTCTCAACTGGACAACCCCAAACACTTAAATGCTTCAAACTAAGTTTCTTACCAGTCCAAAACTCATAAGGGGTTTTGGTAGTTACCTTAATTGAAACTCTGTTAAGGATATATGTTGCAGTCTTAATTGCTTCGCCCCAGAGTGATTGTGGTAAGGTAGAATGACTTATCATACTCCTCACCATATCCTTAAGCGTTCTATTTCGTCTTTCAGCAACACCATTCATAGTGCGTGAACCCGGTATGGTGTACTATGGGATGATACAGCAGTCCTCTAGGTACTTAGGAAAAGACCCTGGACGTTGTTCACTTGAACCATCATATCTGCCGTAGTATTCACCACCATAATCAGATCTGATGCTTTTAATTCTTTTGTTGAGTTGATTCTCAACTTCAGTTTTAAAATTTTTGAACACGTCTAGGGACTGTGATTTTTCATGAATGAGATATATGTAGCCACATCTCAAGAAATCGTCTATGAACGTTATAAAATATTGTTGACCATTCCAAGCAGACGTAGGAAATGGTCCACAAATGTCTGTATGTATAAGTTCTAAGACGTCTGAGACCCTATTGGCTTTAAATTTCCTTTTATTGGTTTGTTTCCCCTTTATACAGTTAATACAATCACCAAAATCTGTAAAATTTAAGGGGTCAAGAATTTCATTTGACATAAGTCTTTCTATTCTCCTTTGGGAGATATGACCCAATCTCTTGTGCCATAATATAGTTGAATTCTTGTTGGTTAATTTTCTCTTTACACTTCTGGTACTTAAATGCAGGGATTCATTAAATGAAACAATTGTGTCAACTAAATATAGACTATCACAATATGATAAGTATTGGAACCAACCAATTTTGAATCATGAAACAATCTAAATTTTTCATTTTCAAATGAACAAGTATAATCAGATTTGTCCAAAAGAGAAACAGAAATTAAATTCCGTTTAAAAGATGGTACAATAAAAGTTTCATTAAGATCCAAATAAAATCTAGTCTTTAGCAATAATCTAAAAACTCCAATTGCTTCAACTTGAATTGTTTTGCCATCGCCCACATCATTAGACTTTCGGCAACTCAGGCAACCCTACATAGACACACTGATGTGAGTTGTTGCACCAGAATGCATCCACCAAGTGTGTCCAGGTACCGAAATTAAATTAATCTCAGAACAAACCAAATTAAGAAGCATACAATTCTTAGCACGCCAAGCGTGATAATTGGTGCAATGCTTCTTTCTATGCCCTTCAGCTCCACAGAAGAAACAACCATTCTTTCCCGGTTCAGCCGGTTTCTTTTGTTGTTTCTTTGGAGGTGTTGTACCTGCAATTTCTTTATCCGTCTTCCTTTTACGTCCCTTCCCTTTATTATTAGTAGTAGAGATTAGGTGAGCACTCTCAGTCTAATCTTGCTTCAACCTTTCCTCTTCCTCTACACAGTGTGAGATGAGCTCATTTAGAGACCAAGTCTCCTTTTGACAGTTATAGCTCACTTTAAACTGACTAAACTGTGTAGGAAGAGATATCAAAATCAGATGCACTAACAATTCCTCAGAAATTGTAAGGTTTAGTGCACCTAATTTAGAAGCAAGATGAGACATCTCCATGATGTACTTCCTGATGTTGCCTTTACCACTATATCTCATTGAAATTAGGCATGTCAAGAGTGTACTTATTTCAGCCTTTTCATTCTTGACAAACCTCTTTTCAATGTCCTGAAGGAACGCCTTAGCAGTGGTTGTCATTTCAGACATTGTCCCTCTAAATGCTTCTGGAATGGCCTTTTTCATGACCATCAGACACAAGCGATTTGACCTCTCCCACCTTTCCTTATCCATGTTTTCATCAGAGGTACTCCTATCTGTCAGAGGTGGAGGAGAGTCAACCCTTAACGCAAGGTCGAGATCCATGATTCCAAGTACTATCAAGAGATTTTCTTTCCAAGACTTGAAGTTTGTGCCATTCAGCATGCGAATAGCATTAATGCTGGTAGTCATACTGGCAGGATCATTTATAGCTAAACAGAAAACAACATATAATTAGTACAAGCTCACGTAATCCAAAATAATAATAAATTCAAATAAGGCAATCCCATCTCAAGATATCAATATTCCATTAATATTTTGTCTTTGGACAAAAATATTAACTTCTTAGTGATATCTTATGTAGTAATAAACACTGACAATAAGCACATGTCAAAAAATAAATTTTTCTTTGGGCCAATTTATAATTTACATGTAAAATCCAAATAATCATCACGTGTTTATTACTACCAGTGTATGTATAATTCCGTCCAATATTAACCTCCCTTTAGGGCGGTTAATATTCACAAAATTATAAATACACAACTAATTATATTTTAAGACAAACTAATTTTCACAAGAGAGGTCACTTTGATGACATGTTGTTTCAATTAATTCATCCCAAAATATATATACAACTGTCCCAATATTCGAATTTAAAATTATACTACATTTTTGAATAAAGTCAATTTTGGTCAACTCTGGTCAAACTGGTCAACAGTCAGCCAGTCAAATCTGGTCAAACGAACCAACCCTGGTCAACCAGTTAAACTGGTCAACACTAGTCAAATCGGTCAAACCGGTCAAACCAGTCAACTAGTCAAATCTAACAATTTGGGTCAAACTTATTGGATCAAAAAATCCATATCCGTAATTTTAGCCCAATAGTTGATTATTTAAGTTCAAAATCTTATTAAAGTCCATAAATGCTTTATTAAATCATATGTTTGGTGGGCCAACGTTTTGGACTTTACAAAGTTTAAATATTTTATATATATCTTTATTAGGGTTCATTCAAATTTGGAAACCCTAATTTCTTAACATAAACATACTAAGTTTCATAAAATTTAACTTCATGAAACAACATGTAATAGCGGAAGCAGAGAGGAAAGCCGAAGGCACAAAAAACCCAATAAGCAAGATGCTATGCATGAGACTATGAAACCATGCAAACATGTATTGCTATACGAATCATAGAAACTGTATAAATTTGTGGACCCATTCCACAAAGGCCAAAATTAGTCATTGAATTCCGAAAGCTATATGATATCAGTCACGAATAGAACATTCAATGACTTGAGAAACGACAAAGCCATATCAGTCACGAACTTAGCAATTGAAAACATACATATATAATTAATATCCGGATCCTTAATTCTTGAACCATTAAATCGATGAGACTGATTCAAACTGGCATTGAACAACCGAATAAAATAGCAATCTTTTGCCTAATTTTGATGCAATCTTATGCCTAATTTTATCGCATCAATCAAAAACCAAATTCATAATACAATCATGAATATCACAGCTAAAACCCAAGTTTAAAACTTTAACGATTCAAAACCTGATATTGAATATTCTGATACCACTTGTTAGAACATCCAAGATCCCAATATTAGATTTATGAATACAACTGCAAGGACGAATGTGTACCTGGATCCATATTCGATAATCACCGCCGAATCCTCTTTAGCCTTAAAGTGGGGTTGGCCTTCCAGGTCTACGCGTATCCACCAATCCTTATGAGAAACCCCTCTAAATTCTCTCTTATATCTCTCTTGACGATGGGATATCAAAAGAGTTAATTTTGTGGTACTGGAAAATACGACAAACAGGATACACGTGACTCTGGGACCATAACTCTATTTATAGACAACTTTCCTGTTGTCTTTTGGTATTTCTATTTCATCCCATCATTAAAATAGAAATTACCATAAAATATCTACACATTAAAGGTCCACATCCTATTAGATACATTAAAACCCAAACCATAATAGATCACTTAATTGAGCTTAAATTTATTTGACAGTTTGCAACACATAATTATTCACATATAAGTCCAACATTGGATTAAGAATCCAACATAACATTCTACAAATTGCAAGGCTGGATCAAGACATTGTCAAGTTTAAGACTGAAGTCATTAATCTCGAAAACAAGAATACACTTGAGCATGTAACCAGTCGGATTAATCCAAAAATTGTTGTCACACAGAGTGCTAAAGAACTCACTCATGTGCTTTCGCATCAAGCGGTCCTTGATAGCCTGGTGCGCTGTTTCAATGAGGCTGGCTGCAAGAGGATTATCTTCCACGGAGAGCCACAAGTTGGGAAAACAAATATTTTGAGGAACTTGAATAACCGGTCGGCTCAATGCCTTCCTGACCTGCAATTGAACTACGTCATTTGGGTGAATTTTCCTACTCATCTGCTCAAGCCAGAGGACATCGTCACTAACATACAAGAGAAAATCCTTCAGCGTCTGGACTTAACCAATGTTTTCAGACTCGGACCAGGTATCGAACCGGTTGAGCTCAAGAGTCAGGGGTCAATGGGTCTGACCGGATTCGACCGGGGGTCAAATCGAATGACGTCATAAATATGTCATAAATATATATATTAATAATATATAATCAAAATAGTATATAAAAAAATTTTCTTAAAAAATAGTATATAAAAATTTCCTCAAATTGGTAGTTTTCAACTTTATATATATAAAAATTTTTCTTAAATTGGTGATTTATGACTTTATATATAAATTTGAGAATTTTATATTTAATAAATAAATTGACTTAAAGAATATAATATATATATATATATATATAGGTAGAAATGTAACGTAAAAAATGTATTGGATTAATTTTACACTTTATTAAAATAATGAGAGATTAAAGCATATTTACTAAAACTTAAAAAGTGAGTTTGAAAGGATATAATGGGTTAAAGGTCAAAAAAAAAAGAAAAAACGGGTCAAATAGTCAAACCCGGTCAACCGGGTTAACCGGTTCACCCGGTCAGACCCGGTCAAACTCAGGTTTTGACAGTCTTTGACTGGTTTTTGAATTTTTCGGTTTTGAAGGATGACTCGAACCGGATGCCTGGTCGGTTCCCGATTCAACCGGTTGGACCGATCGGTCCGGTCCGAGTTTAAAAACACTGGACTTAACTGGGCCGAATAGTGGAAGTGGGAAAAAAGAAGTAATATCTAGAGCACTACGTGACAAATCATATTTGCTTTTTGACGGGTTTTCTTCATCAATTCAGCTTGCAGACATTGGGATCTCTGATGAACACGAGCACAGGAAAGTCATCATTGAAGCTAAAGATCCAGATCTTTTGAGGAATTTTCCATTTGACAAAGAAATCAAATTAAAGAAGCTATCATCCCAAGATTCGAGGAAACTGTTTGATAAGGTCATTTTTGATGAAACATTTTGTGAAGAAAACAGACTTCTAGGTAACTTGATCGTTGAGGAGCTTGGTGGGCTTCCAGGGGTGATCGCATCCATAGCAGGACGGCTGAAAGGATACAAACAAGTATATTACTGGGAAGGTATGAAGCAAAGATTGGAAGCAGATGTTAATGTCAACAACCTTCTGGGATTGGCAGGATTAAAACTGGCTTTTGATATAGCCTGTCGTGACTTGGAAGAGACTCATAGAAAGTGCGTGCTTTATGCAGCATTATTTCCAAAAATGTTCCCAATTCCCATAGATGTTTTGGTCGAATGTTGGAAAGCTGAAGAATTTCTGGCGTACTGGTTCTTCATTTGCTGATGCACGAAGAGAAGGAGCCTGTGTGCTCGCTGAGCTGAGAAAGCATCATCTCTTGCAGCGCTATTCTGAACAGCACGTCAAGATGCCAATAAACTGCAGGAGACTTGCACTTGAAACACCCTTTCCCAGGGAGGAATGTGAAACATCATTTGTCAGGTCAGGAGTCGAGGGACACCTAACAGAGGCCGAATGGAAGAAGGCTAGAAGGGTCTCTTTAATGCAAAGTAAGTTAGTAGAATTACCTATCAACCCAAAATCTGGGGGCATGTCAACGCTATTTCTGCGACTCAATCCAGAATTGCAAATCATTCCGGAATCATTCTTAACAAATATGAAAACACTTCGAGTTTTGGGCCTGAACAGCTCGGGAATGACATCGCTGCCTGCATGTCTCTCCTCCCCATGGTTCGCCGTCGCGGGATGCGGTCGCGTCGCGGTCGCCGTTGTTCCACATCCGTTGCGGCATATCGGTCAAATATCGGGCGATACGTACATTATAGTTCATAGAAATTTTTAAAAAATCTGAAAAAATTACTAAAAATAGAAAATACCATAACAAGTAGAATTATCAAATTAAATTTATTAAATATCTATATTATCATATATACTTGCCATAACCATAGACCTACAGCATTAGCAGTAAATGATTTTAACATCAAGTGTGCCTTCTAATCCTATTTTATATGATATCAAAAATTAAATATAAAAATAAAATCGTCATATCTTATATAATACAATAAGAATCTCAATACACAAAGGAAATAGCCGTGTTTAGTTGGATACAACAAAAGAAATAAATAACTACTAAATAATGTTACAAAATTATCAACAATTACAAATAAATGGAGAAACTAATATAAATAAATATACAAATCTTTGCTGAATATTTACTTCCATTAGGCCAAATCAAAGTGGGCTTGAAAAAAAAAAATCTTCAAAATGTCAAAATGAACCATTAAAAGCTACAAAATTCAAAGTGAAATATCACATTACATTTTCAAAGCCCAGTAGTTGGAAGTCAAAAGGCCCAAAAGACCAATTAACATAAAGTAGTTGATTGACATAAAGTAGATTGTCGTACATCCTCTACAGGAGTACGCGGTGATAAATGGAAATGAATTCGATGAAGGGGACTTGTTGTGGTTGTTGTTGTGCCGGAAAATGGGAAGTCGCAGTGCGAAGAGATACCTTCCTCCAGGAACGCCGGCGATGCAGTCGGCGCGGCGGCGTAAGATGCTTTTCAGCCCCACCGGCGGTGGTTCAAGCAGTATGACTGGAAGAAGATCAAGGCTGTTTGCTCGAGGCAGGAAGAGACAGTTTGCACAGACGGGCATTATAGACGAAGTGTTCGATCCGGATGACGGGATCGGACCTGATGCAGTGTACTCCGACTACATGACCATGCCGTCCCTCGGTCAGGGACCAGGGAATAGGTACGGTAACAAATGCAAGGTGGGCTCCATCAACCTAGATGGGTCCCTTCTGATAGGCACAGGAACCACTCATATGGACGATGGGAACACTGTTGAAATGTCAGGCCCAGCTGATGGCATATTGGGCCTGTTCATAGTCCAGGATCGTGAGCCCAGTGATCAGCGGAAGCCCACATTCACCGACGTGTTCGGTGAGGTCAGTGGTGCCCACGGGTCAAAGGTTGACCTGCACGTGCGCTCAGACATGCTTAGCAGATTTCGAGTGCTTATGCGCGAGAAGATCGTCGTGCGGAATGCTAATGTTGGAAGCCGTATATCGATTGACAGATTCCTCCCATTATTTGGGAAGAATAAATTACTTGCAAAATTCAAGGATTATGGGACTGTAACGGATGGCCGTTACAGTAATGTGAAGGAGAATGCACTGATGCTGTATATAGTTTGGGACTGTACATCAGGCAACACTGTTGCCGTTAACATTAATTGTAGGATGATGTATCATCATTAAGTGTAAATACAAAGGATAATGTGCGATTAAGCATGTAACTGTGTAATTTGCGGAAGCAAATAAGAGAGTAATGAAATAACGGGGACATGAATCCTCTATTGAAATTGATAGCGCAGCGGGCTGTAAAGTACAAATTCAACTGGGCCGCTAGTCGGCCCAATGGGCCTCTACATTAGAGGCTTTTTGGTTGAAGGCCCATGATTTTCCTGGGCCTGAGAAGTAGACATAACTGTTGATATTGATTGGGCCACAACCTGGCCCAATTGCTCTGCAGATATCTGGTAGCCCACGCTACTATTAAGGCCCAATTGCGATGCAGATGGGCCTGGGTCAGATCCACTGTCAGACTCAATGAGTTTTGGGCTTAGCCCAATTTCAGATATTGATGAACGGGCTTGCGACAATGACATGCCCGGCCCAATTAAGAATTGGGCCCTCGTGGACCGGTCCAGTGTAGAAGAGGATCTACACAAGACGGGCTGCTTGGCAGCATAATTGCAGTGCCACAGATCTATATCCTGTTCTGAGAACAGGTCCGACGTAATTCGGGCCGTTGGGGCCCGGAATGGCAGCAGATCGGGCATCTTGGATGTCGAGAGCTTCATATATGCCTTGATCTTGCAGAAATTGACCCCCATATTGATGTTGGAGTCCTCCAACCTGTACTTTGTCACCCACGGGCACTTGTCATCGTTGAGAGATGAGTATGATGTGCCGTAGTAGTGCAGGATGATCGGACAGGTGACCGGAAATACGTATTCCGCCTGTAACTGGTCGTGTGCTATGAGTCGCGTGTCGTATATCATCACGCGGACCTTGCCGGTGCTGTTGATCGGAATCTGGGGACTGTACCTGATCTCGCAGTGATCGATTAGGAGGGAGAGTCTTTGCACCCTCTGTAAGAGACTCGATGTAAATGTCGGGAAGGAGATCTTGATGACCTGCGATTCAGAAGAAGCCTGCGCTTCTGATACCTTGGACTTGTAATAGCCGGCGATGGAGTGATCGGTCGGTATTTCCATTGAACTTATGTTCCCTAGCACTCAATGAGGATGAGGAAGAAGATGCCCTGATTGTATGTGATGTAAGTGGGACGGTGTCGTTTTATACAAACGCGGTGTCGTTTGTGAGGACTGTAGCAATGGGGCACTACTGTAGCATCAGGGCTCTCAAAAAGTCTCGCTTGTATTGGGTATATTGGGTACACTAAATAGTGAACCCCTACGTGGCTTCCGAGCGTCTTATATAATATTACTAAGACGCTCGGGTCGCCACGTGGACGGCTGAGATTTAAAGATGATGAACCCAAAAGGAATGGACGGTCAAGATCTGCCCGTAGGGCAGATTGAATGGCCCGCTCTGCGGGCCCCCCTTTGTCCCACGTGCCTTTTGGCACGTGGGCCGCGGTACGGATTAGTACACGTGGCTTGTTTTCCATGGCCCGCGTAGCGGGCAAGCCAGCGCACTGTAGTTGCGCCGTACAAAATTTGAAATTTGAATTGTGAATGAACAGGGCTTCAGTCCCTGCTGCAGTCTTGGAGAGGGGGAAACACAAAGAGCTACAGTTCTTCGTGAACTGTAGTTGATTGACATAAAGTAGATAGTCGTACATCCTCTACAGGAGTACGCGGTGATAAATGGAAATGAATTCGATGAAGGGGACTTGTTGTGGTTGTTGTTGTGCCGGAAAATGGGAAGTCGCAGTGCGAAGAGATACCTTCCTCCAGGAACGCCGGCGATGCAGTCGGCGCGGCGGCGTAAGATGCTTTTCAGCCCCACCGGCGGTGGTTCAAGCAGTATGACTGGAAGAAGATCAAGGCTGTTTGCTCGAGGCAGGAAGAGACAGTTTGCACAGACGGGCATTATAGACGAAGTGTTCGATCCGGATGACGGGATCGGACCTGATGCAGTGTACTCCGACTACATGACCATGCCGTCCCTCGGTCAGGGACCAGGGAATAGGTACGGTAACAAATGCAAGGTGGGCTCCATCAACCTAGATGGGTCCCTTCTGATAGGCACAGGAACCACTCATATGGACGATGGGAACACTGTTGAAATGTCAGGCCCAGCTGATGGCATATTGGGCCTGTTCATAGTCCAGGATCGTGAGCCCAGTGATCAGCGGAAGCCCACATTCACCGACGTGTTCGGTGAGGTCAGTGGTGCCCACGGGTCAAAGGTTGACCTGCACGTGCGCTCAGACATGCTTAGCAGATTTCGAGTGCTTATGCGCGAGAAGATCGTCGTGCGGAATGCTAATGTTGGAAGCCGTATATCGATTGACAGATTCCTCCCATTATTTGGGAAGAATAAATTACTTGCAAAATTCAAGGATTATGGGACTGTAACGGATGGCCGTTACAGTAATGTGAAGGAGAATGCACTGATGCTGTATATAGTTTGGGACTGTACATCAGGCAACACTGTTGCCGTTAACATTAATTGTAGGATGATGTATCATCATTAAGTGTAAATACAAAGGATAATGTGCGATTAAGCATGTAACTGTGTAATTTGCGGAAGCAAATAAGAGAGTAATGAAATAACGGGGACATGAATCCTCTATTGAAATTGATAGCGCAGCGGGCTGTAAAGTACAAATTCAACTGGGCCGCTAGTCGGCCCAATGGGCCTCTACATTAGAGGCTTTTTGGTTGAAGGCCCATGATTTTCCTGGGCCTGAGAAGTAGACATAACTGTTGATATTGATTGGGCCACAACCTGGCCCAATTGCTCTGCAGACATCTGGTAGCCCACGCTACTATTAAGGCCCAATTGCGATGCAGATGGGCCTGGGTCAGATCCACTGTCAGACTCAATGAGTTTTGGGCTTAGCCCAATTTCGGATATTGATGAACGGGCTTGCGACAATGACATGCCCGGCCCAATTAAGAATTGGGCCCTCGTGGACCGGTCCAGTGTAGAAGAGGATCTACACAAGACGGGCTGCTTGGCAGCATAATTGCAGTGCCACAGATCTATATCCTGTTCTGAGAACAGGTCCGACGTAATTCGGGCCGTTGGGGCCCGGAATGGCAGCAGATCGGGCATCTTGGATGTCGAGAGCTTCATATATGCCTTGATCTTGCAGAAATTGACCCCCGTATTGATGTTGGAGTCCTCCAACCTGTACTTTGCCACCCACGGGCACTTGTCATCGTTGAGAGATGAGTATGATGTGCCGTAGTAGTGCAGGATGATCGGACAGGTGACCGGAAATACATATTCCGCCTGTAACTGGTCGTGTGCTATGAGTCGCGTGTCGTATATCATCACGCGGACCTTGCCGGTGCTGTTGATCGGAATCTGGGGACTGTACCTGATCTCGCAGTGATCGATTAGGAGGGAGAGTCTTTGCACCCTCTGTAAGAGACTCGATGTAAATGTCGGGAAGGAGATCTTGATGACCTGCGATTCCGAAGAGGCCTGCGCTTCTGATACCTTGGACTTGTAATAGCCGGCGATGGAGTGATCGGTCGGTATTTCCATTGAACTTATGTTCCCTAGCACTCAATGAGGATGAGGAAGAAGATGCCCTGATTGTATGTGATGTAAGTGGGACGGTGTCGTTTTATACAAACGCGGTGTCGTTTGTGAGGACTGTAGCAATGGGGCACTACTGTAGCATCAGGGCTCTCAAAAAGTCTCGCTTGTATTGGGTACATTGGGTACACTAAATAGTGAACCCCTACGTGGCTTCCGAGCGTCTTATATAATATTACTAAGACGCTCGGGTCGCCACGTGGACGGCTGAGATTTAAAGATGATGAACCCAAAAGGAATGGACGGTCAAGATCTGCCCGTAGGGCAGATTGAATGGCCCGCTCTGCGGGCCCCCCTTTGTCCCACGTGCCTTTTGGCACGTGGGCCGCGGTACGGATTAGTACACGTGGCTTGTTTTCCATGGCCCGCGTAGCGGGCAAGCCAGCGCACTGTAGTTGCGCCGTACAAAATTTGAAATTTGAATTGTGAATGAACAGGGCTTCAGTCCCTGCTGCAGTCTTGGAGAGGGGGAAACACAAAGAGCTACAGTTCTTCGTGAACTGTAGTTGATTGACATAAAGTAGATAGTCGTACATCCTCTACAGGAGTACGCGGTGATAAATGGAAATGAATTCGATGAAGGGGACTTGTTGTGGTTGTTGTTGTGCCGGAAAATGGGAAGTCGCAGTGCGAAGAGATACCTTCCTCCAGGAACGCCGGCGATGCAGTCGGCGCGGCGGCGTAAGATGCTTTTCAGCCCCACCGGCGGTGGTTCAAGCAGTATGACTGGAAGAAGATCAAGGCTGTTTGCTCGAGGCAGGAAGAGACAGTTTGCACAGACGGGCATTATAGACGAAGTGTTCGATCCGGATGACGGGATCGGACCTGATGCAGTGTACTCCGACTACATGACCATGCCGTCCCTCGGTCAGGGACCAGGGAATAGGTACGGTAACAAATGCAAGGTGGGCTCCATCAACCTAGATGGGTCCCTTCTGATAGGCACAGGAACCACTCATATGGACGATGGGAACACTGTTGAAATGTCAGGCCCAGCTGATGGCATATTGGGCCTGTTCATAGTCCAGGATCGTGAGCCCAGTGATCAGCGGAAGCCCACATTCACCGACGTGTTCGGTGAGGTCAGTGGTGCCCACGGGTCAAAGGTTGACCTGCACGTGCGCTCAGACATGCTTAGCAGATTTCGAGTGCTTATGCGCGAGAAGATCGTCGTGCGGAATGCTAATGTTGGAAGCCGTATATCGATTGACAGATTCCTCCCATTATTTGGGAAGAATAAATTACTTGCAAAATTCAAGGATTATGGGACTGTAACGGATGGCCGTTACAGTAATGTGAAGGAGAATGCACTGATGCTGTATATAGTTTGGGACTGTACATCAGGCAACACTGTTGCCGTTAACATTAATTGTAGGATGATGTATCATCATTAAGTGTAAATACAAAGGATAATGTGCGATTAAGCATGTAACTGTGTAATTTGCGGAAGCAAATAAGAGAGTAATGAAATAACGGGGACATGAATCCTCTATTGAAATTGATAGCGCAGCGGGCTGTAAAGTACAAATTCAACTGGGCCGCTAGTCGGCCCAATGGGCCTCTACATTAGAGGCTTTTTGGTTGAAGGCCCATGATTTTCCTGGGCCTGAGAAGTAGACATAACTGTTGATATTGATTGGGCCACAACCTGGCCCAATTGCTCTGCAGACATCTGGTAGCCCACGCTACTATTAAGGCCCAATTGCGATGCAGATGGGCCTGGGTCAGATCCACTGTCAGACTCAATGAGTTTTGGGCTTAGCCCAATTTCGGATATTGATGAACGGGCTTGCGACAATGACATGCCCGGCCCAATTAAGAATTGGGCCCTCGTGGACCGGTCCAGTGTAGAAGAGGATCTACACAAGACGGGCTGCTTGGCAGCATAATTGCAGTGCCACAGATCTATATCCTGTTCTGAGAACAGGTCCGACGTAATTCGGGCCGTTGGGGCCCGGAATGGCAGCAGATCGGGCATCTTGGATGTCGAGAGCTTCATATATGCCTTGATCTTGCAGAAATTGACCCCCGTATTGATGTTGGAGTCCTCCAACCTGTACTTTGCCACCCACGGGCACTTGTCATCGTTGAGAGATGAGTATGATGTGCCGTAGTAGTGCAGGATGATCGGACAGGTGACCGGAAATACGTATTCCGCCTGTAACTGGTCGTGTGCTATGAGTCGCGTGTCGTATATCATCACGCGGACCTTGCCGGTGCTGTTGATCGGAATCTGGGGACTGTACCTGATCTCGCAGTGATCGATTAGGAGGGAGAGTCTTTGCACCCTCTGTAAGAGACTCGATGTAAATGTCGGGAAGGAGATCTTGATGACCTGCGATTCCGAAGAGGCCTGCGCTTCTGATACCTTGGACTTGTAATAGCCGGCGATGGAGTGATCGGTCGGTATTTCCATTGAACTTATGTTCCCTAGCAATTACAATATCCGACTCGGACGAGACGGCGAACCCTGCTCCTCCCTGACAGCGCTCCAGAGTTTATACCTCAACAACTGTCGTAAATTAGAACAGCTCCCACCTGGAATGCGGGCACTCAAGAAGCTTGAAGTTCTTGATATTCGAGGCACCTTAATCCGCTCTTTACCAGAAGAAATCAGCAGTTTGGTTAACCTGACGTGCTTGAGGTTCTCATTGGACCCTGGAGCGTGCAACCCCAATCCGGACCGAGGTTCTCTTGAAATGCAAACGTGGGAGATATTTTCCACTATATCAGCTAAATAGCTTAACAAGCTCGAGGAGTTGACTATTGTCTTAGAAATAAAAAATGGAAGCATTGACGACATTGTTGACCGAATAACAGCAGAATTCCCTCAATTTAAGAATGTGAGTCGATTTGAGAATCTAAATAATCAGTTTGAGTTGCTACTTCAGAGGCCATATCAGTCACTGTGGAGAGAGGGAGTAAACCTTTTGAATTCAACTGTTCCTGTAACTCATCGTTATGATCCAACGACCGGGGACCAGTGGCCGAGATCAGACAACGAGGTAACATTCCCCACCTGATCTTTTGCACCTTCTCAAAAGCCTGAAAGAACAGGGGGGGGGGGAGTTGCTTGTCTTCCTATGAAAATATGTTTGACATTGTAAACTGGTTTCATATTTGAACTGCTTATAAATTACCCCTCCCCAAATATTCTTCAAAAACTTTTCCCTTTCAAAGATGACTTTTCACTTAATGTTTAATTCCATCTTAGTACAATGTTAAATTCCTACAAAGTGCAGATGACTAATTAAACTAAATTATTTCTTGTTTCCCAAAACAAAAAGTACTATAATTGTTTCTTCAATTTTAATATTGTGTATTGAAAAAAGGTGATTTCTTTCCGTGTCAACACTACCTCCTTCAATTCTGTTTAGGGAAAATTACAACAATCTCCCTCCAGTTGGGCAAAAAAATGAAGAACACACAGCAGCCCCACCCCCCACTCCCCAAAAAAAAAAAAAAAAAAAAAAGCGGCACTTAAGATTTGAAAATAATAAAAAGCCTCCACAATGGTCTCTAGTTAGACAAAACTACAAAACTTCCCTTTGTGATGGAGTTAACAACATTTGATAATATCTCCATATTCTTTCCAAAAGGGGGAATTGCATTTCTGATTCAATGTTTGGCCTATGTGCCAAATTAGTTCTCAAAGTTTTGTTCAAAACAAATCTAGTTCTCAAAATATGTGATTTTAGATAAATTTAGAACAATGAATAAAAATGAAATAATGACCAATGGTCAATATCAAATTGCCATTAGTTAACAACTTTGATTTTACATTTTTGGTCCCCCTAGTGTTTTTATTTTGAAACTCTAATTTTTAAATAGTGGCATTAAGAGTTGTAGCATGGTTTGAGATGTAAACTAGAATGAAATAACATTAAATAGGCAATAATAATTCTAATTGAACTTTTTTCTTCTTTTTTATTTATATTTTTATTTCATTCATTAATGTTAATAACATATCATATGTTTCTTTTCTTTTGTACAGTTAATATCAAATTTGGTATGATTTATGTATATTATTATTTCTCACTATTAATTAAAACACTTTATATTGGCACAACTTGATCATAGCCTAAATAGGATATCTTTATTAAATAAGCTATAATTAGATGATAATATACCAATAATAAATAAAATATAAAGTAGTGAAAGAAAATGAGAATTCTAGTTTTAAATCTAAGTTTACTATAATTATTATGACAAAAATTGCTGAATATCTTGTGCACATAGGCCTCAAATTCTTAGCTGCCAAACAAGGCCTAATCTTTTGTTTTCTATTGACTTTTCTATTAATTAAAAACTAAGGTTCCAAATGTTTTAGTTTTCAAGCATCTGTTTTAATATCTACGTGCCATGGTAATCATTTAGTGGTCTATATAATGTGTATAAAATATCAATTTTATTTTAAATTCAATTGATAACCTATTAAAATACTAAAAATAAGATCAACCAAATTTACAAAAAGTATATTCCTCATATTTTTTCATTAAGTTTTTTTAATTAACATTAGAAATAAAAATAATAAAACTCATTATCAGTTAATTATTAATAGTGAGAATTATATACACACACACACAATAGAAAAGAAACATATGATATATTATTAACATGAATAATAAAATAAAATAAAAAAAGTTTAATTAGAATTATTATTATCTATTTGCTACTATTTCATTTTTCTATTTTTGTTTTAGTGTAAGTGGGAGGATTCGAACTCGGGATGTCTCACTTGTACTCCCTCCACCCAAACCACTCAATATATACCACCCTCCCTCTTAACTTGCATCTCAATTCATGTTAAATCCTTAATTTCACTATTTAAAAATTAGAAAATTATAAAAATTCAAAATCAAAACATCAAGGACCAAAAATACCAAGACAAAGTTATCAGCTAATGGCAATTTGATGTTGACCATTAGTCACTATTCCATTTTCATTAGTTATCCTAAATCTAATCTACAATTACAGATTTTAGGGAGTAGATTTGTTTTGACTAAAATATGGGGGATCAATTTGGCATGCATGGTAATATTAGGGATCAAAATTGCAATGCTCGCTTTCCTAAATGCCATTTTATTTATAGCAACGGAAAAATGGCTGTTTTAGTTTGTTATCCTTGGAATTTGGATCAATTTAGTCTCTTATCTATCATTGCGATTATTTTAATCCCTTTTTTGTACCCGAAAAAAAAAAAAGTCAACCAAGGTTCTCTAATGGAAAACTAAAATTTATAATAGAGCTAGTCATGTTCACAAAATGTATGGCATATGCACCATCAAAAAGATTATTTTAATGACAGTTTTAGTCCATTTTGTTCACGGTCGTGTTCGATTTTATCCTTTCCGGAATTTCAACCCCTATTTTCACAAAATAAAGTCAATGTAGAATTTTTAATGATAAATTAGAAAATCCTAATGCTACACTATAAGCCTATCTTTAGGGAGAGGAGGGAAGAGAGAGCAGATTTCAGGGAAGAAAACCTTCACTGCAACTGAACACTAATTAGAAGATTTGTCATACCATACCAATTGAGAGATGTGTGTATGTGTGAGAGAGAGTGTGTGTTTTTTTTCTCAATTTTGCTCTTTTTTTCCTAAAGGTAGACTTATTGCTTACAAAATTGACTCCATTAAGGTTGTCTAATTTCTAATAAAAGTCCTATATTAATTTTTATTTTATAATGGAGGTTTAAATTGTTGAAATGATAAATCTGACACTACCGTGATAAAAATAGATGAAAACAGTCATTTTATGTTGCACATGCAATGCAATGCAAATGACTAACTCCCTAGAATGTTTCATATTTGTAGACACCAAATTTTGACTATTTCAGTTGTTTTTTTATATTTTTATCTATTAATGTTTAGTTATTTATTGTTGAATTTTCTAACACTTTTTTCTCATTTTTGTAGGTTTTTCTTAAAAAAAAAAAAAAAAGAAGAAAAGTCAAAAACGCGGACTAGTTACGCGGACAAGTCCGCGTAACCTGATCAGAAGCGAAAAAAAATACGCGCGGATTTTTTCAGAAACTCGGATCATCCTTTTCCAGCTGTAATTTCCGATACTTGAACGATAAGAAACCTATTTAAACATTCCCCAACTCACCCCTAACCCCTAACAACTCATCTAACGTTCAAGATTAGCTCACCTCATCTCAAGAACGTCAAAACCCTTAGTTCTAGGTTTGGTGGCTATAAATAGCCTAGATTAGGGTTTAGCAAAAAAGAGAGGTGGAGTTTTTAGAGAGAGGGGATTTTCTGGAGAAGAGAGAGGCTGAGAGAAAAGAAAAAAGCAGAGAAAAACGATCAAAAATCAAAGATCAAAGAAAAAAGAGGAAAAAGAAAAGAGAGAAGAAAAGGAAAAGCTAGGGTTTCATACTTGAGAAGATTATCCTTGGAATTTCTACCCTTCTCTTTCGTTTAGATTCAAGCTTCTGATTCAGGTAACATCCTTCTACTTCATTTACTATTTTTTGATCGTAAAATTACTGGAAATTTGGACCTTTTGGTGGAACCAAGGTCTTGAATAGTTTTTCTTTTAGTTTATGATATTTGATGATGATTATCAGTTGTTCTATGAGCATGTTGTGTTTATAAAGCCTTGGTAATGCTAGTAGATTTGTTTTTACGTTTAAAATCAGACGTTTGATGCTTCTGTGATGATGCTGTTGTGATTCCTGAGAAATTTCTGGAAAAATGTTCTTCATGTTTTGAAGATGTGAAGAAACGCGGACTTCTTACGCGGACTGATCCGCGTAACGCCCCGCGTTTCTTCTTGAAGGTTTGAAGATGTGAAGAAACGCGGAGTAGTTGCGCGAGCCTACCCGCGTAACTACCCGCGTTTCTAACCTGACAATTCTTTTCCTTTCCCCTTGTTGTCCATTTGATGATGCTAATGCTTATGATTTGATCTTTATGGGTTTAACTTGTTTTGACATGACCTGAATGATGATGTTTGATGCTTTGAATGGATCCCCTTGCCTCCGAATATTTCGTTTGTGTTATTGTCTGAAAAACTGGAAGCAATCTTCCTGATGTTTTGAACATGGGAAGAGACGCGGACCGTTACGCGGCCGAGTCCGCGTTTCTGGTCCGCGTTTCCTCTCTAGACCTTGATTTTTGCTTGTAACGCGGACTTAGTTGCGCGGCTCTATCCGCGTTTCTACTCCGCGTAACCTCTCTGTTTTTGTATTCTGTGGATATTTCCTGCTCTTTTGTTCCAGAATCTTACTCTATTTCCTAGTATTATCTATGTTGCTTGCAGAATCTGTTTAGATACCCTCTCTTGGAATTTTTGATTGGTTTTTCCTTTAAATTGGTACCTTGATCCCTTTTGTTGATATTGAGTCTTAGATAACCATTCCCATCATTTAAAGATTCAATTAAGGCCTCACATCAAGGGATGGTAACTTCTTTCCCCTATTATGTGCTCATTATGTGTTTTTGCATGATTTTGCATGTTTTAGATTAGGTTTTCCTTTGCTTTTATTCATGTCTAGTCTTTATTTATGTTATTTAATTTTGGGTAAATCATTCGGAGGCCTTGGATGCCAAGTTGTAATAGATAGGTTTAATTTGGCAAAAAGTGTATTTATTCTAGAAAATGTAATAGTTAGATTATTATTCCGAATTTCTTCCCCGTAGAATGTATTTAGGTTCCCCCAATGTAATAATTAGGTTTTATATGCTTATTTTGCATGCTTGCATGTTTATGTGTTTACTTGCTTTCCTAGGGTCTTGCATCTAGATATTATGCCTATGTGCTATGTGTTTATGTGTTTTATGTGTTTATTTGCTTTAATATCATGTCTACATGTTTATTGTGTAAATGTATTGACGTCACCACACTAGTCCAAAGCTAGTTGTGGCCTTTCCTTTCTATTTCTCACTAATCCAATGTTAGTGAGAACTTTTAGGCAAGGGCTAGTCCAAAGCTAGACCCTTAAATGCCGTTCATGCATTAGATACAAATTTCACACACTTTTCACTTTTAGAGTTTCTTTCCCATTTTGCATGTTACTATTCTCCCATCCTGTATGCGAAACATATCATTTAGTTTTCTTTTTCGTCAAAAAATAGATTTGTGCATTTAAGGCATTACCCTTTGAATTAGGGAAAAGAGCGAGTATGGCTTCCTAGCCTTAGCACGCTTTTATTTCCTTCTATGGAAAGGAAGATTTAAAGTCACGAATTTAGTCCCCCGCACCCGTTATGTTGCATTATCCCTCTTTAGGACATACATGTGCATTATTTTAAATGCTATCAAAACCATTCTTTAAAAAACAAGCTTCTTTCTTCATGATTAGCAATTCAAAGTCAAAAAAACCGTTTTTCTTAAAATTGCATCTTTTGGAAATTCAAGTTCCTCTTTGCACTCAAAATTGATCTTTTTCAAAAATCCAATTTCTTTTCTCTTGATATTTTATAAAAATTGCATTTTTGAAAACCCTATTTTTCCGTTTGTTCGAGTCTCATCATTTGCATTTTTCGTGACCTCCTCGAGGGATCAAACTTGGATGATACAACTAATGTGATCAATTCCAATCACACCTCAAGGAGACATTTTGCCCCTCTCGATCCGACGTTAGGTCTAGGTTTTGCATCCATATAGACGACATCCAAATGTGATAAATTTTAAAGTTAGAATTAGGAAATTGTTAACTAAATCTTGCAACTAGCTTTGGCTAGGTTAGAAGGGTGCCTTAGAGACGAGTAACATCGAATCTTTGCCTTCCCTTCTTTCAACCGTGACCCCCGAACCTTTTTCTCTAGTTTTCCAAAGACCTGGAGTCGTCTAAAAAAGGGTTTTCGTTGTTTATTTTCATTAATTAAAATCTTTTTGGTGACTTGGTACACCTAAACTCCATACCAAGTGGCGACTCCAAACTTTTCTAAAAAACCCTTTTCTAGACTTTTTGTTTTGGGTCCAAACCGTCGCATTTTATAGTCCCATGACCCCTTTCCCTTTCTTTTTCAAAAACCAAAAATCAAATCCTTCCCTTTCTTCTATCAAAAAATGGGGCGCGACAATATTCTCAATAGAGTACCTAGATTTTTTTTTTTTTAAGATATGGGACTAAAATGGTCACGGTAATAGATAAGGGACTAAATTGATAAAACCTCAAAGATGATGGACCAAAATGACTATTTTCCTTTATAGCAAAACAAAAGGCACTAGCATTTTATCTTTAAAATTTATTGTATTACCAATGCATTTTTTCTTAAATTACCCATTATTCTAAGCTTAGGCACATACGTGTAGATTTATGGATGAGCAAGTACTATGCTAAACTTACCCAAGGCCACCTCCTTTTAATATTATTTGCTATAGAAAAGTGGTGTTGGGTGTTTTTTTACGATCTGAAGAAAACAATTACTCTAATTAGTGAGAGGAAACTTTTGTTTCATTTGCCTTTTGAATTGTATTTTGGCCTTGAGAATGACTGGGTCCGTTTGGATTCTCTGTTTTTTGAGCTGTTTTTGAAAAACTGTTTTTCACATTCCAAATCTATCATATATGTATTGCAGGTGGGGTTTTCTGTCAGAAGCCTCCAGCAGTCAGGAAAATCCCAATCCAATTTTGTAGGAATTTGTATTTAATTTAATTCATTAAATATCTCATGAATCATGATAAAAACTATTAGTAAGTAGTAACTCCTTATCAGCACTATCTCCACTCCTACTCAGATGCAACTACCTTATCAGCATTATCACCACTCTTACTCACATACAACTAACTATCATCTATCATATATGTATTGCAAATCAGATTTTTAAAATGGTTAAATTATAAAACTTCTAACTTTCTATTCTTTTGTTTATAGAGTTTTGTATTTTTTTTAATTATCAAATATTCATTCATATATTTTGAATTTGAAATGTAAGAAGTGACACCATAAATGTAGGAATTTGGATAAGGTTTATTCATAGGAAGGTAATTTAAAATAAAACATCATATCTCTTATTAAAAGTTAAAAGAGAAAATAATAATATTTTACTGTTTAACGCAATAATCCTAACTGAAAGTATAAATTATATTTAAAAAATAATATTCAGTGGTCATGGATTTAAAAAATTAATAGTTGTACTAATCCTAAACGTTAAACTATGAAATCACTAAATTAACAACAAAGTCCTACTAGCACTTGAAAATGAAAATTATTATTTAAAATCTTTATTTTTGATAAATAATAATAACAACAACAACAACATCAGTCCTACCAAAAATTTTAAAAAATAACAAGATAGTTTAAGAGAAAGATATGATGTATTTATTCGTAAACTATATCTACTCAATTTATATATATCTAATCTAAATTTACTCTAATGGGATTTAAATAAGCGTGTAAAACCCAACCACTAAGAATAGTCTTAGGCATTATTGATTATTTTGTATATTTTTGTTAGTTTCTTCAATGTAAATATGTAACACTATTATGTCATTTTTAGAAAAATATGACTAAATCTTTTTTTTTTTTTTGTAATTGTTGAACGTATTACAAGATATTGTCAGTTTTTCATTTGCATTTCCAGATGCCAATTATTACAACTATTGTGATTAATTCTTGGTTTTATATAGTTTCATATTATGAGAGGTAAAATTAAATATATTCTA
The DNA here is from genome assembly GCA_013103745.1 of Gardenia jasminoides. NCBI lineage: Eukaryota > Viridiplantae > Streptophyta > Magnoliopsida > Gentianales > Rubiaceae > Gardenia > Gardenia jasminoides. The sequence continues at coordinate 9,847,112 of CM023097.1, read as the reverse complement.
AAAATTAATATTCTAAAAATTGTGATATCTTTCAATTTGAAGGATAAATATGAAATCAACTAAAAACATTTTCAATAGAAAATTTGTTACCATTCAATCCAAATTTATAATATAAATAACTATATCATGTCCTATTATTTTGAAAATGCAAAAATAAGTATATGTTAACAGTTTAAAACTAAACTGGAAGTTATAAAAGTTTTTTTCTTTTTCTTCAAATATTAACTTTTTAATTTGGATGTTGAATTATAAACACATTTGAATCCATAAATTACCTATCCAAACTCAAATTTGTTGATGGAAAAATGAAAGTAAATAGGTTATCATTTACAATTATAATAGTTTGATAGTATAGTAAAATAGGAGGTAAATGTGCTATAAAATCAGATTAAAGGAAGGACAATTAGGTAAGAATAATATAGCGTAAAGAGAATATAGGATTTAGGGGCCGGGGAAAGGGTTTTAGGATTATGGAAATGTTGAGTTAAGGAGATGAGAAAAAAGGAATAGCGAGAAGAGCGGAGTTGTGAAACAGGATAAATGACTTGAAGAGATGGTAGGGGTATAATACTATATTCGATGTACTTTTGGTATTTCTTTCAATGTTTCTATAATCGTTTCCTTATATGTTTTTGTTTATTTTAAAGTTTTAGATAAGATACAAAAATATAATATAAATTAGATACTAAAATAATAATCTTTTAATTTTTAACTTATTTTTCATATAACTATTACAAATAGTTCATTAATTATTATTATTATTTTAAATATAAATCCGTGCATAGCACGGGTCATAATTCTAGTGCTACAGTAATACACTAACAAAAAACAATCCCAAAAATACCAATCTAAACAAATATCTCAAAAACAAATAATACATACAAAAACAAAAAAATTATCCCTTCTTCTTCCACCCCAACCGCACCACCACCCACCACCACCCATCACCCACCCCTACCACCACCTCCTCCCCCCTCTCTCCCTCCCCCCCTCCACCTTCCCTCTCTCTCGCCCCCTTTCTCTTTCTCCCCTTCTCCCTTTCTCCCCCTCCTCCCCTCCCATTCCATCTCTCCCTCTCATCCAAATTAAAAATTTATTTGGGGTATTTTTTGGGCATTTTTAAAATTAAAAATTTATTTAAGGTAAAATTTTGGGGTATTTTTGAGGCATTTTTAAAATTAAAAATTTATTTGGGATAATTTTTTAGGTCATTTTTAAAAATAAAAATTTATTAGGGGTATTTTTGGGGCATTTTCAAAATTAAAAATTTATTTGGGGTATTTTTCAAGCATTTTTAAAAATAAAAATTTATTTGTGGTAATTTTTTGGGCATTTTTAAAATTAAAAATTTATTTATAGTAATTTTTTTGGGTTTTTTTGGGGCATTTTCAAAATTAAAAATTTATTTAGGATATTTTTGGGGCATTTTTAAAATTAAAAATTTATTTGGGGTAATTTTTGGGACATTGTCAAAATTAAAAATTTATTTGTGGTAATTTTTTGGGGCATTTTTAAAGTTAAAAATCCATTTGTGGTAATTTTTTGGGGCATTTTTAAAATTGAAAATTTATTTGCAGTAATTTTTGGGGCATTTCCAAAATTAAAAATTTATTTGGGGTATTTTTGGGCCATTTTCAAAATAAAAAATTTATTTGGGGTAATTTTTTGGGGCATTTTTAAAATTAAAAATTTATTTGGGGTAATTTTTTGGGGCATTTTTAAAATTAAAAATTTATTTGGGGAATTTTTTGGGGCATTTTTAAAATTCAAATTTATTTGATGTATTTTTTGGGACATTTTTAAAATTAAAAATTTTTTTGGGATAATTTTTTGGGGCATCATTAAAATTAAAAATTTATTTGGGGTATTTTTTTAAATTAACCCACCCACACCACCACCCATCAAATAAATTTTAATTTTAAAAATACCCCAGAAATTACTCCAAATAAATTTTTTATTTTAAAAATACCCCAAAAAATTACCCCAAATAAAATTTTAATTTTAAAAATACCCAAAAATACCTAAAATTAGTTTTAATTTTAAAAATACCACAAAAAATATCTAAAATAAATTTTTAATTTTAAAAATGCCCCAAAAAATTGACCCAAACAATTTTTTACATTTAAAAATACCAAAAAAAATTATCCCAAAAACACCCTCAAAAGTTTTGAAAGACATTCATGAGTTTTGAAAGACATTACTGAGTAGTTTTCACATCCCAAATGCTACAGTGCTGGTTGTAAAAAACAACCCCAAAAACAACTAATCCAAATGGACCCATTGTATTTAACTAATACAGGTAAATTAAGAGTTGGTTTGTGAGAGAAATTGATATTCACTTTATTGCTATGTAGAAGTTATACCAACTGTATGAGGACATAAGAAAACTAAGCATTTGATTTATTGTAGGATACTTTTATAAAGATAAATTAAAGGAACCCTAAAATAATCAATAGCAATCATGTTGGCAGCAAAGTGACAACAAATAAAAAAAATGTAATAAGTTTAAAAAAAAAGTGACAATAATCATGTTGGGGCCAAAGTGATATATTTTGAAAAAATGGAAAGAAAAGTAATAAACAAATTTTGAGTACGATCAAGAGGTCCATGACTACATGCCTCCTTTCTAAGCTGTGTACGATTGGTTGCAATCACGTAAAATCTTGATTGATCATGGTCTCGTTTTTGTTGCTTATCTTTCCCCTACACTTGTTATTGCTTGGGAGTTGAGGCTGGTAATATACAATGTTTGCCAAGAACCAATTAGAAAAAGAAAATTTTCTTGAAAGTTGTATCGGTAAATTAAATTACAAATGATCAAACTCGTCAAGGAGTCCCTAGTCCCTTAGTCCACGTCAAATTGTATGGGAAAAATTTTTGAACCTTGATAATTTGATTTATGCCTTGTTGCTTTCATGATTTATACTTGTATTGTACTATATGAGTTTTTTTATTTAACCACCATTTTTGAGCGTCATGTTTAAGGCTTGCAAGTGGTATAATACTTGGTTGGACCGACATTGAAAAATTAACATGGCGATCAATTTATACGTTAATCTTTCATGTTCCAAATTTTTTTTAACAAGCATTTTTGAGCTTCATGTTTAAGCTTCGCAAGTGGTGAAAATAATGTAGCTAGCTAAAATATACTTCTATCTAGCTAGATAAATAATGTAGCTTGAAATACAATATGCTTCTATCTAGCTATATAAATAATGTAGCTTGTAATAAAATATGCTTCTATCTAGCTAGATAAATAATGTAGCTAGATAAATAATGTAGCTCAATAGTTTCACAGAAAACACACTTGTCACCTAGAAATAGTAGTATGTTTTGTACGGGAGTCCGAACGAATTATTCTTACGACAAATAGTCACACACATTAATCAGGGTTCCAACTATCCAAGCCTAACCCTTTTATCATATGTGCTTATTGTGTTCCTGAAGTACTTGCTCCAGCTGATGAGTAAATTGGTCGGTCAACAGCACCTCCCTGGAATGCAAAGGTGACAATCACTTCTAAGCGAAAACATGATTATGAGTTTACGAGGGCCAGAAGGTTATAGAAAGATTACCAAAGGATCTGTTTCTTCGAAATGATTTGCATTTGCTTCTGAAGACTCCCCAATCTGCAGACTAACACTTTTACCCTTAAGAGTTTCAGTTCCCTCCCCTTCATCCTTCATGCTTGCCTGATAATTTGTACCATATCCCCCACCTCTAAACTGGCCCTGAAAATATGGAAGTCCTTGAGCATCAGCATTCGAATCATTACATCTGTGTTGTAAAACGAATGACATATCGGGCCAGCTTCAAGCCGAACCGTCTGGAACTCAGGGGGAGAATGGAAAGTAGATACGGAGCGTTAGGCAAAGCGAAGATATTGCCAATGGATGATTTTGGATTTCCAACAGTGACATAAAATTATGCTAATGACATGACATATGTCCTGACATGAATTTTCATTTTTGCAAGGAAAATAGCAGCATCAAGAACTGACTCGAGCAGACACATTGTAGCAGGTTACACCAAGTGAATGCCTATGCTAGGAAACTTTAATTTGTTTACAATCCTCCTTGATTCCAGGTCCAATGAGCTCACCTCTCTTGCTTCCCTGAACGTTAGTCCCTCTTTCCATTCCTGTTGCCTCTCTCCTCCTTGTCCTTGATTCTTTAAACCAAATTTTCTCCATCATTCCAATGCCGTTGTATAATGATGTTAACCTCACTTATAAGAAGATCGAATAAATCTTAAGATTAAAAAGAATCATGCACATTTACCATCAAGTACAAATGAATAGGTATGTTTTTGTCCTTACACAACTTCATTTTTTCAATGCTCTGCTCCTTCCATTAACGCTGATCATACAAATATAGGATGCTTAGAAACACATGGGGACCCACGTGACTGTCTGGTATCTAAGTAATTGATTAGTATTTACAAATATTTGATATTTTCAATCAATAAGTCAGTATATTAGACTTTTGAAGGGCATTTTGAACCATAAAGACAAAAAATTGCTCTGGTAATTTATTCTCAATATCGCCAGTCCTTCGGCTGGGGCACACAACAATCGTCAGCCTTATCATCCCAACAGTTACTGGTCAAGGAATAAGATAATAGAAAATACTCCAATAACGATAGATATGGTAACGAAATAATTTTTACCTAATATTGCAGATAAAAACACTTTTAGTGACCATTTGGTTATGTGTTAGACGGGTCATATAGATAAGATAATGCCTAAAAATTAGTCTAAAAGTTTGGAAGTAAGTTTTGCACATAAAACAGTAAGTTAACTTAATAAATTAGTACTTTTATGTCTAAAAAAGTAAATCTGAAATAATATGAAATTTACCTTTTTTGAAAATAAATTACTAATTTATATTTCAAACTTACTTTTAAAGAGAAGTAAGTTTTGCATCTAAAATATTAAGTTAACTTAATAAATTAGTAACTTTTATGTCTCAAAAGGTAAATCAAAAATAATATGAAACTTATCTTTTTTTTGAAAATAAATTACTATTTTATATTTCAAACTTACTTTTAAAGAAAAGTAAGTTTTGCATTTAAAATAGTAAGTTGACTTAATAAATTAGTAACTTTTATGTCTCAAAAGGTAAATCAGAAATATTATGAAATTTACCTTTTTTTGAAAATAAATTACTATTTTATATCTCAAACTTACTTTTAAAGAGTAAGTCTAGTTCAAGTAATTGTAAATTTTTACAGAATAATAGTAAATTTTATGATAACATAGTAAATTTGATTAATGATCAAATTTTACTAGTTTGTCATATAAATTTACTATTTTACTTTAAAAATTTACAACAATAAGTTTAGTTCAAATAATAGTAAATTTTTATAGAATAATAGTGATTTTATGATAACATAGTAAATTTGATTAATGATCAAAACTTACTAGTTTGTAGTAAAAATTTATGATTTTACTTTAAGAACTTGTATGAAACTAGGAAGTTTACTTGAATAATGCTAAAATTTTTTATTAGTGATTGAAATTTAACTTAATAAATTAATAACTTTTATGTCTAAAATATTAAATTAGAATAAATATGAAAGTTACATTTTTTTTGGAATGAATAAATTATTCTTTTATATCCCAAAGTTATTTTTTAGAGAGTAGGTTTAATTCAACTAATAATAAATTTGTATAGAATAGTAGTAAAATTTCTGATATCATAGTAAATTTGATTAATGATCAAAATTTACTACTTTAATTAAAAAACTTATATGAAACTAGTATTAGGAAGTTTAGTTGAAATAATGCTAAAATTTTTTATTAATGATTGAAATTTAATATCATATTCAGTAAAAAGTACTCGTAATATACATGTATGATACACGATTATACATATCATTTATAAATCTTGTGTATTTCATGCATCTTAAAAATAATACAAAAACTATTTTTACTACTCACATGACTTTATAAAATATGTAATAAAAATTTGTCATCTTATAAATTTTGAATTATTTTGTAATTTTTGAAAAGATTGAAAGTTTGGCTTACAATAATAACAAATCATCCAAGCCAAATTATATAATAGTAGTTGTCTATTCATCAGAATTGCTATAAATTAATCCATATGAATACATTAAAATGATAAAATTTTAATAAATTTATTGTCATGGTCATAAGTATAAAAGTTAAAATTATATTAATGTAGCGTAATCTTTGAAAATTATAGTAAATTTACCAATATATAATCAAATTCTTTTTTTCTATTATGATGTAGTAGCTATGTTTACTAGAAAATTGTTAAACCATTTTTACAATACATAACTTCTCCTAAAAGTATTAGCATTTTGTAATTTAATTTCAATAATTTGTAAAACATTTTATGCTTTTTTTCAGCAATATAATCCAAAGAAATTTACAATATTAAAAAAAGGAATAAGTGATAATGACATAAGTATAAAGGTATGCAAATACAGTACACATCATATAATGTGTTGTGATATGATTTGTTTAAGTAATCAGTAATTTATCCTTGGTCGATATACAATATATATAAATTTCAAATAGATGGAAATATAACTTAACATATACTGGTTATCCATGAGTAGAATTTGTACTATTAACACAAACAATTGAGCATATTCTTCCTTCTTTTTTATCTATCATTTATTTTGTTACTTTGGTTAATTATTTTAATTTGGATAGAGTAATGCTAATTGAACTTCAATTATTAGTAATGACATTAATATTATGTTGGTAAAACTTGGTGAATACAATGAGCTGTCAATGATAACAATTACTAAAATATAGCTTTTTTTTTTTTGCAAAAATCACAATATAAATTCCCAAAAAATTCACTTATATTTTGTAAAAAATATCAACTTGTTAATTAAATATTTTATTACCAAGACTATTACTCCTCAAATTAACATCAGTGAGTAGATGTGAGATATAATATGGTAAAATATCTTTCATACATACATCATGGATATTTGAGAATTCTGATAGGAATTTTTTTCTATTGTTAAAATAACATGTTGTTATAGTGGGCCAATTATGTTAGAATTGTTTTGTACGTGAAATAAATTTAATTAATATTATACAATAGATTATATGTGCTCATGTGATTTGTTTCATTTTTGGCCATTTTCCCAAGAAAAAAATGTAGATTTTCTTTTAAAGTATTTTAACCCTATTTTGTACTTATGAGGTCATTAATGTAGTTGTATTAAAACGTTAGTGTTCATTATCAATTAAAAGAGGAAATTACAAAAAAAGTATAGGAAAAGTGTAAATGACACCCAATAGTAGGATGTTTGGTGCTTTTAACAAAAAGTTATAAATAATAATAATGATGATAATAATGATTAGATAAACTTGTTCTTTGAATTATAAAGTGTTTTTGTTGTGATAGAATTCTTTATTAAAATTTGAAATGGTTTAGAATTCTAGAGATGAGGAACCCAACTATCTAAATAATATTTACTAAATTTCTTAGTAAACTACTAGTAAGTTGAATTCAAAAAAAAGGTAAATTTTATTAAAAAGTAAGTAAGTTTGTTTATTGAAAACATAAATTTCCATTAATGACTAACTTACTATTTTAGGAGATATACTTACTAAATTTCTTAGTAAACTTACTAGTAAGTTGAATTCAAAAAAATGTAAATTTTATTAAAAGTAAGTAAGTTTGTTTATTGAAAACGTAAATTTTTATTGATGACTATAACTTACTACTTTAAAAGATAAACTTATTAAATTTCTTAGTAAACTTACCATTACAATATTAGAAAAGTCGTTAAAAGATCTAATTTGTCATTAAAGATGGTAAAAACCTGCTATTACAGGTTATTTATTTAACATTACCATAGCTCGCGTTACTATAACATAGTCCTAAGATTATACCTTTTTGCTTTTAATTTCCAACTATCGGTAAATAAAAGACTTCAGGCTAAGTAAATTATTGTGAATGTTCCTAACTCTTATACAAGATTCCATTTGGTAGTCAAAATATTTTGAAAGTTTTGTTAAAATATTCAGTTTCTCTTAACCAAAGATCTGATGTCAATCAGAAATATATTTCAGTTTCTACTCTAACCATTATATGTCAATTTAAGGTCAAATAGCAATCATTTCAACAGGTATTCGATTCAAAATTCATAAATTTGTTAGTGATAGTTTGTTGTTATTGAATTAAGAGATTGTTCGTTATGTCACGTAGATTCTCCTTCTTTAAAAAGATCCTTGTTTTTTTAGTGGGAAGCTTTACAATCTCTACTCTTTATCACCCAACCCAACCCTTCTCAAAAAAAATCAAAATATAACTGATAGTTTGTAATTTTTTACCATTGTATTTATCTAGTGACTTAGGTGCACTATAATATTCTTTTTTTTATATTATGATGTTTTTGTCTCTTAATAATGCTTGGTAGATGTAATAAAAGCACGAAAGTCAAGAATATGATAACGGTCATGCCTTTGCTAAAAGTGCCTACTTGATTTGTGAAATTTCAAAGAATAAATTTGGGTCGATAGTAAAAGGTTAAGGATTAAATTAAAGAAATAAAAATTACGGTAAAACTATACAAGTAATATTAGGGTGCAAAAACGATGTTCCTACTTCCACTGCCTAAAGCGAATCTCTTATACTTACCCAGAAAAAGGGGAATCCATTAGTTTGAATATTATGAGCATCAGAAAAAGATGCTGGCATTTAATTAGTTTATGTGAGGAAAAAAAAAAATCATGTGGGCTCTATTCTCGTAGGCAAACAAAAGGGTTTATATAATATTAACCTCCCTTCTAGTGTTGAGAAACGTGACCACCCTAAATTTCGTAATAACGAAGAGTCCCTTTCCACATGCTCTGTCTATCATCATCAATAGCAAGAGCATGTGAACAAATTTACTCTAGATTTTAATTTTTTTCTTTATTATTTTCTTTTGCATTCTTAGTCTGTCTTTATTATTATTTTGTCTTTTTTTCCCCGCCTCTATCATCTTTCCTACTTTTGTGCTTCCCAACATCGGTGCCTCTTACGCTCTTGTAATGCGTCATAGAATCTGAGTATAGTCATAGTTGATTATTATCTCGAAAAAGCATGGCCGAACATGAGACAGAGTAGACCAAAGTCGTGTATGTTTGGACTAACGATTATTTGAAGTGTTTTTTCTTTTAAAAGAATACTATTTCACTACTTGTAATGTGATATAAATAATAATTAAAAAATTTCTAAATAGTAATGTAGTATCCACTAAATCAACAAAAACTTAGATATGATATCTCTTCGCTGAATCGAAAGTTCCATGCTTTTTATTGATTATTGAACCTTTAGCTCTCTTATCTCTTATCTTTTTTTGTGAATGACACGTATGTTTAAATTTTTTCTCCCGTATTCATAGGGGGCAAAAGTATGAATATGTAAAGATACCACCAAAAAACTTTCATATTTTTAAGGAGACAAAAAATAGGACGAACTTGGAAGTTGATGGCCCCTCCCAAACCGTCCTAGTTCAGGATTCTCGATACCCTAGTCTACCATTGAAGAATGGATCTCATCAATACAACCCAAGGCTGGAATGGTTGTTAGTTGAACTGGTTGTCTTATTCAACAAAATATACGTTTATTTCCTGAGAATGTAAATGACTTTGAATGCAAAATAAATATAGAATAAGATTTTTTAAATCTCACACACGACGTTGAAAAGATGTATATAATATAAACTGAACCTTCTATATATATATATATATATATATATATCTATAGTATATACTATTCACCAGTTCATATCTTCTAGAAGCTTTTCAATATTTTGACATGTGTAATTTTCTAATGTTTCTGAATTATTTTATTTTTTAATAAATTCAATTAACATTATCTAATTGTCATTAGTTGATTTATAGAAGCTTTTCAATATTTTGACATGTGTAATTTTCTAATGTTTCTGAATTATTTTATTTTTTAATAAATTCAATTAACATTATCGAATGGTCATTAGTTGACTTAGTTCAAATGTTCAAATCCCTAAATTTTAGATTAAATTTTAGGTAGAAAAATATTCAGATAAACTAACTTATTAAAATGTCTATCTAAGTAAATTGTTTGCTATGACATTTCCTTAAGGGAAAGAATTTTAGTTAAACTAAAATTTTAAATGTTTACTTTGACGTTTCCTGCATATTATATTAATCAAATTTTACGTAAAAAAATATTCAGATAAACTAACTTATCAAAATATCTATTTAAGTAAATTGTTTACTATGACTTTTTCGTAAGGGAAAAAATTTTAGTTAAACTAAATTTTCAAATGTTTACTTTAATGTTTCCTACATATTATATTAGTCACACTACAAGTCTCTATCTTTGCAAATTATAAGGAATTCTACCAAGTACAACTAAGTTTAAACTGCTTTCAAATTAAAAAAAATCACTAAATAATTTCAATTTTTAAAGAGTTCTATATCACATTCATTACTACTTTAAAATTTAAAAAAAAAGTAAAATTAAGTTCATAAAATTTTTTCCTGCATATCATGTTAAACACACTACAACTCTCGATCTCTGCAAATTATAAGAAAGGTTACCCAATACACTTGATTGCTTGTGGAGCATCTTTGTGAAAGAATATGGGTTCCAACTAGCACAAATAGAGGAAGAAAATAATACTTGCTTGTGAAGTTACAGTCAAACAATACAAAGGTATTATTCAGTTTTTTTTCTTATTCATATTATGTGTATTACTACTAATTTTTAACAAAAAATTATTAATTTTTATTAGGTGTCTTTATGTGCACAACAAATTCAAACAAGATATATTTGAATAAGGTTATAAAATTTATAGTGGATATCCTGCATTGTATGCTACTAACTTACAAATTTTACACATTCTATTGTAATTTAAATTTCAAAATTAATACCACATGTAACAGTATTAAGATTGCCAAACATTATCTAATGGTTATTAGTTGGTTTAGTTCAAATGTTCAAATCCCTAAATTTTAGGTAAAAATATATTTAAATAAACTAACTTATTAAAACATCTATCTAAGTAAATTGTTTACTATGGCGTTTCCTTAAGGGAAATTTTTTATTTAAACTAAATTTTCAAATGTTTTTTTTAAAATTTCCTACATATTATATTAATCTAATTTTAGGTAAAAAAATATTCAGATAACTAACTTATCAAAATGTCTATCTAAGTAAATTGCTTACTATAACGCTTTCTTACGGGAAAAAAAATTTAGTTAAACCAAATTTTCAAATGTTTACTTTAACGTTTCCTACATATTATATTAATCACACTACACGTCTCTATCTTTGCAAATTATAAGGAATTCTACCAAATACAACTGAGTTTAAATTGCTTTCAAATTAAAAAAATCACTAAATAATTTTAATTTTTAAAGAGTTTTATACCATATTAATTACCATATTAAAATAGAAAAAGTAAAATTAGATTCTGCATTGCATGTTACTAACTTACAAATTTTACACATTCTATTGTAATTTAAAATTTAAAATTATTACCACATGTAATAGTATTAAGATTGCCAATGATGTTCAAAAGTTAACAGCATGGATATACACAAATGAATTCTTGATGTCAAAATCCTTATTTCAAGTGTTAAAAGAATAAGGACTGCTGATTATGAGTCCGAATCTAACATGAGTTATTAATTTTGTTTCATAAGAGCATTAATGCATTTATTAATCAATTAGTCTATTTTGTCTAAATCATAACATTTATATGTTTAATTGTTTTGCACCATTGAACACATTGAAGACATTGACACAAAAGATATGTATAATCAATATTACACTAGCCATATACAATTTAGAATTACTTATATGGGTATGAAAAAATGGTTTGAATTAATTGAAATGATATTGTAAACACAATACCCAAGTAAAGTAAATTTCTATCATAGAATATTAGAATTATTAATTTAACAAATAATATTAATATGTTTCATATAAATAATCACATTTAATTTTGTACAATAGATTTTGCTTGGACATTAGGGATTTAATTGGTTGCAACACAAGCTACCCTGATAAGTCAATTCAACACTTAAATTTAATGAATTCAGATATTAACATATTTAGATGCATTTAATAACAAAAATTATACCATCTTAATTTATTAAGTAGCACAAAATTTTTTAGGTAGAATATACTCTAAAAACAAAGTGATAAACTATTCACTTTATTATTTAATGTGATATACATTCAGACGTATCAGATTTAGTACTTTACAATTAACTAGCTCAATAGATTTAGATTTCAACTTTTGGATTTCAAACTTCAGTTTTTATCAAACATACCCTTAGACTTTGTGATAAACAAGCAGAAATGGTCCTTTATACTTATGTATCTAATTTAAAGGATTCAAACTAAAGGTAATATCTATCATATAAAAATTAATTATCACTGTTCTATGGCATGCATCTTACATTTTTACACATTTTTCATTTCAGGAAAAGTGTAGCATAATATTATTTCATTATGTACAATCATGTAAAGATCATGCTTTTACATTTGTTATTCCAACTCCACTAGATCCTTCATTAGTGCAACATGTTTGAAAATCAACTTGTGTGAAGAGTGCCTGCACCTTTTGAGAAAAATCAGAAATTTAAAAAATAATTAATTTTTTAATATTTTTTTTCCAAACCTCATAGTCCATTTGATATGGAACTATATTTAATTATATGGATTTTAGATAGTTTTTCATTATGAAAATAATGTTGAATAATTTGTACTAAAATTTTAATTATTTTTTAATATAAGTGTAAGTCCCGTGCATAGCATGGGGATTAATGCTAGTATATATATATATATATATATATATATATATATATATATATTTTAAGCCAATTTTAGCCCTTAACTTTCAGGCTCTCCCTATCCCGCTCTCATCATGATGTGCCTTTTTTTTTTTTAAATCTTCTGTAATTCTTCCCTCAAATAAAATCTTCTGTAATTCCAAAATAAAGAAATACAAAAAGCAATGATGCTTTTTGATTAGCCACTAAAAGAAAGGAAAAGAAAAAGAAAAAAAAATTATAGAGCTAGATGAAAAAGAATGGGAGTCTGAAGTGCTAGCTCAGATACTATCACTCTGTCACCCTCCGTGTGGGACCTTTTCACCTTACCAGCACTTTTATTTTTAGGGATAATTTTAGAAACCTCCCCTGAGATTTCTGATAGTTTCACCTGGCACCTTCAAACTTTTAAAAATCTCACTTACTTCCCTTATTTTAAACTTTGTATAACATTTAAAACCCATTTCAAAATATCATGTTAAAAAACTTATTTTCGGTGAGAGAGCATAATTCCATTCCAAGTTTGCCCTTTTCTTATGATTTCTTAATTACGATAACATACCAAACTTATCCCACAATTTTTGTAAATGGATGGATGAAGTTTCTTAATGAACATTTAGAAGTCAAAAACAATATCAAAAAAACTCTTTAGAAGTTTTTATGTCATTGGTTTGGACAAGCAATGTTAAATTACTCAAAATTATGGATAATTTATAATACTCTTAGAAATAACTTACAATAATTTATAACCATGCTAATACCTTTTTGCATTGATTTAAAAACAATACAAACAAATTTATATATAATTTTTAGCATGTTATACCTTTTTAATTTTTAAACCATCAATTTGGATAAAAAGTAGAAAATTCAAAATATGTGAATGATTTGTAAAATTTCTTAAGTTAACTCAAAGCACTTTGCAATAAAGAAAATATTATCTTTGTAACTTGTGGAATTCAAATATTAATGCTTGTTATATAAAAATGCACTATATTTTTTCCAGTCAAAATAAATTTTGATTTATTTTTTTATTAATATAATTAGGCAATAAAAAGTAAGACAACAAAGGGTAATTTTGGAATGAGATTACATTTACTTTCCCAAAACGATTTTTAATATTATATTTTAAAATGGGTTATAAATTATACGAAAAATATAGAGTAAGGGAGGCAAGTGAGATTTTTCAAAATTTAAGAGTGCAAAATGAAACTGGTGGAAACCTCAGGGAAAGTTTCTGAAATTATCCCTTATTTTTAATCCAATTTGCTGATGATGCAGCTTAATCTCTCTTGGCTTGTAGTGTTGACTCCGAGACTCAATCCTTTGACCAAGTCTTAGCCTCTTAGGCCCCATTTGATAACCCAATTCAGCACTTAAACTTAATGGATTCAGATCTTAATACGTTCAGACCGTTTGATAACCGAAAATAGAATATCTAAATGAATTAAGTGGCACTGAATTTTTAGGCAAAACTTGCTCCCAAACATAAGTGATAAGCTATTCACTTATCACTGAATGTGATATATATTCAAATGCATTAGATTTAGTACTTAACAATTCAATCAATTAATGAATTCAGACTTGACTTGATTTGATTTCGATTTCGATTTTAGACTTGATTTTCAGATTTCGTTTATCAAATGCCCTTAGCATTCTTTTTAACAGATTTTGGTGGAATCCTCGAAAGTACCTCGGTGAGCGTCTTTGCGGATTGTTGCTTGTTCAGCATAATAGTCCGACTTTTGGTAGAAATCTGCCTAAGCTTCAGTGTGTGCATGCTTGTTGAGATTCAGCATAACATTATCTGTTTGGATTGGGTTGTTTTTGCCTTGCTTTTGAAAAACTGTTTTTCACATCCCAAATGCTACAGTAAAAATAACCCTAAATACAACCCCAAAAACAACATTTGTATTTCACAAATATTCTAATTTTTTTTTCTATTTCTTTTTTCTTTTCCATTTCTTTTTCCATTTCCATCTTCTTTCTTCGGTGTTGACCAGTTTTTTTTTTTCTTTCCCTTTCTCTCTTCCTCTCCCTCCCCTCTTCCCTCCCCTTCCCTCCTCCCCCATCCCTCTTCCTCCCTCCTCCCTCTTCCCTCTCCCATCCCCTCCCCTCTCCTCCATCCCCTCTCCTCCCTCCCTCTGGTTGATTGGGGTGGATGGGAGGGGGAGGGAGGGAGGAGGAGAGGAGGAGGAAGGAGAGGAGAGAAGAAAAAGGAAAAAGAAAAAAGAAATGGAAAAGGAAAAGGAAAAAGAAAAGGAAAAGAAAAAAGAAATAAAAAAAATCAATCAAAATACATTTACAGAAATTATTTTTCTCTACAGTAATGCTACAGTACTGTTTTTGAAAAATAACTCCAAAAACAGCTAATCCAAACGGATTGTCTCCTGCTATCTTTCCAAACACTGTTGTTTAATTCTTTAAAACCGTAGCATAGTGTATAACTAGTACTTTAAAAGATCTCACATATTAGACCTTCAACTTTTGCTGAGTGCTTTAATTAGCCTTAATTGTGTAGTCAACAGGCTGTCTTCTTGGCTATCTCATGTGGATAGACTTTCTTTTTTGTGCTGAAAATTGGAAAACCTCAAAGCCTTAAAATCCAGAAAGGATGTGGTAAAGTGGAATAGCAATTGTTGAAAGTTCTTCTTGTCAGTGTTCTGATCAGGATGGATAATGGGTGCTTTTGGGTTGATGGGTCTCTTCTAATTTACCAACCGCCAAAGCAAAAGTTTAGCGAGAGTTTCAGACTTGAACTAAGGTTGTTTGGTAAACGGACATCAGTCACTGTCACTATTAATGGTAATGAATTTTTGTTGAAATCCATAGAGTGTTTGGTAATTAAAATTTAGGTATAGGTTTTCACATTTTTTTCCTACTTTTTTCTTCTAAATTTTTTTCACACTCTCAATTTCTTTGTGTGTTTTGTAACTTTTTGTATTTTAATTAAAAATATGAATAACAAAGGCAAGCGAATATTGATTCCCAACAATCGTTAATCACAAAACTTATAGAATGGACCTATCATACCCATTTATACCATTGTAATTACTTTTAACCAAATGATAAGTATAATATCTAACTATTAATTTTGAAATCCATTCCCTTAGTAGAAAATTCACTCTCCAAATGCTCCTACGTCAAGTAGGGAGAGCAAAGAGGGGTATGTGCCTCATTCCCTCACCCAGTTGTTCAGTACTTTAGTGTATAGGTAAATTTTCATATTTCCACACAGCAATAGATTTGTTAACACTTTATAATGCTTTGTCCAATAAAATTAGGTAAGAAATGTAAATTTAGGAATAACAACTTAAATAATTACCTAGCAAAAAACAAAAATTCAAACGATCTACAACAGCAAAATATGTTCTACACGTAGAAGAACTACATATCCGTGCTTGGTGCGATGTTTGCAATCATTGAATAGGTATATATCATTGCAAAAAAAAAAAAAAAGAATAATAGATATATATGATGAAAATGTGTAGCCAGTCGCTGAATTTTAGCCCAGGATTGCTCAAGCTAAATTTGCAGTTTGTAGAATGCCAGTTGTACCGCCATTTGATGGGGAATCCGTTTCAGCTGCACACGGGACTTCCAAAGACGCCTTTCTGTACGCAAATACTAGGAGAAGGCATGTCATAAATTTGCCCAACAATTTTGAAAAACTAAAAGGTCAAGTGGATGGTCTCCGTGCGCGTTGGAATGCCGTCAATGACGAAATAAATCGTCAATCAGCGACCAGACAGAAGAATGAAAATCATGCAGCTGGTTGTAATGAATTAGAGTGGATATTGAAATATTACCAAGAGAGCATCGTCAACCGATACAAAAAGCTCGTTGGACTTGAATCAAGTGCAAACGGAGAAGCTGGAAACCAAACCCCGGTCCATGAATTGTTAGCCGCTTCCAAAGGGTGGAAGAACAAATTTTATACCCCAACATTCTACAAACTTGCAAGGTTGGATAAAGACGTTCTCAAGTTGACGATTGAAGTCATTCAACTCAAAAATAAGACTACACTTGAGCATGTAACCAGTCCGATAATTCCAGAAATTGTTGTAACACAGAGTGCTAAAGAACTCACTCATGTGCCTTCGCATCAAGCGGTCCTTGATAGCCTGGTGCACTGTTTAAATGAGGCAGGTTGCAAGAGGATTGCCATCTACGGAGAACCACAAGTTGGAAAAACAAATATTTTGAGAAACTTGAATAACTTGTTGGTTCAACGCCCTCCAGCCCTGGAATTGGACTATGTTATTTGGGTGAGTTTTCCGACTCATCTGCCCAAGCCAGAGGACATCAGCACTACCATACAAGAGAAAATTCTTCAGCATCTGAACTTAACTGGGCAGAATGGTGGAAGTGCGAAAAAAGTAGTAATATGTAGAGCACTACGTGAGAAGTCATATCTGCTGCTGTTTGACGGGTTCTCTTCATCAATTGAGCTTGAGGACATTGGAATCTCTGAAGAACACAAGAACGGGAAAGTCATCATTGAAGCTAAAGATCCACATCTCCTGAGGAATTTTCCATTTGACAAAGAAATCAAATTAGAGAGGTTACCACACCAAGATTCAAGGAAATTGTTTGATAAGATCATTGATGATGAAATATTTTGTGAACAAAACACAGTTCTAGCTGACTTGATTGTTAAGGAGCTTGGTGGGCTTCCAGGGGTGATCACGTTTATAGCAGGACAGCTGAAAAATAAACAAGTACAATACTGGGAAGGTGTGAGGCAAAGATTGACAGCATATATGTGGGACGATACGCATCTGGGCTTGGCAGGAGCAAAATTGGCTTTTGATACAGCTTATAGTAAATTGAAAGAGAATGATCGAAAGTGCTTACTTTATGCAGCATTATTTCCAAAAGAGTCCACAATTCCCATAGATATTTTGGTTGAATGTTGGAAAGCTGAAGAGTTTCTTTGGTGTCCTATTCCTACATTCTCTCACGCACGAAGAGAAGGAGAGTGTGTACTTGACGAGCTGATAGAGCTTAATCTCTTGGAAAAGTGTTCTGAACACCATGTCAAGATGCCAATAATCTATAGGAGATTTGCACTTAAAATACCTTTCCCTGGGGAGAAAAATGCAACATCGTTTGTCAGGTCAGGTCCAGAGATAGACGGACACCTTAAAGACAAGGAATGGGAGATGGCTAGAAGGGTGTCTTTGATGCGAAGCCGATTAGAGGAATTACCTGTGAGCCCGAAATGTGAGGGCATATCAACGCTATTTCTGCAACTTAACCCAAACTTGAGAATCATTGAGGAACCATTCATCAGAAGGATGCAGAACCTTAGAGTTTTGGACCTGCACAGCACAGGAATTAAACTGTTGCCAACCTCTATCTCCTACTTGACATCGCTCCGGAGTTTATACCTCAGCAATTGCTGTGACTTAACTGGGCTTCCACCTGAAATAGTGAAACTCAAGGAGCTTGAAGTTCTTGATATTCGAGGTACCTCAATCCATTGTTTGCCCAAAGAGATCAGCGGTTTAGTTGGCCTAAGGTGCTTGAGGTTTTCATTTGTCGTTGAAGCATGCAATCCCACTCCCGAGCCAGAACGGACATGGCTGATATTTTCCCCCGGAACAGCTGACAAGCTTAAGAAACTCGAGGAGTTGACTATTGTCTTAGTAAATGGAAGCAATGATGGCATTGTTGATCGAATAGAAGCAGAGGTGCTTGAATTTGAGATCAAAATTAATCGGTTTAAGTTAATTACTCTGAGGCTGTCCCAATCACTGGACCAAGGGAATCTCGTTCAACTGAGGGGAGGGGGAATAAACCTTCCAAATCCAAGTGTCCCTGCAAGTCATGTTCATGATCCAACAACTGGAAACCAGTCTCCAAGATCAGACAACGAGGTAACCCTTTACTAAGCTTAGGCATGTAGATGTAGTTTAGTATGTTAAACTTACCCAAGGCCACCTCCTTTTAATATTATTATTTGTTGTAGAAAAGTGGTAACAGGTATTTTTAGAGTCTGAAGAAACAATTACTCTAATTAGTGAGAGGGAATTTTTCTTTCATTTACACCATCCAGCTGCTCCCAGCCCATCATTTTTCACCTACGGTACTTTTAGCTATCCATATTTTATCCCTATATTTTATTGTCTGTGAAACAAAAAGTGATGAATTTGTTTGTATTTCTATATATATGTACATGGGGTTGTTTTTTATTTAGTGAATACATAAGCTAGGAGTGAAATTATTTCTCTGCATCCTTTCAAGTTTTTTCTCAAGCTTGTGCATTGAAAACTGTATCGCAGTTGATCAATTACAAGAAGGGCAGTCCAAAAATTTCAGATATCCGGGAAAGCAAAGAACAAGTCCACAAACCAGAAGAAGAAAAGAGAAATGGTGAACGTTGTCCAGAAGCTGTACCAGACCTGCAAGGAAGTATTTGCAGACGGTGATCATCAAATTGCTGGGTATATTCCCCCTCCTCCAGATATTGAACGACTCAAGTCGATTCTTGGTAAATTTTAATTTCCACTCTAGATTTTCTGTCCAAACTAGCTAGTTTTCTGTTGGAATTCACTAGATTTTTGTGTATATATGTTACATATTGGCATGCTAGATTCAGCCTCGTATATATGCTTGGAGTTGGATTTTTGGTTTTTGGGTCAGTGACCTAAACTTGGTTTGATAACTATAGAAATATTGTCTATCTTTTGTACCCAAAAAAAAAATGAAAAAAAGACAGAAAGAAAGAAAATCTGCCATAATTTTTTTAATATAGATTTTTTATGTGAAGATTGGAATTGTTAAGGAAAGTTGTAGAGTTTAATCAGGAAAAGAACTATTCCTAGTTGTTATTTATACTTGTACACAGAGAGCAAGAATGAATTCCAGGCCTAAGGGTAGATGGGTGTGGAGATGGAGAGGGACATTAATTGTAAGATCATGAACGAGAAGATGATGAGGAAAAGAGCCAGATCTAGTTGTAAGCTGTCTAAGTAGCAAGAACAAGAAGAAGGACTTCTGGATGTCTTGGTTGTTGGGGAAGTACTATCCAGAGTTGAAAGCTTCAAAGATGTCCACCAGTATCAAGTGCATTTCAAAGATTTGGCATTCAATATTCGAGAGTCCTAGCTTCTATCAGCTGGAATGTTGTCAGATTCTGACCCTTGGTCGTGATTCCTCATGCAGAAAACTTGATTTGATCCTAGCTTCTATGAGGTGGAATGTTGTGAGATTCTGAACCTTGGTCTTGATTCCTCATGGAGAAAACTTGATCAAGCTGTTGATCTTCTTGTCCTAGTCTCGAGCACTCTCATTTTGATAGACGGTGTCATGTACTACAAGTACATGCCCTGCGAGGGCGTGGATTGAGCCTCCAATGCTGATTTCTTTTTTTTCTCAACAAAGGAGAAGTTAGTTGCAGTGACTACCCCCGTGATCCCTCGTTATTGTCGCTCCTACTATACTTGGAATCCCGGGATGTGCTCTGATTCGTGTGTTAGTAGAAGATGAAGGTGGTCTTTTTCTTATGTACTATTCAGGTGCCCGGCCTTGCCACTGTTCCTGCCCCTGTTCCTAGATGTCCACGGCCACACTGGGTTATCTTCCCAGTTGGCAACCTCCCTGGTGGGCAGTTATTGTTCGCCACTTCTCCTACCAGTACACAAGCCCTCTGGCTGTTCCAATACAGTATTTATTCTTATGATCACAAGATAAACACGAGCTTGAGAGCCTGCTCATTTGTGGGGCCCTAGCCAAGTAGAGCAATGGGGCGCCGTTAGTCGTATTACAGTAACTTGCCTTGAGGAATATCCTGCGCCACTAGAGAGTTTGTTCACTGCGGGTGATCTTTGAAGGTATCTGTGAGGGCCTCAAAATTTGAATTTTATTTTTAAAATACATAATAATATTTATATTGTGTTTATTCATTAAAATATGAGTGAATTTATGTTTTGAGTGATTATTTTCTAATTTAGAGAATTTTTCAAGAATTATTTGCCGGTGTGTGGTTTCGGCCAATTTAAGCGTTAAATATTGTTCCGAAGTGTGAATAGTGACTTTAAGATGAAACTGAGCATATGTAGAGATATTATAGAGATATATTTAAGGTTGCACAGTATCGGAATGAGATAAAACAGTAAAAGTTAGAGCGTCGCGCGCGACGCGACAAAAAGTGGTCGTTTGACCACTTTTCCATGATTTGAGGAAATGGCACATTTTTGTCTCGCTTAAAGCCTTATTTCTAGCTTCTTGTGTTTCATTTTCAGCCACTCTTGGAGAGCTTAGAGAGAAAGAGCTGCCGAGACTTAGAGAGAGAAGAGAGAGAAAAGTTTGAGAGATTTCTTCTTCATCTTCTTCATCTTCCATTTCTTGGAACTTGAAGGTTCCATTGAAGCCATTTCTCTTGTGTCTTCTCCATTCCTTGGCTGCGGTGTGAGAGTGAGGGAGAGAGGGAGAGATCCGAAGTTGAGAGAGAGAAGAGAAGAGGAAAGAAAGCTTGTGTGGTTTGTCTCCTGCTTGTTCTTGAGCTTGTTGTTGGAAATCATCATCAAAACAAGCGGATCGTGGGCTAAGGTTGGAGTTTCTTGGAGTTGCTACGCTTGGGAGTATCATTCTTGAGAAGAGCTCACAAGATCTTGTTTGATCTTGTTAGATCTAGATAGATCTGAAGGTATAAGATTCAAACCTCTTAGATCTAACTTGATTAGTGTTAAATATGGTAGATCTACGGTTTATTTTGTTAGAAATGTTTATATTTGGAATTTTAAGTTGGGCTCTTGAATTCCCAACTTAGGTAGCGGACTTGAGGTGACTTTTAGGTAGTGGATTTGAGGACCTGATTGTGGTTGTGATTGATATTCGTGAAATGAGTTTTGTTGTTGAAAATTTTGAAGGAAAGTGTTATGGGTTGGCCGAACCATGCTTGGAAATTTTGATATGTGATTTTGAAATTTTATGATATTTCTTGATGGGATTTTGCTTAAGTAAATATGCATTATCTTCGATTATGAGTATAAGTTTTAACAGAGTGAAAATCTTGAACTTTAACGGTGAAAAATTGAATTTCACTAAACTTTGAGAGAAAAGTGCCATTTTGGACGAATTTGTGGGTTTGAAAGACTTTAGCTAATTTTCATGAATTTTGTGCATTGAGACCTAGTGAAAATTGTCTGAAAAATGTGTTAGAACTTTGGTTAAAAGTTTGGTGTTGAATTTGAACTCAAATGAGTGATTTTGAGGTGAAATACCTCATTTTATTTCAATGTGTTAAAAGATTAAAAGTCGCCTGGACGAAAGTACATCGATAGAGTGGTTTGGTTATGTGAAATTTTGATCCTGAAAATGGAATCTTGTAAAATGAGTTTCGATTGAATGGTTACTTTTCGCTTGAGAAGTTAATGGAATTTTGTGAAGAATTTTGATAAGACAAATGAATGAGTTATTTGAGTTTAGTTTCACGTGTGTGAGGCTAAAACTTATTTCTTCCTTTTCGTGATAATAGAGGTGAGGAAGGACTTGAACCAGATCCCACCTCTCAAAATGAACTTTACCATGGTGAGTTTCAATGTTTGCTATGTGATTATGTGAATATGATTCGAATTGTGCTAGTTAAGCGATTTGATGTGAAATTGGGTTTTCAAACCATCAAATGAAGTGGTATGTACTTCATCGCACTTACCTCTATTTGAATGAAAATATTTGTGAATGTGTTTTGTAGTGACCTATGTGTGTGTGAAATTGGAAATTCTCGAGACCTATCTGAGTCATTTCGACTTCGAGCTGTAGGTGGCCTAGGGGAGAAAGGGACAAGCCATAGGGTTATTTATGTGATGTGATGTGTGCTTAGGACTTGGCGTATGGACTTGTCCCCGATGAAGAGCAATAAACAATTTATGTGATGTGATGTGTTGTGTGCTTGGAGTCAGGCCCGATGGGGGTTAGGTGGAGTAAGGAGTAAGTGGAGGTCTACATGGTTATGTTTATGAAAGTTGACGGAGTGTCAACTACTCGGAATGAGATCGAGCCTCATGGATCTTGGCTCCTGAGAGCCCCGTATCCTCCCTATGTATTGTTAATCGCTTTCCTTATTTGTTTATATCTAAATATGAATATTTGAAATGAAATATCATACGTGCTATGTGCTTTGCATGCCTTTTTGGAACTCACTGGGCTATTAGCTCATTCTTTCCAATTTGTTTTCCTTAGCAGGGACTGAGTACCCAAGTGAAGGAACCAACCATTAGAATTAGGGTTCACTTTTGTGTTTGGTTTGAAAATTTTGAATTGTGAATTTGAGGGTTTTGTATTATGAGAATTTGAATGTATGATTAAGTACTTTATGTAATTTGGGATTGTAAGTTTGGAACAATGTATTTGTGAGTTATCATTTGGTTTGATTTGAAAATGGTATTCTAGTTTGGTAGATTATCGCGGTGTAAGTGAGTCCCTGGCGAGATAGGCAAGGTCCACTGATACCCAGGGAGAAGTAGGTCACAGTGGTATCAAAGCCTAGGTTTGAATAATCTGGGTATAGTGAGAGTTATTAAATTATTTGAGAGTTTAGTAGGTTAAGAGAGGAATGTTAAGTGATGGTTGTTGTTTATAATTAAGTGACAATGATATGTAAGGTTTGATTAAGTTCTAATGGAGTTTGTCTTGTAGGTCATGGATTTTGGTGGTGGTGATGATGACATACCCAGAGACCGACAGCCTGTGGTGACTTATCGACATAGGGCAACGGGTGTTCGTAGGGCTTATAGCCCTAGGACTAGACCTAGGCGTGATTATGATTGTTGGAGGACTCATGCCTACCTTGATAGGGTAGTTTTGGCGATCTACCATGAGAGGAAGGTCTTGACTAGGGTCACTAGGAGTCATGGAGTAGGGGACCAATTGTTGACCCAGGGATTAGGCTGATCGGATCCGTGAGCTTGGGGAGAGCTAATGAAGCAGCTGCCAGAGTGGTAAAGTGGCTCGAGAAAGAGGGATAGTGGTGAGCAGGCCTTGGTAGAGGAAGTGCACAAGGCCAATCGGGTTGAGGAGGTTTTTGTTGATCAGCCACCTACTGATGCAGATATGGGGGGAGATTGTCGGAGTGAATCTGAGGGGGAGGCCGCTATGGTTGAGGGAGTCGCCAGATGACAGCCTGAGAGTGCTTCTACTGGAGACTCTCTCTCGAGGCTTGATGGACTAGTCGAGCTTTGAAGTTAGCCTTTGTGTAATCTTTGTGAGAAAACCATTAGAGCTGGCTCAATCCATGTAGTTGCATGTTTACTAACTTTTCAAGTCAGACTTTTGTTTAGATGTGCTTGTGGACTTGATGTGATCTATGTGTATCTTTGTTAAAAAGCATGCTCCTTGATGGCACTTCTTTATTATGATGGATTGCCTGCTGCTTTTGAAAACTGTTTTACACCCCAAATGCTAACTAATACACCAACCAAAACAACAAAACAACCAATCCAAACAAATATTTAAAACAACTTATATATACAAAATAAATATCCTTCGTCACCCAACATGCCCATCACCCACCACCACCACCTCCACCCTCTCCTCCTCCCTCCCTCCCTCTCCTCCTTCTCCCTCCTCTCTCCCTCCTCCCTCTCCTCCACACCTAACCCCTCCTCCCTCCTAAAATTTTAGGTATTTTAAAAATAAAAATTTGGTTTGAGCATTTTAAAATTCAAAAAATTTAATTTTGAAATTAAAAAAAACCTGAGGTATTTTACAGATTTTAAAATTGCAATTTAATATTTTTAGCATTTTAAAATTAAAAATTTATTTGGAGTATAATTTTTGGTATTTTAATATTAAAATTTATTTGAGTAATTTTTTCTTTTTAAAATTAAAATTTTATTTGGAGTAATTGGCATTTTTAAAATTAAAATTTAAAATTTATTTGGGGTATTTTAAAATTAAAAATTTATTTCGGGGCATTTTAAAATTAAAATTTTATTTGGGTAATTTAAAATTAAAATCTATTTATAATTTTAGGGCATTTTAAAATTAAAAGTTATTTGGAGTAATTTTCAATATTTTAAAATTAAAATTTATTTAGAGTAATTTTTTAGGGCATTTTAAAATTAAAAATTTATTTTATTTTGAGGCATTTTAAATTTAAAATTTATTTGTGGTAAGTTTTGAACATTTTAAAATTAAAATTTATTTGGGATAATTTTTTGGGTATTTTGAAATTAAATGCCACTAATGAGCCAAAAAAATTTATTTGGGGGGTAATTTTATCACAGATCTTTCATCTTATACGTAGTGTTTTGAAAACGACCCCAAAAGTTTTGAAAGATACAGAGTTTTAAAGTACAAGCATGTGAGTTTTATATCCAAAATGCTACAGTGCTGTTTTTGAAAAATAACCCCAAAAACAACTAATCCAAACAGATAAAGTGTTTTACCTACTTTTCGAAGTGATTTCTCTAATAGTGTATTTTATTTTTGTGTTTATATTAAATGTATACTCTCTAAAGAACTATGGAGGGTAGAGAGGTCGGGCGACGAGGAACTAGGCTACTTAAAATATCGGAGGCGTAATGAATCGCACCATCAATCAAGGGCTAGTTGATATTGGGGAGCAAATGGCTACGGCATCAACTGAATGACTGAAATACTAGACCGTATGGCTGGCCAACACGGTCCTGGTCCTGAACAATAGCCTATTAATCCTAGGGTTGGCAAGGATAGGGCTCTTGAGCGATTTCAAAGGTTTAACCCACCTAAATTCTTTGGGGAACCCAACCTTGAAACTGTTGAGGGTTGGTTAGAAAGAATTTCAGATATTTTTGCTGCCTTGGATTATACGGATGAGAGGCAAATAACATTTGTTATGTTTCAATTTGAAGGAGCTGCCCGATCATGGTAGATCATGGTAAGGACTAAATGGGATAGAGAGCATACCCCTAGGACTTGGGTGAATTTTACTAGGGAATTTAATGCTAAGTCTGCCTCCGCTAGTTCAAGAGAGAATGGAGGATGACTTTATTAGGTGTAGGCAAGGATTGTTAAGTGTTGCGGAATACGAGGCACAATTCACTAAACTATCGAGGTTCGCCCCTGAGTTAGTGGTAACTGAGCAAAGGAGAATAAGGAGATTTGTTCAGAGATTGAATGTGGAGCTGCAAGAGAGTTTGGTGGCTGTCCAAGTCAATAGTTTTAGTGAGGCTATGG
This sequence comes from Gardenia jasminoides, assembly GCA_013103745.1. Taxonomy (NCBI): domain Eukaryota; kingdom Viridiplantae; phylum Streptophyta; class Magnoliopsida; order Gentianales; family Rubiaceae; genus Gardenia; species Gardenia jasminoides. The sequence continues at coordinate 9,821,146 of CM023097.1, read as the reverse complement.
AAAAGGCCCAGAGAATTGAAGGGGCCAAGGCTCAAGTGAGGACTTTTAATGCAAGGAAAAGGAACGCACCTAGCAGTAGTCGAGGGCCAGTGGATGTAGGTGCTTCAGCTCCTAAATTTGGAAGAAGAATGGGTAGAGCAAACACTCCTGGAATGTCACGAGGGTCTATAGTAAGGAGTGTGACGACCCCATTTCTCCTTAGGGCGAATCCCAGGGTATCGGCGGGCTGCCTGCTCAACTCTTGCCGGGACTCACTACAATCCTCAAATAAATTAAAGTTTGAACTTCAATAGATACAGTCCTCAAACCAGTTACAATGTCAATCTCAAATATTTACATCAGATACTCCACTAATTTACATTCGGCTAATTTCCATTTCCATTTAGTCCAAATACACCAAAAGTCTAACAATCCATGATTACAAATGGTACAAGAAATAATCCAACCAATCACACTAAGAAAGATCACAACACATGCTTTCCTTCGTCTCGAACCCTGTGGGGAAAAATAAAATATTTTGGGGTGAGTTAGAAGCTCAGTGAATGTCCAGTGAAAATAAGAAAATTCATGTTTCATTAAATTCATGGACACTTGAATTAAATACCATTTTGTAAAAACATTTGAGTCTTTAAGAAAACAACGTGTAAGTCGAAAATATGGTCACACATTCACATTGAAAGTATTTAACAATCTTTTCATTTAAGAGGATACAAGAAATAGTAAGTCTTTAAACAATCGTTCCATAAACACTTAATTTCACAAACAACATGCAGTAAACAATAATTCAGTAAACATTTAGTTCAAGTATTGAAAGGATACAGTGTCCTAGGCAGAAATTGGTCCCTTGTCGGTCAATCAACCCTCTACTCCTTATAACACCGGTGGTAATACTCGAAGTACAACCGCATGTCCCTAGATTACCAAACTACCCCAATCAACTCGAATAGGCCGAGCAACGGGGAAAAGGCCTTGTTCAGCCAATGTGTTAAAGTACACATGGCCTACACCATGCACAAATAATTCAAACAATGATAAATAGCTATCAAACATTTTTTTTAAAGCGAGGACAACCGACAATCAATTTCAACCTTCAAACCCCTTAAGAGAGTAATAAAGTATACACTCCCTTTGGGAGCGAGGGACCCTCGACCTCTTCACCTCAAGCCTCATAGAAAGGAGGAACAAGTTTTATTTAAAACAAAACGTAATAGTTTAATAGAACACATTTAGTAATAAAATACTTTCAAATCAAGATAAGTAAAATACCAATCCAAGCACTCACTTATAACGATCAAAATTAACAGTTAAAGTTCACTTTACATAAAAGCACTAGTATGTATATTTAAACATGCCCAATCAATCAATTAAACACTCAATCAGATCATAGAAATATTTAAGCACAACTAGCAACAAGGAACACTCACAAATCCGTCATAAATTATTTCACAAGTCATTTTCAAATAGTAGTAAAATATTTGATTTAAATCGGATCGGAACACTCACCAATTAATCACAGCTGACAATCCAAGTTAGGATTTGGTTCGAACTCTTCCCCACTTCCTATAATCAAGTAAAAGAAGAAATAAGTTTCGCCCCACAAATAGCGAAACTACTCTTCAATAAACTTAGTCATTTGTTTGATCAAAATCATCCCAAAATTCCTCTAATTTTGCTCGAGTGAAAAAGTAGTCACTTGAGTCGAAATTCATCATAAAAGATTCCATTTTCAAAATGACACTTCATTACCCAAAATACTCTATCGATGTACTCCATACTCGCGACTTCTAAATTTTTGAGCAAAGACATAAAGTGAGGGTTTTCACCTCGAAAATCACTCATTCAAGTTTAAACTCAACACTAAACTTTTAATCAAGATTCTAACACATGTTTAGAACAATTTTCACCAAATCTCAATGTTCAAAATTTATGAAAAATAGATAAAACATTTTAAAACCCTCAAATCTGTCCAAATAGCATATTTACCCCAAAATTAGTGAAAACTCAACTTTTCACCATTAAAGTTCAAAATTTTAACTCCATCTAAACATATACTCATAAATGAATATAATACATATTTATTTAGGCAAAATCTCACCAAGACACATCGTAAAATCAAACATCAAAACATTCCAAGTGAGATTCTGCTAGCCTTCATACTTTTTCTTCAAAATTTCCAACAACATTCCTACATTCTAACCATACAATGAACTCATCTCAAAAACAACAGTCACAACCACAACCAGGTCCTCAAGTCCGTTACCTAAAAGTCACCTCAAGTCAGCTACCTAAGTTGGGATTTCAAGAGCCCAACTCAAATATTCCAATCATAAGCATTTCTAGCAACATAAACCATAGATCTGACAGATCTAACTCTAATAAGGTTAAAGCAAAGAGCTTTAGGTGTTTTACCTCAAGATCTTTTCAGATCTAGCAAGATCAAGGAAGATCTACAGTAATTCCACCCATGGATGATGTCCTAAGTTTTGACACCTCGAGATCCTTCAAGTTTTTCCACAGATTTGCTTGTTTGATGATGATTTCCTTCTCAAAACACAAGATCAAGAAGATGAAGAGCAAAAAGTTAGCTTCTTTTCCCTTTTCTCACTTTCCCTCTCTCTCTTACTCTTGGATTTCTCCCTCTCTCTCTCTCTCCCACACACGGCTGCACAAGGAGGAGATGAAACAAGATGGAAGCTTTCCAATGATGTCTTCAAACTCCAAGAAATCAAAGAAGAAGATGAGGTGTTGATGGCTTGATCTCTTGAATTCTTGAAGAAGCAAGAAAATAGACAAGATGAAGCTATCCTCTCTCTCTCTTGCTCTCTCTCTTGGTCGGCTGCAATGAGCAGCAACAAGGAATGAGATGAAGCTCTCTAATGGTGTTTAAGATACAAGGAAAATTGAGGAAGAAGAAGAAGAAGAAGCTTGGGATTTTTTTCTCTTTTCTCTCTCTCTCTAACTGGCTCTTCTCTCTCTCTCTCTCAAGCTTCAATGGCTACTAAAAAATGAAGAGGCTTGGAGCAAGAAACAAGGCTTTTAAGAGACAAAAGGTCTGGTGATCCCTAATTTAGGGAAAAAGTGGTCAAACTCCACTTTTTTGTCGCGTCGACACGCGACACTCTAACTTTCACTAGTTTATCTCATTCCAACACTGTCTTACCTTAAATATATCTCTGTAATATCTCTACATATCCTCGGTTTCATCTTAGATTCACTATTTATGTTTCGGAACAGAAATCGACACTTAAACTGGCCGAAACCAAACATCGGCAAATAGTTCTCAAAAAATTCTCTAAATTAGAAAATAATAATTCAAAGTATAAATTCACTATTATTTTAGTGAATAAACACATTATAAATATTATTTTACATTTTTTAAAATGAAAATAGAATTTTGAGGCCCTCACAAGGAGAGCATACTCTAGGGGTGCGATGTCGAGAGGAACAGCAAGTGGAAGGGGGCTATTGAGGAGTGTTCCTCAGGGAAGTCAAGCTTCCACTCCTAGTGTCTCCTGTGGTTTCTGTGGAAAGTCCAATCATACTGAGGACAATTGTTGGAGGAAGACTGGAGGATGTTTCAAGTATGGAAGTACCGAGCATCAATTAACTGCATGTCCAATGATCCAAGGGGAAAAGGTGACTAGGCAAGCGAGTAGACCAAATCCCAGTCAAGCAAGTGTAGCAGGGAATCGGCCTAGGGTACCAGTTAGGGTTTACGCCATTGATCATCAGCAAGTCCCCGACCCCACTGAGGTGGTTGAAGGTACCATACCCGTCTTTCATCGCTTAGCTAAAATCCTAGTTGATCCTGGTGCATCGCATTCATTTGTAAATCCTACCTTTTTGAATGGAGTAGATATAAAGCCTGCTAGATTACCTTATGATCTGGAAGTTAGAACACCCACGGGAGAACAAAGTTTAATTATGAGTTGGGTATACAAGAATTGTGACATTTGGGTAGGAGAGAGAAAGCTAGTGATGGATTTAATAAGTTTGGATATAAAAGGGTATGATGTTATTATAGGGATGGATTGCCTAACCCATTATCATGCTAAATTAGATTGTAGGGCAAAAGTTGTGAAATTTTCTATTCCAGGGGAGACTACCTTGAGATTAGATGTAAAAGGGAGATTAGTTTCATCTGCTCTTATTTCGGGGATTAAGGCTAGGAAATTGTTAAGTAAGGGAGCTCAAGGTTACCTGCCTTTTTTTATAAACCCTCCAAGTGATAAAACAAAGTTAGAAGAGGTGCCAGTTGTGAAGGATTATCCAGATGTTTTCCCTGAAAAATTAGAAAACCTACCTCCTGAGTGAATGGTAGAGTTTAAGATTGATTTAGTACTGGGAACAGCTCCAATCTCTAAAACCCCGTACCGAATGGCTCCGGTGGAACTTAAGGAGTTGAAAATCCAATTGCAAGATTTGCTAGAGCAGGGTTTTATTAGGGAAAGTGACTCATCTTGGGGAGCACCTGTGCTATTCGTCAAGAAAAAGGATGGGAGTTTAAGGTTGTGTATAGATTACCGACGGTTTAATGATGTGACGTTAAAGAATAAATACCTTTTGCCGCTTATTGATGAATTATTTGATCAATTACAAGGATCAGTGGTCTTTTCTAAGTTGGACCTTAGGCAAGGGTATTACCAGTTGAGGATTAGAAAGGAGGATGTGCCAAATACTGCTTTTAATTCAAGGCATGTGCATTTTAAATTTGTAGTAATGCCTTTTGGATCGACAAATGCCCCTGCTGCGTTTATGGATTTAATGCAGCGAGTCTTCAAACCCTATTTGGATCAATTTGTGGTTGTGTTTATAGATGATATCTTGGTGTATTCTAAGACTCGAGAAGATCATGCTCAACACTTGAAGATAGTGCTTCAAAATCTAAGAGAACATCAATTATATGCTAAGTTCAACAAGTGTGAGTTCTAGCTTGAGGAAGTATCCTTCTTGGGGCATAAAATTTCTAAGGATGGAATTTCTGTGGATCTTGCCAAAGTAGAGGCTGTGACTCAATGGAAACAATCGGGAAACCCTACTGAGGTTAGAAGTTTCTTGGGTTTAGCAGGGTATTACCGGCGATTTATTCAAGATTTTTCAAGGATTGCTAGACCATTATCTGATTTGACCAAGAAACATGGCAAATTTACTTGGAATCCTAAGTGTGAGGCTAGTTTCTAGGAATTAAAGAAACGTCTGACAATGGCTCCTGTTTTGACATTACCAAATGGAAAGGATGGTTTTGTAGTTTACTCTGATGCCTTGAAAGAAGGGTTAGGATGTGTTCTGATGCAAAATGGGAAAGTCATTGCTTATGCCTCTAGGAAATTAAAACCTCATGAGCAGAATTGGGGGGATGATTAACCGCTGACCAGTTATCTTTGTAATCTGAAAAGTGGAGACATTGTCTGTATGGAGTGACATTTGAGGTTTTCACAGATCATAAGAGTCTAAAGTATTTGTTTTCTCAAAAGGAGTTAAATTTGAGACAGAGGCAATAGGTGGAATTTCTTGAGGATTATGATTGTACCATAAACTACCACCCTGGGAAGGCTAATATGATAGCAGATGCGCTAAGTCGTAAGGCTCAAGTGGCGGGGTTGATGGTTAGAGAATGGGATATGTTAAAAAGGGTGAGCGAGTGGAATCCTCGCTTGGAAAAATAGAAGGTTATATTTGGGAATCTAATGTTGAGATCTCCGATAGTGGAACGTATCAAAGAGGCACAAAAGGAAGATCCTATAGTGCAAAAATGGTTGGAAAAGGTGAACAAGGGAGAAACACTAGATTTTAAGTTAGGGCCTGAAGGAGTGTTGAAATTTCGAGATCGATTAGTGGTGTCGAACAATGAAAGATTGAGAAAAGAAATTCTGAAGGAAGCACACCGATCTAGGTATACAATTCACCCTGGAAGTAATAAAATGTATCAAGATTTGAAAGGGTTGTATTGGTGGGATGGTTTAAAGAAGGATGTGGCCAAATTTGTTCAAACTTGTCTCAGGTGCCTGCAAGTTAAAATTTGAGCATCGAAACCTTCTGACTTTGCAACCTTTAGAGATACCTGAATGGAAATGGGATCATTTTACTATGGATTTTGTGACTGGGTTGCCAAGGAGCCAAAAAGGGCATGACGCAGTTTGGGTAGTAGTAGAACGGCTTACTAAGATTGCACATTTTCTGCCAGTGAGTATGAAATGCCCTTTGGAGAAATTAGCTTGGCTGTATTTAGATTAAATCGTGAGATTACATGGTGTTCCAAGTGTTGTTCTCGATAGGGATCCGGTTCGCTTTCTACGGCGAAGTTACAAGAAATTTTGGGAACTAAGGTGAATTTGAGTCTAATATCATCCCCAACGGATGGACAATGCGGAGAGGACAATTCAGATTTTGGAAGATATGTTGAGGTCCCGTATATTGGATTTTGAGAGGAGTTGGAGTCAAGCATACTACTATTGGTTGAGTTTGCCTACAATAATAGTTATCACACTTTAATTCAGATGGCCCCGTATGAGGCGCTTTATGGAAGGAGATGTAGATTACCAATTCATTGGGATGAAGTAGGTAAAAGGAGAAATTTGGATCTCACACAGGATGAAGAAGCTTATGAAAAAGTGAGATTAGTTAGAAAGACTCCGACTACTTAAAGTGAAGCGAAGAGCTATCTTGATAACCGAAGAAAGGATTTGAATTTGAAGTGAGAAGTATTCTTGAGAGTTAAACCTTTGAAAGGAGAAATGGTATCCAAGAGAGGGAATAAATTGAAGCCAATGTATATTGGACCTTTTGAAATCCTCAAACGAGTTGGAAAAGTGGCTTACCAGTTGGATTTACCCCCTAGTATGCCTAAGGTCCACAACGTTTTCCATGTTTCCATGCTCAAGAAGTTTCATCCAGATCCAAGTCATGTGCTACAGTTAGGAGAGGTTGAAGTGGATGAATTACTAACTTATGAAGAACAACCTGTGAAGATTCTTGATCGAGAGGTGAAGGATTTGAGAAATAAGAAGATTCCTTTAGTTAAAATTCTTTGGAGAAATCATGATATCCAGGAAGCTACTTGGGAGTTAGAGGAGGAAATGCGGAAGAAATACCCAGAATTACTAGAAGGTAATGAGGACAAAATTCTTTTAAGAGGGGAAGGATGTGAGGGCCTCAAAATTTGAATTTTATTTTTAAAATGCATAATAATGTTTATATTGTGTTTATTCATTAAAATATGAGTGAATTTATGTTTTGAGTGATTATTTTTTAATTTAGAGAATTTTTTGAGAATTATTTGCCGGTGTGTGGTTTCGGCCAATTTAAGCGTTAAATTTTGTTCTGAAGTGTGAATAGTGACTTTAAGATGAAACTGAGCATATGTAGAGATATTACAGAGATATATTTAAGGTTCCACAGTATCAGAATGAGATAAAACAGTAAAAGTTAGAGCGTCGCGCGGGACGCGACAAAGTGGTCGTTTGACCACTTTTCCATGATTTGAGGAAATGGCACATTTTTGTCTCCCTTAAAGCCTTATTTCTAGCTTCTTGTGTTTCATTTTCAGCCACTCTTGGAGAGCTTAGAGAGAGAGAGCTGCCGAGACTTAGAGAGAGAAGAGAGAGAAAAGTTTGAGAGATTTCTTCTTCATCTTCTTCATTCCATTTCTTGGAACTTGAAGGTTCCATTGAAGCCATTTCTCTTGTGTCTTCTCCATTCCTTGGCTGTGGTGTGAGAGTGAGGGAGAGAGGGAGAGATCTGAAGTTGAGAGAGAGAAGAGAAGAGGAAAGAAAGCTTGTGTGGTTTGTCTCCTGCTTGTTCTTGAGCTTGTTGTTGGAAATCATCATCAAAACAAGCGGATCGTGGGCAAAGGTTGGAGTTTCTTGGAGTTGCTAAACTTGGGAGTATCATTCTTGAGAAGAGCTCACAAGATCTTGTTTGATCTTGTTAGATCTAGATAGATCTGAAGGTATAAGACGCAAACCTCTTAGATCTAACTTGATTAGTGTTAAATATGGTAGATCTACGATTTATTTTGCTAGAAATTTTTATATTTAGAATTTTGAGTTGGGCTCTTGAATTCCCAACTTAGGTAGCGGACTTGAGGTGACTTTTAGGTAGCGAATTTGAGGACCTGATTGTGGTTGTGATTGATATTCGTGCAATGAGTTCATTTCATGGTTAGAAAGTAGATTTTGTTGTTGAAAATTTTGAACGAAAGTGTTATGGGTTGGCCAAACCGTGCTTGGAAATTTTGATATGTGATTTCAAAATTTTATGATATTTCTTGATGGGATTTTGCTTAGGTAAATATGTATTATGTTCGATTATGAGTATAAGTTTTAACAGAGTGAAAATCTTGAACTTTAACGGTGAAAAATTGAATTTCCCTAAACTTTGAGGGAAAAGTGCCATTTTGGACAAATTTGTGGGTTTGAAAGACTTTAGCTAATTTTCATGAATTTTGTGCATTGAGACCTAGTGAAAATTGTCTAAAAAATGTGTTAGAACTTTGGTTAAAAGTTTGGTGTTGAATTTGAACCCAAATGAGTGATTTTGAGGTGAAATACCTCACTTTATTTCAATGTGTTAAAAGATTAAAAGTCGCCTGGACGGAGTACATCGATAGAGTGGTTTGGTTATGTGAAATTTTGATCTGAAAATGGAATCTTGTAAAATGAGTTTCGACTCGAATGGTTACTTTTCGTTTGAGCAGAGTTAATGGAATTTTGTGAAGAATTTTGATAAGACAAATGAATGAGTTATTTGAGTTTAGTTTCGCTGTGTGTGAGGCGAAACTTATTTCTTCCTTTTTCGTGATAATAGGAGGTGAGGAAGGACTTGAACCAGATCCCACCTTCGAAAATGAACTTTACTACTGTGGTGAGTTTCAATGTTTGCTATGTGATTATGTGAATATGATTCGAATTGTGCTAGTTAAGCGATTTGATGTGAAATTGGGTTTTCAAACCATCAAATGAAGTGGTATGTACTTCATCACACTTACCTCTATTTGAATGAAAATATTTGTGAAAGTGTTTTGTAGTGACCTATGTGTGTGTGTGAAATTTCGGGAAATTCCTGAGACCTATCGGTGAGTCATTTCGACTCGAGCCGTAGGCTAGGCCTAGGCCGAGGAGAAAGGGACAAGCCATAGGGTTATTTATGTGATGTGATGTGTGCTCAGGACTTGGCGTATGGACTTGTCCCCGATGAAGAGCAATAAACAATTTATATGATGTGAAGTGATGTGATGTGTGCTCGGGACTTGGCATATGGATTTGTTCCCGATGAAGAGCAATAAACAATTTATGTGATGTGATGTGATGTGTGCTTGGAGTCGGGTCCGATGGGGGTTAGGTGAAGTAAGGAGTAAGTGGAGGTCTACATGGTTATGTTTATGAAAGTTGACGGAGTGTCAACTACTCGGAATGATGTAACATCCCACATCAGAAGAATGGTGAGGAAATGAAAGGTTTATAAGCTTGAACTAAAAGCCTACCAAGTAACTTGGGCTAGCCATTTTGGGCCAAGTGATTCCAAGCCCAAAAGTTGCTTAGGTCAGGCCTTGAGTCCGGACTGTTACAGGTGGTATCAGAGCGAACCTCGCGTGGTCTCTGCGCGGGGTGAGTCTGGGCCAGTGCGTTATGGTCCTGACTACGCAAGGAAGTGCAAGGAACTAAGTGTCACGTTCGATGGGAGCCACCTTTAGAGTCCAAAAGGAGCTAAGTGCCACGCCAGACGGGAGCCACCTCTAGAGTCCAAGCACGACCAAGTGGACAGTTTAGATTGTGACTGTATCTGTAATGGGCTTTGCGAGGACGCAAAGTCCAAAAGGAGGGGAGAATGTGACATCCCACATCGGAAGAAAGGTTTATAAGATTGAACTAAAAGTCTACCAAGTAACTTGGGCTAGCCATTTTGGGCCAAATGATTCCAGGTCCAAAAGTTGCTTGGGCCAGGCCTTGAGTTCGGGCTGTTACAAATGAGATCGAGCCTCATGGATCTTGGCTCCTGAGAGCCCCGTATCCTCCCTATGTATTGTTAATCGCTTTCCTTATTTGTTTATATCTAAATATGAATATTTGAAGTGAAATATCATATGTGCTGTGAGGGCCTCAAAAATCTGAATTTTATTTTAAAATGCATAATAATATTTATATTATGATTATTCACTAAAATATTAGTGAAAATATGTTTTGAGTGATTATTTTCTAATTTAGAGAATTTTCTGAAAATTATTTGCCGGTGTGTGTGGTTTCGGCCAGTTTAAGCGTTAATTACTGTTTCGATGTGTGAATAGTGACTGTAAGACGAACTCAAACATATGTAGAGATATTACAGAGATATATTTAAGGTTGGACAGTGTCGGAATGAGATAAAATAGTAAATGTTAGAATGTCGCGCATGACGCGACATAAAGTGGTCATAAAGTCATTTTTCCATGATTTGGGGGATTTCTCCCCTTTTGTCCCCTTAAAGTCTTTCTTCTTGCTTTTGGAACTTCATTTTTCAGCCAAAAAATTGAGGGCTTAGAGAGAGAGAGGCGCCGAGAGAGAGAGAGCAAGAGAGAGAGGGAAAACTTGAGATTTTGCTTCCATTCTTCTTCCTTCCATTTCTTGAAGCTTCAAGACATTCTTGAAAGTGTTTCTTTTGTTTCTTCTTGCTTCTTAGAGCTGCCATAAGAGAGAGAGAAAGAGAGAGAGATTAGAAGAGATTTTGAGGGTTTCTTGTCTATCTTCTTCATTTTCCAACTTTGAAGCTTGAAGACTCCATTGAAGGCTTGATTCGAGTTTCTTCCTCCTCTTGGAGCTGTCGTGAGAGAGAGAAAGGGAGAGAGAGAGAGCCGTGAGAGAGAGGAAGCAAGAAAGAGGAAGAAATCTTCTTTTAGGTTTGCCAACTTCTTGTTCTTGAGATTGGAGATGGAAATCATCATCAAATCAAGCGGATTCTTGGCTAAGATTGTAGATTTTTGGAGTGGCTAAGCTCGAGAAGTCATCTTTGGGAAAAGTCCATCAGATCTTCCTTGATCTTGTCAGATCTGATTAGATTTTGAGGTATAATCCTTAAATCTCTTAGCTTTAACCTCATTAGCGGTAGATTTGTTAGATTTATAGGTTATTTTGCTAAGAATGCTTATGTATGAAGCATTTGAGTTGAGCTCTTGAATTCCCAACTTAGGTAGCTGACTTGAGGTGACTTTTAGGTAGCGGACTTGAGGACCTGAATGTGGTTGTGGTTGTTATTTATGAAATGAGATTATTTTATGGTTAGAATGTGGATTTGATGATTGAAAATTTTAAAGGAAAAGAGTGAGAGCTGGCCGAACCACTGTCTGGAAATTTTGACTTGTGATTTTGAAATTTTATGATGTTACTTGGCTAGATTTGCCTGAATAAATATGTATTGTGTTCATTTGTGAGTATATGTTTAAATGGAGTGAAAATCCTGGATTTTAATGGGGAAGAGTCGAGTTTTGCTAACTTTTGGGTAAATGTACTTTTTGGGCAAATTTGAGGGTTTGAAATGTTTTATCTGATTTTTCATGACTTTTGTGCATTGAGATTTGGTTAAAACCGTTCTAAATATGTGTTATAAACTTAATTAAAGTTGAGAGTTCAGTTAAACTTGCATGGGTGATTTTTGAGGTGAAATACCTCACCTGATGTCTTTGTACTAAGAAATTTAGAAGTTGCCTGAATGGAGTACGTCGATAGCATGGATTGGTTATTTGATGTCTCAATTTGAAAATGGAACCTTTTAAGGAGATTTTCGACTCAAGTGACTACTTTTCATTCGAGAAAAAGTTAGAGGATTTTCTGTGAAGAATTCCGATGAAACAAATGAATAAACTTTGAGTTTAATTTCGCTAATTGTGAGGCGAAACTTATTTCTTCTGTTTACTTGATTTTAGGAAGTGTGGAAGGCTTTGAAACCAATCAAACTTTGGAATCCGAATCTCGCTATTTTGGTGAGTTTCCATGCATGTTATTTGATTATGTGAATTTAATTTGGAATATGAATGATTAAGTGATTTGATGTGGAAATCTGATTTTGATCCTTCAAATGGAGTAGTGTGTACTTCATCGCACTTACTCCTATTTGGATGGCAAACTCTGTAAAAGTGGCATTTCAAGTATGTTTTGAACCTTTTGACTTTTATATGATGTGAACTTTGTTCTGAATATATGATGTGTTATGTGATTATTTTTCCTAAGAGTACTTAATCCCCTTGGTATGTTATCGACTCGAGCCGTTAGGAAGACCAGGTCGAGGAGATTTAACTGCCTTGGGCTACGAGATAAATTGTGTGCTCTGGACTTGGCAATTGGCCTTGTCCCTGATGGAGAGCAATACACAAATACATAAATTTATGTGAGGTGGGCGGGCCCGAACCGGGGGTTTTGGTGGTGGAAGGAGTAAGTGGCTGTCTACTTGGTATGAAAGTTGACAGAGTGTCAACTACGTAAATTGTGCACCAGTCCGCAAACGTGCTCCAGCTCTGAGGATCTTAGCCCCTGAGGGCTACCCGTATCCTACCTATGTGTTGTTAATCGCTTTCTTTATTTGTTTACTTATAAATATGAATTTTGGGGTGAAAAATCATATGTGTTATGTGCTTTGCATGCCTTTTGGAACTCATTGGGCTTTTAGCTCATCCTTTCAAATTTGTTTTCCTTAGCAGGGACTGAGAACTCAAGCGAAGGTGCTCACCGTTAGTCTCAAGGTTTACTTTTGTATTTGTTTTGAGAGATTTGAATTATAAATTTGGAATGTTGTAAGGTGGAACTTTAGATGTGTATTTAAGTACTATATGTATTAAGGGATTCTAAAGTTTGAGTCGTGAATTTACGAGTTATCATTTGGTTTAAGTTATTATTGAAATTTTGGGATTGTAAGGTTGAAGTTGATCGACAATGAGTTAACTATAAGTGTGGGAATTGGCATTTAAACTGTTTCTTTGAAGAATTAGTGATCATTCGTGTGAGTGAGTCCTGGCGAGAGCCAGGCAAGCGGTCCGCCAAACCCTTTGGTTCGCCCTAAGGGAAGGTGGGGCTGTCACATGTGCTATGTGCTTTGCATGCCTTTTTGGAACTCATTGGGCTATTAGCTTATTCTTTCCAATTTGTTTTCCTTAGCAGGGACTGAGTACCCAAGTGAAGGAGCCAACCATTAGAATTAGGGTTCACTTTTGTGTTTGGTTTGAAAAACTTGAATTGTGAATTTGAGGGTTTTGTATTATGAGAATTTGAATGTATGATTAAGTACTTTATGTAATTTGGGATTGTAAGTTTGGAACAATGTATTTGTGAGTTATCATTTGGTTTGATTTGAGAATGGTATTCTAGTTTGGTAGATTAGTTATCGTTGTGTGAGTGAGTCCTGGCGAGAGTTAGGCAGGCGGTCCACGGATACCTTACGGTATGCCCTAAGGAGAAGTGAGGCTGTCACAATATCTGCATCTAGTATTACCTTTTTCGGATGTCCTGTAAGTGCTTCAGCAATTGAGCCAAGCTATATCTGATCAGCTTGAAAATTTAAAGTCCTTTTTTTTTTGGCCTATGAAGTAAGAATGTTTGGTAACTGATGTATGAAAACATTGTCAAAGCATGCACAGACAGAATGGACATAATGGAATGTCAAAAGTAACTGCAGCAGGATATGTCATAACTAAGCTACACAACCACAATTGGATTACACCGTGTGATCCGTGAATTTTGCAATTCATTCCCCAAGCAGCATAGACAAACAAAGAGATCAAGACTCGAGGGAAAATTTTTCTTCCCAATTACTATTACATTTTATCTCACCAGGCCTTAAAGGTAACCATGATGCATAATCACTTATTACCAAGGTATTAACTCAACGTTTGGCATTTGAGACAAAGCGATCCTCAAGTAGATGGAGGATGACGAGATTTTACTATACACCAAATTTTAATTATAAAACCTAAACACCCCATTTACTGCAAGTATACAGATTGTTTATCGAGCATAGGGTATATTAGGTGTTGATCCCACAGGGAAGATTGTCAAGTACCGGTGGTTTTCGAACTCCTCTATTATTTAGACTATCGCAAGTAAGTATATAAATCTAAACTACAAACATAAAATAAAATAAGTAAAAATAGCAATTAAAAGCTCCTCAAGTTATGGAATTCTTTACTACTCTTGCAAATGAAGCTACCAGTTGAATGAATGTTATTACCTTGGCTAAGCATGGCGTAATCTCCTAATGCATGTGAAACATACTTTTGTAGTGAATCAACTATACTCATAGTTAAACCATACCTACACTTGTGGTTATGGAATTAACTACAAGCTAATTTGCTCAATGAAATTACATGAAATAAATCACTAAAGCCACAAAGGTGCCACCCTACATTTGTGAGTGACTTCCTAGGTTTAGCACTTCATGAACTAGTGTCAAATTCTCATTTTCACTTAAACTTAACACCTTGAGATGATCGCAATTAATGGCCGGTTAATCATGATTAGAAAAGCCAAAGTACTAAATAACTTTGCTCAAAGTAATAGCATCAAACAACTAAGTAAACATCACAAACAAGATGTATAAAGTTCATCCATAACTCAAGGCATAAACTTTAGCTAAACATGATAAAGAAAGAAAATATCATACTTGTATTATACTATAACTACACTACTAACTATACTAAGGTAATGAACTAAAAAAAACTAGTGAAGACTACATTTTTAGTAGTGATTCTAGCCTCCCTCTAAGTTCTTTCAAAATGTCTACCAAAGGCCCTATTTATAGAAGAAATCATCCATAAGCATCCAAAACTTTATCATGTGAACACAAGAAAAGTTTTGAGATTCAAAAGTCAAGAAAAATGACTTCAATGAATCTTCATTCCTTGAAATGTCTTCATGCATCTTAATCAATCTTCATGCATTGAATTCAATTCTCAAATGAGTTGTAAAGTTGATGCAAATTGTGTTTGGAATTGTTTCTATTACTTTTCAAGATTCTTCACGCAATTTGCAGCCGAAATTCATTCAAAAATTGAGCTGGAAGTGAGTTGGAAAATTTCTGGAATCGATTGCAAGTTGTATCCATCACTGTCAGGGATCTGCGAGTAGACGCGGATAGCATCGCGGATCCGATTCCCCTGTTTCTTCTGAGAGGGATTCGCGAGTTACTTAAATTTTTTCAATTGACACATCACATTTCTGGGTCACGGATCTTCTTCAGAGTTGCAAAATCTGGATTTTTCGTTGTGAAATTGAAGAATTAAATCCTTCGACTTTTGATCCTTTGATTCCTTGATAATTGAATTGCAATATGATCATTCCAATTTTGAACTTCATCAACTTCAAATAATTCAATTTTCCAACTTTTCTTCCAAGCTTCATTGCAAGTATCTTCTCATTTTACTTCATTTGATGATTGAGCAATTAATCATACAAAAACATGAGGTTTTCACTACATTAATCCATAGAAATGTATTTTTTCTAGTTAAACCATAAAATGCAAAATTTCACTAGAAACCCTAGTTAATTAGCCATCAAAATAAATAAAACACACAAAAACTAAATAGAAAACATACTTCAAACACACAAAATAAACACTTATCAGAGGAATCTCCCATTTCTGTGGTATTGGGCCAACATCATATATAATTTCTCTATGGCAAGACCACCCAAGCTTTATTGCTTTCGATGTCCCTATGCCTGCCCCTCTTAGATCTCCAGTAGGACCAAAACTGTAGTTAGCAATTAGTTTAGCATATGAAAGAACTAAAATGAAGCTTTAATGCATTTAAGCAACTGTAATATCTCACTGTCACAGTTTCCACTTACCAATGATTTTGTGGGGCCCCTGTAGTTCTTGCTGTGAGGATCCGAAAATTTATTTTATCTGACCTATTTATTTAATTAATTAATTATTTTCTTTGAATAATTGATTTAAATCATTTTAATTTCAATTATACCATACATTACCTCATTTTATTTTAAAAACCTTATTTAACCTTCAATTTAATTTTTCTGGCACTCAACTGTGGAAAAAAAATGAGAAAGACACGTTTTTTGAGGCAAATATCTGGACTGAGAATGACGTAATCTTGGAGAATAAGAATCATCATTAGTAGATTAAGAAAAGCTAATTGAGAGATTAGAAGTGAGTGATTAGGATTAATCCCAAATTGGAGCATTAATGAACTAGTGTTCACTTGTTGACTTTTGTACCCAAAAATTAGTGGTTCTCATTTCTTCTTGCTTTCTCCAATTTAGTCATCAAAATCACAAGAAAACTCTCACTTTTTCTCTCTCTCTCCCCCGAACTCCCCTCCCCCTTTTCCCTTCATTTTTGTCTTCAAAAACTACATCAAACTTCATCAAATCAACCAAGGAAAACTTGAGAAATCTTCCACTCTTTTCACTTGAAGCTTTGAGGATCATCAAGAAGAGAGGGAGAGCCGGTTAGAAGCTTGAAGAAAGGGGTTTTTTTGGGAGCTTTGAGACATCACAAACAAGGGTTTCTTCTTGAGCCATTAGAGGTACTTTGATTTCAACAAAAACCTTGTTACTTGTTTCCATTTTAGGTAGTTTTAAGCTTTAATGGTTCAATGTTGCTATTTGTGTTGAATTTGGATGATTATGTGGGCTCTATGAATTCCCACAATTCTTAATGATTAGCTATTATGATATATATGTATGTGATGGAATATGTTTGTGGTTTGTGATGAGTTATGGAGTTAGAAATTAGGAAAGAGAGAAGGAGGAGAAAAACCGAGAGGAAAGGAATGGAATGCTGCCCTGTTTTGGTTGCGTAGATCACTGACTTTTCCTACGAATTTTGGGCTGAATTTTGGTACAGACCTAGTTTATGTACTGAAGTTTTAGTGCAAAAAAATTTGGTGATTTTATAACGGGTTTTCATTGGCCAAATGAACCATTCTTTTCAACCCTGCAATCTGGAATTTAGGGTAGCAGGATTTATGAAACAGTCTTCTTAAATCTGTCGTATCTTGGTGTAGGAAGGTCCAAATTGAGTTCCGTTTGTTGCGTTTGAAACTAGGCTCCAATTTATTTAAGTGAGATAAATTTCAAGGGTTAGTTCAAATTCTGTGAATTTTGGTGAATTTTCAAAGTTGACTGAAAATCAAAACTGTTATGTCCTGTTATTACTGTAGCAGCGACTTTAAACTGAAATTTGATTGGTTTTTGATTTGAATCTTGTATAAGTGTCTTCTCGAGAGTTTTAGTTCACTGAGTCTATTTTCCAACGGTATAAGATTCATAAATTTCGGACTTATATAGCTCTAGTTATGGTTTTTCAAAGAATGCTGCGAAAACTGAAAAATCTGCTTTCAATTCTGTCCGCAAGGGCTGTTCTGTTTTAGTGTGCTTTTGGTCTGAAAGTTTGCTGCCACGTAACCTCCATTTGATCAAGAAATGTTGTTAGAATCTTGGTTTTGAAAATGGAATGGAATGAGGGTTGTTTTGGATGAACCAAAGGTTGTAAAAGAAAAGAATTTCGTATGGCAGTTTAGAACTTCAAATTTTCAGTCAACTTTGGGGGCATGGATCACCGCCTTCCCGTATGATTTTTTGGCTAAATTTTGGTACAAATGTATTTCACATATTAAGGTTTGTGTCTGAAAAATTTGGTGTTTTTCCAGTATCACTTCTTTGCCCAAATGATGTTCCAAAAATGACTCTTCAAAACTGGAAAAAACAAGCTGTCAGACAGCTTACTGTCCCAAGTTCAAATGGCTATATTTTCTTGCTCGGGAGTCAAAATTGAGCGCCGTTGGTGGCATTAGATACTAGACTTCAAGGGCTTTCCAACGGTATATGGCTTGCATGCTAACTCATTTTTTATCAATCTCAGAAAATTGGCAAATATAGCCATTTTTCAAGACTGATTTGTCTATTTTTGTTCCTCGCGACTTCTTGTGTCGTACTTTTGTTCACGTTACAAAATGAATCTTGGAGCGAGCCCTTCTAATGAATTGTAGTACTCTGAGTCTAGTTTCCATAGCCGTAGACCTTGCCTAATTTCGATGAGTGTAACCTAAGATATGGACTAAACAAGGAACTGTGATAGTTTGGCCTTAGATGATTTTAAGTAGTTTAAGTTAAGTGTTGAGTTTTAGTTGTTTGGCCAGTGTGTGATAGTTGAACTTTGGCTCAGGTGACCCAGACTTCATCGAGGGTGACCCGACTACAGAAGTTTGATCTTCTTGCTTGCTTGTCTGTTTCACCGACTCACTGTGAGTGTTCCAACTCCTTCTCAAAATGAAAACCTTTCTATTGTTTGCAAAGAAATGACTTGTTGAAATGAATTTGAGTTATTTGAAAGACTTGAATTTCATAAGAAATATGCTTGAACTATTTTATGATTTGAACTACCATGTGAGTGCTTTCTCCTTTTCGTGTGATTTTGGGAATTAAAATTAATAATGTGCTATCTTGTGACAAATGTGACGTCGTTGGGCGAAATCCCTCGACTAGTCTACTTGTTGGGTGAAATCCCTCGAGTAGTATCAGTGAATTGATGTGACGTCGTTGGACGAAGTCCCTCGACTAGTCTACTTCGTTGGGTGAAATCTCTCGAGTAGTTTCAGTGAATTGATGTGATGTCGGTGGGCGAAGTCCCTCGACTAGTCTACTTATTGGGTGAAATCCCTCGAGTAGTTTCAGTGAATTGTTGTGATGTCGTTGGGCGATGTCCCTCGAAGTAGTTTACCTGGTATACCCAGAGTAGTTTACCTGGTATATCCAGGCAATACCTATTTACGTGTTTATCTACATGTTTTAAATTTTAAACTTGAAGTATGATTTGAACTATTCTACATGAATTGCAAGTCTTTTGTCACTCACTGGGCTTTTAGCTCATTCTTTCAAATTTGTTTTCTTTAACAGGGATCGAGAACCCGAGTGAAGACATGATTAGTTAGGGTTGGAACTTATCTTTTGAATTTTGCTTTGAAATGTTGAATTTGACGTTGTGGGTTTGTAAAATGAAATTGTGGTTGTACCTTAAATATATTGGACTATAATTTGAGAAGCTAAGTTGTAAGTGGAATTTAGTAATGTTATTGGTTGTGGTTGATTTGGAATGGTTATTTACATTTACTTTCGAAGTGTTATTAGTTATTCGAGCGAGTGAGTCCTGGCGAGAGCTGGGCAGGCGGTCCGCTGAACCCTCTGGTTCGCCTTAGGGGGAGGTGGGGTCATCACACTTGCTCTCAATCCGACATAAGTGGTTCCATTCATTGACTTTCCAAGCACATCCTGCACTAGAGGTAATATAGCATTCATTTCTTGCAAGCAAATATGACATCAATAGGAATTCAAATAATTGCACTTAAACTGGTTGTTCCAAGCTATTGACACCATTACAAATAGTCAAGATATGCATAATTTTTCTAGGATCGATTAAACAAATGTGAAATTTTTCATAGGAACGTGGTGAAAACTGACTGAAACAACCTACTGGAAATAAAATGGACCTAATTAAAACTTTCCAGTGGTAATTGTTCTTAAGCATGCCTAGGCTTTTATGACGAAATGTACACCTGCTGCAATGTTTCTCCCACTCTTGTGATCCTACATCGATGGGATATCTATACCTATTGACCATTAGTTAACAATTTTGAAGATACTTCTGCTCAGCTGATCTCGAGGATTCGCTTATATCCATTTAATACAGGTTCTTTGCGTCAACAAAAGCACAACCTCTGCAGCACTTTGCAAGTTTAGAATCCATCCACATCACCATGAAAGGTGTTGACCTGAAACACCTATTTGTAACTGTTCACCATTTCCATTTCTCATCAAAATTTAGGTTCACAAGAAAATACACTTTGCGTTTGATCAAGGGGTTATAATATTTACATCAGACTGTAAAACACATAAACAACTTTAATTTACATTTTGGTTAACAAGAAAATACACTCTCTCTAATCAAGGTGTTATAATTGTTGTAGATATTAAATGTAAATATTTGATTTGATTATAGTTAGAATATTTGATTAGATTCTAGATTGATTTAGAATAGGATTGATTTAGATTATATATTAGAAGATTTGAATAGATTTTCTAGAATAATCTACACTTGTATAAATAGGTGTATATTATACATTTTATTGATGTGAAGAAAACAGATTTTCTCTTCTTCTTAGTTTTCATGATATCAGAGCTCTAGGAGCTCTATTATCAATTTCTTTCTTGACGTGACCCTGTTGAGTCATTTTTAGAATCCCTCATATTTGTTACTTGAAATTTTTTTAGTGAGTTATAATGGCTGACAGGATAGGTAGTAAAGAGATTAGAACAGTGATTTCTGATATTATTTCCACAACATTAAAAATTACTGATGATAGATTTAATGGAAAGAATTTTTTGGATTGGAGTAAAACTGTTTGGATATATCTTCGTAGCATTGACAAAGATGATCATCTCACTGATGAACTATCTGCAGACGGTGCAGAGAAGATGCAAAAATATTTTTGCAGTTTCAGAATTCCATTGACAATGAGATAATTGGTTTGATCAATCACTGTGAGTTTGTTAAAGATCTTATGGATTATTTGGCTTTCTTATATTCTGGTAAAGGGAAATCTAAACCATATATATGATGTTTGTAAGGAATTTTATCATCCAAAAAAGCAAGAAAGATCTCTTACAGAATACTTCATGGATTTTAAAAAGGTGTATGAGGAGTTAAATTCTCTTCTCCCTTTTAGTTCTGATATAAAAACTCAACAGTCTCAATGAGAGCAAATGGTTGTTATGAGTTTTCTTGCAGGATTGCCAATTGAGTTTGATGCTGCTTGAACACAAATACTCTCTAATCCACTGCATCTCTTCATGACACCTTTGCACGAATGTTAAGGGTTGAGGGATCGCAATCTTCCTCTAATGTTACAAGTGCCCTTGTGAGCCGAAATAATGTTAATGGGATTGGTTGAAAAAATAATGGAGAAAATAATGGTGGTAATGGTGGCAGAAATGGACATGCCTTTCAAAACAGTGGAATTGCTAGTCGTGGATAGTATGACCCAAATCAACAGGTTTGTTATCACTTTAAGAAACTAGGTCATGCTATACGCACATATTGGCTGCTTCATTGCAAACTTCAACAAAATTCTCAATTTGCTAATTTTGCAAACTAGGAAAGCAACTATGTGCCTTCATCTTCTTACAAATCCATACTTGTCTCTGCTGACGAGTTTGCCCGCTTTACTGAGTACCAAGTCTCACAGGAATCGGCTAATCCATCTTCTAGTACCACTCTATCTTCTGTTGATCATTTAGGTAACTCTACTACGTATCTTGTGTCATCCTCTAATAAATGAGTTATTGATTCCGGTGTAACAAACCATATGACCGGTGATAAAGGTATCCTCTCCTCTTTTAATTCTAATAAAAATCTTTTGTGTGTCACTTTGGCTGATGGGTCTAGTACTTCAGTTGTGGGTTCTGGTGTAGCTATTCCTACATCTTCCATTTCCTTATCTTCAGTCTTATGTTTACCTAATTTTTCTTT
The DNA here is from genome assembly GCA_013103745.1 of Gardenia jasminoides. NCBI lineage: Eukaryota > Viridiplantae > Streptophyta > Magnoliopsida > Gentianales > Rubiaceae > Gardenia > Gardenia jasminoides. Next base: position 9,799,645 of record CM023097.1, on the reverse strand, counting down.
CAATTTCCTTTCTGTCAGTAAAATTACAAAAGCTCTTAAATGTTTTATTTCATTTTTTTCCTGAATATTGTGTTTTTTTAGGATCTTATGACGAAAAAGATTATTGGTGTGACGACCCCACCTCCCCCTAAGGCGAACTAGAGGGTTCGGCGGGCTGCTTGCCCAACTTTCACTGGGACTCACTACATTCTACAAATTCTTTGCAGGAAAAAAAATACTTAAAAGTTCATTCAAGATCATAACCTTGAAGGTATTTCATAATAATATTTACATATCTCCAAAAGTAATTACATAAACTCGTGGACAAAAGGTCGAGCATTTGTAGTTCAACTTAATTACATTCGCATCTCCCAAAAGTAAAGAGGATTACAGGCAGTTACACCAAACAAACAAACTTAAATTCCCAAGATGCCCTAATTCTATCCTTGAGCCGTTTTTGCCTTGAAGCCTGTTAAGGAAAATAAATACATGGTTTGAGCTTATGCCCAATAAGTATTCCAAGAAATCAAGCAAAATATGAGCAATACCAAGTTTAACATGTTAACACGTAATTCAAGAAACATAACTCCAAGTATAACCATAACCAAATTTAGGAATCAAGAAATAAGGTCAAGTACATAGTGAGCGATAAACGATAACATTAATTCAAATAAACAATTACTCATTCAAGTAAATCAGATAATAAATAATAATTGAGATCTCAAAAGGATACGGGACTCATTGGGAGCCATTTTCCACCTTATAACTTCCAATAAATAATTCCCTGCATTTTTCCACCTTATAACCTCCGAACTCCCACCTTATGACCTCCAAAACAATAAGCAATCCCTGAAATTTACTTTCACCTTATGATTTCCAAAACGATAAACAATTCCCGAAATTTAACATTAAACATTATACTCAAGGCCTTTCGGCGAAGAGTTTTGAGCTTTGCACTTAACATTGGTAAGTCATTACCCAGGGCTGTCCAGCTGATCCGATCTCGTGATGGCGGGTCTAGGATAAGCTTTTGGCCTACCTGACCTCACAATGGCGGATCAAGGATAGGGTTCTAGCGAAGAGTAAACTTAGTTCAGCCGATGCGATAAAGTATACATTGGCCTACATTTATGCACATTTAACATTCAACTATGCATTGTGAACAAGAAATTATTGAAAATTAATTGAATTAATGAATCAAGAAAATCACAATAACATGAAACTCACTAGTATGTCAATTAAAGAAGCATTTTAAACAAATAATAGCATTTACACAAGTATCATGCATTGTCAAGCATACATGCATTGGAACACTTACCATTTTTAATCCAATCAACTCTATATGTGAGACCTCGGGTCACCTTAGAAGTTGCCTTGATTACCTGAACAAAATATAGCTATCAAAAACTATCCAATCCAACTAGAATCCAAACCTATACCCATCACACTTCAATTCTATCAAGACTGCTCATGCCACAGTTTCTTATTTAGCCCATAACTAAAGCTATACTCATCCAAAATGGAAATGGCTTAAGGCGTTGGAAACTAGACTCGATGTACTAAAAATCATTAGAAGACTTCACTTTCAAATTTATTTTGCAAGATAAGTCAAATCAAGCCGTAAGATTCAACAGTTGTCAAAGCACAGTGTTATCAGTTTACAAAATCAATCAATTTCCCGAAATTTCTACGACTTGTAGAAAATTAACTAACATGTAAATTTTATACCGTTGGAAAGCCCTTGGCGTCTAGTTTCAAATGCCACAAACGGCACTCAATTCCAATCCCCGAACAAGAAATTACACTCTGTTTAGTAAGGGCTGGTTGACTGACTTGACAGTCCGTTTTTCCAGATTGCAAGGTGAAATTTCATGCTTCATTTGGCCAACGAAAATTCATGGAAAAATTGCCAAATTTTCTACACTTAATCGTCACTATATAGACTAGATTTTAGCCAAAAATTCTCATGAAAAGTTTGAGTTTGAAGGTCACAAACAGCTCCCTGTTTCGGCACAACAACCTGCCAGCATTGAAGCTTTTCTTTTGGAAAATTCAATCTAGCAGAAAACTACCTCCATTTTTCCCACATTTGAAGCCAAGTTCCCAACAATGATTCTTGAGTAAATTGTGATCAAATTGCATCAAAAATTTTGACAAAAATGGTGCCAAGATAGTAGCACAAATGGACAGCATTTTGGATAGAAAAATTTCCAGATTTGCTGTCTTCACTTCATGCAATTTTAACGCAACCAAATGGAGGGATTTGTGAAAGAGATTTTGCACACTCAAAACCATTCATATCAGCACCCAATTTAGTAGCAAAGCCATGAAATTCTAGGGGCAAAACAGGGAGGAAACTTTTCAGAAAAATTTGACAGCATCTCCCCTCTCTCACCCGATTCTATCCTAGCTTTCATACAGTAAAATCAATCCAAAATTCATCTCTATAACACAACAACAACATCATCCACAGCCATAATCAAGTCTAGTGGGAGTCCAAGAGCCCACTCAAAGCAACTCAAAACAACAAGAATGAGATTAATGGGTAAATGATGCTTCAAATCACAAGATGGTTAACTAAAAGAACAAGATTTAGAAGAAGCTAATTACCTCTTCTTTCAAGATCAAATTCCTTAAGATGAAGTTGTCTAGAAGCCTCAAAACCCACCAATTTTCCCCCTCCCAAGCTCAGCTTCCTCAAGAGCAGATGAACTCCAAATTGCAAGTGAAGGAGTGGAAGATCAAGCAAGCTTCTTGGCTGAAATTGGCAAGGAATAAAAGCTGCTTTTGAGAGCTAAATAGAGAGAGAGAGTCGGCCAAGCCAAGAGAAGAGAGAGAGAATTTTGGGAGCTTTTGGATGATGTAAAATAGGGAAAGATGGAGAAGACATAAAGCCATGTTTTAAGGCTTTTCAAGGTCAACTTTTGAATAGTGGCCATTAATGCTCCTAATTGAATTTAATTCTAATCACTCACTTCTAATCCCTCAAGTAGCTTTTCTTAACCTCCTAATGATCATTCTTACTCTCTAAGATTACGTCACTCTCGGATCAAATATTTGTCTCGAAATGTGTGCCTTTCTCTTTTTTCACAATTGTGCGATAGAAAAATTAAATTGAAGAGGTAACATGTTTTTAAAATCAAATGAGGTGATGTAGAGTGCAAATGCAATTAAAATGATTTAAATAAATTATTTAGGGCAAATAATAAATAAATAATTAATTAAATAGGTTAGATAAAATAAGTTTTCGGGTCATCACAATTGGTAGAGGGCGTGAATTTGGCGGAGTTTATGTTCTTGAAATTCCTCCACTGAATGTGCCGAGACTAATTGCATGTTTGTCTGTCTTGACACCTCTCGAAGTTCATTGTCGTTTGGGTCATCCATCTCTGCCTATTTTAAAGATGTTGTTTCAAATTTTTTCAGAATCTATCTCATTGACATTGTGAGTCATATCAGTATGCCAAACATCATCGTTTACCTTATTTGTCTAGAGTCAATAAACGGGCTGCGTTCCCTTTTGAATTAGTCTAATATGATATTTGGGGCCCTTGTCCAATTATATCTAAATCTGGTTTTAAGTATTTTGTCACCTTTGTTGATGACTATTCTTGTGTTACTTGGTTATATTTAATGAAAAGTCGTTCAGATCTCTTCAATATCTTTTGCTTGTTTTGTGCTGAAATAAAAGCACGATTTAATGTGTCCATTCGCATCGTGCGAAGTGACAATGCAAAAGAATACTTTTCTCAACCTTTTGATTCATATATGTGAGAAAACAAATTCTTCACCAACTCTTCACGTCCTGACACACCACCAGAAAATAGTGTTGCTGAAATGAAAAATAGACATTCATTTGAAATTGCTAGCGCCCTCCTATTTCACATGAAGGTTCCTAAGCAGTTTTGGGCAGATGCTGTTTCCACAACTTGTTTCTTAATTAATCGCATGCCATCATCTCTGTTTGCCGGTGAGATTCCTTATTCAGTTTTGTTTCCAACCCAACCATATTTCCTATTACGCCACATATATTTGGGTGTCCTTGTTTTGTTCGTGATATCCGTTCTCAAATATCTAAATTAGATCCTAGATCTCTCAAGTGTGTCTTTTTAGGTTACTCTAGTCTTCAAAAAGGGCATAGGTGTTATTCTCCAACTTTGGATCGATATTTGGTTTCTGCTGATGTTACATTTTTTGAAACCAGTCCATTTTTTCCTGAGTCTAGTGTCTGCAGTGGTAAGGAGGAGGAAGATGATATTTTAGTTTACCGTGTTACAACTACTGTCAATTCATATGCTCCTACAAGACCACCTATCATTCAAGTATATTCTCGTCGTGAAGATTCACATCCTTAATTGGTACCTCCGTCTATAGATTCTAGTCTTGATTTTTCCAATGCTTTTAGAAAAGGTATAAAACATTGTACTTATTCAATTTCTTCTTTTGCTTCATATGCACATTTGTCTCCTTCTTCTCATTGTTTTATTGGTTCTTTAGATTCTGTATTTGTTCTTAAAAATTTGTTTGAGACTTTGACATACTCTGGTTGGTGGATTGCCATGGAGGAAGAAATGATGGTTCTAGATAATAATGGGACCTGGGACTTGGTCTGTCTGCCAATAGGTAAAAAAGCTATTGGTTGCAAATGGGTATTTGTTATTAAAATGAATCCTGATGGTTCTGTTGCTCGTCTTAAAACTCGTTTTGTTTTAAAAGGGTATGCTCAGGTGTATGAAGTGGATTACTTAGACATTTTCTCTCCCGTAGCAAAACTTACCTCTGTTCGACTGTTTATCTCTCTTGTTGCTACTAATAATTGGCCTTTGCACCAATTAGATGTTAAGAATGCATTCCTTCATGGAGATTTACAAGAAAAAGTTTATATGAAGCAACCACCTGGGTTTGTTGCTTAGGGGAAGTTTGGTAAGGTCTGTAGATTTCGAAAATCATTATATGGTTTGAAACAAAACCCTCGTGCTGGGTTTGGGAGATTCAGTGAGGTAGTTCAAGAATTTAGCATGAAGAAGTGTAATTCTGATCATTCTATTTTTTATCAACAGTCTGAAATGGTCTAATCTTACTTGTTGGTTATATTGATGATATTGTTATTACCAGTAGCAATAATGCAGGTATTGCATCCCTTAAAAGTTTTCTTCAATCACGCTTCCAGACAAAGGGTGTAGGGATGTTGAAATATTTTTTGAGTATTGAGGTCACAAGGAGTAAAAAAGGGATTTTTCTATGCCAGAGGAAATACATTCTTGATCTTTTGAAAGCAATAGGGAAATTGGGTGCTAAACCTTGCAGTGCGCCAATGGTTCCCAATATCCAGTTTACAGCAAATGATTGGGAATTGTTCTTAGATCCTGAAAAGTACAAGAGGTTGGTAGGAAAATTGAATTATCTTACGGTGACTCGTCCAGACATTGTATATCCAGTTAGTGTTGTGAGTCAATTTATCTCTTCACCAAGGACCACCCATTGGGCAACCTTAGAACAAATCTTGTGCTATCTTAAAGGAGTTCCAGGACATGGTATATTATATAGTAATCATGGTCATTCTCATATTGAATGTTTTTCAGATGCAGATTGGGCAGGCTCTAAAATTGATCGAAGTTCTATAACTGGATATTGTGTTTTCTTTGGAGGTAACTTGGTATCATGGAAAAGTAAGAACTAAAATGTAGTGTCTTGTTCTAGTGCAGAATCAGAATATAGATCTATGGCACAATCCACTTGTGAGCTTATGTGGATACACCAATTATTGAGTGAGATTGGAATTAATAATTCACTTCCAATGAAATTACTGTGTGACAATCAAGCTGCTCTTCATATTGCATCAAATCCGGTTTTTCATAAGAGAATTTAAGCACATTGAAGTTGATTGTCACTTTGTTCGAGAAAAGATTTAGCAAAACTTAGTTTCAGCTAGTCATGTGAGAACTGGAGAGCAGTTGGCTGATATTTTCATTAAATCCTTAAGTGGTCCAAGAATCAATTACATTTGTGAAAAGATGGGCATGATTAACACCTATGCTCCATCTTGAGGGGGAGTGTTGTAGATATTAAATGTAAATATTTGATTTGATTATAGTTAGAATATTTGATTAGATTCTAAATTGATTTAGAATAGGATTGATTTAAATTAGATATTAGAAGATTTGAATAGATTTTCTAGAATAATCTATACTTGTATAAATAGGTGTATATTGTACATTTTATTGATATGATAAAAACAGATTTTCTCTCCTTCTTAGTTTTCAATAATATTTACAGGAAACTCTAAAACGTCTAAATAAGTTTAATTTACATTGGTTTGTTCCTTACACATTGAATCCCCATTGGCACTACTGATTCTTAATGCATAATGCAGACTGTTCTCCCGATTGAATGAAAGAATAGTAAAAATACAGAATATGTGAGTTTATAAGCAAGCATGAGGCACCATTCTCTATTCTTTCTCCTAGTTTGATTTTCCAACCAAAAAATGTGAACTTTCCAGACATATGACTCTTAACAAGCCCATCCTGTTTTTAGAGCTTGACATGTGTAATGGCTTCCATGAGGATAAATATGCCCTATGCATGTCCAAATGCATAGGATGATAATTTTCTTCTTGAGTATGTCTGACCGACAATAACCACCATATTGTGTGCAAACCTTGTGCAAACATTAATTTCCATGACAATAAAATGTTTAACAGAATTGAGCAAAACCAACATCAGATATCGATCTCACATCAATTTTGTTAAATTATGTTCCTATTTGTTTCCGCCAGGTCATAAAAGAAGAGAAGTCAATTAAAAGTCCCAATTGAGGAAATCTCGGCTTAAAGGTAATTTTCCCTATATCTCATTAATTAAATCTATGCTATTAGCTATTCAGATCAAGCACTTCAAAATACCGTTGACGACCACTGCAGCCGAATATCGAAACCTCAATTCATACATGATTTGCATGATCAGGAATTCCCTCTATTTCCCATGCCAATATGTAATTGATTTTTGTGGAACAGATGAAACAGTTTGCGATATGGGGAAAAAGATGTTAATGATAGACATTTGTTTTTAAAGGAAAATAAAATTTGAACATTAAAAAGACAAACAATGAAAAGTTGAAACTTACTTGTAGGAAAAGCATATCACTTGAAACCACAGCAGCTGTTAAATGTGCATGCATTCTTTCAAGGGCATTCAATACCATTGGGAGCTGATTATCTTCGTATTCAGTAACAATCTGAAATAAAAATTGCACAAATGATCATATATCGGTGGCAGGGAACTCTCACTTAAAACAAGAAGTCATATTCAAAGTTTTTGCCAGATCTCAATCAGAAAGCTTAGTTGATAACTACAAGATGCTATTGGTATGTCACATTTATTACCTGGAATGAACCAAAAATTTCTTTTGTCACCAAGTCATAATTGTCATCCTCGAGTATTTGGTCAAGAGGAACAAACACAGCAGTTGGTTCAATTGCTCCATATATTGCAGGAGTAGAGTGATTCGTTAATGCTTTATCACCAAAAAGTAACTTCGATCCTGGTATCTTAAGCAATTTATTCTTGTGGTGCAACATTGCTTCTGTATTAACCTGCAAAGAATAAAAGGAAATGACATGATGACATTTAACAAATAACAATGGCCCATAAACTCACTGGACGGTGCTTGAAACCATCACTAACTGGTCTATGGCACTCAATTTAGATGAACTTAGTTCATCATGTAGTGTGAATCATCAACCTGATAGCAAGTTGAGATGTTAACGACAAACAGGTCTTGGAGGGAATGGAAAAGGAAGACAGCTAGACAAGGGCCATGGTCTTTTTTCCATGACATAAGTAACTCCCTGTATATGTAGTCATACCTATTCTCCCATATACCTTCAATGGCACAGGTAAGATATGATGTGGAGCATGGAAATGCCACACAAACCCAACTTGTTAAAAACTTAAAGAACTCAAAATTTACTCAATAAGTGGGTACAAAATGCTTGTGGAACCTAAACGCTAATGTGTTTCATTCTCTTCTTCTGCCAACATACTTTAGGGGGACCAGGTAAGTCCAGAGTTAATCCTCCCAACAAGCATGCATAGAGGGCAGGTGCTAGGAAGCCTAGCAAACCAGCTAGTCACTCCATGTAGAGTTTCATTGGTCAATTGAAGCAATTCAACTAGACTTAGAACAGAACTACCTTGACTCAGAAAAAGAAATGAGCAAGTTCAGTTGCTGAATGACATGGAATTTGGAATAATATGGTATAGTTCAGGAACATTGTTTCCAACGGGTGGACTATTCCTCATTCCTTTCATATGTGGTAAGTGCATCAACAGAAAATCAGAATTCAATGGATTTCTGCAAACACACCTCAATCAGGTCATGTTTGGTCCATTTGTTATCAAAATTATAGAAAAAAAGCATAATTATTACTGATTCCACCAAAAAATAATAGAAATAGCAGAATCTTCCAGAGTCATCTTCACTCTGGAGGCAATTTATGACAAGTAAGTAAGTCATTGCCCTTACTCTTAAGGACAGGGCCAACAGTGGTCATTTAGCTTCCTTCTTGCAGCAAGCTTTTTCCTTTTATCCGGAAGTGGACTTCTACCCCAATTCTGCATCAGCATAACAATGTTTTAATGCACAAAATATTGTTGATTACTAGCTCTCTTAGAATGCAGCATATCAATATAAGATGATGAAAATTTAAAACATCAGATGTTGCTGACCTCATGCATGAAAAGAATTGATTGAGCTGAGCACTTCTGACTGCTACATGCATAAGCATCTTGATCACAGACCCAGGCAACATAATCCACCTACCAACATAGCTTAGTTAATAGTTGGCGTGAATTTCAACTTGATTATTCATATAGAAAAATGTCAAACTTTTTAATGCTGTAAGCTTTCACAACCTCCTGAACATCAGGCCCAAGTATCTTCCAGTCAAGCCCAGCATCCTCCAATTTGATATGACCTTGTAAGTCGATAGCTAATTTATCAGCTGTCCTCGAGCTACCAGTGAACAGAGTCATGCGTGGTTTTGCCTGAAGTAGTTTGGAAGAAGAATTGCCCTTTATGATACAGTAGATTAATCTCTTTTTATCCTATTTCTGCTTTGCTTGTGAACTAAGACATTATAGGGATTAATCCCTATAACCAAAATCATTATGCAGAAAAAATGAAGAATAGGGGCGCATGAGCTTATGTCTACAGTAGACTAAAAACGCTATTCTCAGCACAGAATTGTACCAATTTGGTCCATCAACAAGAAAAGAACTATAGGAGATAATTTGCGATCATGTAAATTCAAACCAAAAAGTTTTTGGGAGAAATGACTGAAATGACTGAGCTTAAATTTGCAGAGGATGGTAGAAGACAAGATTCCATGGTGAGGAGGCAACATCCAAGCAATTTTAGTCATAAAGACACATTCAGATAAACCGACCTCCAGAAGTGGCTTGTTCATTGTATTTCCATCACAATTTATGAAGTCAACATCCTCCACAGGTAAACCACACTCATGGAGAAGTCGAAGCATTTGTTCCATAACAATGGAGACCTATGGAGCACAACGAACGGTCATAATTGTTCAAAATCTATACTAACCAACATATGAAAGCATTCTTAGCATTTACGTTTGTGTTTGCATGTGCCAGAGTACGCCCTGCCCAAGCAATTGTGTGACATACTACAGAGAGGAAGGGAGGGGGGGAGAGAGAGAGAGAGAGAAGATGACTATATTAAAGGAAAAAAAAGGTATAGCAGGAATACAAGAGGAAGAAGTCCCATAAAAGTGATGGATTTGATCAAATTAATTGTATATGTCAGCTACATTGGTGGGTGTCAAACTGCCAAAAATAAAATACCTACTCTAAAAATACGAATTCAAGTATAATGGTGAGTAGGGTCTCTAAAAATATGAATTCAAGTATAATGGTGAGTAGGGTCGTATCCTCAGGGACTGGGTGATTTATTTCTTACAGAGAAATAGGGGGGTTTTGGAAAAGATAGCAATTAATTAAAAAGGAATAAAAACTGAAATTCTAAATTAAGCAAGATGCAAGAATCAAATAACACAAATATCAATCAATTAAAACAACTTAGTCAAGAAATTAATCTTGGCACCGGTGCACACAACTGATCATAGATCCATAAAAATATTCATACATTCATGGATAAATTGGTTATAGTAGTCAAGCGACGCGCTTTCCTTATTTTTATAGTAGTCCAGAGACGCTCATAAACTACCCTCTTGTGAATTAGACAACCCTAGAGACGCTCATAGGATTTAATGTAGTCATAGCATTAGGAATTAGAAAGACCCAATTCTAGATGACAAACACACATGCGGGTTTATTTAGGTTAGATTAATTATTCCCACGATCCAAATTAGATCGCTTGCGAGGCGGTGAAATTGTCTCATTTGCCACTAATCAAGATGTTTAAAGACGACACGCCAACACCCTAATTGGCTATATATTCTTTAGACAATTGAACAACAGGCCTAATTATCCAATAAATCTAAATAATAGTAACTCATGAAAAAATAGAGAATAATTAAATACCCATGAACATACAAATTAAAAATAAACAATTAAAACGATCTCACAGTTAAAGTGCCCCGAGTCTTGATTATTCCTCAACTAGGAAAGGGATTTAGCCGCGCCTCATGTTGATGACGCAACCAATGGATTTCATGAAATTTGATCTCATACGGATAAGGAAATCAATTGTACGTGCGAACCAGAAATCGTCAATGGAAAATAGGGGCTGCTGGAATTTAGAAGTAAAGCTCAAGTACTGATCTAATGTTGTGCGCCAATACCAGGAGAACCACAAGAAAAATATTAATCTATGCTAAGTTACGAAACCAAGGAAAAGACAAAGACGAGAGAACGGACAATTCAAAACGGAAATACTCCCAAGACTAAAGTACTAGTCTATTGTCTACCATTCTGCCGGCGGAAAAACTAAAAGCCAGGAACTACTAAAAACAATCTAAAACTAAAGAGATGATGCTCCACTGCCAGAAAGTTGCTTGTATATATTAGTCTCCAATTTCGTCTAGCCCAAGAAAACAAGAAATCCGAATCCGTGTTGCCTCTGGAACTCTTCAAAGCTCAGGAAACCGTTCCTAATTTTCCTCCAGCTTGTCACCGCCCAAAGACCTGCCTACTCGTTTTGGTATTCCAACAGAATAAGGAAAGTGAGTCGGTTAGGCATTGGCCTTCAAATTGTGAGGACTTCATTTCCTAATTCACTGCCTATGTCTCTTAAAGAGACGTTTCCTACTCAGAATTGACTTCCAATATATTCTCCAACAATATCAACATAAGGCCCAGGAATTTAGCTCCTCAATTCACCAACTCAGCCCTACTTCCCTTCCTCTGGCACAGGCACGCCCTGGAATTAAGAGTCTTCTGGATTTTGCGCTTAATCATCACTTTTAATACCAATAACCTGTAAATGACACAAAAACCAATTATGAACAAAAAACCCGATACTTTGCACAATAAGTGACCAAAATTAAGACCAAATATCAACAAATAAAGTGCACAATTATCTTCCTATCATACATCAAACTATCATGGTTAATACCAACCGATGTCCTTAACAGGCAATATTCTAAACACAGTAACTAAACAGCTCTTCTACCAAAAGGGATATCATCTGTTAGCCATAGGTGTATGATGTTCAAATGCAGAAGTTTAGGCACTCAATTTGCTGCACTGTAACTTTTGGATCAAGATCCGGAAGAGGCTTTTTAAGCTCACCTCCTTCTCTTATCAGAGAAATGTCTTCAAACAATTGGAGCCATTCAGAAGTGCATTTTAAATGGAAGTACTTCCAGCAAGAAACACCATAGTCCAAACTTGCACTAAATAAGTTTACCTGCAACTCATACACCAGCAATCGACTGTATATCTCCAAAAACTTTGGGCCCACTCATAGTCTGTCGAAGACACCTAACTAATTAGTTGTCTTGAACTCAGCCAAAGCATTCAACTTCAGGTGTATGGAATGCAACCATAATCTTTTATTCTGAGGATTATGAGAACCATCTGCTTGTCAATTGTGAAAAAGACATCGATTTTGATGTCACTGAATGTGACTTCTGCATACTATTTATTCTCGTTCTGCATCCCACACATCAGAATGAAAAGCCTGTAACAAGGATCTTTCAGGACCATAAGGCCATCAAAAGCCATGGCTTTGCTGACGGAGATGATTTCCAGGTACTGCAAAAGACCTTGCGAGGAAACGACCTGTCAATGTACACAGATGGAATACAAGATACAAAATTGGCTCAAGAAAAGAAAAGGATACAAAATTGAAAGCACTAAATGAAGTCAGACACAAAAGAAGTAGCTTAATAATAACATTTGAAGACCACTTTATTCACTCAGTTATTGAAAATATGCATCATGAGTGTACTCATATAAAATACTGAAAAGATGCAGACAGACAGACAGACAGACAGACAGACACACACACACACACACACACATAGAGGCTAAATAATTGCAAGAAAATAAAAATTACTCAAATAGTTACGATCATATAAAGGCCAATCTAGTTATCAACTGGATATTGAAAAAACTTCATAATCAAATCAAAATAGCTAAAGCCAATTATTACTTATAGGCTAACAAAAAATTATAGAAACCAAAAGGCTGTGATGCTAAACATCTCCAGTCCCTGGTCGCCTGAAAAGTTTTCCAGAAACTTTTGTGTAACGTAAACCTCACCATGAGCCTGCTGGTAACTTTTTGGAGACACCCTTTGAATTTAGTGAAGAAGTCAGATACCTAAAAAAATATGTAAGAAAACAAATGATCCAGAAGGACAAACATTTGATAAGATGATCAATTAACAGCATAACATTTTTGTCTCCATAATTTAATACCTCAGGCAGGGATAGCAAGTGAGCTGCTTTTGCAGATATGTCTCCAAACATAAGATACCTGAAATGAGCACTTCTCTTAACATTTTTTTAAATTTCTTACAGGTGGATAAAACACTACTGAATTAGCTTCCAGTACGGAGATTAATATGAGATATTATTTATTCGATGAAAAGCCAAACAAGAGAGGGAATAAGAATAGCAATAAAATGGGGACAGGTTCGCGGGGAGACTGAACTTTAGGACCTCAGACCTCTCTGGTGACTTAAATGGATTATGTAGACCATGTTTAGGGCACTTGTGCAAGCTCTCTATATATGGCTGCAAAAGCATCGGACAGCACAAGACTCTTGTGACAGATGTATAGTCATAAGCAAATTAGGCAAAGAATGTTGCTTTGACACCACAACAATTGGCTATGCCAACTTTACAGTCGTGAAAGAAAGTAACTCAAAGAGTGAAAAAAGTGTGTAGGAATAGAAGAAGGACCCCAGTTTTATCAGTGAGAGGTAAAACGCAGTGCAAGATTTTTCACAGGGTATATTGCTATTACTAGCAAACAAATTTTCAATTTGAACAGGCTGCAGAATGTTGACCCAGTGTTGCAGTCAAGTGGTGCAAACCTGTAACTCTCTTTCATCCACTTCGAAGACTTTGATGAATGGCTCTCCATTCAATGGATCTACTATGGTAGTCCAATTTAAATATCTAGTTCATTTACCCCGCAGTAGAGAGGATAACATCCTTCTTTAGGACGTTTTTGTTAGTAATTGAAGAAATAAAGCAGCGGATAAAATTAAAATTTTCAATTCCAAGAGAGGATCAATCCTTGATAAAAACATGCAATTTGTACAAGGGTGTTTATTGAGAATACCTTAAACAATGGAGTACTAACAACGACGAGGTAGGTGACGAATCCACGCAGCCAAGCTGCACGCCTCTAACGGTGATCCACACGAATTCCTTTTGCCGAAACCTCCAAGGCTATTCAACCCTTGCTTGTGTTAGTGCTAGCTAACCTTTATTGACACAAGTGAATGAGATAATCACTCTATCTCACAACTAGGGTTGCTCGAATGTTAAGTAGGAAGAAGAAACAATTTTTCTCCTCTTAACACTCTAAAATAAAACCCTAGCCCAACTTTCTAATTTTTGGGTAATTTTTCCAAACGAATTTTCAGAGATAAAAACCCTCAAAATTGTGTCTTGTCTTGTGTCTTTAAGCAAGAGTAATATGAGGTATTTATAGACCATTAGGTTGTTCCAAAAAGATGGAAATCGAGTTAGTTTGCTTAAGGATTCAGCTTCCTAATCCAAGCATAACTTAGTTTCCTTAAGGATCCACTTCCTAATCCAAGTACAACTCCTTGTCTTGGAAGAAACAACCATAATTACACCATAAGTCCTCAATGTTTAATTTGTCTCACAAATTAAACCATAAATAATCCAATTCAATAATTTTAAATCATTATTTGAATCACATTTAATTCGACCAAAGGAATTCTCAAAGTGTGTGACCCATTAGGTTCTCAATTACTTGGCAATAAGAATAAATCATAATTCTCACTTAATAAGAGTTAGATAAATTAAAAAACCCTTTTAATTTATCATTGATTCAATCAATCAATTGACTCATTCTTATAGATCAAGATTGGCATCTAGCAATGCATCATGACCACCCAAGTAATGAGAAAAGTCAAGTGGATGACTTCACCTTTCAATGAACATTTACTATGTAATTTATATCCTTTCACCATACTTATCTCACATTAATCATGGAACATGTACCAATTCCATACATGATTAATGTATCTTTCTTGTACCAAAATATAACTCTAAAAGAACAAGTACTTAAAACCATCTTTTAAGACTCATTCACTTAGTACTAAGATTTCTTGAGTCATATTTCACAAGAGGCCAACAATGAGATAACTCCTCTTCCACAAGAGGTGGTGAATCCTTATAGATTATTCACTACCTTTCCATACTTCAAATGTATATACCCAAACGTTAATGATGTGAGCATTCCCTTTACGGTGAGCAATCATATAACAATTGAAACATACACATCCATATTCAAGATACTATGAAAATCTTAAGTCCAAGAATCATTTACATAAAATGTCATTTAGAGATTAACCTTTTGGCACAAGTAATCTCTAAGTGGATCAATCTAGTGAACTTGATCATATCATCAAGCACCATATACTTGCTTAGGTGTCTCATACACCATAGTAGATGAGATCTACAATTTTATTAACAAAAGCGGCATAGTATATGCTAGTCTATACGTATTAGTAATGTCCCTTCTTATTAATACTTTGACTAGAGATATTTAAGAATAAACTTTATAATTAATCGAATGAGTCTCATCATCATAACACTTATAATCTCATTGATCAAGTTTATTCTAGGACTTTATCACACAAGTATTAACATACAAGCAATCAATGTGATAAATATGTCATTTATTAATGCATAAATAATTCAAGTACATATGGACCTAAAAGTGATTGTCTTGGCATATATACTAACAATCTCCCACTTGCACTAAAACCAATCACTCACATGCCTAAGGCCATATGAGCTTACATGATTATCATGTAATTTTTGAGACAAAGGCTTAGTCAACGGATCAGCTATATTCTTATCCATGGGGACTCTTTCTATCTTTACATCATTTCTCCCAATGATCTCTCTGATCAAATGGTATCGTCTTAATACATGTTTGGACCGTTGATGAGACCTTGGTTCCTTTGTTGCAATTGCTCCATTATTGTCACAATACAAAGTTATTGGATCATTAATGGAAGGAACCACACCAAGTTCGAGATGAACTTCTTGATCCAAACGCCCTTTGGCTGCCTCAAGAAATGCGATGTATTCTTCGCCAGAACTCACTGTGGTCTCTCGCTTGGAACTCTTCCAAGTCACAACTCCACCATATAATGTGAACACAGGTACTCCAGACGACCGACTATCATCTTTATCAGATTGAAGCCGGCATCGTTGTATCCTTCGATTTGCAAATTGGCACCTCCATATACCAAGACCATGTCTTTCGTTCTTCTCAAATATTTGAGAATATTTTGACAGCCACCCGTTTGTCACCAGATTAGCTTGTATCTGCTTGTAACACTTAAAGCATATGAGACATGGTCTAGTACACAACATAGAGTACATGATAGAACCCATCGCCAAGCATAAGGTGTTCTAATCATGCGTCCTTTCCTCTTCGCTTTAGGGCACAATCCTTAGAAAGGTAAATGCCATGAGATATTGGCAACAAGCCTTTCTTAGAATTTTCCATGTTAAATCTTTTAACATTTTATCTATGTATGTGGATTGTGAAAGGCCCAACAATCTTTTCGATCTATCTCTATAGATCCTCATTCCCAATGTAGATTGCTTCTCCTAGATCTTTCATGGAGAAATTCTGGACAACCATACCTTTTCGCTAGCATGGGTATGTCATTTCCCATAATTAATATGTCATCCACATATAACACAAGGAAACATATTGAGCTCCCACGACCTTCTTATATACACATGATTCTGTCTTGATTTTGTAAGAAACCAAACCCTTGATTACTTCATCAAAACGAATGTTCCAACTCCTAGAAGCTTGCTTTAGACCATAAATAGATCTTTGCGTTGCATACTTTGTTGGCATTTCTAGATGTAAACCCTCAGGTTGTGTCATATACACTTCTTCTTGAAGGTTTCCGCTAAGGAAAGCTGTTTTAACATCCATTTGCCAAATTTCATAATCATAGTAACGCAGCTATAGCAAGCATTATTCGAATGGATTTAAGCATGGCTACAGTGAAAAGGTCTCCCAAAGTCAACACCTTGTCTTTGATTATAACCCTTAGCCACTAGCCTTGCTTTTATAGGTAACAACCTTACCTTCCATGTCGGCCTTCTTTTTGAAGACCCACTTGCACCCTATAGGTTTTATCCCTTCAGTGGTTCGACTAAAGTCCATACCTTATTATCATACATGGAATCCATTTCCGATTTCATAGCTTCAAGCCATTTCTTGGAGTCTTTATTTTCTAGAACCCTTCAGAGGTTGAGTATCATCTTCTTCTAAGATGAATATGTCATCATACCTCTTAGGTGAATGGCATAGTCTATTAGACCCACTGAAGATCCTCGTGTATCTGAGCTTCTTCTTTGCGCCTCATGAGAAGCTAGCTCCAGTTCCATCGACTGTTCTTTGTCTATTTGTTTATCTTGAACCTCTTCAAGATCTATCTTACTCCCATTACTCTCCTCTAGAATAAACTCTTTTTCTAGAAAGGTAGCATGTCTTGAGATAAACACTTTTGATTCAATTGGATGATAGAAGTAATATCCAATTGTTTCTTTTGGATATCCCACAAATAGACATTTGTCAGATCTTGGTTCAAGTTTATCTGACACATCCCGCTTTACATAAGCTGGACATCCCCAAATCTTCATATGTGAAAGATTTGGTCTTCTACCTCTCCATATCTCATATGGAGTAGAAGGAACAGTCTTTGATGGAACACGATTCAAAGTATAGGAAGCTGTCTGCAGGGCATGCCCCCAAAACGATTTTGGCAAATTTGCACGACTCATCATGGATCGTACCATATCCAATAGGGTGCGATTTCTCCTTTCAGAAACTCCATTCATTTGTGGTGTTTTTGGAGGTGTCCTTTGATCAAGAATACCATGATCCCTCAGATAGCGTTCAAACTCTTGGTCCAAGTATTCTCCACCTCTATCGGATCTTAAGGTTTTAATACTTTTACCAAGTTGTTTCTCCACTTCATTCTTAAACTCTATAAACTTTCCAAAGGTATCGGATTTGTGTTTCATTAAGTAGACAAAACCATACCTTGAAAAGTCATCAGTGAAAGTTACGAAGTAGGAGAAACCACCTCTAGCTTGAATTGTCATTGGACCACATACATCACTATGTATCAATCCTAACAACTCACTTGCTCTCTCGCCTTTCCCAGTAAAGGGAGTTTTGGTCAATTTTCCTTGCAAACAAGATTCACATGTTTCAAATGATTCATAATCAAATGAGTCCAAATAACCATTTTGGTATAATTTGGATATGCGTTTCTCATTTACATGACCCAATCTACAATGCCAAAGGTACGTTTGATTAACACCATCCAATTTACGCCTTTTAGTGTTTACATTGAGGATTGGATTTGTTATATCTAGAATGTATAAACCATTTTTCATAGGAGCATTCCCATAAAAAATTCCATTACGTGAAAAAGAACAACATTTATTCTTAATACTAATGGAAAAACCTTCCATGTCCAAACATGAAATAGAAATTATGTTTGCAGTTAATACTGGAACATAATAACAATTATTTAATTCTAAAACAAGTCCACTAGGTAAAGATAAATGATATGTTCCTACAGCTATGGCCACAACTCTTGCTCCATTGCCTACTCGTAGGATCACTTCATTTTTCTTCAAGCTCTACTTTCCTTTAGTCCCTGCATATTCAAACAAATATGAGAACCACTTCCGGTATCCAATACCCAGGAATTATTAGAAGTAGACAGATTAACCTCAATCATATACACACCTTGAGTAGCAGCTTCATTAAGCTTCTTCTCTTTAATTTGTCGAGATAGTCCTTGCAATTCCGCTTCCAATGTCCATCTTTGCCACAATGGAAGCATTTGCCCTTGCCTTGTTCTTATTCTTGTTTATGCCCCCAGAAGGTTTGGTTATCTTCTTGTTCTTCTTGGACTTAGATTTTGACTTTTTAGTCTTAGTCCTTGAGGAATTTGAAGAAACCACTAAAACTGGGCCCTTGTCCCTTTTAAGATTGGCCTCGGCTTCCTTGAGCATATTCAACAATTCAGGTAACGTAGTCTCCACTTTATTCATGTAATGCGTTAACCACGGTATGAATATGTGTCGTAGTGATTGCAAAACCAGGTCAACACTTAACTCATGGTCCATGAAAAGCCTAATTGGCCTAATTTTTCAATATGGCCAATCATCTTTAGCACATGTTCGGCCATCAAGAGCCTTACGCCATTCGACACCGGTTCTTTGGAAGCACATATCTCGGTTCTAGACCGCACCAAACAACTCTTGTAGGTGAAACATTATATCATAAGCATTCATGTGTTCATGTTGCTTTTGAAGCTCAAAGACATGGATGCTAACATGACACATACAAGCAGATCATTGTCCGCATGATGTTTGTTGAACTGTTCAACAATCTCAATTGGGGCATTAGGTAGCGGTGGTTCCAAGGGGAGGTGCATCAAGAACATAGACAAGACGCTCATGCTTGAGAACAATTCTCAAATTACGTTGCGGTCAAGAAATTAGATCCGGTCAATTTGCAATTGTCAAGGATAGCACGTAAATTAATGTTGGAAGACATTCTACAACAAAGTAAAAATAGAATGAATATTGATATTTATGCTAAACAAAAACCAAATTAAATGACATAAATAAATTTTGATTTTGCTCCCACTATTTTAATACAAATTTCATAACCCTCATATATGAATTTGGGAATTTAACAATTCCTAGTGGGTCTAGAATCCCATTTAGTTATTTTGACCTTGAATGTACTCAACAAATCAAAATAATTTCAAAAGGTAGGTACATTTTACCAATTACAACCCTTGTAACTTCTAGATAGTTGGGTTATCAACTCTTGACAACACATCTTATGTGTTACCCAACCTTTGCCTCTAAAAAAAAAAATTTTTTTTTTATATGACTTTGAGTGTACTCAACAAGTCACAAAATTTTAGTTAAATCATACCCATTATTCAGAGATCTTATCTCATAGCAAAAACTCCTCATGGTAAAGCAACCTTGAGTGTACTCAACAAGTTAACTTGAACATGATCATTTTTACTATAATAATGGAAGGCAACTTCAACTTGATTTAATATTTAATTTGAGGGATTTTAACTAATAATTTAAATATATTATAAAGGTCTCATCAAATCAAACATAGTATGCATATTTATCTATAAATAAACAAACATACTATAAACGTGGATGATTATGGACTTTAATCCTAAGCTAGTTTCCCGAGCCAGAGGAGACTAGATGGTCAAACTAAGGGACAAAACATCTCCATGCCTCAGACACCTCAGTATGTGCATGCCATGGTGGATGTAGTGCCATCTCCATCTTCATTGTACATTACAATTGTAAATTCTAATCTATACATTTGTATCCTTACCCTCTCCCTATCCTTAATGAATAAATAAAAAATACATTACATTTTTTTTTGAGAGAAACCTTGAGTTACATTCAAGGGGAGTGAGATGAGAAGAGAATTTACATCAAGAATATGAGAGAAAGGCAGGGTACACAGACCCTATTTCAAAATACCATCAATCCATCCATTCACACATTCAACCATACACAATCACATTGGTCTTAGTCCATAATCATCCACCATGAAATCATATAATATATAATTAAATGAAAGCATAAAAAAAAAATTTTATTTAGTTCTAGTCATATATCATTATATGCACAAGTCTTTAATCAATAAAAACTTTAATCCAAGGGGTTTAAAAAATTGATTGAATCAAATTCAATTAATTTCTGAAAAATAGATTTAGTGACAGAAAACAGCTTTTACCGACGAATATTCTTCACAAGAAATTTGTCGCTAAAAGTTTCAGCGACGCACAGCCACCTTTTTCAGAATTATATTTGATATAATTTTATTTTATTCATAATAAATTTAGGCAATAATTGCAAAGATACTTTTGGAAAATAACCAAGATCAAATTTGGAAAATTAACTTAAATAAGAAATTTAGATTTCTTATTGTTTTAGGTTTCCTAAAACACAAGTTAGATTAGGAAATCTTTATTTCCTAATAAGTAATCTATTTTCCAATTTTGATTTTGTTTCCTACTTGTTATCTAATTTCCAAAACTTTGGATTTCCAAGAACTATAAAATCTTTTGAGGAAAAAATCCGGAAAACAAAAAAAAAAAAACCTTTTTTTTTTTTTCAAAATTTTCAATTTTTAAACCACCATTGAATCGCATATAATTAATTCTTAATTAACATATATGACAACTAAATAAACTAATTGCATGTCTTATCAAGGTTGGCTCACGATACCATGTTAGTAATTGAAAAAATAAAGCGGGGATAAAATTAAAATTTTCAATTCCAAGAGAGGATCAATCCTTGATAAAACATGCAATTTGTACAAGGTGTTTATTGAGAATACCTTAAACAATGGGTACTAACAAGCATACGTAGGGTAGGTGGTGAATCCACGTACCAGCTCAAGCGTCTGACCTCAAGCGGTGATCCACACAATTCCTTTTGCGAAACCTCCAAGGCTATTCAACCCTTGCTTGTGTTAGTGCTAGCTAACCTTTATTGACACAAGTGAATGAGATAATCACTCTATCTCACAACTAGGGTTGCTCGAATGTTAAGTAGGAAGAAGAAACAATTTTCTCCTCTTAACACTCTAAAATAAAACCCTAGCCCAACTTTCTAATTTTTGGGTAATTTTTCCAAACGAATTTTCAGAGATAAAAACCCTCAAAATTGTGTCTTGTCTTGTGTCTTTAAGCAAGAGTAATATGAGGTATTTATAGACCATTAGGTTGTTCCAAAACCGATGGAAATCGGAGTTAGTTTGCTTAAGGATTCAGTTTCCTAATCCAAGCATAACTTAGTTTCCTTAAGGATCCAATTTCCTAATCCAAGTACAACTCCTTGTCTTGGAAGAAACAACCATAATTACACCATAAGTCCTCAATGTTTAATTTGTCTCACAAATTAAACCATAAATAATCAATTCAATAATTTTAAATCATTATTTGAATCACATTTAATTCGACCAAAGGAATTCTTCAAAGTGTGTGACCCATTAGGTTCTCAATTACTTGGCAATAAGAATAAATCATAATTCTCACTTAATAAGAGTTAGATAAATTAAAAAACCCTTTTAATTTATCATTGATTCAATCAATCAATTGACTCATTCTTATAGATCAAGATTGGCATCTAGCAATGCATCATGACCACCCAAGTAATGAGAAAAGTCAAGTGGATGACTTCACCTTTCAATGAACATTTACTATGTAATTTATATCCTTTCACCATACTTATCTCACATTAATCATGGAACATGTACCAATTCCATACATGATTAATGTATCTTTCTTGTACCAAAATATAACTCTAAAAGAACAAGTACTTAAAACCAGCTTTTAAGACTCATTCACTTAGTACTAAGATTTCTTGAGTCATATTTCACAAGAGGCCAACAATGAGATAACTCCTCTTCCACAAGAGGTGGTGAATCCTTATAGATTATTCACTACCTTTCCATACTTCAAATGTATATACCCAAAGCGTTAATGATGTGAGCATTCCCTTTACAGGCAATCATATAACAATTGAAACATACACATCCATATTCAAGATACTATGAAAATCTTAAGTCCAAGAATCATTTACATAAAATGTCATTTAGAGATTAACCTTTTGGCACAAAAGTAATCTCTAATTGGATCAATCTAGTGAACTTGATCATATCATTAAGCACCCATATACTTGCTTAGGTGTCTCATACACCATAGTAGATGAGATCTACTATTTTATTAACAAAAGCGGCATAGTATATGCTAGTCTATACGTATTAGTAATGTCCCTTCTTATTAATACTTTGACTAGAGATATTTAAGAATAAACTTTATAATTAATCGAATGAGTCTCATCATCATAACACTTATAATCTCATTGATCAAGTTTATTCTAGGGACTTTATCACACAAGTATTAACATACAAGCAATCAATGTGATAAATATGTCATTTATTAATGCATAAATAATTCAAGTACATATAGGGGACCCTAAAAGTGATTGTCTTTAGGGCATATATACTAACAGTTTTATCTTGCACGAGATTATAGACCATTTATCAGCCTACACAAACTTTCAAGGGGAATACAGGAATGCACAAGCAAAAGCTCATATGTCTTCATCATGTGTTTCAAACAATGAGATAAGACGTATTTTACAAGTTTTCAGTATTACAAGTTGTTCTTCAGGATTTCAAATAAATAGTAGACACTTGGTAAACCAGCGCAATTTACCCAAGTCTGTCCTTCTGCTGGTTTTGAACCGGATATATCTTCAGCTGTTATATTGGTGACAAAAGGTACAGAGTGGGTTGATCTGCACCTTGAATAAGTTAGTGGTTAGATTCCTAATGAAAGACCACTGAGAAAAACAGGTAAAATTACCACAGTTTCACTTGGCAATTAGCAATCAAGAACAATACATTCATTCACGCATCATCTTGGATGAGTAATTTTGCATTAAACTGTATGTCATGGTACAAACTTGTTTGACAACCAAACCAAAGTCTTTTTACCCATAAAACGAAAAGCATCATAGCTAACAGTATCTTCACAGACAAACTTGTGTCTCGCAACTTCAAATGCAGCAATACTAGAACAATAAGCTAGCACTGGTGATGCATGAGAACAATAAGATGCAACTTGTGTAACAGCATAGAAAAACTTAACAAACTGAGTTACTCACACGAACATGTGTGGCTAGATAAAATATACTTCTATCTAGCTGGATAAATAATGTAGCTTGTAATAAATTATGATTCTATCTAGCTAGATAAATAATGTAGGTCACCGGAACCATTGCTAACAGCATTGCTGCTTCATATACAGGTCAGTAAGGGGTGGGGATCGGACGGGAATTCTAGAAGGGCACACTTGATATTCTATGTGGCGTGCATTCCATATCAAAACTTTAAAAAAGGGAATCCTTCCCTTGATGATTATAAATATGTTAGTCTTTAGTGAATTTAAGTGTACCAAGTGTACTAACTTGTGTGTTGAGCGTATCGGCCCATGTGTAGAGTAGCAGTCCAAGGGAATTTTAGGAGGCCCACACTCCAATCTGAGAGAAATGTTTGGTTAGACATCAAAACAAAAGAGCAAGTTTATGGACCTTTGTACCATTAAACTTTTTATGCTATTTAAGTTCTTTTGTGTTTTCAGTTTTAGGAGCTTTTCAACCTAAGAAATTTGACAGCCCCACTTCTCCCTAGGGTGTACCCTAAGGAATCAGTGGACCGCCTGCCTAACTCTCGACAGGACTCACTCTTTCAAATGCTCACTAACTCATCAAGGCCAAATTAACATTACAAGATTCAAACCAAACAACGATTCATAACTTAACTACAAAAATCTTGCAATCCAAAATACAATAAGTACAGCTAGGAAGTCATCTTACAAACCCATAATAAAATTCAAAGTACTTAATAGACAACCAAAAGCTTATCTCAAAAATTCCAAATACATAGATCAAATTTCTTAGGGAAGATTCAAAAGTATAGACCAACTCTAATGATTGGCACCTTCACTTGGGTTCTCAGTCCCTGCTAAGGAAAACAAATTTAAAAGAAAGAGCTAAAGTGTGAGGGTCTCAAAATTTTATTCTTTTTCGAAAAATAAATAATAATGATAATAATAATTATATTATGTATTTTCACTATAATATTAATGAATTTATGCATTAAGTTATTATTTTCTAATTTAGTGAATTTTTCAAAAATTAATTGCCGGTGTTTGGTTTCGGGCAGTTTAAGCAATGATTTTTGTTCCGAGACGTGAATAGTGACTCTAAGATGAAACCAAGCACATGTAGAGATATTACAGAGATATGTTTAAGGTAGGACATGTTTGAATGAGAAAAACTAGTAAAAGTTAGAACGTCACGCGTCGACGCGACAAAAAGTGAAAGTTTGACCACTTTTCCTTAAAACAAGGACAACCTTTCATTTTGTCTCCATAAAGCCTTGTTTCTTGCTTCCTTTTCCCTTCATTTTCAACAGCCACTTGAAACTATAGAGACAGAGAGAGCAGTCGACCAGAGAGAGAAAGGAAAGGGACAAGCTTTTATCATCATCATCTTCTTCTTCATTTTCTTTGCACTTTGAACACCATTTGAGAGCTTCATCTTGTTCCTTGTTGCTCCTCATTGAAGCCGGCCAAGAGAGAGAGCAAGAGAGAGAGAGAGGAAAGCTTCATCTTGTCTATTTTCTTGCTTCTTGAAGTATTCAAGAGATCAAGCCATCACCCAGCATCTGATGGAATATACAACCGGCCCCCTTTTGCATACAGCAACCCATCGTCTTCAAGCTAGTACCTGCGTACGGTGTCTTCCTTCACTTGAGTGACCAACCTTTGGTAGACTGGATCACTCGGGGACTGTAATTTAACTTTGTCGCTAAAATCTACTTCAACGACACTCAATGCAGCAACATACCCATCTATCAACACTTCATCTTCTTCTTCGATTTCTTGGAGCTTGAAGACACCATTGAAAAGCTTCCATCTTGTTCCTTCTCCTTCTTGTGCAGCCGTGTGTGACAGCCCCACCTCTCCCTAGGGCGTACCCTAAGGTATCAGTGGGCCGCCTGCCTAGCTCTCGCCAGGATTCACTCACACCAATGATTACTAATTCTTCAAAGAAACAATTTAAGTTCCAATCCCAAACTTACAATCAACTCATAATCAAATTACTTCAATCTCACAAACCCAAAATTTCAATAATAATTTAAACTAAACGATAACTCACAAATTCATTACTAAAACCTTAAAATCCCAAAATACAAAGAGTACTTAATTATACCTTCAGAGTTCATAATACAATACTTCAAATTCATAGTTCAAGTCTCTCAAGGCAGAAGTACAAGTAAACCCTAATTCTAAGGGTTGGCGCCTTCACTTGAGTTCTCAGTCCCTGCTAAGGAAAACAAATTTGAAAGAATGAGTTAAAATCCCAGGAAGTTCCAAAAGGCATGCAAAGCACATATTACATATGATATTTCACTTCAAAAATTCATATCTAGATATAAACAAATAAGGAAAGCGATTAACAACACATAGGTAGGATACGGGGGCTCTCTGTGACAGCCCCACCTCTCCATAAGGTGTACCAAAGGGTTTGGCGGGACGTCTGCCTGGCTCTCGCCAGGACTCATTCACACGAACGATCACTAATTCTTCAAAGAAACAATTGAAATACCAATCCCAAACTCATAGTCAACTCATAGTCAAACTACATCAATCTTATAAACCCAAAATTTAGATAATAATGTAAACTAAACGATAACTCACAATTCATTCATCAAACCATGAAATTCCAAAATACATAGAGTACTTAAATATACATTCAAGGTTCACATTACAATACCCCAAAATTCAAAGTTCAAATCTTCCAAATAAGAAGCAAAAGTAAACCCTAGTTCTAAGGGTGGGCGCCTTCACTTGGTTTCTCAGTCCTTGTTAAGGAAAACAAATTTGAAAGAATGAGTTAAAAGCTCAGTGAATTCCAAAAAGGCATGCAAAGCACATAACACATACGAGATTCTCACTCCAAATTCATATTTAGAAATAAACAAATAAGGAAAGCAAATAGCATCACAAAGATAGGATATGAGTAGCCCTCAGGGGCTAAGGTCCTCGAAGCTGGAGCACGTTCCTGAACTGGTGCACAAATCTCATAGTTGACACTCCGTCAACTTTCACACACAAACCAAGTAGATCACCACTTACTCCTTTCTCCACCAAAACCCCCATACGGGCCCGCCCACCTCACATAAATTTATATATTTGTGTATTGCTCTTTAACAGGGACAAGGCCTTTTGCCAAGTCCAGAGCACACAACACATCACATAGCCCAAGGTTGTTAAATCTCCTCGACCTGGGTTTTCCCAATGGCTCGAGTCGATAACTTACCAAGGGTATTAAGTATTTTCGAGAATAATAGTTACAAAACACATCACATCACATCATATACTCAAAACAGAATTCACATCATATCTCAAGTCAAAAGGTTCAAAACTTACTTGAAATGTCACAACAACCCTTTTGCAAAATTTACCCTTCAAATAGGAGTAAGTGCGATAAAGTACACACTACTCCATTTGATGGATCAAAAATCAGATTTTCACATCAAATCACTTAATCCATCATATTCCAAATCAAATTCACATAATCAAGTAACATGCATGGAAACTCACCAAAGTGGCAAGGTTCGATTTCCGAATTGGGATCCGGTGCAAATCCTTCCCTATTTCCTATAATCAAGTAAAAGGAAGAAATAAGTTTCGCCGCACAAATAGCGAAACTAACTCAAATAACTTATTCATTTATTTTATCTAAATTTTTCACAAAATTCCTCTAACTTTGCTCGAATGAAAAGTAGTCATTCGAGTCGAAAATCATTTTAAAGGGTTCCATTTTCAAATTAACACATCAATTAACCAAAATACTCTATCGATGTACTCCTTTCACGCAACTTCTAATTTTTTTAGTATAATGAAATAAAGTGAGGCATTTCACCTTGAAAATCACTCATTCAAATTCAACTCACCACTAAACTTTTAATCAAGATTTTAACACATGTACAAAACAACTTTCACTAAGTCTCAATGCACAAAATTCATGAAAATTAACTAAAACATTTCAAATCCACAAATTTGTCTAAAATGGCACTTTTCCCTCAAAGTTTAGTGAAACGCAATTTTCACCATTAAAGTTCAGGATTTTCACTCTATTAAAGTATATACTCATAATCGAACATAATACATATATACTTAGGCAAAACCTCATCAAGAAATATCATAAAATTTTGAAGTCAAACATCAAAATTTCCAAGCATAGGTTCGGCTAGCCATCAACACTTTCCTTCAAAATTTTCAACAACAAATGCTATTTTCTAACCATAAAATGCACTCAACTCATAAACGACAAATACAATCACAGTCAGGTCCTCAAGTCCGCTACCTAAAAGTCACCTCAAGTCCGCTACCTAAATTGGGAATTCAAGAGCCCAACTCAAATGCTCCATACATAAGTATTCTTAGCATAATAATCCATAGATCTACTAGATTTAACATTACTAGAGCTAAATATAAGAGATTCAAGTGTTATACCTCAAGATCTGTATAGATCTAGCAAGATCAAGGAGGATCTTGTGAGCTCTTCTCAAGGATGGCTTCTCAAGTTTAGTAACTCCAAGAAATCTCCAATCTTAGCCAAGGATCTACTTGTTTGAAGGTGATTTCTTCCTCAAAACCCAAAATCAAGAAGATGACAAGCCCAAGACGCTTTTCTTCCCTTTCCTTTTCTCTCTCTCTCTCTCTCACGAATCACTCTCCCTCTCTCTCTCTCTCACGGCAGCTCCAAACAATGAGAAGAAGCAAGAACAAAGCCTTCAATGAAGTCTTGAAGCTTCAAGAATTTCGAGGAAGAAAAAGTTGAAGAAACAAAGCTTGAGCTCTCTCTTTTTCTCTCACTCTCTCAGACCAGCCTCTCTCTCTCCCTCTCTCTCACAACAGCCCAAGGAAGAAGATGAAGCAAAAGCCAAGCCTTCAATGGAGTCTTCAAGCTTGAAGTAGAAGATGAAGAAAAACTCTCTCAAATCTCGCTCTATTCTCTCTCAATGATCTCGGCTCTCTCTCTCCTTGGTATCTTCAAGTGTGGCTGAAAATAATAAAGGAACAAGAAGGCTTAAAAGGTGGCTTTTAATAGACAAAAAGCTTGGCTCACCTTAATTTGTGGAAAAGTGGTCAAACGACCATTTTTTGTCGCGTCGCGCGCGACACTCTAACTATTACTGGTTTTTCTCATTCCGACACTATCCAACCTTAAATATATCTTTGTAATACCTCTACATATGCTCGGTTTTGCTTTAAAGTCACTATTCACGTTTCGGAACAGCAATTAGACGCTTAAACTGGCCGAAACCACACACCGGCAAATAATTCTTGAAAAATTCTCTAAATTAGAAAATAATCACTCAAAGCATAAATTCACTAATATTTTAGTGAATAAACATAATAAAAATATTATTATGAATTTTTAAAATAAAATTAAAATTTTGAGGCCCTCACATCCTTCCTCCCTTAAAAGAATTTCGTTCTCGAAATTCGTATCTCGTTTACAAATCATTCTGGATAATTCTTTCAGATCTCTTCTTCAACTTTCTAGGTTACTTCCTTAATTCCTTGATTTCTCCATAAAACCTCAGCTAGAGGAATTTACCTGTTACTGAAGTCCTTTACATTCTTACATGATTCTGTACATGGTGTTTTTTCATAAGACAACATCTCCTATACTCCGATATCTTCCAATCTCTAGAATAACACTCATTTCATTGACAATGGTATGCATTCAATTCTTATAAGGTGGTCATCACTAAAATTCCCCAAATGCATATATATATATATATATATATATATACCCCAGAGGTCACCTTAATCCAATTATGTTTCCACCAAAGGGTTTTACCCTAAGATGTCTCTCCCTTAATCAATACAACTATTGAACACATAGATCTATTTACAAAAATCACTAATATATTCTTATTTCCTATTCATACTAATCTCAAGTTCTCGGGGGGAATTACTCTACCTTCTCTCTCACGTTGAATTACAAGTATTTCCTCCGATTATTCGCATAATCTTTCTGTCGACTTTGAATGGTTTGGAGTCCTTCTCAAATTAACCTTACTTTCTCATGTGCTTCCTTAACCCGTGGTATAGTAATCAGACCCTAAAAATCTTCCCCTTTTTTTTTTTGCTTCACCCTCATATATTGTCTACCGACATCTACATCCTTAAAGTGCTTCTTATGGTGCAATCGTAATCTTCAAGAAACTTTACCCAACATCTCTATTTCAAACTTAATTCCTTTTAAGAAAACAATTACTTATGACCCTTCTAGTTTGTACAAACCCCAAATGTTTTCCTATGTGAATATTATCTTTACCTCAACATACATAAAAAGTTTTACTAGTGATCCTCAATGGCTGGTGCATATATTTATCATAATCACTCTAAAGGAAGAACTTAAATTTTCCTTCCATCCACTACACATCTCTCAAACTACTTCTCAAATATTTAATCACTTAATAGCAAGGATAAATAGCATAGATAAACCTCTTCTAACTTTGTCTTATCACTCGGAGGGTTTACAAGAACAGCCAAATAACCTCGAGCCCCTTACTTGATGATTTTCTAATCTTAATTCCCGAAATAAGGGTAGATGGAGCTATCCTACCTTTTACAATTAATCTCGAAACAGCTTTCCCCAAAATAGAAAATTCCACATCTTTCGCCCTACAATCCACTTTGGCATGGTATTAGACTAGACAACCCACCCCCTATGATAATATCATACCCCTTGATATCTCGATTCATTAAACCTACCAATAACTTTCTTTCTCTTACCCAAAAATCACAATTTTAATGTACCCCACTTGTAATTAAACTCTAGTCTTCCATGGTGTTCGAACCTTAAGATCATAAAGTACTCTAACAGGTTCTATATCTACTCCTCTCAAGAAAGCAAGTTTAACAGTTGAATGGAATGCACCAAGTGCCACTAAAACTTTACTAAATGGTGAAAGACAGGGATAGTACCTTTAACAATTTCAGCTGGATTAGGGACTTGTTGCTGGTTAATGGTGTAGACCCTAGCCGGAACCCTTGGTTGACTTCCAAATGCACTAGCCTGACTAGAGTTAGGTATACCTACTTGTCGGGCCACAACTTCTCCTCGAAGCCTCGGGCATGAAGCTAATTGGTGTTTGGTACTACCACACCAGAAACACCTTCCTCCAACAACTATCCTCTGTATGAGTTGATTTTTCACAGAAACCACATGATACACTAAGAGTGGAGGCTTGGATTCCTTGAGAAACACCCCTTGATTGCCCACTTCCGCTTGGAGTTCCTCTTGACATCAATCCTCTGGAGAATGCTCCCCTCACCACAGATCCTCTCGATGCTCCAGAAGGGTTTACTTCACCCATGTCTCTTCCAAACTTAGGAGTCGGAGCACCCACATCCGATGGTCCTCGACTACTACTAGGGGCGTTCCTTTTTCTTGCATTAAAAGATCTGACTAGAGCCTTTGCCCCTTCAATCCTCTGGGCTTTCTCAACGGCTTCACTAAAGCTATTGACTTGGGCAGCCGCCAAAATTTTTTGTATCTCCACATTCAACCCCTGCACAAACCTCCTAATCCTCCTTTGTTCGGTTGCCACTAACTCGAGAGCAAACCTCGACAATTTGGTAAAGATTGTCTCGTATTCTGCAACACTTAACGTCCCTTGCTTACATCTAACAAAATCATCTTCCCTCTTCTCTTGGACTAGTGGGGGAAGAAACTTAGCATTAAATTCTCTAGTAAAGTTCACCCAAGTCCTAGGGATTTGCTCTCTTTCTCATGAAGTTAGAGTGGTTCACAAATATGTATTATGTTCGTATATGCATATATGCTTGAATGAAGTTAAAATCTTGAATTTTAATGGTGAAAAGTTGAGTTTTCACTAATTTTTGGGTAAATGTGTTATTTGGACAGATTTGAGGGTTTGAAATGTTTTAGCTATTTTTCATGAATTTTGAATATTGAGGTTCGGTGAAAGTTGTTCTAAACATGTATTAAAACCTTAATTAAAGTTTAGTGTTGAGTTTAAGCTTGAATGAATGATTTTCGAAGTGAAAGACCTCACTTGATTTCCTTGTTCTAAAAATTGAGAAGTTGCGAGTATGGAATACATTGATGGAGTATTTTGTTTAAATGATGTATCGATTTGAAAAAGGAATCTTTTATGATGAGATTTTCGACTCGAGTGACTACTTTTCACTCGAACAAAGTTAGAAGAATTTTGGGAAGAATTTGATAAAACAAATGATTAAGTTATTTGAGTTTAGTTTCACTATTTGCGGGGCGAAACTTATTGGTTCTTTTTACTTGTTTATAGGAAGTGGGGAAGAATTTGAAACAGATCCAAACTTGGAGACTGAACCTTGCTACCTTGGTGTGTTTCCATGCATGTTTCTTGGCTTGTTATGTGGACTTGAATCTCGTGATTTGATATGAATCATGTTTTGATGGCATGTCTGGATAATCCTTCAAATGGGGTAGTGTGTACTTTATCGCACTCACTACCATTTGAAAGGTGATATTCTCCTTTTTAACGTGTCTTGACGTGATGTGACATGTCTTGTACTTGTTATTCTCAAGAAATTCCTAAATCCCCTTGGTGAGTTATCGAATCGAGCCTTGGGAAGGCCCAGGTCAAGGAGATTTAACTAACCTTGGGCCACGTGATGTGATATGTGCTATGGACTTGGCGTATGGACTTGTCCCTGATGGAGAGCAATACACAAATAAATTTCTTGTTAGACAAGCGGGCCTGGTTGGGGGGTTGAAACGGTGGTCGGAGATGATTGACAAGTGGAGTTCTACATGGAATATATGAAAGTTGACGGAGTGTCAACTACTTGGAACGTGATCAAGTTTCGTGGAACTTGATTCCTGAGAGCCCCTATATCCTACCATTGTAATGTTATTCGCTTTCTTTATTTGTTTGTTTCTAAATGTGGTTTTGAAGTGAAATATCATATGCTTTATGTGAATTGCATGTCTTTTGGAACTCACTGGGCTTTAGCTCATTCTTTTAAATTTGTTTTCCTTAACAGGGATTGAGAACTAGGGTATACTTTTGTATCTGGCTTGAGAAACTTGAATTATGATTTTTGGGGTATTGTATTGTGAAACTTTGGATGTGTAATTAAGTACTCTATGTATTTTGGGATTTTAAGGTTTGATTAATGAATTTGTGAATTATTGTTTGGTTTCAATTGTTATTGAAATTTTGGGTTTGTAAGATTGGAGTAGCTTGATTATGAGTTATGTACAAGTGTGGAAGTGGTGCTTAGATTATATTTTGGAGAAATAGTTATCGTGTGTGTGAGTGAGTCCTGGCAAGAGTTGGGCAGGCGGTCCACTGATACCTTAGGGTATGCCCTAGGTAGATGTGGGGCTGTCACATAAAGCCCAGTGAGTTCCAAAAGACATGGAATTCACATAAAACATATAATATGTCACTTCAAATTCACATTTAGAAACAAACAAATAAGAAAAGCGAATAACAACACACGGGTAGGATACAGGGGCTCCCAGGAGTTGAGGTCCACGAAGCTGGAGCACGTCCTTGGAACTGGAGCTCAAATCACGTAGTTGACACTCCGTCAACTTTCACATATCAAATCCAAGTAGATAACCATTACCTCCTTACTCTACCAAAACCCCCAACCGGGCCCGCCTGCCAAAAGGGAAATTATATTTGTGTATTTCTCTTCAAAAGGGACAAGGCCATATGCCAAATCCAGAGCATACAACACGTCACGTAGCCTAAGGTTAGTTAAATCTCCTCGACCTGGGCCTTTCCAATGGGTCAATTCAATAACTTACCAAGAGGATTTAGGAATTCTCAAGAATAACAAGTATAAGACACATCACATTACATCAAGACACGTTAAAATCAAGAATATCACCTTTCAAATGGTAGTGAGTGTGATAAAGTACACACTATCCCATTTAAAGGATCATCAAACCAAAATTTTCAAGACATGACACGTCAGGTAATCAAAACATGATTCATATCAAGTCACGAGATTCAAGTTCACATAACAAGCCAAGAAACATGCATGGAAACTCGCAAAAATAGCAAGGTTCAGTCTCCAAATTTGGCTCGGTTTCAAATTTGTCCACACTTCCGATAAACAAGTAAAGAAAAGAAATCAGTTTTGCTTCAGTAATAGCGAAACTAAACTCAAATATACGTAGTCATTTATTTGATCAAAATTCTTCACAAAATTCCTCAACTTTTCTCGAGTGAAAAAGTAGTCACTCTAGTCGAAAAACATCATAAAAGATTCCATTTTCAAATCGATACATCATTTAAACAAAATACTCCATCGATGTATTAAATACTCGCAACTTCTCAACTTTTTAGAACAAGGAAATCAAGTGAGGTCTTTCACCTCAAAAATCACCCATTTGAGTTTAAACTCAACACTAAACTTTAATCAAGGTTTTAACACATGTTTAGGACAATTTTGACCAAATCTCAATGTACAAAATTCATGAAAAATAGTTAAAACATTTCAAATTCTCAAATCTGTCCAAATAGTACATTTACCCAAAAATTAGTGAAAACTCAACTTTTCACCATTAAAATTCAAGATTTTGACTCCATTCAAGTATGTACTCATAAATGAACATAAAATCAAGTCAAGAAACCTCATAAAATTTCAACATCAAAAGTCAAAACTTTCCAAGTAAGGTACGGCCAGCCCTCTTTGGTTTTTCTTCAAAAATTTCACCATCTTTCTTACTTTCCAACCACAAAATGAACTCATCTCATAATAACAATCACAACCACAACAAGATCCTCAAGTCCGCTACCTAAAAGGTCACCTCAAGTCAACTACCTAAGTTGGGAATTCAAGAGCCCAACTCAAATGTTCCAAACACTAGCATTTCTAGCAAAATAAACCATGGATCTAAAAGATCTTGCACTAATAAAGTTAAAACTAAACGATTTAAGTTTTATACCTCAAGATCTAGCTAGATCTAGCAAGATCAAGTATGATCTAGTGTTGCTCCACTCAAGGATGATCTTCCAAGCTTTGAAACCTTGAGATCCTTCAAATTTAGCCAAGAACTAGCTTGTTCCTTGGTTATTTCTCCACAAGCTTCAAGATCAAGAAGAAGGAAAACAAACTTGAAGCTTTCTTCCCTCTTGCTTTCTCTCTCTCACTCTCGGACCCCTCTACCTTTGTCTCTCTCTCTCTCTCTTACGGCTGCAACAAGGAGAAGAAGGAACAAGATGAAGGCTTTCCAATGGTGTCTTCAAGCTTCAAGAAATTGAAGATGAAGATGAAGTTGAAGAACCTTGTTTCACTCTCTCTCAAGCTCGGATCTCTCTCTCTCTAAAGATTGTTGAGGCCAGCTAAAAATGGAGTTCAAGGAGCAAGGATTGAGGCTTTATATAGACAACATACTTGGTTGCCCTCAATTTATGGAAAAGTGGTCAAACTTCCACTTTTTGTCGCGTCGACGCGTGACGCTCTAACTTTTGCTGGTTTTTCTCATTTCGATACTAACCTACTTTAAATATATCTCTGTAATATCTTTGCATATGTTTGGTTTCATCTTAGAGTGACTATTCACGTCTCAGCTCAAAAATCGATGCTTAAACTAGCTGAAACCAAACACCGGCAATTAATTCACGAAAAATTCT
Source organism: Gardenia jasminoides (assembly GCA_013103745.1). NCBI lineage: Eukaryota > Viridiplantae > Streptophyta > Magnoliopsida > Gentianales > Rubiaceae > Gardenia > Gardenia jasminoides. Next base: position 9,764,600 of record CM023097.1, on the reverse strand, counting down.
CTAAATTAGAAAATGATAACTTGAATCATAAATTCACTAATATTTTAGTGAATATACATAATATAAATATTATTATTTATTTTTAAATAAAAATAGAATTTTGAGGCGCTCACGTCCTTCCCTCCTTAAAAGAATTTTGTCCTTGAAAATTATACCTCGGTTTACAAACCACTATGGATATTTCTTTCGGATCTCCACTTCAACTCACCAAGTTGCTTCCTTGATCCCATGATTTTTCCATAACACTTTAGCCAGAGGAATTTGCTTGTTTCTTAAGTCCTTTACATTCTTACCAAGAATCTGCACATGATGTTCTTCTTATGATAACATTTCATCAACTTCGATATTTTCCAAATTCCATGATAATACTCATTTCATCGACAATGGTATGAATTCAACCCTTATAAGGAAGTCATCACTTAAGACTCTCCAGATGCGTATATGCCCCAAAGATCACTTTTTTCCAATTATGTTCCCACCAAAATTTACCTTCCATAGATTTTACCCTACAAATAGTACTTCCTCAAGGTTTGCAACACTATCTTCAAGTGTTGCACATGCTCTCCTTGAATCTTAAATGTACCATAGTATCCTTGACAAATTTACCGCAAGGAAGTCCGAATAAGGTTTAAATGTTGTGTACCAACCCCATGAATGCCGCTGACGTCGTGGTTAGTCTTATGGCATCACTATAAATCCATGATGTCTCTATCGGTTGATAATAATACTCTTGGTATATATTCTTGAAAATCTTCAATTGTCGATATTCTTATAAAATTCCATCTTAAAAGAACTTTCGTTACTTATAATAGATCAATCCATTCATAATTGCACGGTAAAGGTATTCACTCTCAGATCGATAGTATAATTCAAATCCAATAATCCGTGCATGAATCTTAAATTCTCATCTTCCTTAGCAATTAAGACCAAACTTCCAAGGTGATTCTCTCAACTCGAATAACTGTTACTCCTATAAATCATTTAGTCACATTTTTATTTCTTATCATTGGTACAGCTTTTGACTTCATCTTATCCTCAAGGTATAGTCAAAAAGACTAGGTATCATAGCACCCCCATGGCTAAATTTTTCCATTTGACCCTCGAAATTCCAATTTCTTCAATTGGTTCAGCTTTTTGATCTAGCACTCAGATTCCTCATGTTATAACCTTCGCCATTACCCTTTATCAAACTTTAACTTCTCCATTTTATCTCTTAGATGTCTCTCCCTTAATCAAGGTAGTTATTGAACTCTTAGAACTATTTACAAAATCATTGGTATATTCTTACTTCCCATTCACACTAACTTCCAGTTCTCAGATGAGATCACTCTACCTTTGTCACCATAGTCTCATTCAACCCTTAATATCCAACTCACTAAGCCTATTAACAACTTTCACCCTCCAACCCAAAAGTCACAATTCTTACATACCAAGATAGTAATTAAACTCTGGTCCCCAGGAAGTGTTCTGATCTCCAAATCATAAGGCAATATAACAAGTTTTAGGTCAACACCACTCATAAAGACAAGATTCATAACGAATCTATAGCGCTCGGATCAATCAATACTTTAGCTAGTCGATGAAAGATGGGCATAGTACCTTTAACAACTTCAGTTGGATTGGGGCCTTCTTGTTGATTAATAGCATATACCCTAGTTGGAACCTTCGATCATTTCCCACAGCACTAGCTTGACTGGAGTTTGGCCTGTCCATCTGTTAGATTCCACTTCTCTCTTGGACCTTGGGGCATGTAGCCACCCGATGCTCACTACTTCCGTATCTCAAACATTTCCCTTCTTTCCTCCAACACCCGTCCTCCGTATGATTTAGCCTCCTAAAAAAATTGCAATGCAAACCGGGAGTTAATGCTTGGCTTCCTTGCGGGACACTCCTTAATTGTCCCTTTCCACATAGTGACCCGCTAGAGAATGTCCTTCTCGTCATAGCTCCTCTTGATGCTCCAGGGGTGTTCACTTCACTTATTTCTCTACCAAGTTTAGGAGGTGGAGCATTCGCGTCCACTGGTTCATGGCTACTACTAGGAGCATTTCTTTTTCTTGCATTGAAAGCCCTTAATTGAGCCTTCGCACTTTTAATTCTTTGGGCCTTCTCGATCGCGTCACTAAAACTAGTAACTTGAGCCACCGCCAAACCTTCTTGTATCTCTACATTTAATCCCTGCATAGCATGTGCATCCCCACTAATCTCCTTACGTTTCTTGTTAGCATTGCGGGAGCTTCCTTCGCCACCTTCAAGTTGGCTGCTACGGGGTATACTCAGAGTAACTGCCTGCATCTTCTCAAGCTTATTGTGCACATTTTCTAATACCACTTCATATTTCATTTCACCTCCACATACTTGCTCAGTAGTCAATTTTCTCTTCATATTCTTGTTTCCATCGTCCTTCCCAATATTTAGCTAACTTCCTCTGAAATTCCACCTCCTTTTGAAGAACCTCCAACTCTTTATGCTTTGCTTCACAATTCGCCATATTACCCACCTCACTCGATCTCAACTAGTACTCCAGTCAGTAATGCTAGCGTCCTACACATTCTAGGCAATGATTCAATTTTAAATCAAATCACTAATAATCAAAATCCTAACAAGGGAAGGGCTACTAACTTTGTCCATCATTCCTATGGAGGTCTCAAGTTTTAAAATAAATATGGAAAAATAGAATAAGATAAACTATTAGTAAATCAAACTCTAAAGAGAACCAAAGTACTTTATATATAATCAAAATGAGAGAAGTGTGTTGAGTAAATCATAAGGCATGTTCGTATCAAAAGAGGCACAAAAGTCACATCAAGTCTGCAGATACATTGAACAAAAGAGCAATATTTAAAGCAGTTAATAAACATGCATTTACAGGGACGAGAACCACTCTAACGGTCTCTCTCACGAAAAGGGGTACACATAGCCCCAACTTGTAAACTCGGCTAGCCTACCTAGCCTCAGAAGCAGAAGTCTCAGAGGTGGCAGTCTCTAAATGGTCAGACTCCAAATGTTGGGGATCTGCCTCAGCCATAGCAGCATCCCCTCCCATATCCTCATCACTAGCCACTACATCCTTCTCAACTCGATTAGCCTGAAGGACTCCCTCAACCATAGCCTTGCACTCGACCACTACGCCATCGGCTTGCTCTCGAGCAACCTTCACGACTCTACCCAATCGCTCGGTAGTCGAGCGAACCTCCTCCTCAAGCTCACGAATCTGAGCAACCTGAGTCTGCTCCACAGTCAATAGCCTATCTACTTCCTCTTGCAACTCCTTGTTAACTCTTGTCAATCTTTTCCCTTCATGATAAATTGATAGGACTACCTCATCAGGATAAGCATGCATCTTCCAACAATCACAAAACCATCTAGATCTGGTCCTAGGGTTATAAGGTATGAGAGCACCTCCCAACCTCGATCGGTAAGAGACCACAGGCTGGAGATGCCAAGGCATAGCGTCACCTACACCACGATCCATAGCCTACAAAAACGAACCCCATTAGAACTTAATCGAACTTAAGTATCATTAACACTTAAACATAAATAATAGCTATCTCTTACATTTCTTTCAAACCTACTAAACTCTCAAAAGCATCATAGCTAACAGTATCTTCATAGACAAACTTGTGTCTCGCAACTTCAAATGCCGCAATACTAGAACAATAAGCTAGCACTGGTGATGCATGAGACCAATAAGATGCAACTTGTGTAACAGCATAGAAAAACTTAACAAACTGAGTTACTCACATGTACATGTGTGGCTAGATAAAATATACTTCTATCTAGCTAGATAATAATGTAGCTTGTAATAAAATATGATTCTATCTAGCTAGATAAATAATGTAGGTCACCAGAACCATTGCTATGACATTCGCTTCATATACTGGTCGATAAGGGTGGGGATGGAATTCCAGAAGGGCACACTTGATATTCTATGTGGCGTGCATTCCACATCAAAACTTTAAACAAGGGAATCCTTCCCTTGATGATTATAAATATGTTAGTCTTTAGTGAATTTAAGTGTACCAAGTGTACTAACTTGTGTGCTGAGCGTATTGGCCCATGTGTCTAGAGTAGCAGTCCAAGGGAATTTTAGGAGGCCCACGCTCCAATCTGAGAGAGATTTTTGGTTAGACGTCAAACCAAAAGGGCAAGTTTATGGACCTTTGTACCATTAAACTTTTTTGCTATTTAAGTTCTTTTGTGTTTTCAGTTTTAGGAGCTTTTCAACTTGAGAAATGTGACAGCCCCACTTCTCCCTAGGGCGTACCCTAAAGTTTCAGTGGACCACCTGCCTAACTCTCGCCAGGACTCACTTTTTCAAATGCTCACTAACTCATCAAGGCCAAATTAACATTATAAGATTCAAACCAAACAACGATTCATAGCTTAACTACTAAAATATTGCAATCTAAAATATAATAAGTACAGCTAGGAAGTCGTCTTACAAACCCATAATAAAATTCAAAGTACTTAATATACAACCAAAAGCTTATCTCAAAAATTCTAAATACATAGATCAAATTTATTAAGGAAGATTCAAAATTATAGACCAACTCTAATGAGTGGCACCTTCATTTGGGTTCTCAGTCCCTGCTAAGGAAAACAAATTTAAAAGAATGAGTTAAAGCCCAGTGAGTTCCAAAATACATGCAATTCACATAAAACATATAACATGTCACTTCAAATTCACATTTAGAAAGAAACAAATAAGAAAAGCAAATAACAACACACGGGTAGGATACAGGGGCTCTCAGGAGCCGAGATCCACGAAGCTGGAGCATGTCCTTGGAACTGGAGCTCAAATCACGTAGTTGACACTTCATCAACTTTCACATATCAAATCCAAGTAAACAACCACTACCTCCTTACTCCACCAAAACCCCCAACTGGGCCCGCCGGCCTAACGAGAAATTTATATATTTGTATATTGCTCTTTAAAAGGGACAAGGCCATATGCCAAGTCCAGAGCACACAACATGTCACGTAGCCCAAGGTTAGTTAAATCTCCTCGACCTGGGCCTTTCCAATTGTAGACACCAAATTTTGACTATTTCAATTATTTTCTTATGTTTTATCTATTAATATTTAGTTATTTATTTTTGAATATTCTAACACATTTTTCTTATGTTGTAGGTTTTAAAAAAAAAAAAGTAAAAACGCGGACCAGCTACGCGGATCCATCCGCTTAACTAGGCCGCGTAACCTGATCAGAAGCGAAAAAAATACAAGCGCGTTTTTTCCAGCCATTTTTCTCCTCATTTCCAGCTGTATTTTTTGCACCTTGAGCATCAAGAAACATATTTAGTTAATGCCCAAATCACCCTTGATCCTTAAGACACAAATAAAGCATCAATGATCAAGATTAACCCAAGAAAACCCTCAAAGTATCTAAGCCTTTGGTTGTAGGTTTTAATGCCTATAAATCACCTATGTTAGGGTTTCACGAGAAAAAAAAAAGAGAGAAGAGAGAGGTGAGTGAAGAAAAAAAAAACGATTGAGAATCAAAGAGAAAAAGAAAAAGAAAGAAAAGATAAAAACTAGGGTTTCCTTTTTTTAATGAAGATTTCTGGAATTTTGGTGATTCCTTCTCGTTCCTTTCAAGCCTCCGAATCAGGTAGTATTCCTTTACTCTATCTATTATTTTTCTGGTCGAAAATTGTTGAAAATCAGACCTTTTGGTGGAACCAAGGTCTTAAATGTGTTTTTTTAAGTTTTATGACATTTGATGATGATTATTGGTTGTTATATGAGCATGTTGTGTTTATAAAGCCTTGGTAAGGCTCATAGTCTTGTTCTTACGTTTAAAATCAGACGTTTGATGCTTCTGTGTTGATTTTGTCTTGATTTCTGAAAAATTTCTGGAAAAATGGTCTTCGCGTTTTGAAGATGTGAAGAAACACGGACTACTTGCGTGGCTTACTACGCGTAACGCTTCGCGTTTCCTCTTGAATGTTTGAAGATGTGAAGAAACGCGGATCTCTTGCGCGGCTCGTTCGCATAACGATCCGCGTTTCCTCTTGAATATTTGAAGATGTGAAGAAACGCGGGGTTGTTACGCAGGTCAGTCCGTGTAACTTCCCGCGTTTCTAGCCTGACAGTTCTTCCCTTTCCCTTTTTTTGTCTATTTGATGATGTTGATGCTTAAGATTTGGCCTTTTTCTGTTTTAGCTTGTTTTGACATGATCTGAATGATGATTTTTAATGCTTTAAATAGATCCCCTTGCCTCTGAAGATTTTGTTTGTGTTATTGTTTGAAAAACCGGAAGCAATCTTCCTGATATTTTGAAGGTGGGAAGAGACGCGGACAGTTGCGCGGCTGAGTCCGCGTTTCCCGTCCGCGTTTCTCCTCTGAACTTTACATTTTGTATGTAACGCGGACGTAGTTGCGTGGCTCTGTCCGCGTTTCTACTCCACGTAACCTCTCTGTTCCTCAGTTTTGTTGCTATTTCCTGCTCTTTTGTTCCAGAATCTTACTCTATTATTTGTATTTCCAAGTCTTGTCTGCATTGCTTGCAGAATCTGTTTAGATACCTTTTCTTTAAATTTTTGATTGATTTTTCCTTTAAATTGGTACCTTGATCCCTTTTGTTGACATTGAGTCTTAGATAACCATTCCCCTCATTTAAGGATTCAATTAAGGCATCACATCAAGGGATGGTAACTTCTTTCCCCTATTATGTGCTCTTATGTGTTTTTGCATGATCTTGCATGTTTTAAATTAAGTTTTCCATTGCTTTTATTCATGTCTAGTCTTTATTTATGTCATTTAATTTTTGGGTAAATCATTTGGAGGCCTTGGATGCCAAGTTGTAATAGACAGATTTAATTTTGCAAAAAGTGTATTTATTCTAGAAAATGTAATAGTTAGATTATTATTCCGAATTTTTTCCCCTTAGAATGTATTTAGGTTCCCCCAATGTAATAATTAGGTTTTTATATGCTTATTTTGCATGCTTGTATGTTTATGTGTTTACTTGCTTTCCTAGGGTCTTGCATCTAGATATTATGCCTATGTGTTATGTGTTTATGTACTTTTATGTGTTTACTTGCTTTATTATCATGTCTACATGTTTATTGTGTAAATGTATTGACGTCACCACACTAGTCCAACGCTAGTTGTGACCTTTCCTTTCGATTTCTCACTAATCCAATGTTAGTGAGAACTTTTAGACGAGGGCTAGTCCAATGCTAGACCCTTAAGGCCATTCATGCATTAGATACAAATTTCACACACTTTTCACTTTTAGGATTTCTTTTCCCTTCTTGCATGTTATCTTTCTCTCATCCCGTATGCGAAACATCTCATTTAGTTTTCTTTTTCGTCAAAAAATAGATTATCGCATTTTAGAGCATTACCCTTTGAATTAGAGAAAAGAGCGAGTATGGCTTCCTAGCCTTAGCACGCTTTTATTTCCTTCTATGAAAAGGAAGATTTGAAGTCACGAATTTAGTCCCCCGCACCCATTATGTTGCATTATCCCTCTTTAGGACATACATGTGCATTATTTTAAATTTTATCAAAATCATTCTTTCAAAATCAAGTTTCTTCTTCATGTTTAGCAATTCAAAGTCAAAAATTCAGTTTTCTTAAAATTGCATCTTTTGAAAATCAAACTTCTCTTTGCACTTAAAATTGATCTTTTCAAAATCCAATTTCTTTTCCTTGACATTTTTATAAAGAATTGCATTTCTTTTGAAAACCCTAATTTCTCATTTTTTCAAGTCTCATCATTTACATTTTTCGTGACCTCCTTGAGGGATCAAATTTGGATGACACAACTAATGTGATCAATTCCAATCAAACCTCAAGGAGATATTTTGCCCCCTCCCGATCCAACATTAGGTTTAGGTTTTGCATCCATATAGATAAAATCCAAATGTGATAAATTTTAAAGTTAGAATTAGGAAATTTTTAACTAAATCATGCAACTAGTTTTGGCTAGGTTAGAAGGGTGCCTTAGAGACGAGTAACATCGAATCTTTGCCTTCCCTTCTTTCAACCGTGACCCCCGAACCTTTTTCTAAAAACCCTTTTTCTAGACTTTTATTTTGGGTCCAAATCGTCGCATTCTTGTAGTCCCATGACCCATTTCTTTTTCTTTTTTCAAAATCACTTTAACTAAAACCTTTTCCAACTAAAACCCAAACGATTTAGGGGTTTCATCCCTCTTCCTTCCAAAAAAATATAATTCCACCGGGATTTTCCTAAGAGGGTCTGAGCACTTGATTTAGTTGATAATTTTGTTTTTCTAACTTTCTTATATATCATATTTGGATGTTTTAGGTTGCATTTCCTTTTTTTTTTTCTTTTCTTTTAGATTTTTTCCCAAGTAATCACTCCTTACACATCGCGCATACGATGAATGAATTGTTGTTTATTTATTTGTATTAATATTTACTTGTACCGCCTTGCATTTAGGGTGTGCATCTACCCTAGAGCCTCGAAAATGTTTGGTATTTGAATCCCTCCTCTCAAAGGGAATCACTTTCATATGAGCATATGTATTTTACTTTGACCCTACTATTTTTTTTACTTTAGTGGCTTGTCACCACTCTTCCCCTATTAGGATTAGATCATCTACTTGACATGTGGCGCAGCACCACGCACGTAGCAATGTCTAGGGGATCACTCAAACCAACCCACTGAGGCATTCTGGATTGATGACCTTTGCCTTTGGTCCTAAGGTTTGGGAGCCTGTAACCTTTGTCGAGTCTAGATGCATTAGTGAGCCTAACATCATGCATCCATGTTAGAATTACCTAGGGGAGAGACTACCTTACCCTATTAAAGACCACTAGACACGAGAGGAGGGATTCCACCCCTCTTTATTTTTGTGCAATTTGTTGCTCCAATGTGTTATGTGATATCTGTTGATTAAACTAACCTTTTGTTGTTTTCCCTTTTCTTGCATTTCACAAACTCTAGAAAATAAGAGTCTTGACACTCTTTTAAGACAAGCCATCCTTCTAGATAGGCTATTGCACGTTTGAATTTATATCTATAACATTTAAGTTGTAATTGCATATCACTTTTAGGCTTACCCCGGCATTCAAATGGGGGTCCTATAGGCCATGTTTCATTTTGTACCCTTATTTGCTTTAATAAAATGGCATCATGCATAAGCCATAGAGGGAATGCCATTTAAGGGATCCCACGATAGGAATAAACCACCATTGTGTCTCGGATATATAATCCAATGAGACTTGCATGTTTATGTTTTCAGTAACATCCAAAAGGGTAGTGCACAAGGTAAGGTAGGGTCCGATCCCTTCTATGATGGCATCCAAAGATATGGAGTGACCTTCGCATGCTAGAATATAAACCTCTAATAATCATTTTTTGGCCATTTTATCAAAGTTGGTAAAATCCCATGCATAAGGACACTAAATCGAAAAAAATTCACAAATAATTTCTCATTGTTGAGATAATGATTTTATCAAGGCCAAATCTTGATTTTAGAAGGCTTATGAGCTAGTATGTTGTAAATAAAATTGAGATGTGGAGTTACAGGTACACAATGAACCCAGTCGACTTTTGGGTAAACCATCAATCCCGTTCTATCCATTTGAACTAGATCCATGTTTCTTCAAGAAGACTCCTTTTCATGCTAAATTAACCTTTAACCTCTCTTCACATGTCAATTAAAGTAATAAATCCATTCGAACTTTGTCCTCGTGATGCATCAAGTATCACATATTCTTTTGGTCAACCCTGTACTAATCGCATATCAACGGAGTGATCAGACCCATCAGGTATTGTATGATGCATACCCTAGAGGATTGCATTTTTCATGCTAGGCCTACCCTTGGCATAAAAGGGCTCCCCCTCTAGGACATGCATCCGAATTATATAAACAATCACTAACTTCACTCTTTTTCTTTTTTTCTTCCAAATAAATCTCCACAGATCCTCTTTGGAAATAAACTTCTAAAGTATGCTTCTCCTCCCACTCAGGTACTTTTAAAAATAGCTCCACCAAGAAGTCCCATCGGTACCCGATCCAAAAGAAAGAACTTGAAACAACCTGTAAACATGAGTTCTGCACCAGAAGGCTCAGATAGGAATGCTTTGGTCACTTCGCCCGATTTTGCTGCCCTGGGAGCACAGCTCAGTGAAGTTTTGGGAATGTTTAATGAGATGAGTGCCGAGATGGCAACCCAAAGACGAGCAATTGATCAGCTGATGGCCAACAATAGTGGAGGTGGTATTTCGAATGATCATGAACCTGTTGTTAGCAATCCCCCCCTGACAAGTAATCCATCCCTTTTCCCGACCAATATTCAAACCACTCTTGTCCCACCTATTCCCAACCCTCACGAGATTGTTTTTTCTCACCACAATACTGGTTTCCCATACACTCACCCTGACTATATCCTGCTGAGCCCAACCAAGAAGGCAAACCCTTGTACTCAACCCCAGTTCACCTTAAACATACCTCCCAGTCATACCAAGTCTCATCTTCATACCACGGAACCCGTTGTATAGGACATTGCCTCCCAAGGAAAGCCAGAGATAGATGAGCCTGCCATGCCAGTCGACAAAGATCTGATGAAGAGATTGGACAGATTTGAGGAGTTTATAAAGAAGAACCAAGGTCTGAACCGACATGGTGGATTGGATTACGATGATCTCATTTCGATGTCCAGCTACCTATGGGTTTCAAAACCCCCAAGTTCAACAAATATGATGGTACCGGGAACCCTAAGACGATTTAAAATGTTTGCCAACAAGCTTGGCAAACCAAGGATGATGAGAACTTGCCTATGCGCCTGCTCCTGAGCCTAGGGGGATGCTTTGGATTGGTACTCGAACCTGAAATCTCAACAGATCAAAACTTGGTTGGATTTGTCAACAGCTTTTGTGAAGCAGTACGAATACAATTGTGAGCTAGCACCAACCAGAACCACGCTTGAGGGAGCCAAGAGAAGGCCCTCAGAAGATCACAAGTCATATGCTAAGCGGTGGAGGAAGTTGGCCGCTAAAGTGGAGCCTCCTATGACTGAAGAAGAGATTATTCGTATTTTCATCAAGGCACATGACCCACCTCATTTTCTGCAATTGTTAATAAATTGGAAGAATATGATGAATTTGTCAAGATGGGGAAGATTGTTAACGTATCAGCATTGAAACAGCAATTGGAAGTTCTGCAGAATCAAAATAACAATGGGAATAAGCACCAATTCAAGAAGAAAGAAGGAGAAACTGCATTCGTATGGGATCAAGGCCCACCTTTTAGACCAAGAATTCAACGCTATCCTACCTACTCAGCCTCTTACCCGCATTACCCTAACCCTCACCCTGTCTACCACACCATTGCCCAAACCTCCCACTCTCGACCAGTCCATCGAAATACCACACCAATACATCCAGTTACTTAAGCTACCTTTCAAAACTATCCTCGTCAGACCTATAACCCAAGACCAACCTCACAAAGCAACAATCCCATTCAAAATCCCGTCCTAGCCAGTGGGATTTCAACTCAAAGGCCATTTCGAACTTTCACAAATGTGGGCCGGCCAATTGATCAATTTTACGAGCAGTTAAAAGCAGTTGGAAAGATTGGAACAGTTCCTCCCAAAGCCTATCCTAGAGGTCCACCTCCTGGTTATGATCCCCAGGCCGTTTGCACTTACCACTCTGGAAGTCTAGGTTATTCAACGGCTAACTGTTGGGCCTTGAAACACAAAATCCAAGACATGATTGATGCCGGAGGCATTATCCTGAAAGGAAAGGAAGAACAGGGGCCGAATGTCAGCAAGAATCCTCTACCAGAGCATGGAGGTACTGTGGGAGTAATTATTAGTGATAAGGAGTTTGTTAACTCTGCTCAATACATCATGGACGAAACTGAAGTGTTTCAGACAAGAATGAGGAGAATGTCGTCTTCTAAAGAATTCGTGGCAAAGAATACGGATGACATTTTGAGGAAGAATGGAGTTCGCCTTTGTTTGGGAAAGATGGTCCATTTGTAAAAAGGGGACTCTCCTGAGATTGAAGTGGGTTGATTTCAATTATTTATGGAAACTATTTATGAGGATGTATCATCTGAAATTTTCCCATCGATTTCTGAAGAAGACATGCAGAATTGGTCAACTGATTACCTTCCCTTTTGAAGAAGATTTTGGTAAAATCAGGGGATTGTCTTTTGGTGTAGGGCCGTCCATATGGAGCTCTAATTTGGATCTTTTTATTTGGCCTTTATTGTTATTTCAATATTTCAAATTATTCTTTTATATGATATCATATTTTGATTAAGGAAATTACTGAAATGAAAATGAGAATCTAGGATGAAAGTGTTGTTTAATTGGGGTCCATATCTGTGAAGTGATTATTTTGATTAAATTTTAGTGATTTTTTAAAAAAAAACTCAAAGGATTTTCCTCTATTCTTTAATTTATTTTTCCATTTATCTATTACATTTTTATTTTGCTTTTAGATGGCCACAAATAAAAACTTTTGACCCTTGGATGTCATCATTTTGGAATTTGATGAATGCGAATTCTGATATCTCTCATGAACTTGGATGTCACCATTTGTAAGATGACCGAAACACACCGAGATTGGCATGAGAAACCGCCTTTTTGGCATGTAGAACTGCAGTCAGGATTTGTACTGGAGCAATTCTCTAGTAACTCATGAATGGTATGGAAGCAGTTTCGGTCGTTGTGCATTCTGATGGAGGCCCAGTTGAAAGAAGCTGAATGGACCAAGCAACGTCATGAGCGACTATCTTTGATCGATGAAAGGAGGTTGAATGCCATTTGTCATGGGCAATGTTATCAGCAGAGGATGGCTCGGGCTTACAACAAGAAAGTCAGACCTCGCATGTTCGAAGTGGGGGACAAGGTTTTGAAGCGAATCCTTCCGATACAAGAAGAGGCTAAGGGGAAATTCGCTCCGAATTGGCAAGTGCCGTTCATTATTCAAAAGGTGCTACCTGGAGGAGCATTGGTTCTCATGGAGATGGACGGACAGATTTTTCCTCAACCAATCAATTCAAACATGTGTAAAAGATTTTTCATATAATTGAGCAAGGTTTCTTTAGAAATTGTCGCAAAAAGGTGGTCTGAAAAGCCGACCTTCTTCCTTTTCGTTTAAACACTTCAACCCCCCAGTTCTCCCGTTTGAGCCTATAAAAGAACAATTAATTATTTAGCAAACCCCCTTGAGAATCACAAACACCACACTGGGGCAATTTTTGTATTTTTTGGAAAGAAGAAAAAAAAAAGAAAAAGGAAAAGAAGAAAATGACCAAACTGGGGCAATTTTTGTATTTAAAAAAAAAAAAGAAAAAAGAGAGAGAGAGAGAGAGAGACCCTTGATTAAAACTAAACTGGGGCAAATTTTTTACAAAAAAAAAAAAAAATTTGCATTCAAGTTTAAACTTGCCCCTACACCACACTTAACCCCCTTGCAAAAGTCTAGTGTTATAGACCTCCACCTTTTTGTAAAAATTTCTGAAAAGAACTTTCTCAATCAAAAGGCAAATGATGCAAATACATTCCCTCTGAATTTTTGTCAGAAGGGATTGTCTCACTGATGCCACCATTTTAACAAACATGTTTAAATTGACAAAATTGGGGTTTAAATCTGTCTATTTCACTATACTACCTTATCAGTCAACTTCAGTGCAAATCTGAAAGGGTACTAAGGCAAGTTTTGAAAAGCAATAGTGCAAGCAGAAAGAAAAAGTTCATAGGACAAGGGAAGCCGGTGATTACGTTTATCAGGGTTTATCAAGCACTCGCTTGCCGTCAGTAAATTCCAAGGAGATGATATCCAAAGGGGTCAAGTGCGACACTTTTGTTTTAAATAGTTTTCCTAGCGTTTGGTTTTTATTGATTTAAAATGTCATGTTTAGCATTCATTCTATGGTCATGATGTCATTTTAAAATAAAATCTTTTCTTTGCACATATTTTCATCAAAAGGGCACTTTCATCAAAGGACAATCCTCTTAGTTTACCATGAAGGTATGGGTGATATGGGTTCAAAAGCAAGCGGAATGACAGAACAGATCTGCACCGGTAAAACAAAAGGAATTCAGCTGACACCGCTCATCGACGTCCAAGAACTCATGTTTACGGGCTGCTTGAGATAAAAGGGTATAACGGTGGCGGCGTCATCATTATTTTTTCACCATTTCTTTTCTTTTGCAGAGAAGCAGGGACAAGTGACCAATCGGTCCAATCGAGGAAGCTAGCTTTATTTTGAGTAAATGTTTAGATTGTATGATTAAATCATTTTGAAGATTGATTAATTGCAAAATCGAGGAAGGACAAGTGCCTTTTCGGAAAAATTTGGAAACGGGGTTTCATACGCACACTACTAGGGGTTATAGCCCGCAGTTCTTTACAAATTCTTTTTTCTGAGACGTGGCATGCCTCGACATTCCGCTTCTTGAGACGCCTATCCCAGATGCCACCGGAGGCGATGGTGGATTTGAGGGGGACGACAAACCCATCCCCTGATTTACAGTTTATTCCATTCTTGCTTTATTTCTATTTTTATGTTTGATCTTGTGTTCTGATTTTTAGACATAGGTTTAACTGTTAGAAATACTTTTGGTTAAATTGCTTGCATCAGGATGTGTATATTTGTTTAAATTTAGCTTTTATGTGCTTATATGTGTTGAATGTGTTTTAAAAAGAAATTGGGTTGCTGGCAGGGAGTTTTCATCCAGTTATAGGGGAAACTCTGCCGAAAAAAAAAAAAAAACTTTGTCTAAATTGCACATTTGCCTCACAAATTGATTTGTTTTTCGAAATTTGATTCAAAAAGGGTGCAAATGTCTAATTTTGGTTGCAATTGCTTTCATCCTTCTGAAATAAAAGCCCGTGTGATGTGAAAAATCTTTTTTCCATCTTACTCGGAAATAATTGTTATGTGATTAAGACATTGGCATTTTAGAAAGTATGTTTTGTAAAATAGAGAAAATTATGCCTCAGTTTTTTTTTCCTATTGAATGAGATTTCTTCTTTTATTGGATTTTACAAGAAAATGATTGACATAGTTGGCAAATGATCCTTTTCAATTGATATGCTAAAAAAAAAAAAAAGCAAAGTGAGATCTAAAGTTCTACTCCAATGATTCTAGTACTAAGTAACCGGAGGTTTAGCATCTACAACTGTTAACTTTCGCGTAAAACAGTACTTGAATTACGAGTATGCAAAGCAGTTTGAACAAGTAAAATGTTGAGTAACCGGGAATCTTCACCTAAAAGTGCTGATTTTCACGTCAAAAGACATTTTTACTATTTGAGCAAGAAGGCATATGTCAAGTAACCGGGAGTCTTCACCTAAAAGTGTTGATTTTCGCATCAAAAGGCATTATTACAATTCGAGTAAGAAGATGTGTTTCAGCAAATCATTTTTTAGCAGTAAAATTTGAGAAAAATAGGGAAAAGGCAAGTTTGAATTAACTATATGAGTCGTTTGATTGCAAAATTTGGTGAAAGTGAGAAATCAAGCTTGAATTGTTAAAATTGAGGTATAATTGTCTCTCTTTTACTTGATATTATGAGTACTTGATGCAAATTGAATAATTGCATAATAATATTTTGCCTGGTTTATGAGGATTTGGATTTCTAAGATCGCATGGTTTATTTCAATCCCATAGTTTGTTTTGAATGAATACTTCCTACCATTTGAGAACAAGCAATGTTTCATGAACATAAGTATCTCATGAATGCATTTTATCGCATGATTCTGATACGTTTTAGTCATTTTAGTGGCTAACAGTTGTGATCCCAAGAGAATTTGCACTTTAAAAGAGAAATTGAATTTCCATAGACTAATTGGTGAATATTTCATGACTTTTGCAGGATTAACAATCCATTTGACACTGGGGCAATTTTGTTTTGAGAGAAGTGATCTCCAATTTTGGATAATGCATTCAAAATTAATTTTTGCCGAAAAAGGTTTGTAGATCAAGAGGATGGCAACATATGTGTATTTGTTTCAACCCTGGAGAGGAAATGTTTCAGTTATACTCTTCAAATTTTCAAAATCTATCAATTCTTGAAAAAAAAAAAAAGAGAAGTCATTGTTCCTATCAATCACTTACTTTTCAAGACAAGAAAATCAAAAATCAGAAATGCAACATTTCACTGAGTGCATCATTACTTGCATTTTACATTTACCATGTTTGAACAGCTCGTGTTTTATTTATTTATTTTTTTTTCTTTTCAAAGTCTGGCAATCCAGAATTTATGTTTCCATCTCTCCCACTAGTGTCTAGATTTGGGTCCAATCCCACCAGCAATTTAGACCTAGGGCATATTTGCATTTTTCCCATCTAGTCATTCAGGCTTGGGTCCAATCCCACTGAATAGTCTAAATTTGGAAAAACAATTTAAATTTCTGTTGGTTGCTGTCTCAGCCTCCGCCGGGCACTCTTCTATCTCCCCTTCTTGATATTTTTAATTCCTGTTGGTTGCTGTCTCAGCCTCCGCCGGGCACCCTTCTATCTCCCCTTCTTGATATTTTAAATTCACATGAGTTCGCCTCCACGGATACCCTTCTACCTCCCCTTCTTGATATTTTAAATTTCTGTTGGTGAGTCTCAACCTCCGTCGGGCACCCTTCTACCTCCCCTTCTTGATATTTTAAATTTCTGTTGGTGAGTCTCAGCCTCCGCCGAGCACCCTTCTATCTCCTCTTCTTGGTATTTTAAATTCTCACAGTGAGTCTCAACCTCCAAACCCCTCTACCTCCCTTCTTGATATTTTAAATGAGTTCACCTCCAGCACCCTTCTACTTCTTCTTGATATTTTAAATTAGAGTTCTCAGCCTGGCACCCTCCTATCCTCTTCTTGATATTTTAAATTCTGAGTTCTCAACCTCTGGCACCTTCTATCTCCCTTCTTGATATTTTAAATTTACATGAGTCTCTCACACCTTCTATCTCCCCTTCTTGATATTTTAAATTCCTCACAGGAGTCTCAGCCTCCCAGCACCCTTCTACCTCCCTTCTTGATATTTTAAATTTTTGGGAGTCTCA
Source organism: Gardenia jasminoides (assembly GCA_013103745.1). Lineage (NCBI taxonomy): Eukaryota > Viridiplantae > Streptophyta > Magnoliopsida > Gentianales > Rubiaceae > Gardenia > Gardenia jasminoides. The sequence goes on along the minus strand of CM023097.1, from coordinate 9,747,600 downwards.
GCCACCACAAGCACCCTTCTATCTCCCATTCTCAAATTTTTACATTCTTGTTGAAATTTTCAAAAAATCCAGTACCTATTTTGTCACAGTTCATTTGCATTTGAACTACGTTTGACCTGATTCTCATGGCATAGATAATGTAGGCAACACTATAATGAAGTTCGGTCACATTATGCATTTTTAGTTTGAAAATTTGGCAATCTAACATTCCTGTTGTTTACAATGGTTTAGATACAACCAAAACCAGGTAAGCATTTGTCTTATCGTTTGTCTAGAGTTTCTTCAAACTCGCACAAAGAGGGCAAGTCAGACACCAAATTTTGACTATTTCAATTGTTTTCTTATGTTTTATCTATTAATATTTAGTTATTTATTTTTGAATATTCTAACACATTTTTCTTATTTTGTAGGTTTTAAAAAAAAAGTAAAAGGACCGCTTAATAGTCCCAGTAACGATCGAGTTTAAAAAAAATATGCTGTTTTTTTCCAGCCATTTTTCTCCTCATTTCCAGCTGTATTTTTTGCACCTTGAGCATCAAGAAACATATTTAGTTAATGCCCAAATCACCCTTGATCCTTAAGACACAAATAAAACGCATCCAATGATCAAGATTAACCCAAGAAAACTCTCAAAGTATCTAAGCCTTTGGTTGTAGGTTTTAATGCCTATAAATCACCCATGTTAGGGTTTTCTGAAGGGGGCTGAGAAAAAAAAAAGAGAGAAGAGAGAGGCTGAGAGTGAGCAGAAAGAAAAAAAAATGATTGAGAATCAAAGAGAAAAAGAAAAAGAAAGAAAAGATAAAAACTAGGGTTTCCTTTTTTTAATGAAGATTTCTGGAATTTTGGTGATTCCTTCTCGTTCCTTTCAAGCCTCCGAATCAGGTAGTATTCCTTTACTCTATCTATTATTTTTCTGGTCGAAAATTGTTGAAAATCAGACCTTTTGGTGGAACCAAGGTCTTAAATGTGTTTTTTTAAGTTTTATGACATTTGATGATGATTATTGGTTGTTATATGAGCATGTTGTGTTTATAAAGCCTTGGTAAGGCTCATAGTCTTGTTCTTACGTTTAAAATCAGACGTTTGATGCTTCTGTGTTGATTTTGTCTTGATTTCTGAAAAATTTCTGGAAAAATGGTCTTCGCGTTTTGAAGATGTGAAGAAGGACTACTTATGCTGCTTACTACGCAGAACGCCCGCTGCTTCCTCTTGAATGTTTGAAGATGTGAAGAAACGCGGATCTCTTGCGCGGGTCGTTCGCGTAACGATCCGCGTTTCCTCTTGAATATTTGAAGATGTGAAGAAACGCGGGGTTGTTACGCAGGTCAGTCCGTGTAACTTCCCGCGTTTCTAGCCTGACAGTTCTTCCCTTTCCCTTTTTTTGTCTATTTGATGATGTTGATGCTTAAGATTTGGCCTTTTTCTGTTTTAGCTTGTTTTGACATGATCTGAATGATGATGTTTAATGCTTTAAATAGATCCCCTTGCCTCTGAAGATTTTGTTTGTGTTATTGTCTGAAAAACTGGAAGCAATCTTCCTGATATTTTGAAGATGGGAAGAGACGCGGACAGTTACGCGGCTGAGTCCGCGTTTCCGTCCGCGTTTCCCCTCTGAACTTTACATTTTGCATGTAACGCGGACGTAGTTGCGCGGCTCTGTCCGCGTTTCTACTCCGCGTAACCTCTCTGTTCCTCAGTTTTGTTGCTATTTCCTGCTCTTTTGTTCCAGAATCTTACTCTATTATTTGTATTTCCAAGTCTTGTCTGCATTGCTTGCAGAATCTGTTTAGATACCTTTTCTTTAAATTTTTGATTGATTTTTCCTTTAAATTGGTACCTTGATCCCTTTTGTTGACATTGAGTCTTAGATAACCATTCCCCTCATTTAAGGATTCAATTAAGGCATCACATCAAGGGATGGTAACTTCTTTCCCCTATTATGTGCTCTTATGTGTTTTTGCATGATCTTGCATGTTTTAAATTAAGTTTTCCTTTGCTTTTATTCATGTCTAGTCTTTATTTATGTCATTTAATTTTTGGGTAAATCATTTGGAGGCCTTGGATGCCAAGTTGTAATAGACAGATTTAATTTTGCAAAAAGTGTATTTATTCTAGAAAATGTAATAGTTAGATTATTATTCCAAATTTTTTCCCCTTAGAATGTATTTAGGTTCCCCCAATGTAATAATTAGGCTTTTATATGCTTATTTTGCATGCTTGTATGTTTATGTGTTTACTTGCTTTCCTAGGGTCTTGCATCTAGATATTATGCCTATGTGTTATGTGTTTATGTGCTTTTATGTGTGTTTACTTGCTTTATTATCATGTCTACATGTTTATTGTGTAAATGTAATGACGTCACCACACTAGTCCAACGCTAGTTGTGACCTTTCCTTTCGATTTATCACTAATCCAATGTTAGTGCGAACTTTTAGACGAGGGCTAGTCCAATGCTAGACCCTTAAGGCCGTTAATGCATTAGATACAAATTTCACACACTTTTCACTTTTAGGATTTCTTTTCCATTCTTGCATGTTATCTTTCTCCCATCCCGTATGCGAAACATCTCATTTAGTTTTCTTTTTCGTCAAAAAATAGATTATCGCATTTTAGAGCATTACCCTTTGAATTAGAGAAAAGAGCGAGTATGGCTTCCTAGCCTTAGCACGCTTTTATTTCCTTCTATGAAAAGGAAGATTTGAAGTCACGAATTTAGTCCCCCGCACCCATTATGTTGCATTATCCCTCTTTAGGACATACATGTGCATTATTTTAAATTTTATCAAAATCATTCTTTAAAAATCACGTTTCTTCTTCATGTTTAGCAATTCAAAGTCAAAAATTCAGTTTTCTTAAAATTGCATCTTTTGAAAATCAAACTTCTCTTTGCACTTAAAATTGATCTTTTCAAAATCCAATTTCTTTTCCTTGAGATTTTTATAAAGAATTGCATTTCTTTTGAAAACCCTAATTTCTCATTTTTTCAAGTCTCATCATTTACATTTTTCGTGACCTCCTTGAGGGATCAAATTTGGATGACACAACTAATGTGATCAATTCCAATCAAACCTCAAGGAGATATTTTGCCCCCTCCCGATCCAACATTAGGTTTAGGTTTTGCATCCATATAGATAAAATCCAAATGTGATAAATTTTAAAGTTAGAATTAGGAAATTTTTAACTAAATCATGCAACTAGTTTTGGCTAGGTTAGAAGGGTGCCTTAGAGACGAGTAACATCGAATCTTTGCCTTCCCTTCTTTCAACCGTGACCCCCGAACCCTTTTCTCTAGTTTTTCAAAGATCTGGAGTCGTCTAAAAAATGGGGCGCGACACCAATGGCTCAATTCGATAACTTACCAAGGGGATTTAGGAATTCTCGAGAATAAAAAGTATAAGACACGTCACATCACGTCAAGTCAAGACAAGTTAAAATCAAGAATATCACCTTTCAAATGGTAGTGAGTATGATAAAGTACATACTACCTCATTTGAAGGATCATCAAACCAAAATTTTCAAGACACGACACATCAGGTAATCAAAATATGATTCATATCAAGTCACGGGATTCAAGTTCACATAACAAGCCAAGAAACATGCATGGAAACTCACCAAAATAGCAAGGTTTAGTCTCTAAATTTGGCTCGGTTTCAAATTCGTCCACACTTCCTATAAACAAGTAAAGAAAGGAAATAAGTTTCGTTTCACTAATAGCGAAACTAAACTCAAATATACGTAGTCATTTGTCTGATCAAAATTCTTCCCAAAATTCCTCCAACTTTTCTCGAGTAAAAAAGTAGTCACTCGAGTCGAAAAACATCATAAAAGTTTCCATTTTCAAATCGATACGCCATTTAAACAAAATACTCCATCGACGTATTCCATAATCGCAACATCTCAACTTTTTAGAACAAGCGAATCAAGTGAGGTCTTTCACCTCAAAAATCACCCATTCGAGTTTAAACTCAACACTAAACTTTAATCAAGGTTTTAACACATGTTTAGGACAATTTTCACCAAATCTCAATGAAAAATAGTTAAAACATTTCAAATTCTCAAATCTGTTCAAATAGTACATTTACCCAAAAATTAGTGAAAACTCAACTTTTTACCATTAAAATTCAAGATTTTAACTCCATTCAAGCATGTACTCATAAATGAACATAATACATATTTATTTGGATAAAATCGAATCAAGAAACCTCATAAAATTTCAACATTGAAAGTCAAAACTTTCCAAGTAAGGTTCAGCCATCCCTCTTTGTTTTTTCTTCAAAAGTTTCACCATCTATCTTACTTTCCAACCACAAAATGAACTCATCTCATAATAACAATCACAACCACAACAAGATCCTCAAATCCGCTACCTAAAAAGTCACCTCAAGTCAACTACCTAAGTTGAGAATTCAAAAGCCCAACTCAAATATTCCAAACACTAGCATTTCTAGCAAAATAAACATGGATCTAAAAGATCTTGCACTAATAAAGTTAAAACTAAAAGATTTAAATTTTATACCTCAAGATCTAGCTAGATCTAGCAAGATCAAGTAAGATCTAGTGTTGCTCCACTCAAGGATGATCTTCCAAGCTTTGAAATCTCGAGATCCTTCAATTTTAACTAAGAACTAGCTTGTTCCTTGGTTATTTCTCCACAAGCTTCAAGATCAAGAAGAAGGAAAACAAGATGAAGCTTTCTTCCCTCTTCCTTTCTCTCTCTCACTCTCGGACCTCTCTACCTTTGTCTCTCTTTCTCTCACGGCTGCAACAAAGAGGAGAAGGAACAAGATGAAGGCTTTCCAATGGTGTCTTCAAGCTTCAAGAAATTGAAGATGAAGATGAAGTTGAAGAACCTTGTTTCTCTCTCTATTTCTCTCTCTCTCAAGCTCGGATCTCTCTCTCTCTAAAGCTTCTTGAGGCTGGCTGAAAATGGAGTTCAAGGAGCAAGGACTGAGGCTTTATATAGACAACATACTTGGTTGCCCTGAATTTGGTCAACCTTTCACTTTTTGTCGCGTCGACGCGCGACACTCTAACTTTTACTGATTTTTCTCATTCCGACACTAACCTACTGTAAATATATCTCTGCATATGCTCGGTTTCATTTTAGATCGACTATTCACACCTCGACTCAAAAATCGATGCTTAAACTAGTCGAAACCAAACACCGGCAATTAATTCACAAAAAATTCTCTAAATTAGAAAATAATAACTTGAATCATAAATTCACTAATATTTTAGTGAATATACATAATATAAATATTATTATTTATTTTTAAATAAAAATAGAATTTTGAGACCCTCACAAGAAATATTTGCTAGGGCTTGTAGTCTCTCTTTTATTATAGTAAATCTACTGTCTCTTCATTCATGGATGTAGATCAATTCGACCGAATCACGTAAATTTTGGTGTCTATTTGATTTGTTATGTAATTATCTTTACTGGTCTAGAGACCTATTGTTTTTGTTGGTCAATTTACTGGGACTAGACATAACATTTGAAATCATATATAGGAATAGGAGGGCACAACTCTACATATCTATTACACAAGGCAGTTCTATAGTTTCACAAAATACACACTTGTCACCAAGAAATAGTAGTATACTTTGTACGGGAATCCATACGAGTTATTCTTGTGAGAAATAGTCACGCACTAATTAGGGATCCAACTATCCAAGCCCATCCCGTTTACCAATTTCCCCACAAACAGTGACAAAATCTCTTTAACCGCACAGAGGCAGAGCCATAGTCTTGAAATGGAGCTTGCATCCGCGGTGGAGTGCAGGAGACTAGTTATTCAATGACCTACTCTGCTTCACAAGCAGCTCCTGAGTCACTTGCTCCGGCTGAGACAATTGGTCGGTCAACAGCACCTCCCTGGAATACAAAGGTGACAATCAGTTCTAAGAAAAAACATAATTATGTGTTTATGACGGTCAGAAGGTTACCGTAAAATTACCGAAGCATCGGTTTCTTCAAAGTGATTTGCATTTGCTTTTAAAGGCTCCCCAGTCTGTAGATTAGCACTTTTACCTTTGAGAGCTTCAATTCCCTCCTCTTCATCCTTCATGCTTGCCAGATAATTTGTACCAGATCCCCCACGTCTAAACTGGCCCCGAAGATATGGAAGTCCCTGAGCATCAATATTCGAATCATTACGTATGAGTCGTAAAACAATTGACATATTGGACCAGCTTCAATCTGAGTTGTCTCTATATCAGGGGAGGAGTGGGGAGTGAATACACAGCGTTAGGCAAACCAAAGATGTTGCCAATGGATGATTTTCAGTTTTTGACAGTGACATAAAATTATGCTAATGACAGCACAAATGTCCTGACATGAATTTTCATTTTTTGCAAGGAAAATGGCAGCATCAAGGACTAAATTGAACAAACATATTGTCCAATGACGTCACTTCTCTTGCATCTCTGAACGTTAGTCCTCTTTCCGTTCCTGTTGCCTCTCTGCTCCTCGTCCTTCAATCTTCTCCATTTTCCTTTTCTTTATTAACACTCCAATCCTCCGTCCTGATATTCCCCTCCTTTCTTGCTCATTCCTGAGCATTCCCTCCCCCCAACCCCTCTATCTCTCTCCTTACTGTAGTTCAGTTTCTACTCTAAACATTATATGCCAATTTCAAAGAATAAATTTGGGTCGATAGCAAAAGATTAAGGATTAAATTGAATAAATAAAAATTACGTTCAAACTATACAAAAATAATATTAAAGTGCAAAAACAATGTTCCTACTTCCACTGGCCACAATGAATCTCTTACACCTACCCAGAAAACGGGGAATCCAATAGTTTGAACATTATGAGCATTAGAAAAGATGCAGGCATTTGGTTAATTTATATGAAAAAAGTAGTCATGTGGACTCTATTCTCGTAGGTAAACAAAAGGGTAAATAATCTCTTCTAGTGTTGAGAAAGGGGACCGCCCCTATATTTCAAAATAACAAAGACCTCCTTTCCACGTGTTCTCTCTATCATCATCAATAGCAAGGGCATGTGAACAAATTTACTCTAAATTTTATTTTTTTCTTTATTATTTTTCTTTTGCATTCTTTAGTCTGTCTTTATTATTATTTTCTCTTTTTTTCCTCTCTATCATCTTTCCTATTTTTTTGTTTCCCAAAACATCCGTGCATCTTATGCTCTTGTAATGCATCATAGAATCTGATTGTAGTCATAAGTTATTATTATCTCGAAAAAGCATGGCCAAACATGAGACATATTAGACCAAAGTTGTTCTCAAGGCCAAAATACAATTCAAAAGGTAAATGAAACAAAAGTTTCCTCTCACCAATTAGATTAATTGTTTTTTCAGACTGTTAAAAAACCTAACACCATTTTTTTACAACAAATAATATTAGAAGGATGTAGCCTTGGGTAAGTTTAACATAGTACTTGTTCATCCATAAATCTACATGTACATGTCTAAGCTTAGAATTATGGGTAATTTAATACAAAATGCAATGGGTAATCCAATAAACTTTTAAAGATAACATACTAGTGTCTGTTGTTTTTTGCTATCCCTACAAACTGCAAGGGTTATTCGGAAAACATATGCAGATATTGGAGATATTGCTAACTTCCATTGATAAGTTTACCCCAGGAAAGACTTGTAATTTTTTACAACTATAAATTAGGGTGGAGTTTTTTAGTTATTCTTAAATCTTGAAGTGAGATCTTCATTTTCTTTTAACAAATTAAAGGGGAGATTTTGTATTTTTTTCCACATACAAAATTTAAAGATGTTAGCACAAAAAAACACGCAGCGGAAAAAGAACTAAAATCTTCAGAATAAGAAAGGCATGGGAGGATAAAAGAAATTTATTCCAAGAAACTAATTTCCTCAACTACAAGTGCAGGATTTCGGGTCCTTAAATAGAGAAACAAAACTATGAATCTTACTCCAATTATAATTCCGAACCATAACTCAACCCTATTTTCTAAGCAGACTTTGATATCAAATTCTAAACTGCTTACTAAATAATAAATCAACTTCTAAAACAAATAAACTTCTAAGTATGCTTGGTTTAAAATATGCCAACAATGCCTCCCTTAAACCAAGATTTTGATCTCGTCATCTCCAATGCCATCACGAGTTTGAATCACCTTTGCAGCATCTGTAGCAATATAACTGATATGCAACTCCAATTTGCAGCAAATCTTCAATTTCTTCGTCACTCGTTGATGTAAACGAAACTTATATTTTGTATGCAATTTTTGAGCAATTTCTTCTTGATTAAAGTAGTCATCCATACGAACCCATTCATCATTACAGCCACCATATTTTCTTGAATAATGATAATCCACACAAAGTTCAATTGAAAAAACATGCCTTTCATAATCTTTTTTATGGCAATAATTTTCACAATTGATAACATCATGGCAACTCAAAATAATTTACGTATCTTCACAAATAAAATTTTCTTCCCTGCTTGAATTTTTGGCCTCCCTATCTTCAAACTTGATCAAATTTTGCTGTAAAATCAACCACAACAATTTGGCAGGATCTTTTCCTGATCACTGCATACCGCCAACAATTTTGACAGAGTCCTTCTTTTTAGACCTCTGTCTAATTAGGGTCACTTTTTTCCTAATTTTAATCAACAAACGAGTACTCTAGACCAACCCTTGTGGTCTAATCATTCAATACGAGTACTCTACCACAATATTTGTACCATTCTATGGCGCAGGTTTATCTATCACAAATTTTCTAAACTCTCCAGGCATCACAGATACTCCAAGATCAAACTGTTGAACCTAGAGCTCTAATACCACTTGTTAGCACAAAAAAACACGCAGCGGAAAAAGAACTAAAATCTTCAGAATAAGAAAGGCACGGGAGGATAAAAGAAATTTATTCCAAGAAACTAATTTCCTCAACTACAAGCGTAGAACTTCAGGTCCTTAAATAGAGAAACAAAACTACGAATCTTACTCCAATTATAATTCCAAAATATAACTCAATCCTATTTTCTAAGTGGACTTTGATATCAAATTCTAAACTACTTACTAAATAATAAATCAACTTCTAAAACAAATAAATTTCTAAATATGCTTGGTTTAAAATATGCCAACAAAAGAGGTGATGATAACATGAAAGGACATCACCTTTTTCCAATATACGATATTAAAATTGAAATAACAATTTATAGTAATCTTAGTTTTGGTAAATAAGAAATAATTTATTTTAATTACCTTTACTTTATAGGAATTTGACATTACTAAGATGGACCCAAATATTAAGCAAAAAGTCAACCTTGAAAAGAATAAAGTTTAATTTTAAAGAACATTTGAGGAGGGGTAATGAATAAGCAGATTTTCAAACCTGAAATCAATTAAAATGAAAAGAAAATTTTCTAAAAGCTCCGATGATATTTCTAACTGCTTCATTTGGTACCCTTAAATTTTGAAAAATCTCACTTGTTTTCCTTACTTTAAAATATCTGTATAATTTGCAACCCATTTGAAAATATACTATTAAAATATCATTTTAGGAAAATAAGTATAATCCAATTCAAAATTTGCTCTCTTGTTGTCTTGCTTTTTATTACAAAAATCTGTGTATATTAATAATGAATGAAAAACAAGAATAGAAAATATGAAGTTTTACTCTGATTGAACAAAATATATGTGTTTTTTAAATACCAAGAGTCAATATTTGAAAGCTGATTTAAATTTTTTGCAAGTTAGGAAGATAATAATTTCTTTATTGAAATGTGTTTTGAGTTAATTTAATAAGTTTTATAAATCATTTATGGTTTTTTGAATTTTCTAATTCTTTTGGGTAAGATCCTTAAAAAAATGAAAAAAATGATAATAATAGAAATAGATTAATAAATAAATAAATAAAATTTATAATATACAACTTTCACTTTATTATTCACTTTTAGTGACTTTAGAAGTATTTTATGTCAAATGCACATTTCCAAAGTTGAAAAATGGATTTTATAACAATTATTGCTATTATGGTCAATTTACGGAAAAATGTGATATGATTTTAGTAATTTGTGGAATTTCTTTTAATACAATTCATTTTATTTGCTCAATTATAAGGGAAAAGTCTTGCAAGAGGTATTTTCACATGAATAAGAGCCAAATGGTGAGTTTTGATTGGAAATTAAGGAAGTAAAGTCATACTTTACTTCTTTGACTTCTTGAACTTTCTTTAAGTATCAAGAAGCTTAATTAAAAACCTAAACAAGGGCCTTAAAAACCTTGTGTTGGATGAAATTTTGGGGATAAAAAGAGAGGGAAAGAGTTCCATTTCTTAGTCTAAAAATTGAAGAAAAATTGAGAGAAAATCAAGAACTAGTCCAACCAATCAAGAAACCCTAGAAAATTCAACTTGTGGAAGTGATTTGAATCTTTGGTGCATCTTCTTGTTGGTTTATTGTGCTCAAACACCAAGAACATAAAGGTACAAGAAACTTCATGCCCTAACCTCTTACTTATGTTTATAATTTAAGGTTATGTGAAATGATTTTAATTGGATTGTTGCTTAAATGATAGATTGAAGCTTGATTGTGTGAAACTTAACTAAATCTTGGCATGGTTTACATGGGAAATAACCTAGTACTTGGGCTTGAATCATGAAGCCTACCAAGTGTTTGATAGTAGTATTAGTGTATAAGTTGGACTTTGGTAAGATTGTAAACAAAAGGAATCAAGAAGGTAAGTTGAAGTTGAGCCAAGAAGATTTTCGCAGGTGCAGTCAGCTCAACTCTAGTTTAGAAAAATGCACATAACTTGGTGTAGGAAGATCGGAATTGAGTTTTGTTTGTTGCGTTAGAAACTAGACTCGAAGATCTTTCCATCGGTATAAAATTTGGATCATAGATCGTTTTCTATGAGCCAAAACAAAGCCTGGAAGATCACGGAATTTAGCATTCTGCACAACAGTCATTGTAGCTGCAGCACTTTGCCAGTCCGTTTAAGCTTCCATCCAAAGTAAATTTGCAAAAATGGCCTTATAATGACTGTCTGCATTTTGAATCTAGTTTCTAACGGTATAAACCATATAACTTTTTGGCATCCGTAGCTGAAGTTACATATTTTGAAAGTGACCTTGCCGGTGTTAGTATGCCGGTGAAGCCTAAACGGAAATTAGGGCGGTAGACGGGTTGGTTGAGTAGTTGAGTCCTATAGTCTAGTCCAATTTACTATCGTTAGTCAGCCATCGAGCAACAGCCATTAACGTAAGTCGTAATTGTACAGGCACGCGCGAGGGCCTCGAACGCAAGCCAACAACAAGTATCTAGGGCGACCGTCGACTGAGGTAAGTTCCAAGTGCATGTGTAGTTGTACTCCATACACGTACCTACTCACCTCTACATGCCTTTAATGTTTTACTGTGTGAGGGGGTGGGTGTGTACTTTACCGCACTCACCCAATTGTTTTAATTGTTCTGTGATATATGACGAGGGGATTGTGTACTTTATCACACTCGTCCTCAACTATACCATTGATTGCTATTGTTGTTGACTGTACATGATTATGGATTCCGCTGATATATTATCAGAACTGTTTGGGCCCAAACCACGGGAAACCGGGCCAGTCGAAGCCAGCGTGGTCGAAGTCGACTGGGAACCTTCGTAATGATATCATGAATTGGCCACACTAGGTATACTCGAGTAATACCATCCCATTGTTATTGGAGTGCGGACTCGGTCGGAGGTGACATAGTAGACGGAGATTGGAGTGAAGTGGGGTTCTACAGATCTATAAGTGGTTGACGGAGTGTCAACATATATATGATTTGGCTCTAGTGCAAAGAAAGATGTGATCTGCAATTGATTGAACTCGTCGGAGCTCTGTATCCTTAAAACTATATGTGACCTATTTGTTTCTGATTGCTTATTTAATTGTGAATTACTGCTAAATATGCTCTTTATGCATCTGTGTGCCCCTCTTGGGACTTACTGAGCTTATCGCTCACCCTATTTCCTATTTGTTTTCCTTAGCAGGGGCCAGGGCAAGTTTAAAGAAGGTAGGCGATCAAAAGTGGGACGGGTTTGGGATATCTTTTGTGTAGCTTAAATAGTATTGTACCTGAACTGTAGGCTCAGTTAAACTGTTGCTGTACGGACGTGTCAAATGGGATCTGCTTGTGTGCGTATTTTGGGTTGTGTAATAAACAATATCTTGGAAAAGCGGTTCTAGCGAGTGAGTCCTGGCGAGAGATGGGCAGGCGGTCTTGCAAATCTTAGGGTACGCCCTAGGAGGAGGTGGGGTTGTCACAGGTGGTATCAGAGCCTGGTTTAGAGATAACCTAGGTAGATTAGGGATATTAAAAAATGAGCTATAGATGGGTCCTAGGCGATTAGAAATTGTTTATAATGGAAGGTACAAGTGATGAACCTCGCCCTGTGAGGGTACGACGGGTGATTTCATACGTGGAGGGCTGAGGGGGTCCTATTCGGTAATGGGCACCTGGTCGTTGAAGAAGGTGTAATTGCTGGCGTACATACTCCTACCCAAACAGGGTAGTTTTGTCTGTAGTGGATGAGCGACAGAGGTGCATGGATGCATACCTTGAGGCTCAGGAGCAGATGAGAGAGATGAGGTTTACTATTAGGGCACAGGAGGATAGAATGAGGGAATTAGAGATAGCTCTGCAGCAGGAGCAGGCGCGTAGCCACGCCTTTCGAGAGAAGCTATGGGCAGCTGATGAGCGTGTCGCTAGGATGGCTAGAGAGACGAGAGATAGAATTGAGGAGATTATGGCAGAGTGCGGAGCTCTTAGGGAGAGGGTAGTGGATCCCCATTTGCAGGAGACTGATCCTAGCAAGCACCCAGCGCCGGGTTCAGCCCATGAGGCAGAGTCGATCGGCTCGGTCACTAACTAGGCCAGGGCCCCTGCTTATTTTGTTTTGTATATGAACCAGGTTGAGGCATGGTTGCCCAACACTTTTGTGAACCTATATGTTAATCTTGTTGAATATGATTTAGTATAGTGTTACCTGTACTATGTGAATAAGATATATATATGTGTGTGTGAATGAAGTTTAATTTTACTCATGGCTGGTTTGAATTTATTTCTAAGTGATATATGTGTATATATGTCAGTTAACCTTTGTCTTGCATGAGAATTGATCTAAGTTCTATTTGTGTGCATATAATAAGGTTACATTAAAATTATGGACGGTAGAGGGAGTACAAGGGGACGTGGATGTGGAGGCCGTTCACCTCCAGTCCAAAGGAATAACCAGGAGTCTGTAGTCGACCAAAACCAGGGACCTAGACTAGATACAGGAGAACAAATGGCTACGGCCCTTAATCGTATGACCGACTTATTGGAAAGAGTGGTGGAGAGGCAAAGCCAGGAGCCCACAAATAATTTTAGAGATTTTGAGGTAGGAGAGGATCGAGCTCTAGAGCGGTTCCAGAAGTTCTCTCCACCTAAATTTTCTGGAGGCCCTGACCCTGAGGTAGCTGAAAATTGGTTGGAAAGAATGACTAATATCTTCGCTGCCCTAAATTACACCGAGGAAAGGCGAGTAGCTTTCACCATATTTCAATTTGAAGGGACAGCAAGATCTTGGTGGAATACGTTCAATACTAAATGGGATAGGGAACGAACCCCGCGGACTTGGGTAAACTTTGTCAGCGAATTTATAAGAAATTCCTCCCGCCAATAGTACAAGAAACCCGAGAGGATGAGTTTATATGATTACGTCAGGGCACTTCTAGTGTCGCTGAATATGAGGTACAATTCACGAAATTATCTCAATTTGCCCCTGAACTGGTAATGACAGAGCCAAAAAGGATTAGACGATTTATTCAAGGGTTGAATGTGGAAATTCAGGAGGCATTGGCAGCTGCCCAACTGAACACTTTTAGTATGGCCCTTGAGAAAGCTCAGCGAGTCAAGAGTGCCCAACTCCAGGTACGAGCCTTCCAAACTCGAAAGAAGGGTATTCCAAGAAAGGATACGAAACAGACTAGCAAGCGTGCGCCTCCGCCTAAGGCGGGAAAAAGAGTTGGTGGAATTAAGATTTCGGGATCATCAGGAGGTACCTCATCTCAAGGCACTCCGAGTAAACAAGAATAGCAGAAAAGTGTGCCACAAGGGAGTCAGCCCTCAACTCCTCGTATGGCTTGCAGGTTCTGTGGAAAACAGAATCATGCTGAGAATGAGTGCTGGAGAAAGATGCGAAGGTGTCTTCGTTGCGGTAGCACGGAGCACCAAATCGCAGGATGTCCAGATATGGTACGAGAAGGTGCAAACGCACAGTCGACCAGTGGATCAACCTCCAGAGAGGCTAATACCACTGGTGGTCGATCGAGGGTGCCTGTTAGAGTATATGCATTGGATCAGCAACAGGCACCTGCCTCTTCCGATGTAGTAGAAGGTAAGATTCCGATCTTTCACCGCTTAGCTAAGATTTTGGTAGACCCAGGTGCCACCCACTCTTTTGTGAATCCCGAATTTATATGCGGCATTGATATGAAGTGTGATAGATTACCGTATGACCTAGAGGTTAAAACACCTACAAGTGATAGTTGTTTAATTGCTAATATGATATATAAAAATTGTAAAATTGGAATCGGTGAACAAAAATTATTGGCAGATTTAATAAGTTTAGCCATAAAGGGATACGATGTTATTCAAGAGATGGATTGGCTAGCCCGACACCATGCTCAATTAAATTGTAGAACTAAGGAGGTTGAGTTTTAGATACCTGGTGAGGCAACTCTAAAGTTAGATTTAAAAGGCAATTTGGCCTCCTCTGCTCTTATTTCAGGAATTCGGGTTAGGAGGTTATTGTGTAATGGAGCCCGAGGATACTTAGCTTTCTTGATCAACACTCCAGGGGATAAAGTGAAATTGGAAGACGTGCCGGTAGTAAAAGAATACCCTGATGTTTTTCCAGATGAATTAAAATCGTTGCCACCTGACAGAGAAATAGAATTTAAAATTGACCTAGTGCTTGGGACTACCCCTATCTCTAAATCTCCCTATCGAATGGATCCTGCTGAATTGAAGGAATTGAAGTTACAGTTACAGGATTTGTTAGAGCTGGATTTATACTAGAAAGTGAGTCCCCGTGGGGAGCTCCAGTGTTGTTTGTTAAGAAGAAAGATGGAAGTTTAAGGATGTGTATTGATTATCGGGGGTTAAATAATGTCACGGTGAAAAACAAATACCCCTTACCCCATATTGATGAATTGTTTGATTAGTTACAAGGGGCAGAAGTGT
The DNA here is from genome assembly GCA_013103745.1 of Gardenia jasminoides. Classification (NCBI taxonomy): domain Eukaryota; kingdom Viridiplantae; phylum Streptophyta; class Magnoliopsida; order Gentianales; family Rubiaceae; genus Gardenia; species Gardenia jasminoides. The sequence goes on along the minus strand of CM023097.1, from coordinate 9,732,391 downwards.
TCTATAAGTTAGACCTTCGACAGGGGTACTACCAATTGAGGATCAAAGAAGAGGATATACCAAAAACTGCCTTTAATTCTAGGTATGGCCATTTTGAATTTGCAGTGATGCCTTTTGGATTAACCAATGCTCCAGCTGCGTTTATGGATTTAATGCATCGAGTCTTTAAACCGTATCTGGATCAATTTGTGGCTATCTTTATCGATGACATTCTTATTTATTCTAAGACCCCTGAAGAACATGTTCAACATCTGAGAATAGTTCTACAAATCCCAAGAGAGCATCAACTGTATGCCAAATTTAGTAAATGTGAATTTTGGTTAGAAAATGTTGCTTTCTTAGGGCATGTAATCTCAAGAAATGGTATCTCTGTGGATCCTGCTAAAATAGAGGCAATTACCAACTGGAAACGACTAGAGAATCCAATAGAGGTTCGAGGCTTCTTGGGGTTGGCAGGATACTACCGGCGTTTTATTAAAGATTTTTCAAAAATTGCGGGGCCATTGACAGATTTAACCAAGAAACACGAAAAATTTATTTGGAATTCTAGATGTGAAACTAGTTTTGAAGAATTGAAACAACGATTAATCACGGCACCTGTATTGACATTGCCGAAGGGAAGGGATAATTTTGTGGTACATACAGATGCCTCACGAGAGGGGTTAGGCTGTGTATTAATGCAAAATGGGAATGTAATAGCTTATGCCTCGAGGAAATTAAAAACCCACGAGCAGAATTATCCAACTCATGATTTGGAACTAGAGGCAGTCGTGTTTGCCTTAAAAAAATGGAGGCATTATCTATATGGGGTAAATTTCGAGGTGTATACCAACCATAAAAGTTTAAAGTACTTGTTTTCCCAAAAGGAGTTAAATCTAAGGCAACGTCAATGGTTGGAGTTCCTAGAAGATTATGATTGTACTATTAATTACCATCCAGGAAAGGCTAACATAGTAGCTGATGCTTTAAGTCGAAAGGCTCAAATAGCCAGGTTAATGATTAATGAGTGGCATTTACTGGAAGACATTAGTGAATCGAAGCCTCATTTGGAGACACAGAAAATACAATTTGGGAATATTACCACAAGATCATCCCTGATGGAACGCATTAAAGAAGCCCAACAGAATGATCCAGTAGTACAAAAGTGGATGACTAGAGTGCAAAAAGAGGAATTATCAGACTTTCATTTGGGGTCCGATGGGATACTAAGATTCCGGAATCGGGTAGTGGTACCTAGAAATGAGGAGTTGAAACGGGAAATCTTAAGAGAAGCTCACTGCTCTAGATATACGGTGCATCCTGGGAATACTAAGATGTACCGAGATTTGAAGCAACTATATTGGTGGGATAACATGAAGCAAGATATCGCTCGGTTTATCCAAACTTGTCTTACCTTCCAACAAGTGAAAGTTGAACATCAGAAACCGGTAGGATTATTACAACCCTTAGAGATTCCCTAGTGGAAGTGGGAGCATATAACGATGGATTTTGTATCCGGATTACCGCGTACGCAAAGGGGTCATGATGCAAGTTGGGTAATAGTTGATCGATTAACTAAAACGGCCCATTTCCTACCTATTAACATGAATTACTCCTTGGAGAAGTTAGCAAAGCTGTATCTAGATGAAATTGTGAGATTCCATGGCGCACCAGTAAGTATAGTATCCAATCGAGATCCCCGATTTGTCTCGCGATTTTGGCAAAAGGTACAGGAAACAATGGGGACAGTCTGAAAGAACCACTTACCACCCATAGACTGATGGACAGTCTGAAAGAACAATCCAGACACTTGAAGATATGCTTCGAGTATGCGTCTTGGATTTTAGAGGAAATTGGGACCAATACCTCACTTTGGTTGAATTTGCCTATAATAATAGTTATCATTCCTCTACTCAAATGGCCTCGTATGAAGCTTTATATGGAAGAAAGTGTCGCTCACCAATCCATTGGGATGAAGTCGGCGAATGAAAGACTTTGGATCCCACGACAATACCGTAGATTGAGGAGGCGTACGAAAAGGTCAAAGTGATTCGGCAGAAACTCCAAACCGCTCAAAGTCGCCAGAAAAGTTACGCAGATAATAGGAGGAAAGACTTGGAGTTTAATATCGAAGATAGAGTATTCCTCAAAATTACACCACTAAAAGCCAGTGTAATGGCAGGAAAAGGAAAGAAACTTAAACCGCGATATGTGGGACCTTATGAGATTGTGCAACGAGTAGAAGCTACTGCTTATCGTCTAAAGTTACCGCCGACTCTAGCAAGAATATATGATGCGTTTCACGTCTCCCTTCTTAGGAAATATTATCCTGACCCCACTCATGTGCTACAACCGGAAGAAATCGATATTGATGAGTCATTAACTTATGAAGAGCAGCCTATACGATTACTGGATCGAAAGACCAAGGAGCTTAGGCATAAGCAAATACCCTTAGTGAAAGTATTATGGAAAAATCATGGGGTAGAAGAGGTGACATGGGAACTAGAGACAGAAATGCGGAAGACCTATCCTGGATTATTTGCTTGATCTGATACAAGACAGGTATGAATTTCGAGGACGAAATTCTTTTAAGGGGGAGAGAATGTAAGATCCTTAAAAAAAATGAAAAAAGAAAATAATAGAAATAGATTAATAAATAAATAAATAAAATTTATAATATACGACTTTCACTTTATTATTCACTTTTAGTGACTTTAGAAGTATTTTATGTCAAATGCACATTTCCAAATTTGAAAAATGGATTTTATAACAATTATTGCTATTATGGTCAATTTACGGAAAAATGTGATATGATTTTAGTAATTTGTGGAATTTCTTTTAATACAATTCATTTTATTTGCTTAATTATAAGGGAAAAGTCTTGCAAGAGGTATTTTCACATTAATAAGAGCCAAATGGTGAGTTTGATTGGAAATTAAGGAAGTAAAGTCATACTTTGCTTCTTTGACTTCTTGAACTTTCTTTAAGTATCAAGAAGCTTAATTAAAAACCTAAACAAGGGCCTTAAAAACCTTGTGTTGGATGAAATTTTGGGGAGAAAAAGAGAGGGAAAGAGTTCCATTTCTTAGTCTAAAAATTGAAGAAAAATTGAGAGAAAATCAAGAACTAGTCCAACCAATCAAGAAACCCTAGAAAATTCAACTTGTGGAAGTGATTTGAATCTTTGGTGCATCTTCTTGTTGGTTTATTGTGCTCAAACACCAATTACATAAAGGTACAAGAAACTTCATGCCCTAACCTCTTACTTATGTTTATAATTTAAGGTTATGTGAAATGATTTTAATTGGATTGTTGCTTAAATGATAGATTGAAGCTTGATTGTGTGAAACTTAACTAAATCTTGGCATGGTTTACATGGGAAATAACCTAGTACTTGGGCTTGAATCATGAAACCTACCAAGTGTTTGATAGTAGTATTAGTGTATAAGTTGGACTTTGGTAAGATTGTAAACAAAAGGAATCAAGAAGGTAAGTTGAAGTTGAGCCAAGAAGATTTTCGCAGGTGCAGTCAGCTCAACTCTAGTTTAGAAAAATACCCATAACTTGGTGTAGGAAGATCAGAATTGAGTTCTGTTTGTTGCGTTAAAAACTAGACTCGAAGATCTTTCCAAAGGTATAAAATTTAGACCATAACTCATTTTATATGAGCCACAGAGAAGCCTAGAAGTTCGCTGAATTTAGCATTCTGCACTACAGTCATTATACCTGCAGCACTTTGCCAGTCCATTTAAGCTTCCATCCAAACTAAATTTGCAAAAATGGCCTTATAATGACTATTTTCATTTTGAATCTAGTTTCTAATGGTATAAACCATATAGCTTTTTGACATCCATAGCTGAAGTTACATATTTTGAAAGTGACCTTGCCGGTGTTAGTATGCCAGTGAAGCCTAAACGGAAATTAGGGCGGTAGACGGGTTGGTTGAGTAGTTGAGTCCTATAGTCTAGTCCAATTTACTATCGTTAGTCAGCCATCGAGCAACGGCCATTAACGTAAGTTGTAATTGTACAGGCACGCGCGAGGGCCTCGAACGCAAGCCAACAACAAGTATCTAGGGCGACTGTCGACTGAGGTAAGTTCCAAGTGCATGTGTAGTTGTACTCCATACACGTACCTACTCACCTCTACATGCCTTTAATGTTTTACTGTGTGAGGGGGTGGGTGTGTAATTTACCGCACTCGCCCAATTGTTTGAATTGTTCTGTGATATATGACGAGGGGATTGTGTACTTTATCACACTCGTCCTCAACTATACCATTGATTGCTATTGTTGTTGACTGTACATGATTATGGATTCCTGCTTGATATATTACTGTAAACTGTTTGGGCCCAAACCCTGGGGAAACTGGCCGAGTCGAGCCAGCAGGGGCGTGGTCGAGTCGACCAGGGAACCTTCGGTAATGATACTGTTACTGAATTGGCCACACTAGGTATACTCGAGTAATACCATCCCATTGTTATTGGAGTGCGGACTCGGTCGGAGGTGACATAGTAGACGGAGATTGGAGTGAAGTGGGGTTCTACAGATCTATAAGTGGTTGACGGAGTGTCAACATATATATGATTTGGCTCTAGTGCAAAGAAAGATGTGATCTGCAATTGATTGAACTCGTCGGAGCTCTGTATCCTTAAAACTATATGTGACCTATTTGTTTCTGATTGCTTATTTAATTGTGAATTACTGCTAAATATGCTCTTTATGCATCTGTGTGCCCCTCTTGGGACTTACTGAGCTTATCGCTCACCCTATTTCCTATTTGTTTTCCTTAGCAGGGGCCAGGGCAAGTTTAAAGAAGGTAGGCGATCGAAAGTGGGACGGGTTTGGGATATCTTTTGTGTAGCTTAAATAGTATTGTACCTGAACTGTAGGTTCAGTTAAACTGTTGCTGTACGGACGTGTCAAATGGGATCTACTTGTGTGTGTATTTTGGGTTGTGTAATAAACAATATCTTGGAAAAGCGGTTCTAGCGAGTGAGTTCTGGCGAGAGTTGGGCAGGCAGTCTGCCAAATCCTAGGGTACGCCCTAGGAGGAGGTGGGGTCATCACATTTTGTCAAAATCGATACCTTGAGAACTAACAGAAAAATACGACATGCTAAAAATAATATATAAGAGTATTGTAAATCATTCTCAGTCTTAAGTAATTAACATTTTTTGTCCAAACCAATGATACAAAAAGTATTAATAAGTTTTTCAATCCTGTCATCGACTTTTAAAATTTGACTAAAAAATTAAATCGATCACTTCACAAAAAATAAGATATAAATATGGTGTGTTGTGACAATTAAGAAATCACAAGAAAAGGGCAAGTTTGAAATAAAATTATATTATATTTTGAAATGGTTTCAAATATTACAAAAAGATTAAAATATGAGAGGTGTGTGAGATTTTTTTAAAATTTGATGGTATAAAGTAAAATTGTTTGAAATCTAAGAGGAGGTTTCTGAAATTATACCTTAAAAAAATAAAGAAAAATTTTCATAGTAGGAAAAGCAATTTTGCCGGCTTTTGGGTTTGGAAAGGTGCAACACATCACATAGGAAAGGCTTACCTCGTTGTCTGATCTTGAAGACTGGTTTCCTGTTGTTGGATCATGAACATGACTTGCAGGAACACTTGGATTCGGAAGGTTTATTTCCTCGCCCCTCAGTTGAACAAGATTCCCGTGGTCCAGTGATTCGAACAGCCTCTGAAGAATTATCGTAAACTGATTAATTCGTTCGTAAATTCACGGACCTCTGCTTCTATGCAATCAACAATTCCGTCATTGCTTCCATTTACTAAGACAATAGTCAACTCCTCGAGCTTCTTAAGCTTGTCAGCCGTTCCAGGGGAAAATATCAGCAATGTCTGTCCTGGCTCCAGAATGGGATTGCACGCTTCAAGGGCAAATGAAAACCTCAAGCACCTTAGGCCAAACAAACTGCTAACCTCTTTGGGCAAACAATGGATTGAGGTGCCTCGAATATCAAGAACTTTGAGCTCCTTAAGTTTCATTATTTTAAGTGGAAGCACAGTTAGGTCACCGCAATTGTTGAGGTATAAACTCCGGACTGATGTCAGGTAGGAGATAGAGGGTGGCAATAGTTTTATTCCTGTGCTGTGCAGGTCCAAAACTCGAAGGTTCTGCATGCTTCTGAAGAACGACTCCTCAATGATTCTCAAGTTTGGGTTAAGTTGCAGAAATAGTGTTGATATGCCCTCAGATTTTGGGCTCACTGGTAATTCCTCTAATTGGCTGCGCATCAAAGACACCCTTGTGCCCATCTCCCATTCTTCATCTTTTAGGTGTCTCTCTATCTATGAACCCGACCAGACAAAAGATGTTGCATTTTTCTCCCCAGGGAAAGGTGTTTCAAGTGCAACTCTCCTATAGTTTATTGGCATCTTGACATAGTGTTCAGAGCACTTTTTGTGTTACCCCTTTTATTGGCCCATTGATAGTTATTAGCTACCATTTCTTCTATTAGTTGTTGAGTTTTTTCGGCTGATTTTCGCATAAGGGTTCCACCTGCAGTTGCATCAATATGAATCTTCATAGGATAAGTTTAACTATTATAGAATAGTCCATCGTGTGGACATTTTTGTTGCAACTCCTTCAACCTCTCCCACGTTTGAAATCATGATTCTCTTTCCTTTTGACAAAACTAGTTATATCCTTATGTAATTTAGCCATTTTACTTGGCAAAAAAATTTTATTCAAGAAAGTCTTAGCCAAGTCGGCTCAAGTAGTGAAAGTATATGGTGCATGTGGATTTGGCCATACCTTCATCTTATCTCTTAAATAGAAAGGAACAATTGAAACTTTATAGCATTATCACTTACTCCATTAAACTTGATTATGTCACAAATCTCCAAGAAATTGGCTAGGTGTGAATTTGGATCCTCCTTTGAATTTCCTCAAAATTGTTCTTGTTAAATCATTTGGATCAATGATGGCTTTATCTCGAAGTTATTTGCATTCATCGCTAGCCTAGTAATGCTAGTTTGTGATCCTTTTGTGGTCGGCAAAGCAAAGTCCCTCAAAGCTTAGTGATTGTGAAATTCTTGTTCTTCCACCATTGTTTCAAATAAGTAGTTCAATGGCAATTTCACCAACACTTTCCTCTTGTCAATTTGCTTCTTGTTGTGCAAGATGTCTTAATCTCCTTAATATTTTTTCAATCTTGGGATCTACCGATGTTGCAAACCAAAGAGATTAGCACATGCACTACAAATCACCCAGAAATGAGAAAATTTAGCACAAATTCTATTCACACACACACACACACAATATTAAATTGGCAACGTATATACAAAGAGAATTACAATTAAAACAAGTTTAGATTAATAAAACTTGCTTTTGCCCTAATATGATCTAAAGTCTCTAGCAGCGACGCCAAAAACTTGATGTGGTTTAGGTTTCAAGTTATAAATTTTCAATTATTTTAATAAATTAAAACAAATTTCCTCGATTTTTCGCAAGTATATAGGCCAAACGAGTATAGTGATAATTAGGTGTCAGTCCTATGAGGACTTGGTAATTACTACTGATCCTGTCTTACTTTATTATCTAAACAACCACAAAATTACTTCAATTAAAATTCAAAAGAAAATTAAAGAGGTGGTTTAACTAACTAAAAGTAAGTTTAGGTGGTACAACCATCCCTATATAATAAGCAATAACAACCGCTCCTGAGGGTGGTAGAACAAACACTTTTGGTGGTATGAAAGTGAATTAAAACCGTCGATTAGGGTGGTAGGACCAACCCTTTGGTAGTAATAAGAAAGCAAGTAAAATCAATCGATAAAGTGGTGAAGCCATCCCTTTCAGTTGTATAGAAATTAAAATGAATAATATTGTCCTTGGTTGATCAATCTATGGTTTTGATGATTAATAGGCCAAAATGATGATTTGGGCTAATAATTTTGTGACGATCCCACCTCACCCTAAGGCATACCAAAGGGTTTAGCTGGCCGTCTGCCCAACTCTCGCCGGAACTCACTACAGTCCTCAATCAAATGAACATTATAAATAGATTAAAAGTTATCCACAAGTATATTTAAGTACTTATACCAACCACAAGTCCTTAGAATTCAAATTACACCCAATTTGCACAAGACATAATCTCTAGAAATTTATCCTCAACCAATCAAGCTAATGAGACCTTTGCAAATTGATTTCTTCAATAACTCCAATAAACCATACATAACTTTCATTCTTGCTTACAATTCCAAAAGAGAAAATAAGAAATACAATTAAATTCTCAAATACAAGTTCAACCCAAAAATATACAAGATCAGCAATCCCATGTGCAGACTAGTGCCATCCATGGCTTCTCCTGCTCTCACATCCTGTAAGGAAGACAAACTATAGGGGGTTGAGCTAAAAGCTCAATGAGGTTCCATAAATTCAAGAAAACAAATAAACATTGAAATAACATGGTTTATCAAAGTAGCACTTTTAACAAGTAATCGTTCAAAAGACAATTATCAAAACAAGAAATCTTTCAAGTATTTATTCATTTAACAGTTAACCAATCAAGTATAAGCTGTAAAAGAATACAGTAGCACATAGAGTCAGTAAGTCAGTAGTTAGCAGTCTCCTTATACCTCTAGTAGTAATACTCGAGTAAATCAGCCAGTGTCCTAGTGTTACGGGGTCCCGACCTATTCCACTTCTGGCTCGGGGTTGCCGATAACAAAGGGCGTGGGTCCAGATCATGCAAGGGCCCAGTTCAGCTGATGCGTCCAAAGAATTCACGGCTTACAACATGCGCAATTAACAGTCAACAGCAATACATGTAACAAATAAACTAACATTTAATCTACACGACAAGGCATTTAGTGTAAACACACAAGATACATTCACAACCATTTTATTTGTAAATACTAGGAAATTCTTTGAAATACCTTTGTTAGGACACATTTAAGAGTAAAACACATTTCAGTAAAAGGTACATTTAAGCATAACTAGCAACGAGGAACTCACCCACATAATAGAAAGCCATTTCATTTACCAAAAGAAGTAACAATCCACTTTACGCTAATCAAGTGAAACACGCTTGACAAGTAGTTGAAACACTCATCAAAAGTTAAGTAAGTAGGCAAATTAAGGTTTAGTGCAAATTCAAATAAACTATTGGAGTAGGACACACAAAACATTTAGAAAATAAGGAACACTCACCAAAAGTCTAGTGAGTAGGCAAAATAAAGCTTTCACACGTTTTCCTCGGGTTCCCCTTGAATTCTTCTTGAGCACCTGAGACAAGCATATCCAACGATTACCTAAAACGTTTCACCAAGACCAAGAAATTCCCCCTCTTAACCCTTCTCTCAAGCATCCTCAATTTCTCATCAAATTAAGAGAGAAACCCTCTACGCTTAACCACCAAGTTAACACTTGAGGGAGAGTTCGTAAGTGCTTCATTTGTAAGTCAAAATGTAGCAAGAGTTTTTGATTCCAAAGTTAGCCAAACTAAACCAAAGTAAACATAGTTACTCATTAAATCCAAAATTCATGATTTCAGTCCCAAATCAATCTATAATTATAGTTTAATATAATAGCAAGTCGTTTGAGCAAAATCACGTCAAGAGAATATCAAACGAGGCTGAAACAGTCCGGGCTCCAAATCTTCTGGTTCGAGTTTAAGTTCCAAAGCAACAATTTAAATCAACTTTTAGCCAATGAAAATTCTAGATTTCAACCCCAATTTATCATATAAATATAGCTTAACAACATATAAAATCATTAGGCCAAAATCTTGTTGAAAAACAAGTCAAAAATTTTGAAGAAGTAAGCTAAAATTTCCAACTAATGTTTGGCCAGCAGAGGCTAATTTCCTTGAAATTTTAGGCAACAAAATAGCCATTAAAACATGTATATCTCACTCATAACCCTAAGGGTTTCATCAATCATTAGCCCTTCATAGAATCAAACACTTAGTAAATGTTAAGATCCTTGGGAAAGGTAATCAACAAACTATTAATTTTCTGCTACCTCTGAGTGTTTTAATCATAACTGGAGCTACAAATATCATATTGAAATGAATCTTATGGCGTTTCGAAGAAAATACATAAGGATACATTTTTTATGAAGACATTGAAAGTCAAATCTAGCATTTTCATGGTCAGAAAGTGAAATCACAGAAACAACAGAAATCTATTGGGTAAAACTGGACATTTGGGTAGTCAGGGGTATTTTGGTCATTTTGTGTGCTACAGTGATCATATTGTGCTGAAATTTTATGGGTGGAAAACCAACTCAATTTCCTACAACTTTCATGCTTTGAGTAAGAGCTAGATTGGACTTTATCATGGACGAAATGTGCAGATCAGTTTGGTGTGAAACTGTGAATTTCCAGCAAAATCTGCTCTAACCTTCAAGTAATCTACTAGCTCTTCCATAAAACTAACTTAGATCCTGAAGATATAACAAATTTCATGGCTAAAATTTAAAAACCAAGGCTGTGATTGAAGGTTACCTCAAGATATAGCAAGATTGAGCAAAATTTCACCACAACTTTTCTCCTAAGGTTTCTTCCTTGCAAATCCTCCAAGAAAGGCCAAAGATCTTCAAGTTTTCTTGGTGATTTCCTCCACAATCTTCAAGATCAAGAAGAAGGAAAACAAAAGGCAGCTTTCTTTATCTCTCTCTTTCTCTCTCTCACTCTCGGATCTCTCTCCCTTGCTCCCTCTCTCACTCGACTACAGCTTGAAGAAGAAATAGCAAGATGAAGCTCTCAAATGGAGTGTTCAAGGTGAAGAAGAAGAAGAAAAACAAAGCTCAAATCTCTCTCTTTTTCTCTCTCTCTACTTCAGCCCTCTCTCTCTCTCTTATCCTCTCTTGGTTGCTAAAAAATGAAGAGAAATGGAAGCAAGAAGAAAGGGATAAGGAGACAAAAAGCTTGGCAATCCCTGTTTTAAGGAAAAGTGGTCAACACCACTTTATGTCGCGTGCGCGATACTTCTTGTTTTTACTGGGTTTTCTTCTTCCGGCACTGCCCTACCATAAATATATCTTGATTAAGTCACTACATGCGCTCGGGGTCATCTTAAAACTAACTCTCATGTTGGTACTCAAAAATTTTATACTTAAAGCTAGCTGAACAAAAACTGGATAATTAGTTCATAAAAATTCAACTAACTGGAAAAATGATAACTTCAAAAATAAAAACACTGATAATTTAGTAAAAACAAATAAGATAATAATAATAATTATTATTATTTATTTTTTTGAAAAAGAATAAAATTTTGAAGCCCATCACATCCTCTCCCCCTTAAGAGAATTTCGTCCTCAAAATTCATGCCTTCCTCCACTTCAGTCGACCCCAAAGTTTGTTGACCAAAAAGAGCATACGTTCTAGATGGCACCCATGGTCTGTTTCTGTCTTCAATAATTTGTTGCGAATTTGTTCCATTTCCTTGTCGAGTATTACTTTCTCGCGGCTGCTTCCTTGGGCAATCGTGAATTCGATGGTCGCCACTTCCACATCGTAAACACTTCCACGCTTTCACCCAACAGTTTTCTTCAGTGTGATTCCCTTTTCCATAGTATCCACAAATTGGTTGAAGAATTGAGGGTTGACTTCCTTGTAGTGTTTCCTTTGATTGGTCTCTCCTTGTTTGAGTTCCTTGTGACAAAGCTCCTTCTAGTTGCTCCATCCTAAGAGAAGAAAAAGGTGGTAGTCTTATCCTACCAGTTCCTTTTCCGACTTTTGGTGGCGGTACGGTCTCTCTAGAAGCCTCACGGGAACTACCACCAGGTGTATCTCTCTTTCGTATGTGCAAGACTCTCAGTTGGGATTTCGTAATCTCAACCCTTTGGGTTTTTTCAAGGGCATCAGTAAATGTCTCAAGTTGGGCTACTGCAAGGGCATCTTGAATTTCTAAGTTTAGTCCTTGAATAAACTGCTTTATTCGCTTTCGCTCTGTAACCACTAGTTCCAGGACAAATCTAGACAGTTTAGTGAATTGGGCTTCATATTCTGCCACACTTAAGGTTCCTTGCCGAAACTTTATAAAATCATCTTCTCTCTTTTCTTGGACTAGTGGTGGAAGGAACTTTTCATTAAATTCTTGTACAAAATTCATCCAAGTTCTCGGAGTTTGATTCATTTCCCACTTGTTTCTTATGACATTCCACCAAGTTCGAACTACCCCTTCAAGTTGGAACACTGCAAAGGTTACTTCTCTTTCCTTTGAATAATCCAAGGCGTCAAATATATTTCTTATATTCTCTAACCAGTTCTCAGCAGTTTCAGGGTCAGGACCCCCAGAAAACTTCGGTAGGGAAAACTTTTGAAATCTCTCTAAGGCTCTATCTTCCCCTATCCCTTGATTCCCAGGTTGATTCACTTGCCCAACTCCGTGGCCTTGTTGAGGTACGAAACGTTCTAGTAAGTCCGTCATACGAGTTAAAACTAAAGCCACTTGATCATCTACCCCAACCCTTTGCTCGGCATTTTGGTTGACGGCGGATTCTCTATCTCTACCTTGATTTTGAGATTATCGGGGTCAACGTCCACGTCGTCCCGCAGCTTCCATTCTCACAACTGATCTATGTGTGCATATATAAAAGCTCACTAACCATGATGATCTACGCATGCATACATACAACAATTCTCAAAGATATACAAATAGAACCAGATACTCAGATAACATTTTCACAAGGAACACATTCACAGTTAACATTAGATATAAACCAATCTCAATCACATCGCATGCTGATACAAAATTTAGGGCTAAACAATCCATAACGCAAGTTGAAACCAAGTATCAGTGTGAGGGCCACAAAATTCTGTTTTTCTGAAAATTAAATAAAAATATTTAAATTATGTTTATTCACTAAAATATTGGTGAATTTATACTTTGAATTATTATTTTTTAATTTAGAGAATTTTTCAAGAATTATTTGCCGGTGTTTGGTTTCGGCTAGTTTAAACGTCAATTTTTGTTCCGAGACGTAAATAGTGACTTTAAGGTGGAACCGAGTATATGTAGAGATATTACAAAGATGTATTTAAGGTTGGACAGTGTCAGAATGAGATAAACCAGTAAAAGTTAGAATGTCGCGCATCAACACGACAAAAAGTGGTCATTTGACCACTTTTCCTTAAAATAGGGATAACTACATTTTTTGTCCCCTTAAAAGCCTTGTTTCTTGCTTCTTTTCACCCTCATTTTTCAGCCACACTTGAGCTTAGAGAGAGAGAGAGGCATCCGAACTTGGAGAGAGAGAAAAGAGAGATTTCCCAAGCTTTCTTCTTCTTCTTCTTCTTCCTCATTTTCCTTGCACCTTGAACATCATTTGAAGGCTTCATCCCACTCATTGTTGCTGCTCATTCCAGCCATGTGTGAGGGAGAGAGAGATGGAAAAACTTCATCTTGTCAATTTTCTTGCTTCTTGAAGAACTTAAGAGGTCAAGACATCAACTCTTCATCTCTTCTTCATTTTGTTCCTTGAAACTCCATTGGAGAGAGAGTCTGAACTTGCTTGTTTTTCTTCTTGTCAAAACTGAGCTAGAGAGAGAGAGGAGGAGGGCCGAGAGTGAGAGGGAGAGCACGGAAGAGAAAAGGGTTATCTTGTTCTTCTTCTTGTCTTGAAGCTTGGTGGAGGAAAACACCAAGAACCAAATAGATCCTTGGCTAATCTTGAAGGATCTCGAGGTGTCGAAACTTAAAACATCATCTGTGGGTGGAACTACGTTAGATCTTCGTTGATCTTGCTAGATCTGAAAAGATCTTGAGGTATAATCCTTAAAACTCTTAGCTTTAACCTTATTAGCGGTAGATTTGTTAGATCTATGGGTTATTTTGCTAAGAATGCTTATGTATGAAGCATTTGAGTTGGGCTCTTGAATTCCCAACTTAGGTAGCCGACTTGAGGTGACTTTTAGGTAGCGGACTTGAGGACCTGATTGTGGTTGTGTTTTTTGTTTATGAGATGAGTGTATTTTATGGTTAGAAAGTAGTATTTGTTATTGAAAATTTTAAAGGAGAAGAGTGAGAGTTGGCCGAACCCAATGCCTGGAAATTTTGACACTTGATTTCGAAATTTTGTGATGTTTCATGGTTAGATTTTGCCTAAATAAATGTGTATTATATTCGTTTATGAGTATATGTTTCAATAGAGTTAAAATCTTGAACTTTAATGGTGAAAAGTTGAGTTTTCACTAATTTTTGGATAGATATGCTATTTGGACAGATTTGAGGGTTTTGAAGTGTTTTATCTATTTTTCATAAATTTTGAACATTGAGATTTGGTGAAAATTGTTTTAAACATGTGTTAAATCCTTGATTTAAATTAGTGTTGAATTTAAACTAGAAGGGGTGATTTTCGAGGTGAAAGACCTCACTTTATGTCTTTGTTCTAAAAATTTAGAAGTCACGAGTATGGAGTTCCTCGAGAGAGTATTTTGTTTAAATGATGTGTCGATTTGAAAATGGAATCTTTTATGATGAATTTCGACTCGAGTGACTACTTTTTCACTCAAGCAAAATTAGAGGAATTTTGGGAAGAATTTGGATAACATAAATGAATAAGCTATTTGAGTTTAGTTTCGCTATTTGAAGGGCGAAACTTATTTCATCTTTTATTTGATCATAGGAAGTGGGGAAGAGTTTGAACCAGATCCTAACTTAGATTGTCAGCTGTGATTAATTGGTGAGTGTTCCAACTCCTTTTCAAATGAAAATCTTGCTATTGTTTGCCAAGGAATGATTTGATGAAGTGATTTACTGTTATTTTCAAGGAAAAATGCTTTTACAAGTGAAATAATGTATGAAGAGTTTGTGACTTTCCAAGCATGCCATTTGTCTTAGTTCGCAAATACTAAATGAGATGGTGATTTATTTATGTGATTTTGAAACTGTGACTAGAAATGAATTATATATTGAATATGTGTTGTGTTGTGTTGTGTCGTGAATTTTGATTTGTGTGTGATAAGCGGAAGTATGTACCACACTCTAATGAGTGGTAGGTGCCTCTCATCCCACCATATGTGATAAGCAGAAGTATGTACCACACTCAATGAGTGGTAGGTACCTCTTATCCCACCTGAATCTTAACTTTGAATAAGTCGATTGGAGCAATGTCTCGTCGACCATATGTGATAAGCAGAAGTATGTACCACATTCAATGACTGATAGGTACCTCTCATCCCGTGTGAATCTTAACTTTGAATAAGTCGATTGGAGCGATGTCTCGTCGACCATATGTGATAAGCGGCAGCATGTACCACGCTCAATGAGTGCTAGGTACCTCTCATCCCGCCTTAATCCTAACTTTGAATAAGTCGATTGAAGCGTTATCTCATCGACCATACATATTGAGTGGTAGTATGTACCACACTCTTATGAGTGGGAGGTACCTCTCATTTCGTCTCAATACCTTAGGTGTGATTAAATCTGAACGGTAGTATGTGTCACACCCAATCAGAGTGGTAGGCACCTCTCATCCCGTCTTAGTACGATTGATTTGATTAAAGTGAATTGTTTGTTTAATTATTATCCGAATGCTGAATTGAGTAAAATAAATTTCTCTGAAAAGATTTACCCTTGTTTTAAGTTAAATAAGACATGATTTATTGTTGTTCTACATGAAATGCTTTGCTCATGATTTGAGTGTTTTACAAAAGTGCTATTTGATTCAAATGTTATGATTTTGACCAAATGTGAATTTGCTCATTTTTCGAGACCTCACTGAGCTTTTAGCTCACCCCAAAAATATTTTTTTCCCCTTCATAGGGTTCGAGGCAAAGGAAGCTTCTAGGGACTTACTAGTGTGACTGGCTGGATTACCTCTTATTCCATTTGGGTATATTATTTTGATGTCTTGTGAAATGTATTTATGGCATTGAAGTAATTGGGGAATAACATCTCATGGTTGTAATATTATTTTTGAAATATTTGGAATTATAAGTATTGGAGATTAACTTATGAGATTTATGGTTATGTTATTATTTGGAAGTACATGGATGTAATGGTTGGAGTTTTATTGTAATTATTAAAGGCTGGCACTGAGATTTGTTTGAGGATTGTAGTGAGTCCCAGCGAGAGCCGGGCAAGCAGTCCCCTGATACCTTAGGGTACACCCTAGGGAGAGGTGGGGCTGTCACAGGTGGTATCAGAGTTTAGGCTTCAGATCTCTGTAGTGTATCCTAGATTAGAAGTTTAGGATACCGGACTGTGGGATTAATTTGATTGTTACGTGAATTGGAGAACCTACTGTATCCTAGTGATTAAAGAGGATTTGTCACTTGAGAGTTTCTTATATGGGATTGGTGGAAACAAAATTGAAGAACTAGGTAATGTTACATTGAAGTGAAACATTATGTGAGAGATTATAGTAAAATTGACTAAGACTTGAATGATCACTGTACTTGTAAGAATGGAAGAAATCGGGGCGACTATCGGTATTTGCTATAGAAGTAAGATATTGAAAATTATTAGTTGATACCTTATGTGATGGTTTTTAGCTAAACCAAAAGAGGTTTCAAAAGAATAAAATGCATTTTTTTACTTGTTTAATTGTTGGAAATTTTTCACCTTAAAGTTTAAAAGAAAACTGAGATGCACTAGTTTTATTTTC
Organism: Gardenia jasminoides; assembly: GCA_013103745.1. NCBI lineage: Eukaryota > Viridiplantae > Streptophyta > Magnoliopsida > Gentianales > Rubiaceae > Gardenia > Gardenia jasminoides. Next base: position 9,715,820 of record CM023097.1, on the reverse strand, counting down.
CAACAGATGGTTGAAGATGACACATATGTGTTTTTAATACTCTATAACATGTCGATCTTGACATGTGTGTGTTAATTCTACTATAGTTTTGAATTAAGAGTTGGAAAGAAATTGATGAGTTTGTTAGATTTCCATATACTGGGTCTGAGAAGAAAGTTGAAGTTTTCTAACTGTGTCTTTCAATTCTTGATTATAAATTTACATATTTTCACACATGAATTTGGCCATGCTTGAATAAGAAAATTTTGAGTTTTGAAAGAATTATGAACTTACATTCTAGTAAGGTAAACCCTGATCTTGAAAAGAATTTTGTAACTTCAATAGCTCTGGTTATGTTTTCAAAAGCTTGTTTTGAAAATTGAACACACAATTCAGGTATAAGGATTGAGAAAATAGAGTGAGCGTATCTGAGAACATGCAGTTAGTGTGATTGGGGATCAAGAATATACTAGTGATTTTGTGAATAGTTTAAGAGATCAATAACTGTGACGATTGAAAGGGGAGACCACTATGGGAATGGTTTGACCGCTGGGTGTATTCTTGCAGTAGATTGTGTAATCTACTTGGTATGCCAGGCAGGAATGAGAATTGAGTTGATTGACCTCTTGGGTGGCCAACCATCAGGTGAATTGACTTCCTTCTTATTTTGGTGCTTGAAAGTGTGTGTTATCAGGATATTAGTGTTGGATTTCTGTGGTTATCTGGTTTCATTATGAAGTGAACTAGCACAATATGACACTCAACCCTAACAGGGGTAGAGAGGTTGGAAGTTGGAGTACCAAGTACCCCCTTTCTGAGAAAACCACTAGATGGTTCTCGTCCCTGTATTTGCATGCTTGCATAATTGTTCTAACTACATTTCTTTACTTGGTTCTATTTGTAAATGTGATGTGACTTGATGTGTTTCCTTTGAAAATGAGTGTACTTCTGTGACATACTTGAGTACTCCTTCTCTTGTTATGAAGATATAATATATTTTTGGTTCCGCCGGAAATTCCATCTGCTAATATTTTATTTTTTACATTTATCTTAAACGTTGGCCCTCTAAAAGATCATGGACTGTAGAAAGAGGGGACGGGGCCGTGGGAGAGGGTTTAGACAACCCCAAAATATGGGAGGTGATGATGAATATGCCGACATGCCTCCCACATTTTACCTAATGGAGAAATCACTACTAAAAAAGTGGGTTTTCATAACGCCACTAAAACAGTGACAAAAAACTTAAAAAACCGTGACAACATACAATTGTAATGGACTAATCACAGTTTTAGAGGTGTAACCATTGCAGGCGTTACAAAAAAATTAATCACAATCCTCTGATCATGACAAAAAATATCTGTCACAGATTTGCCACAATTTCGACACCATGGCCAAAAACCATTTGTTATAAATACTTTGACTTTTTATCACGATTTTATCACAGTTTGAAATGAGTGACAAATTTTTTTGCCACAATTTTGTCACAGTAGGAAGTAAGTGGAAAATGAATTGTCATGGTCATAAAACCATTACAATTAATGGTTTATTATTATGTATAGAGGATCATGGTAGAAATATTTTTATTTCATTTATAAATATTTCTATATTAATTATATTCCTAATTAGAAGTTACTGCACATTCAAGCATCTCATATAACTTTAAAATACAGAAGATCTGATTTACTATAATAAACAAATTCGCTCTGATCATAATAATATGTCAATAAAAAACAGCTCAACCCTTAATATTCTTCCAGTAATACCTTCAAATCCCAATAGCCATAAAATCATTTATTATCATAATCGATTCATCTATAAGTTTCCAATGAAATTGGCTTAACTAAATGTCAATAATATAAATAATGAAAAATCAGCTGAAATGCCAATGTTCATCACATTCTAATTATTTGAAATAACACAATAATGTTTGAAGAAAGCATTTCTTAATATTGTCCTTCAACAGAAGATAATATTCAACTCCAACTGTAGATTCATCTCCCCTCACACCGAATCTTCATTATCTTCATCCTGAAAAGAATAAATAATTATATATGAATGAAAAACAATATACCAAATAAAAGTGTATGATTTCAATTTGTATATATAGATTAAATACCAAAAAAATTGTAAATTAAAAATTTACACCCAATTATTTTGTTTTCCTACCTTTTGAGCGTTAATTTTATAAAACAAGCTAGCTAGGTATGTTGAGTTTGAAATCTTCAACTTTCAAAAGTAAATATAGCAGAGTTCGATACTCATAACACTTTTCATTTAACTTACCATGTTTCCCCGACATGAACATCATCAATTCAAATTTTGAGATAAATGCTTGCCTTGATCATGTTCATCAATGTTATGCGCACCTAAAATAGAACTAAATTAAAAACTTTATACAATTGAGAAAAAAAAAGACATGATAGTATTTTTTTTACCTGATGAACACCTTTAGTGTATGCCATTTGGGTTGGAGGAACCATTATACATCCATTACTTTGCAATCGAGTATTGAGAGAATCAATTTGAGGCGCATATCTAATATCTTCTGTCCATACTTTTGCTCATAGAAGTCTTCAACTTTATTGAGAATTAATGTCATGTAATCATCAGAAAGTTGATGCTTTGAACTTGTTTTACCGAAGTATTGAGAAGGAGAAGGACCTAAGCCTATAGTTCTCACATAGCCTCGGCATTACGGACCCATAACCTCTCGAATATCGTTGTCTCACCTCCATTGTTTGTTACGAGATAGGAATTTGAGAAAGTTTCTCTCTGAATTGACCCTATAAAATAATAACAATGATTATAAAGCAAACCATAAGACATGGTTATGTGAAACAGACTAAAGATGTATTTTTATTTACAATAAGCGTGGTGCTTCATCATCCTTTGGAACACCATCCGGACCCGTTGAGTTCTAATATATACTGAGAGTTGATCGATATCTTGACCTTTTTCTTTCATCTGAAATGCAATAAATATGAATGCAAGTTATAAAGTTCATAATCTTCTAAATTGGTATCACACCATTGAATAATGTTGTTAAGTAGCATACCTCTTGCCGAATAACAGCATGTGGTGTTCTACCAGTCCTATGTGCAGGACCATGCATTGCTCTATTCTTCTTGTTTTGATCAGCAATTGTCTTTTATTAAAATTTAGCATTGTTAAAATTGAAGATAAGCAGGTAATAATAAACTAATATATTAATTATGTAACAAAATACTAGATATAAATTATACCAAATTTTTACACTAACCAAGAAATATATTTTAATTCATACCTGAATTTCCTGTAAACTCCAATACTGTACAAGTATTTTCCAATGTTCAGGTTGAACTCGAGTAGGAACGTTAGCCAAGGCCTCCTCCTTACTCTTGCCAGTAAATAATTTTCTTTTCAAATAACTTTTCCAACTTCTCCATTTCTCATCAAGTGACTTCATGCAATTATTTTTATATGCAGGAGGACAAACTGCAATTGCCTATATCAAAATAACAATTGATATAAATTATTTGAGGCAATAAAACAACAAATACAATATTTGCTTTAGATGTTTATACCTGAATATCATCCCAAATTGCATCCAATGTATTTTGTGGTATATTGTTCCATGCTGCATATGTAAGTGGAAGGATTTCGCTGTTGCGTGCCAACTTGCTAAGGTATTTCATAAATTCATTTCTATCCGGTCCAATTGGTTGCATCTCTTCATTGAATTGTAGAACATATTTAGTTCCTGGTTCTGGATTTGGACATTTAGTTGGGCCTCTTCCTCTCTTTTTTGGGTTTTCTTGAATATCAAGCAAAACCAATAAACATTGAAAAATGAATTATTTAGTAAAACAACTAACAAACGTTTATTAAATGCAAGGAAAGTTAAACATCAAAAAAGATAAACTAAGTTATATACCTGTAACAAGTGTATTAGGCACATCAATATTTTGTTCGGAACTAACTTGTGTAGATTGATTGATGTTAACTTCAGAACCAATAACCATAGGCCCCATTTCAGTAGCATTAGATATAATATTCAATCCATCACCAACAAACTGTGTGCTTGATCCAGGTAAAGTATTAATATTTGTAACCGTTGTACCAATGCCAACAGAATTAGATGTGCCATGTGCAATCTGACAACTAAATGCAGCATTGAGATTTTGATGTATAGATGTAGTAGTAGTAGCTTGTGGAAGTGATGAACTACTGAGAATAGGGCGAGATGTAATACCCAATAGATCAAATAAATTGGCATCACTCATGTGCAACAAACTAGAAGTATTACTCACACCCCGAGAAATAGGAGGTTCTCCTTCGAGTGAATCTGATGTTGAAGAAGTATTAAGACTTTGTAATTGAGAAGAATCTGATCCTGAGATTGGATGAGGTCGAGTTGGTGGACGACGTTGTCCAAATCTACTAAAAACTCGAGGTACTGACTCTGGTTGTAATTCTTGTCTAGGCAAAGTAATGCCAGCTGTGGCATTTAACTTATCTTCCATAGTTGCACCTCGAACTTTTTTTTTCGTCATGACAATCTGCTTAGACAAAAAAAGTAAAATAAGCATTATTTATGAAAGTAATGAGTAACCTAATAAATAAAGTACAAGGTCACACTATAGTTTCCTAAAAAATTAACTTGCATCAGTGATGCCTGTAATTCATGCAAAATACATTTAGTGAGCAGCTTACAAAAAGAGTAGGAGTAAACATCTATTCTCTGTTACCACAAAATCCATATATTGGATTTACTTTCTGATAGTCTACACAAGAAAAAGAATATTAAGCACTCAAGTACTTGAATTCAAGCTCAATTGATGTTCACCTAAACTGATGAAACTATAAAAAGTCACATATAAGCAGTAGAATAAAACTCCATCCATAGGCCAAAGTAGCCAATTCAAGTAGTGATTCTGTTTTATAACCAATATGAATTATGATGGGACATAACAAACTTAAAAACAATGATTTCCTAGGATTTGAGTAGTTCACTAGTTCCACAGAAAAAGATAAGGATCATTAAAGCTGTGAGGAGCCAAAAGCAAATATAAATCTTGGCATCGAACATCATGGCATTGTAATACTATGAGCATTTACTAAACACAACGTAAGCTGACTCACAAGAAAGCTAAGTGAAATAACAAGCATAACTAAGATAAAACTACAAAAACAAATTCAATTCTACACGAGAAAAAGAATATTAAGCACTTTAATATTTTTTTAATCATAGGAAAAATAAATATTTTATAATAAAATTTATAGTAGTGATAACTCCATTGAGATGCTATATATCATAACCCTCTCCCATTTCCATATCATTCGATTATCCAGCGGCTCTTCTTCTTGTTGCACCCAAATATTCTCCTCCTCATGAATAGCAACATTCTCATCCAGCCTTTGAAAGGTTCAAATTCTGGTACACTAAAATCTGAGTTAGAAAGTTCCCTCGGAGTCATTTTCATCACAACTTGCCAATCAGAATCTATTGGATCAGGCACATAACAGACTTGCTCTGCTTGAGTTGCCAGTATAAATGGTTCAGCATCTCTAACATTGTCTCTGTACATTAAGTAATTCAAGTTCACCAAGGTAAATTTGAACACATCTTCCCTCTTCCCTCTGTGATTATCAATCCAATCACATTTGAAAAGAACAAATTTCAATTGACTACTATATCTTATTTCAATGATATCAGTCAAGACTCCATGATAGACAACATTCCCAATAGCTGGATTCTTGTCTTTTCGACTTGCATAACTTAGTGTTTACTGCTCTAAGGTTACTCCACTATTTTGAGTAGTTTTACCAGCCTCATTACTCTTAATTCGAAATCGAAAGCCATTAACAATATAGGACTTGAACCTCCTCCCATCCATGTCTGGACCATTAGACAATGCTTTGATTTCATTTGAAAACTCCACAGTTAAACGATTGTCTTGAACCTGCATTGTATGATCTTTCTTAATATAAAATTATAAAATAAATTAATTTGTACTAAATGATTAATATAAGCCTACTTACATATTGTTTAAACCACCCAAGGAACCTTTCATTGTGAATTCTCGAATGTGATGATCACTACAAGTGGCATTTGACTTTTAAGTTACGTAATATGTATCGTAAAAAAGAAAAAAAAAAGTCAGAATCTTATATTTGTCAACTAAACAATCATTGGATTAAATATTCAAGTTTGATTATATAAAATACATACCTAAGAAAAGGCTGTACAACTTCAGTGTTCGTTAAAACATATTTATGAGCTTGTTCCCATGTAACTCTATCAAAAGTAACATCTTCACCCTTTCCTAAAGCACGACCCTCTCCAATTCCTTGATTTTGCATTCTAGATGCTTGTTTAGATTTAACATTTACATCATCCAGACATCTTGTGCAAAAATTCATGCATTCTTCCATCAAGTATCCATTGGCAATTGATGCCTCTGGATGAGCACGATTACGAACATATCGTTTTAATGTGCACAAGTACCTATTTCAGACATGAAATATGTCAGCATTAGAAGGATCAAGCAAATCAACAAAAAAAAAGTGTAAAACTCACCTTTCAATTGGGTACATCCACCTAAACTGAACAGGTCCAGCCAATATAGCTTCTTCAGCTAAATGTATAGGTAAATGTTCCATGCTGTCAAAAAAAGATGGAGGAAAAATCTTCTCCAAATGACAAAGAGTGAGGGCAATTTGATTTTCCATGTTCTCTAAGTCAATCACTCGATTCGCCTTCAAACAAAGTTGCCTAAAGAAGTTACAGCTCAATCAATGGTTTGACTATATGTTTAGGCAATACTCTTGAATAGCTAATGGAAATAATTGTTGCATCATAACATGAGTATCATGACTCTTCAAACCAGATATGGTTCTATCTCGCAAGTTAATACGTCTAGATATATTTGATGCATATCCATCAGGAACTTTCACTTCTTTTAACACTTTTAAGAACAGGTATTTGTTATCTTTGCTCAAAGTGTAACAAGCAGGTAGTATGATTGTTTTCCCATTTACTTTCGAGGATGCAATGATTTTGATTCCCATTTCTGCAGATCCGGCGAGCTTATATGATCCCTTGATTTCGAGAAACATTTAATAATGTATGCATAAGATTGTCACCAAAATTTTTCTCAATATGCATCACATCAAGATTATGTGGGAGCAAATTATCTTTCCAATAAGGAAGCTCCCAAAAAATGCTTTTTTTCTTCCAATTGCCAGTAGGAGTAATTTTTGGCTGTCCCACCCATCTTTTTATAAGGTCATCTTCCTTGTACTCTGTCAACATGTTACTCAGTTGGTGTAGTACTTCATCGCTGGACATTCGGGTAGGTTTACACTCATATTCTCTTTTTCCATCAAAAGAGACCTTATCCTTACGAAACTTGTGATTTGTAGGCAAGAAACGTCGATGACCTAAATAACATTGCTTCAAACTGTGATTCAACCATTGAGAACGAGTTTTACTCCCACATACTGGGCATGCCAATGCGCCTTTAGTGCTCCATCCAGACAAAATGGCATAGGCAGGAAAATCATTAATTGTCCAAAGCAAAGCTGCACGTAGTTTAAACATCTGGTTGGTAGAAGCATCATAAGTAAGTACACCATCATTCCACAATTCTAATAATTCTTCTATAAGAGGCTGTAAGTACACATCTATCCGTTGACTAGGAGCTTTAGGACCATCAATAAGAGTGGACAGGATAAGAAAAGATTGTTTCATGCATAAAGTTGGGGGCAAGTTATATGGTATAAGTGCCACAGGCCATGTGCTATGAGGATTAGACATCAATCTAAACGGATTAAAACCATCAGCTGCCAACCCAAGTCGAACATTACGACTATCAGTAGCAAATTCAGAATTTTTCTCATCAAAAAACTTCCAAGCACGAGAATCAGCTGGATGTCGTTGAAGACCATCATCAACTCTTTTCTCAACATGCCATTTCATAAGTGAAGCAGTCTTTGATGACATAAAAAGCTTTTGAAGTCTTGGTTTCAAGGGAAAATACCTCATTTGCTTGGCAGCTAATTTTTTACCCTCTGATTTGTACCTTGATGTTTCACATACCGGACATTGATCACGATCCTCATACTTGCCACGGAACAAAATGCAATTGTTGGGACATGCATCAAATGTTTTATAGGTAAAACCCAAGTCGTCAATAAGTTTTTTGGCATCATAGCAGGATTTGGGAAGTTGTGCATAAGGGAATGCCTTCTTCAATAACTCAAGAAGTTCAGTGAATGATGTGTCTGACCAACCACCTAGAACTTTCAGATGTAATAGGTGAACAATAAAGGATAACTTTGTAAAATGCTCACATCCGGGATATAGTTCACATTCAGCATCCTGTAAAAGTTTTAGGAAGTGCTTCGTATCCTCATTAGGCCCATGAAATTGTTCATCTTCAGATGGATTACCCCTACCAAGGTTATAATTCTCGTTTGAGAACCCAAATGCATCATGCACCATGCCAACCATGTCGTCTCCCATGTTTGAATGAGTTGCACAATTTGAATTATGCATTGTTTGTTCAGAGGCATGTGTTTCTCCATGGGAAGTCCAAACAAAATAATTATCCGTAAATCCATATATAATTAAATGACCCTTAACAGCCTCTTTTGACAAAAAGTACCGATTATCACATTCTTTACAAGGACAATAAATTGCTGACTGTTCAACTTTACTTTGATATGCAAACTTCAAAAAGTCATCAACTTTACTTCTATAGTAGTTAGAAGTTCTCTCTCTTAAATACATCCAACTCCTATCCATGCCAATTATTATTCTTTCCAAAGGAAGCCTAAAAATAGTGAACATGAGTTAATAGCCTTTACCATAGTCAAATAATATAGGTTAATATATATGCATATGACAATAACAAATAAATAAAATGATTTAGTGTTTATCGGTTGGTATGGTTCACGAATATCTTAGGAAATGAAACAAGTACATATTACCTCTATTTTTCACCAGAATGTATCTTCTTTACTTCTGAGTTCTTGAATCCTTTTTGCTGAGTCTAGTTTGAATAGCGTATATCTAAGGAAAGAGAAAAAAAAGGTACATATCAGAATTCCTGAATCTTTTTTGCTGTAAGTTCAGATATAACTTCAGAAAAAAATTGACAATGTTCCTTTAAGCTTTTAACAATGACAAGAAAAAAGAGCGTGGCACGATTGGATGGTAGTTCTTAATACTAGTAAACCCAAGCATGCATATTATAAACAAATGGGGTGTGGAAAAGAAACCATTAATTTAGCAAGGTGCTGAATCCTTTCCACTGTGTTGAATTTTGGAAAGTATTAAAGAATCCCAGAAGAAAAAACAAGGTATAGTAAAAAGGAAGGGAAAATATATATATATATTTAGGTTCAAAATATTCTTTGGACTTGTGGGCTGTGGTAGCACTGGTAGTAGAGTCTACGCTTTGAAAGCAATAACTAGGAAGGTGGCATAGGTACCACCGTAAGGCATGCTGCAGTGCAACTTTTGGCTGCTTTTTGTTTGAGACTATTCTACGCTTTTGGTAAAGAGAAGAAAACTATCTACTGCCTTGTATATGAGAAGATCATCCATGATTCCATCCAGCAAAAAACATATAAAGTGCGTTGAAGATTTTAACAAAAGTGGGTAGTTCTTGGTATTCTTAAAAGAAGATGGGGAATTTTATTGCACGAGATTTGATGTAATCATACATTAATTATGCAAAAAAGTGACGGTAACATTTCAGGATATGAAAGCAAGAAATAAATAAAGTAATTAGCAGGCTTATTGATGTTGATCCCGCTGTGTGATTCATGGCCAGTCTTGGCTCGTACCACAATCAGCCAGAAAAGAAAGGTGCATAGATTTGCTGGAGCTACCATAATCTTATGCACAATTATAAATATTTTCATTCACACATTTCATCAAACACCTTTTAGACATTATTTTTATAGCTTTAGAAGTGTAATTAGCATTTCAAGACCCACGTAAACAGATAGCACCCATTGAATAATTTAATCACAAACACAAAATTCAACCAAAACTCAATTCAAAACTTACCTATTAGAGCTGTTGTAATCTTATCGTAAGCAGTAGCATGATCACGAAATTTCCTGGAGCACTGGTTCTCTACTGATTTTGATGGATTCCAATTGCAGTAATAGAATTCGAGTTGAATGAAGCACTCATCATGGAATTTGTGCGTATAATCAGATTCAATATCTAAGGAAAAACAAAAAAAGAAGGAAAGAGAATGGAAAACCAATTGAGTTGTAGGAGGCTTATTCTTATCTTCATATTCTGAGTCAGGAAATTAGGAGTATACGGTGGGAGAGTTCTAAGGAAAGTGGAGAGATATATTTGGCATATAAAACTGCATAATTCTATAAAAACTGTAATTGATTTGGCGCTCAAACTAATGCGCGCCATTGTCATTACTTTTCAAACACCTATGTTGTCCATTTTTCCTCTTTTTTTTTTTTTGCAAAACAAAAAAACCAAAAGAATTCTTAAGTTATTTTCTAAATAATATGTAAAACTTGGCTACACAATGCATTAGGCATCTAGAGTTTTGTTTAGCTATGTATTTGAAGCAATTGAGTGTTAATGGGTTGTACAATGATGTTATCAACTATTATATGATAGTTTAGATTAAGTATTAATACTATTGAAGAAGTACTCTTTAATTAATATTTTCTTTACTTTGTAATCAATATAACAATGTAAAATAATTTTGGTTTTGTCAATTATCTTGTAATATCACCATTAACTATTTGATCAGTATCAAAATTCTTCATTAAATAGCCTTAATCTAAACTTGAAACTTTCTCGATTGATTACAATTTAGTGTCAGTTATTTGTGCCTAATCTAGACTAAAAATTGTTAATTAATATGTTTTTTCCTATTTTTGAGTATGCTTACTCTTAACTTGATTTTGGCTAGTAATTAAGAAGAGGACTAATTACAAAATAGCATACTATTAGTCAAATATATGATCAAATAAAATAACCAAAAAAAACCTGATAAAACCTATAATTAATTAGATATATATACCTTAGTATTAGCATAAAATCATACATTAAAAATTCATTCTGACTCATTGCTTAATGTATCTAATCTCTAATACAAAGAAAATCATATTTTTTCTCTCTCACAACTTATAACTCCCAAATTAAGTGAAGAGGAAGCTCAAGTCATAGTCTCGCTCATTGTAATCTCCTTATTTTAGTCAATTAATTTACAGGAATCAGTATCAAATGTATATTATATTCACGTTAGCATACAATTGATGATTCGGTTTGTCTTATGTATATCATACTAAGTTTATATTTTAAATTATTTTTTTGCCCCATATTTGTATCTTTCCTCTAATTTCATGATTTTGATTTAACTAAGTTTGACGTTAATAGTCGATACTAAGATACCTATAATGCACTAATTTACACTAGCAATATTAAACATAGATATATTAATAGAATTTAAAAAGACAAACATAAATAATCTTAGGCTTATTAGTGATATTGACATTTTCAATTGCCACGGTTATGTGAAAATTGTTGTAAAAAAAAACCTCTTTATCACAGTTAGATTATGGTCATGACAAATACTAACTTTTTCTAACAGTTCTAAAGCTGTGACAATAAAAACCGTATAAAATGCTAATTTATTGTCACAGGCACTAAAACTATGACAATAAACTATCTTTTTATCACAATTTGGGTATGGTGATAATAAATACCGTGGTAAAAGCCCATTTTTTTAGTAGTGAATGGTCACTGACGATGAAGGTGATGATGAATATGCCGACATGCCTCTCCTAGAAGGAGGAAGTGATGAAGAAGAAATCATTGAAGAGCAGCCAGTTGTGGACCGTGTTGGTTTGGTGGCTCGACGAGCATTGACTGCCCATGTTGGAGTAGATGAGCTTCAACGGGAGAACATATTCTACACTCGTTGCCACATCAAGGAGAAGGTGTGCAGTCTAGTCATTGATCCAGGGAGCTGTACCAACGTTGCAAGTGCCATCATGGTGGATCGACTAGGCCTTCCAACAACCAACCATCCCAAGCCCTATAAGTTGCAATGGCTCAATAACGGTGAGAATGCGTGTACTCAAACAAGTACTTGTTTCTTTCCGTATTGGACGTTTTAATGATGAAGTAATATGTGATGTTGTGCCTATGCAAGCTGCTCATGTTATCTTAGGCCGTCCATGGCAATTTGATAGAAAGGTTAGTTGGGACGGATTTGCAAACAAGTATTCCTTTTCTTTTGCAAATAAAAAGGTTATACTTGCCCCTCTTACACCTCAACAAGTGCATAAGGACCAAGTAAGCCTTCAAAAAGAATTTGAAGAGGAACTTGAGAAAAAGAAACCTCGTGAGTTAGGACAAGAAATTAAAACTCATGATGTGAAAAATAATGACCATGGCCGAACCAAAAATGAAGGAAAATTGGCCAAAAATGATTCGGCCAAGGGAAAATTGAAAGGGGAAAAATGGATTTTAATTGCCAAGGCTAAAGTTATAAGAAAGGCCTTACTATCTACTCAGCCTATCTTTTTGCTCCTTTCTAAAGAAGTTACTGACCAACTTGATGTTTCCTTGCCTAGTTCTTTTGCTAACCTATTGCAGGAATTTCAAGATGTGTTTCACGATGAAGTTCTAGTGGTCTACCCATTAAGAGGAATTGAGCATCAAATAGATCTCATTCTGGTGCATCTTTGCCTAACCGCCACCATATAGGACAACCGAGGAAACCAAGGAAATTCAGCGCCAAGTAGAAGGTCTCTTGAGCAAAGGCTGGGCACGTGAAAGCCTCAGTCCATGTGCTGTACCTGTTCTACTTGTGCCTAAAAAGGATGGGACGTGGAGGATGTGCACTGATTGCCGTGCCATAAATGCTATAACGGTAAAGTATCGCCATCCCATTCCTCGTCTTGATGACATGCTTGATGAACTCTATGGTGCTGTGATTTTTACTAAAATTGATCTTAAGAGTGGTTATCATCAAATTAGGATCAAAGATGGTGATGAATGGAAGACTGCATTTAAGACTAAACATGGGTTGTATGAGTGGTTAGTTATGCCTTTTGGACTAACTAATGCACCTTGTACTTTCATCGCGTTTAATGAATCATGTCTTACGCTTTCTTAGGTAAATTTGTTGTCGTCTATTTTGATGATATACTTATCTATAGTAGAAACTTAGATGAACACATCATGCATGTTAAAGCTGTTTTAGAGGTCCTTCGTAAGGAACAACTTTATGCTAACCTTCAAAATGCACTTTTGCACCAATCAAGTTGTTTTCCTAGGTTATGTTGTAAGTTGGAATTCAAGTGGACCAAAGTAAAATAAAAGCTATCACGAGTGGCCAACCCTACTTCTATTAGTGAAGTAAGGAGCTTTCATGGCTTAGCTAGCTTTTATAGGGCTTTGTCAAGGATTTTAGCTCAATTGCAGCACTTACTTCCATTGTTAAGAAGGATCAAGAGTTTCATTGGGGAGATGAACAAGCTAAGTCTTTCCAATTACTCAAACACAAACTCACACATGCACTGTACTTGGTTTGCCTAATTTTGAAAAAAGCTTTTGAAATTGAGTGTGATGCATCTGGTATAGGTGTTGGGGCGTATTACTCAAGAAGGGAAGCCAGTTCATGCCTTGGTGAAAAGCTCAACGCCTCATTGAACTACTCAACATATGATAAGGAGCTTTATGCACTTGTTCGAGCATTGCAAACGCAACATTACACGAGACCAAGGGTTTGTTCTACACCGATCATGAAGCAAGCATCTCAAGTCACAAACCAAGCTAAGCAAGCGACATGCAAGGTGGGTAGCCTTTATTGATACCTTTCCTTTTGTGATCAAATATAAGACGGCAAAAGCAATATTGTCGCGATGCCTTGTCTGGAGGTATCTTTGATTACTACACTTGATGCAAAATTGTTAGGTTTTGAAATAATCAAAGAGTACTATCCCGATGACCACTGATTTTGGGGAAGTGTTCAATGCTTTTCCACGGCAAAACCGTGAGAACTACTTTCACGGGTTATTTGTTCTATAAAGACAAGATGTGTATTCCTCGCTCTATCATTGAGTTGTTTGTAAGGGGAAGCACATAGTGGAGGTCTTATGGGACACTTTGGAGTGGCAAAGACATTGTCTATACTCCAGGAGCATTTCTATTGGCCAAAGATGAGGCATGACGTGGAGCGTATCATCCAAAGGTGTGTAACTTGTCATCATGCCAAGTCTAAGGTAAATCCTTATGGACTCTACACTCCACTACCTGTTCCTAGTTTGCCTTGGGTTGATTTGTCTATGGACTTTGTGCTAGGTTTACCTAGGACTAGACATGGTCATGATTCTGTGTATGTTGTAGTTGATAGATTCTCTAAAATGGCACATTTCATTCCATGTCATAAAACTGATGATGCAAAACATGTGGCTGACTTGTTTTTCAAAGAGATTGTACGTTTACATGGCATGCCACGCACAATAGTTTCTGATAGAGATGTTAAGTTCCTTAGCTACTTTTGGAAAACTTTATGGAGTAAATTGGGAACTAAACTCTTATTCTCTACTTCTAGTCATCCTCAAACTGATGGACAGACTGAGGTGGTTAATAGGACCCTTTCTACATTGTTGCGTGCTATAATTAAAAGGAATCTTAAAACTTGGGAATATTGCCTGCTGCATGTAGAATTTGCATACAATAGGGCAATACATAGTGCTACACAATACTCCCCTTTTGAGATTGTCTATGGGTTTAATCTGCTTACTCCTCTAGATTTGATGCCTTTACCTGTGTCTGAGAAAGTTAATCTAGATGGGAAAAAGCGTGCTGAATTTGTTCGTGAGCTCCATGCTAAGGTCCGTGCTAACATTGAGAAACGTACATTACAATATGTACAAAATGCTAATAAGGGCCGTCGTAAGATGGTTTTTGAGCCTGGTGATTGGGTATGGATTCACATGAGGAAGGAAAGATTTCCTGTCCAAAGGCGTAACAAATTACTTCCTAAGGCGATGGACCGTTCCAAGTAGTTGCATTATCAATGACAACGCCTACAAACTTGACCTTCCTGGTGAGTATGGTGTACATGCAACTTTCAATGTTTCTGACTTAAGTCCTTTTCATGCAGACAACGAGCTTGATTTGAGGACAAATCGCCTTCAAGAAGAGGGGAATGATGAAGAGCTCGGAGCTGCCCAAAGAGTCAAGGATGTTCCATTGGTGACAACTGGTCCAATAACGCGAGCACGTGCCAAAAAGCTTAAGGATTCCATGCAAGCGTTGGTGTGTCGCGCAAGCCAAGTGGGATGTCCGGTAACCTTCAAGACCTTGGAAATAAGGATCTCAAGCTTTACACGTTAATCCAAGTCATTGAAGATGAGGAAGTCACATTGGAAGATTAACCGAACCTAGGGTTAGGGTTAACTAGGGTTTCTTGCTTTCGATTA
Source organism: Gardenia jasminoides (assembly GCA_013103745.1). Lineage (NCBI taxonomy): Eukaryota > Viridiplantae > Streptophyta > Magnoliopsida > Gentianales > Rubiaceae > Gardenia > Gardenia jasminoides. The sequence goes on along the minus strand of CM023097.1, from coordinate 9,700,370 downwards.
GAGTTTTGTTTTGTTTAAGTTGTAATGGGCCGAATTACCTTGCTAAATAAGCTTGAGTAATTAAGTCCAATTGCCATAATTAGCTAGTTAAAATTCTGGTTAATTAGTTGGGCTTATGACCGAAGCACACTTGGGCTTAATGAGGTCAAAGCCTAGTTCAAATTAGGATTAGTCTTTCATTGATTCATAGTAGCATTAGGATTACTTGTACAAGGCTATAAATAAGCCTTCCTAGGGCCGAATTTATTAAGAAGTTTATCAATCAAATTTTCAGCTTATTCTTGTGAGAATAGCACGTCTCTTCCTAAGAGATTCTTCTTTGAATACTTGAGAGAATTTGAGTGTTCAATCGACTTATCAATCAAGAACCGCACTTGATTGTGGCGTCATCTACCAACAGCCTTGGTTCGCTAATTCATTGTTCTACGGGTTGAGATTAAATTCAAGGTTCATAGTTCCGCGGGTTAGAAGGGTCGAGAGATTTCCGTAAGTCCAACTTGATATTCGTCTAGGTCTGTCATCAACTCACATCAGATAAACAAGTAAAAGTTAGAATGTCGCGCATCAACACGACAAAAAGTGGTCATTTGACCACTTTTCCTTAAAATAGGGATAACTACACTTTTTGTCCCCTTAAAAGCCTTGTTTCTTGCTTCTTTTCACCCTCATTTTTCAGCCACACTTGAGCTTAGAGAGAGAGAGAGGCAGCCGAACTTGGAGAGAGAGAAAAGAGAGATTTTCCAAGCTTTCTTCTTCTTCTTCTTCTTCCTCATTTTCCTTGCACCTTGAACATCATTTGAAGGCTTCATCCCACTCGTTGTTGCTGCTCATTCCAGCCGTGTGTGAGGGAGAGAGAGATGGAAAAACTTCATCTTGTCCATTTTCTTGCTTCTTGAAGAACTTAAGAGGTCAAGACATCAACTCTTCATCTCTTCTTCATTTTGTTCCTTGAAACTCCATTGGAGAGAGAGTCTGAACTTGCTTGTTTTTCTTCTTGTCAAAACCGAGCTAGAGAGAGAGAGGAGGAGGGCCGAGAGTGAGAGGGAGAGCAAGAAAGAGAAAAGGGTATCTTGTTCTTCTTCTTGTCTTCAAGCTTGGTGGAGGAAAACACCAAGAACCAACTAGATCCTTGGCTAATCTTGAAGGATTTCGAGGTGTCGAAACTTAGAACATCATCCGTGGGTGGAACTACGTTAGATCTTCCTTGATCTTGCTAGATCTGAAAAGATCTTGAGGTATAATCCTTAAAACTCTTAGCTTTAACCTTATTAGCGGTAGATTTGTTAGATCTATGGGTTATTTTGCTAAGAATGCTTATGTATGAAGCATTTGAGTTGGGCTCTTGAATTCCCAACTTAGGTAGCCGACTTGAGGTGACTTTTAGGTAGCGGACTTAAGGACCTGATTGTGGTTGTGTTTGTCGTTTCTGAGATGAGTGCATTTTATGGTTAGAAAGTAGTATTTGTTATTGAAAATTTTGAAGGAGAAGAGTGAGAGCTGGCCGAACCTATGCCTAGAAATTTTGACACTTGATTAAAATTTCGTGATGTTTCGTGGTTAGAGTTTGCCTAAATAAATGTGTATTATATTCGTTTATGAGTATATGTTTAGATAGAGTTAAAATCTTGAACTTTAATGGTGAAAAGTTGAGTTTTCACTAATTTTTGAGTAGATATGCTATTTGGACAGATATGAGGGTTTTGAAGTGTTTTATCTATTTTTCATAAATTTTGAACATTGAGATTTGGTGAAATTTGTTTTAAACATGTGTCAAAACCTCAATTTAAGTTAGTGTAGATTTGAAAATGGAATCTTTTATGATGAATTTCGACTCGAGTGACTACTTTTTCACTCAAGCAAAATTAGAGAAATTTTGGGAAGAATTTGGATAACATAAATGAATAAGCTATTTGAGTTTAGTTTCGCTATTTGAAAGGCGAAACTTATTTCTTCTTTTATTTGATCATAGGAAGTGGGGAAGAGTTTGAACCAGATTCTAACTTGGATTGTCAGATGTGATTAATTGGTGAGTGTTCCAACTCCTTTTCAAATGAAAATTTTGCTATTGTTTGCTAAGGAATGATTTGATGAAGTGATTTACTATCATTTTCAAGAAAAAATGCTTTTACAAGTGAAATAATATATGAAGAGTTTGTGACTTTCCAAGCATGCCATTTGTCTTAATTCGTAAATACTAAATGAGATGGTGATTTATTTATGTGATTTTGAAACTGTGACTAGAAATGAATTATATGTTGAATGTGTGTTGTGTTGTGTTGTGTCGTGAATTTTGATTTGTGTGTGATAAGCGGAAGTATGTACCACACTCTAACGAGTGGTAGGTGCCTCTCATTCCGCCATATGTGATAAGCAGAAGTATGTACCACACTCAATGAGTGGTAGGTACCTCTTATCCCGCCTGAATCTTAACTTTGAATAAGTTGATTGGAGCGATGTCTCGTCGACCATATGTGATAAGCGGAAGTATGTACCACACTCAATGACTGATAGGTACCTCTCATCCCGCGTGAATCTTAATTTTGAATAAGTTGATTGGAGCGATGTCTCGTCGACCATATGTGATAAGCGGCAGCATGTACCACGTTCAATGAGTGGTAGGTACCTCTCATCCCGCCTTAATCCTAACTTTGAATAAGTCGATTGGAGCGTTATCTCATCGACCATACATATTGAGTGGTAGTATGTACCACACTCTTATGAGTGGGAGGTACCTCTCATTTCGTCTCAATACCTTAGGTGTGATTAAATCTGAACGGTAGTATGTGTCACACCCAATCAGAGTGGTAGGCACCTCTCATCCCGTCTCAGTACCTTTGATTTGATTAAAGTGAATTGTTTGTTTAATTATTATCCGGCTGAATTAAGTAAAATGAATTTCTCTGAAAAGATTTACCCTTGTTTTAAGCTAAATACGACATGATTTATTGTTGTTTTACATGAAATGCTTTGCTCATGATTTGAGTTGAATGATGAGTGTTTTGCAAAAGTGCTATTTGATTCAAGTGTTATGATTTTAACCAAATGTGAATTTGCTCATTTTTCGGAACCTTACTGAGCTTTTAGCTCACCCCAAAAATATTTATTTCCCCTCCACAGGGTTCGAGGCAAAGGAAACTTCTAGTGACTTACTAGTGTGACTGGCTGGATTACCTCTTGTTCCATTTAGGTATATTATTTTGATGTCTAGTGAACTGTATTCTTGGTATTGAAGTAATTGGGGAATAACATCTCATGGTTGTAATATTATTTTGAAAATAAATGGAATTGTAACTATTGGAGATTAACTGATGAGATCTATGATTATGTTATTATTTGGAAGTACAAGGATGTAATGGTTGGAGTTTTATTGTGATTATTAAAGGCCGGCACTGAGATTTGTTTGAGGATTATAGTGAGTCCCGACGAGAGGTGGGCAGGCGGTCCCCTAATACCTTAGGGTACGCCCTAGGGAGAGGTGAGACTGTCACAATCAGTCATTCAAAGTTCAAGATATTTAACAAACAAGTCACTAAGTAAAGCACATTTATATCCAAGAATCATAGCATTAGGGTTTCTAATCAAAGTCTCAAGTTTCAAGCTCAAATCTAGGGGATAGGCATAACTTGCTAACTTAAGAGTCAAATAGGAACCAAGTCAATTCACACTGGGACTGGCCATCTCCAAGTGCAAACCAACTCAATCCCCATTATTCCTCATAGAGAATTACAAAAATTTCCACTTAAGCAGTCAATCCAAGAATCACATCCAGTCTCATACACATACATATAGAGATTAAAACCCTAAGAATACCTCAAATTCTATGGCTTAACTTAGTCAAATTCATTCCTCTAGATATCGACAGTACTATTGTTCAATAAATTCACCTTTCACTTTTCAAATCAATCTCACACGAGTTTCTCCTTTTTCCTACAACATAAGAAACCCTAGCGCTCAACATTTCACTTAACAGCCAATTAGTCCCACAGTCCGGCACCCTAAACGTTAAACCTAGGATACACTACAGAGATCTGAATCCTAAACTCTGATACCACCTGTGACGACCCCACCTCACCCTAAGGCGTACCAAAGGGTTTAGCGAGCCGTCTGCCCAACTCTCACCGGAGCTTACTACAGTTCTCAATCAAATGAACATTATACATAGATTAAAAGTTATCCACAAGTATATTTAAGTACTTATACCAACCACAAGTCCTTAGAATTCAAATTACACCCAATTTGCACAAGGCATAATCTCTAGAAATTTATCCTCAACCAATCAAGCTAATGAGACCTTTGCAAATTGATTTCTTCAATAACTCCAATAAACCATACATAACTTTCATTCTTGCTTACAATCCCAAAAGAGAAAAAAAGAAATGCAGTTAAATTCTCAAATACAAGTTCAACCCAAAAATATACAAGATCAGCAATTCCATGTGCAGACTAGTGCCATCCTTGGCTTCTACTGCTCTCACATCCTGTAAGGAAGACAAACTATAATGGGGTGAGCTAAAAGCTCAATGAGGTTCCATAAATTCAAGAAAACAAATAAACATTGAAATAACATGGTTTATCAAAGTAGTGTGAGGGTCTCAAAAATTTAAATTTTATTTTAAAATACAAAATAATATTTATATTATGTTTATTCACTAAAATATTAGTGAATTTATGTTTTGAGTGATTATTTTCTAATTTAGAGAATTTTTCAAGAATTATTTGCTGGTGTGTGGTTTCGGCCAGTGTAAGCGTCTAATTTTTATTCCGATGCATGAATAGTGAATTTAAGATGAAAATGAGCATATGTAGAGATATTACAGATATATATTTAAGCTTGGACAGTATTGGAATGAGATAAAACAGTAAAAATTAGAGTGTCACGCGTCGACGTGACAAAAAGTGGTCGTTTGACCACTTTTCCATAATTTAAGGGGAGCCATACCTTTTGTCCCCTTAAAGTCTTGTTTCTTGCTACCTTTTGTTCCATTTTCAGCCACACTTGAAAAACAAAAGGAGAGAGAGAGCCGAGATTAGAGAGAGAGAAAAGAGAGAGAGCTTGAGAAAAATTTTCTTCTTCATCTTCTTCATCTTCCATTCCTTGAGCTTTAAAGACTCCATTGAAGGCTTGGATCTTGTTCCATCTTCTTCCCTTGGCTATCGTGAGAGAGAGAGAGAGAAAGGGAGAGTGGTCCGTGCGTGAGAGGAAGCAAGGAAGAGAGAGAAAAAACTTCTTAGTGTGTGATTTCTTCTTGTTCTTGGATTTTGGCAAAGGAAGTAAGCAAAATCTTGGAAGATTTGAAGGATCTCAAGGGGTTGAAGTTTAGAACATCATCTGTGGGCGGAATTTCGTCAGATCTTCCTTGATCTTGCTAGATCTGAAAAGATCTTGAGGTATAATACTTGAAACTCTTAGTTTTAACCTTACTAGTGGTAGATCTACAAATTCTACGGTTAATTTTGCTAGAAATGGTTATGATTGGAATATTGGAGTTGGGCTCTTGAATTTCCAACTTAGGTAGCAGACTTGAGGTGACTTTTAGGTAGCGGACTTGAGGACCTGATTGTGATTCTGTTTGTCGTTTATGAGATGAGTGCATTTTATGGTTAGAAAGTAAATTTTGTTGTTGAAAATTTTGAAGGAAAGTGTTATGGGTTGGCCGAACCATGCCTGGAAATTTTGATGTTGGATCTCGAAATCCTATGATATTTCTTGATGAGATTTTGCTTAAGTAAAAATGTATTATGTGCGATAATGAGTATATGTTTTAAAAGAATTAAAATATTGAACTTTTATGGTGAGAAATTGAATTTCACTAAACTTTGAGGTAAAAGTACCATTTTGGACAAATTTGTGGATTTGAAAGACTTTAGCTAATTTTCTTGAATATTGTGCATTGAAGCCTAGTGAAAATTGTTTGGAAAATGTGTTAGAACTTTGGTTAAAAGTTTGGTGTTGAATTTAAACTCAAATAAGTGATTTTGAAGTGAAATACTTCGCTTTATTTCAGTATGCTAAAAAAAAAAAAAACTAGAAGTCGCTTGGATGGAATACATCGATAGAGTTGTTTGGTTATTTGACGTTTCAATTTGAAAATGGAATCTTTTAAGATGAGTTTTGACTCAAATGACTACTTTTCATTCGAGCAAAGTTAGAGGAAATTTGTGAAGAAATTTGATAAAATAAATGAATAAGTTATTTGAGTTAGTTTCGCTAATTGTGCGGCGAAACTTATTTCTTCATTTTACTTGATTATAGGAAGTGGGGAAAGATTTGCACCCGATCCCAATTTGGAAATCGAACCTTGCAGCTTTGGTGAGTTTCCATGCATGTTACTTGATTATGTGAATTTGATTTGGAATATGATGGAATATATGATTTGATGTGAAAATTTGATTTTGATCCATCAAATGGAGTAGTGTGTACTTTATCGCACTTGCTCCTATTTGAATGGTAAATTTTGTAAAAAGTGCTATTGTGACATTTCAAGTAAGTTTTGAACCTTTTGACTTGAGATATGATGTGAATTCTGCTTTGAGTATATGATGTGATGTGATGTGTTCTGTAATTATTATTCTCGAGAATACTTAATCCCCTTGGTAAGTTATCGACTCGAGCTGTTGGGAAGTCCCAGGTCGAGGAGATTTAACAACCTTGGGCTACGTGATGTGTTGTGTGCTCTGGACTTGGCAAATGGCCTTGTCCTTGTTGGAGAGCAATACACACATATATAAATTATGTGAGGTAGGCGGGCCCATGCGGGGGTTTTGGTGGAGAAAGGAGTAAGTGGTGGTCTACTTGGTTTGTATGTGAAAGTTGACGAAGTGTCAACTATGAGATTTGTGCACCAGCCCAGGAACGTGCTCCAGTTTTGAGGACCTTAGCCCCTAAGGGCTACTCGTATCCTTTCTTTGTTATGTTATTTGCTTTCCTTATTTGCTTATTTCTAAATATGAATTCGGAGTGAGAATCTCATATGTGTTATGTGCTTTGCATGCCTTTTGGAACTCATTGGGCTTTTAACTCATTCTTTCCAATTTGTTTTCCTTAGCAGGGACTGAGAACCCAAGTGAAGGCGCCAACCGTTAGACTTAGGGTTCACTTTTGTATTTGGCATGATAAACTTGAGTTATGAATCTGTGGGTTTTGTATTATGAGGATTTGAATGTATGACTAAGTATTTTATATAATTTGGGATTGTAAGTTTATTTCAACGTATCTGTGAGACATCATTTGGTTTTATTGGAGAATGGTATTTTAGTTTGATATATTAGTGGTCGTATGTGAGTGAGTCCTGGCGAGAGTTAGGCAAGCGGCCCGCCGATCCCTTTGGCATGCCTTAGGGGGAGGTGGGGCTGTCACAAGTAGTACTTTTAACAAGTAATCGTTCAAAAGACAATTATCAAAACAAGAAATCTTTCAAGTATTAATTCATTTAACAGTCAACTAATCAAGTATAAGTAGTAAAAGAATACAGTAGCACATAGAGTCAGTAAGTCAGTAGTTAGCAGTCTCCTTATACTTCCAGTGGTAATACTCGAATAAACCAGCCAGTATCCCAGTGTTACAGGGTCCTGACCTAGTCTACTTCTAGCTCAGGGTTGCCGATAACAAAGGGCGTGGGTCCAGATCATGCTAGGGCCCAGTTTAGTCGATGCATCCAAAGCATTCACGGCTTATAACATGCGTAGTTAACAATCAACAGTAATACATGTAACAAATAAACTAACACTTAATCTACATGACAAGGCATTTAGTGTAAACACACAAGATACATTCACAACCATTTTATTTGTAAATACTAGGAAATTCTTTGAAATACCTTTGTTAGGACACATTTAAGAGTAAAACACATTTGAGTAAAAGGTACATTTAAGCATAACTAGCAACGAGGAACTCGCCCACATAATAGAAAGCCATTTCATTTACCAAAAGAAGTAACAATCCACTTTACGCTAATCAAGTGAAACACGTTTGAAAAGTAGTTGAAACACTCATCAAAAGTTAAGTAAGTAGGCAAAGTAAGGCTTAGTGCAAATTCAAATAAAGTATTGGAGTAGGACACACAAAACATTTAGAAAATAAGGAACACTCACCAAAAGTCTAGTGAGTAGGCAAAATAAAACTTTCACACATTTTTCTCGGGGTTCCCCTTGAATTCTTCTTAAGCACCTGAGACAAGCATATCCAACGATTACCTATAACATTTAACCAAGACCAAGAAATTCCCCCCCTTAACCCTTTTCTCAAGCATCCTCAATTTCTCATCAAATTAAGAGAGAAACTCTCTACGCTTAACCACCAAGTTAACACTCGAGGGAGAGTTCGTAAGTGCTTTATTTGTAAGTCAAAATGTAGCAAGAGTTTTTGATTCCAAAGTTAGCCAAACTAAACCAAAGTAAACTTAGTTACTCGTTAAATCCAAAATTCATGATTTCAATCCCAAATCAATCTATAATTATAGTTTAATATAATAGCAAGTCGTTTGAGCAAAATCACGTCAAGAGAATATCAAACGAGATTGAAACAGTCCGGGCTCCAAATCTGCCGATTCGAGTTAAAGTTCCAAAGTAACAATTTAAATCAACTTTTAGCCAATGAAAATTCTAGATTTCAACCCCAATTTATCATATAAATATAGCTTAAAAACATATAAAATCATTAGGCCAAAATCTTGTTGAAAAACAAGTCAAAAATTTTGAAGAAGTAATCTAAAATTTCCAGCTAATGTTCGGCCAGCAGAGGCTAATTTGCTTGAAATTTCAGTCAACAAAACAGCCATTAAAACTTGTATATCTCACTCATAACCCTAAGGGTTTCATCAATCATTAGCCCTTCATAGAATCAAACACTTCGTAAATGTTAAGATCCTTGGCAAAGGTAATCAACAAACTATCAATTTTCTACTACCTCTGAGTGTTTTAATCATAACTGGAGCTACAAATATCGGATTGAAACGAATCTTATGGCGTTTCGAAACTAAAACATAAGGCTACATTTTTCATGAGACATTGAAAGTCAAATCTAGCATTTTCATGGTCAGAAAGTGAGATCACGGAAACAATAGAAATCTATCAGGTAAAACTAGACATTTGGGCAGTCAGGGGTATTTTGGTCATTTTGTGTGCTACAGTGCTACGATTCAGCTGAAATTTTATAGGTGGAAATCAAACTCAATTTCCTACAACTTTCATGCTTTAAGCAAGAGCTAGATCGGACTTTATCATGGACGAAATGTGCAGATCAATTTGGTGTAAAACTGTGAATTTCCAGCAAAATCTGCTCTAACCTTCAAGTAATCTACTAGCTCTTCCATAAAACTAACTTAGATCCTGAAGATAAAACAAATTTCATGGTTAAAATTTAAAAGCCAAGGCTGTGATTGAAGGTTACCTCAAGACATAGCAAGATTTAGCAAAATTTCACCACAACTTTTCTCCCAAGGTTTCTTCCTTGCAAATCCTCCAAGAAAGGCCAAAGATCTTCAAGTTTTCTTGGTGATTTCCTCCACAATCTTCAAGATCAAGAAGAAGGAAAACAAAAGGCAGCTTTCTTTCTCTCTCTCACTCTCGGATCCCTCTCTCACTCAGCTAAAGCTTGAAGAAGAAATAGCAAGATGAAGCTCTCAAATGGAGTCTTCAAGGTGAAGAAGAAGAAGAAAAACAAAGCTCAAATCTCTCTCTTTTTCTCTCTCTCTACTTCAGCCCTCTCTCTCTCTCTTATCCTCTCTTGGTTGCTGAAAAATGAAGAGAAATAGAAGCAATAAGAAAGGGATAAGGAGACAAAAAACTTGGCACTCCCTGTTTTAAGGAAAAGTGGTCAACACCACTTTATGTCGCGTCTACGCGCGATACTTCTTGTTTTTACTGGGTTTTCTTCTTCCGGCACTGTCCAACCATAAATATATCTCAATTAAGTCACTACATATGCTCGGGGTCATCTTAAAACTAACTCTGACATTGGTGCTCAAAAATTTCATGCTTAAAGCTAGCCGAACAAAAATAGGAAAATTAGTTCATAAAAATTCAACTAACTGGAAAAAAAATAACTTCAATAATAAAAACATTAATAATTTAGTAAAAAAACATAGGATAATAATAATTTTTTTTTTCAAAAAGAATAAAATTTTGAGGCCCTCACAAATTTTGTATGAGAAATGTGTTAGAATAAATTGTTAGTCCTCTAGAGAAAGAAAGGAAGCAAAACAAGGCAAAATGAGAGTTGCTATTATGTATCAGATGCTCAAATCTTCCTATTTGATGTCCAATAAATTCCAAACTCAAAGTGCAAACTTTCTATTTCTATTGTATGCTCGTTATTCAAGGATCAAACGTCCAGTACTATTAGACGCTCTTATTGGAGGTCCAATATTTTCAGTGTCTAGTATTGGACACTTATACACCCCTATCAGATGTCTGATACTCCCAATGGCTAGTTTTCAAATAGTTCTATTTTTGACAATTGGAAAAGATTTGACCGTTGGAGAAGCTTTTGGATCTAATTTTTTTCACATATAAATACCTCCAAGCATGAGAAGATAGAAGATTTTTGCCTACACAAAATACAAGTTTTCAAGAGTGATTTTTTGCTAGAAAAATACTTTGATTATTGTATAGCTGTATAAAAGTTGGGTTTGTGAGGCTTCTCATTGAGGAGAAGTAAAACCTTGTGAAGGTGAGCCTTACTTGTATGATAGTTCTTAGTTGATTTGCGGGTAATCAATCGTAACATAGTGAGGGTTAACTTGGGTGAAGTTGTAAAATTCTTTGTCTCAATTAAAGGGTATTTAAGGTGAGTAAAAATTGAGCCTTCTTATGTACAAAATGATTTGTTGCACCATCAATTAAAGAAACTATTTAGTGGATCGGAGCTCCAATCTTGATGAAGTTTGGGAGCAAGTTGAGGTGCCATTGAAGGTACCATTTCATTTGGTTTATTTTTTATTCAGTTTTCTAATTTTCATTTTCTTAATTGTGTGCTTTGATTGTTTCATCTATTTGATATATTTCTTGCTTAAGTGTATGATCACTTAGGTAATTTGGTTAGCTAAATTTGGGTAGAAAACTTGTTATCTTAGATTGCTTTGGAGCCATAAATTTGGTACTAGAGCCTTGTCTCTAGGGATTAAGTTCAGTTGGTTTTGGAGAAAAGATCATGACAACTAATAATGCTTTATTCTTAAAGAGCCAATCTGTTATTAGATCACCACCCATGCTCAGTGTCTCACATTTTAATGTTTGGAAACAAAGAATGGAAGTTTTGTTACAAAATATTAACATTGAGGTTTGGTTTAATGTTTGTGAAGGTTCATATGAAGCTATAATAGTTGATACTGCAACTTATTTGAGTAGATTAAAAACTAGACAAGAATTAGGTAGAAAAGATAAATCCTATCTTTCTTTGAATACTAAAGCCATGTATGTTATATAATTCTTTGGATGCCAATGAATCTTGTAAAGCTAAGGGTTATAAATCGGCTAAGAAAATTTGGAATATATTGTGTGATATATGAAGTAGCCAAGATTATTACAGACCAAAAGAAATCATTGCTTGCTAATATGAATCTTTTAGAATGGAACCACATGAGCATGTAGATATGATATTTTGTTGATTCAATGATATTATTAAAGACCTTGAATTAAATATTCCTTGGGTGAGAAAAATAAAAAATTCTTAAATTTTTTGCCAAAAAAATGGGAATCTAAGATCACGGCCATTGATTAAGCAAAGGACTTGAGCTCTATATCTATTGAATCACTTGTAAATTCACTAATTTTTTATGAGTTGAACCTTAAGTCAAAGGTATAAGATGATAAGGAAGCTATAATAAAAATGAACATTGCATTCAAAAGCTCTCAAGGAGAAAATTAACTATTTTTACTTGATGATGAAGAGATCGAACTTAATAAAAATGATATAGTACTTATGCCCAAAACATTCAAAATGCTCCTCAAATACAAAAGAAGATTTAACAGAGAAGAATCAAGTAACAATAGAAGGCAAAATCTAAAAAATTTTCAAATTTTATGCGATCAATGGAATTTAGTTGGACAAAATGAAGATGGTGGAGAAACGGCTCTTATGGCTTATGGAGATGAAAAAGTATCTTCTAGCTACCATTCTTAAGATGAAAATGGTCATGATGATGATGTTGATCTTGAATTGTTTATGATAAACATGCATGATAGTTTAAAAGAATCATATGCTAAAAATAAAGAATTAAAAATAAAAATAAATGCTTTTTTGAAAGAGAATTCTAAATTATTTCAAGAAAATAAGCGGCTGAGAAAAGAAAATGATGACTTGAAGAAATATGAAATTGATTTTGTTTGTAAAAATGATGATTTGAAAAGAAAATTGGAAGAGAAAACAATATTTTATGAAAAGATTAAGGAAAAATAATATTTGTTGAGAAAAAGAATTGATAATTTGAACAATTTTCTTCAAAATAAAAAACAAAGTGTTATACAAAAAGAAAAAAAAATTCACTTGGTACAAATAAATTCACTATTTTAGATGGAATTAGATTTAGCAAACCTATTTTTGCAAATGATACAAGTGTTATGTGCAATTTTTGTTGTCAATTGGTTATATGAGGAATGAATGTTATGAGGAAAGGTATGAAATCTACATGAATGATTAGAACTTGCACTAATCCGCATGAACCCAAAAATTAAACACTACCAAAAATAACTTCTATTACTTAGGTAAATCATGTAGAAATTAATCCAAGATGGAACTTAATGGTTGTTAAAAATGCTACTTAGATTCAATAGCATGAAAAGGTAGAAAAGTGCAAAGTAAGTATGGTGTAAAATTAATTAGTTATTTGAATTTCTATGTTTTTTTTGTTACTTGTACAAAATAAAAGTTGGATAATTAGATGCATTTTTGTGAGAATAGAACACTTAAATTTAGAATATAATTATTTTGAAATTCTATTCATATATCTCCTATATGTGAAATTATTTTTCAAAATCATGATTTGGACATATAAAAAGTTGATTATAATAACCTCCAAACTTCTCTCAAATTTGCTCACAATTTGTTAAGAAAAAAAAAAGCGAGGAGTTTTGAAAGTAATAATTATGCTTTAAGTAAGGAGTCCAATGATTTTTCTTATAGGAGTGTACAATTTTTGGGGGAGTTTTACTTGAAATTTGGCGGATTGCTTACTACTAGGTTGGATCAGATGTCAACCTGTTTTCAAAAATTTTCTTTCATAATTTTCTTTATTTTTGATGATGCAAAAAGGAGGAATAAATTGAATAATTTTTCTTTGAAAGTTGGCATGTTCTAAGGTGGAGCTTTTATCTTCAAAATGCCATAGAATAAGGGGGAGTTTATTTGTACTTGCTTGATTAAAGAAACCATCATTTTGTGTGTCATTATCAAAAAGGGGGAGATTGTTAACCTTGGTTGATCAGTCCTTGGTTTTGATGATTAACAAACCAGGATTTGAACTAATGATTTTATGTGAGAAATGTCTATCAGATGATCTTTCTTCAAGGATCGGATACCTGGTACTATCAGATGCTCCTATCGGACATCCGATACTCTCAGCGACAAGTATCAGACACTTGTATGCCCTAATCGGACATCCAATAATCCAAACGACTAGTTTTCTAACAGCTCTGTTTTTAGCAGTTGGAGAAGCTTTTGGAACCAAATTTCTTCACCTATAAATACCTGAGACATGAGAAGATAGAGGACTTTTTCCTATACATAATACAAATTTTCAAGAGTGATTTTTGGGTCAAAAAATACTTTAATTATTGTATAGGTATGGGAACGTTGGGTTTGTGAGGTTTCTCATTGAGGAGAAGTAAAACCTTGTGAAGGTGAGCCTTACTTGTATGATAGTTCTTAGTTGATTTGTGGGTAATTGTGACAGCCCCACTTCTCCTTAGGGCAAACCCTAGGGTATCGGCGGGCCGCCTGTCGAACTCTCGCCTGGACTCACTCACTCATTTAACCATTAACTCCTCAAATAAACTTCAATAATAAACTCAAACCAAGATAGAACTTAATGATTCTGCAAAACAAACTTTAAATAACAACTCCCAACTCAAAGTACAATTTACATCATAACTAGCTTCACCTTACAAGCCAGCAACTTGAGATAACTAAAAGTTTAACTTGCATTCCCAAAATAAAATTCCAAGTATTGAATATACACCCAAGAATTTAAATCACAAATCTCAAACATAAAATTCAAGGTTCCAAGAACCGGTACAACAACTCAAGAATACAAAATAGGATCCAACCCTAGGCCATGGTGTCTCCTCACGGGTTCTCAATCCCCTGTTAAGGAAAACAAATAGGGGAATGGGGTAAGCTAACGCTCAGTGAGGCCAAGAAAACATGCACGCAAGCAAAGTCAAAACGATACGTTAACAAATAAAACAATTCAGAAAATAAAACCAACAGTATTTCACGTAGAGCAAGTAGACAACACAATATGCAAGGATACAGGTGGACACGGGAGGTAGAGGTGACTACCGTCCTCAGGGACGTAGCACGTACCCCCGATCCAATTTCTGCATTTGCCACAGTCATGTCTGGTCCGCTTCATGAACTCCGACCTCTAATCAAAAAATGTTGACACTCCGTCAATCACATCCTCATAACCTGTAGACACCACTTGAAACCCTCACCCGTCTACTTACACCCCCTGTACCGGGTCCACTCGTCAAATAATCGATAGTTGGTAATACTCGAGTATACCTTGGTCGGCGAGTGCACTCCAACCGACATAAACATTATTAAGACCCATGGTTCACCAATCCCTCGACCAAACCCCTACTGCTGGTCGAAGTGGAAGGTTCCACGATGGGGTTTGGGCGTCCCCACAATTTCAATAGCCATAACAATCATTCAAGCAATCATAATTCAAGTAATGATTGTTCAAGTGGTCAACCAATTAACAATCCAAACAGTTGAACTCATTTAGAGGCATATCAATTAAGGTGAGAGTGGTAAAGTACACGCTCACCGAGGCACACAAGCATGCTTTTCAAATCATTAACATTAAATAAAGTCTTAAATAACATGCACTTGAACACTCACCAAGAGAAAGTAAGCAAGCAAGTGGAAATCAAGCTTCCAAAGTCGGGTCACCCTCGAGATCGCCTTGATCACCTGGGCCAAGAATATTCATCAACAACTGTCCAAACTAACTTCAGTGCGAGTGGCTAGACTTCTACTCTCATCGACACAACTTTCAAGTTTTAGTTCACCCGACATAGTTTCTTACAAAGCTCATAACTAGAGCTACACAAGTCCAAAATGAGCATAGTTTATACCGTTAGAAACTAGATTCAAAACACTAGAAATCATAAGAAGACACCATTGGCAGAATCATTTCACAAGATAGGATAAATCGAGCTACAATTTGCAGCAGTTTTAAAATCCCAGGGAAAACAGTTTTGTAAATCAGTCCACTTCTCGGATTTTCTGCGACTGCCAGGAATGGAACTAGGGTGCAAGCCTTATACTGTTGGAAACCGTTGGAGTCTAGTTTCAAACAAAACAAACGGTGCTCAATTCTGACTCCTGGACACCATGTTATGGTCTGTTTTCGAAAGCTGGTCAACCAACCCTACGCCCAGAATTTTCCAGAAAAAGGTGTACGAAAATGGTCCTCTTTTAAAAATTGGTTGAGCAGGTTTTTAGCACTCACTTCATTCACATTTGAAGCCACATATCTAGCAAAGTTTCTTGAGTAGTTTGTGACCAAAACACCCCGAAACTTTTGACAAAAACCAAGCCAAGGAAGGAAGACAGTTTCAGACAGCTTTGAACCAAAATTTTTCCAGCTTTCGTTCCTTTCTTTTAACTCGAATATTACTCAACCAAAAAACACAATTTTTTTTGAAAGATATTCAATACACACATAGGCCAACATAGGCCAACATAATACAAGTCTTGTAGCATCAAATTTCACCCCAAAAATTCGAATTCAAAATTGGAAAAACTTCCAAGCAGAACCGGCAGCATTGCTGTCTTCTTTTCCAAAAGTTTTTAACCAAACTTTTGACCAACCAAATGGAGAGATTTTTGAGAGATATTTTGCACACATTTCCCCCAACATATGGTGTTCATTTTAGCATCAAGAGGCATCAAAAACTCATCTTCAAAACAGGGTAATTTTCTAGCCAAAAAAAAAATTCATGCAGCCCCCTCCCTAAATTTCCAGATTTTTGTCCATCCATTTCACAACAAAATCAAGCCATCAAACAAAGAGAAATCCTCAAGGCCACCACCTAGAATCCACCTCAAGTCCTCTACCTAGGTTGGGAATTCAAGAACCCAACTTTTGAGTATACCAAAGCAAGCCAAAAACAGTCCACTCTTTGCCAAAGAAACCATGAATTTCCTAAGATTTAAGCTTTAAAAGTTACAAGGGAGACTGGGTGAGTGGTTACCTTTCTTCCAAAGCTAATCCTTCAAGTTTTGAGAGTCCACAAGCCCCTCTAAACCTCTCCTCACAGCCGAGCCTTCAAGGGAGCAAAGGAGAAGTCTTCAAGGTCTTTAAAGTCTTCAAAGTGCAAGGAAGGATGGAGGGGTGGAGGAGCAATGGAGGCTAGGGTTTTTGAGAGGAAGAAGAAGAAGAAGAGAACTTTTCTTGGAGAGAAATGAGGGAGAGAGAGAACTGGCCACAATGAGGGAAGAAATGGGAAGAAAAATGGCTTCAAGTTGTGTCCAAATGGGTTTTGTACAAAAGTCTCAAAAGTCAACTCTCTTGGCCCACCACTAGCTTTTGTGTCAAGATCTCATTAGTCCCCTAGATTTCTTTTATCCAATCTTGGGATCTACCGATGTTGCAAACCAAAGCGATTGGCACATGCACTACAATCACCTAGAAATGAGAAAATTTAGCACAAATTCTATTCATACACACACACAATATTAAATTGGCAACGTATATATAAAGAGAATTACAATTAAAACAAGTTTAGATTAATAAAACTTTCTTTTGCCCTAATACGATCTAAAGTCCCTGTAGTGACACCAAAAACTTGATGTGGCTTAGGTTTCAAGTTATAAATTTTCAATTATTTTAATCAATTAAAACAAATTTACTCAATTTTTTGCAAGTATATAGGTCAAACGAGTATAGTGATAATTACGTGTTAGTCCTATGAGGACTTGGTAATTACTACTGATCTTGTCTTACTTTATTATCTAAACAACCACAAAATTACTTCAATTAAAATTCAAAAGAAATTTAAAGAGGTGGTTTAATTGACTAAAAGTAAGTTTAGGTGGTACAACCATCCCTATATAATAAGCAATAACAACCACTCCCTAGGGTGGTAGAACAAACACTTTTGGTGGTATGAAAGTAAATTAAAACCGTCGATCAGGGTGGTAGGACCAACCCTTTGGTAGTAATAAGAAAGCAAGTAAAACCGATCGATAAAGTGGTGAAGTCATCCTTTTCAGTTGTATAGAAATTAAAATGAATAATATTGTCCTTGGTTGATCAATATTTGGTTTTGATGATTAACAGGCCAAAATGATGATTTGGGCTAATAATTTTATATGAGAAATGTGTTAGAATAAATTGTTAGTTCTCTAGAGAAAGAAAGGAAGCAAAATAAGATGAAATGAGAGTTGCTGTTATGTATCAGATGCTCAAACCTTCCTATCTGATGTCCAATAAATTCCAAACTCAAAGTGCAAACTTTCTATTTCTATTGTATGCTCGTTCGTCAAGGATCGAACGTCAAGTACTATTAGACGCTCTTATTGGAGGTCCAATATTTTCAGTGACTGGTATTGGACACTTATACGCCCCTATCGTATGTCTGATACTCTCAATGGCTAGTTTTCAAATAGTTCTATTTTTGACAATTGGAAAAGATTTGACCATTGAAGAAGCTTTTGGATCTAATTTTTTTCACATATAAATATCTCCAAGCATGAGAAGATAAAAGATTTTTGCCTATACAAAATACAAGTTTTCAAGAGTATTTTTTGCTAGAAAAATACTTTGATTATTGTATAGCTGTATAAAAGTTGGGTTTGTGAGGTTTCTCATTGAGGAGAAGTAAAACCTTGTGAAGGTGAGCCTTACTTGTATGATAGTTCTTAGTTGATTTGCGGGTAATCAATTGTAACATAGTGAGGGTTAACTTGGGTGAAGTTGTAAAATTCTTTGTCTCAATTAAAGGGTATTTAAGGTGAGTAAAAATTGAGCCTTCTTATGTACAAAATGATTTGTTGCACCATCAATTAAAGAAACTATTTAGTGGATCGGAGCTCCAATCTTGATGAAGTTTGGGAGCAAGTTGAGGTGCCATTGAAGGTACCATTTCATTTGGTTTGTTTTTTATTCAGTTTTCTAATTTTCATTTTCTTAATTGTGTGCTTTGATTGTTTCATCTATTTGATATATTTCTTGCTTAAGTGTATGATCACTTAGGTAATTTGGTTAGCTAAATTTGGGTAGAAAACTTGTTATCTTAGATTGCTTTGGAACCATAAATTTGGTACTAGAGCCTTGTCTCTAGGGATTAAGTTCAGTTGGTTTTGGAGAAAAGATCATGACAACTAATAATGCTTTATTCTTAGAGAGCCAATCTGTTATTAGATCACTACCCATGTTCAGCGGCTCACATTTTAATGTTTGGAAACAAAGAATAGAAGTTTTGTTACAAAATATTAACATTGAGGTTTGGTTTAATGTTTGTGAAGGTTCATATGAAGCTATAATGGTTGATGCTGCAACTTATTTGAGTAGATTAAAAATTAGACAAGAATTACGTAAAAAAGATAAATCCTATCTTTCTTTGAATACTAAAGCCATGTATGTTATATAATTCTTTGGATGCCAATGAATCATGTAAAGTTAAGGGTTATAAATCGGCTAAGAAAATTTGGAATAAATTGTGTGATATATGAAGTAGCCAAGATATTAGAGAACAAAAGATATCATTGCTTTCTAGTAAATTTGAATCTTTTAGAATGGAACCACATGAGCATGTAGATATTGTGACAGCCCCACTTCCCCCTAAGGCGAACCAAAGGGTTGGCGGGCTGCCTGCCTAGCTCTCGCCAGGACTCAAGCATTCAGATAAATACTAACTTAAACGTGCAATCTCTTCAACCACCATAACATTAATATTAAAACTGAAAAGGACGTTGAAACTTAAAATTACAATCACCCATTTAAAATATTCAAGACCCTCGAGCCAAAGCTAATACACTTCCATAAGCTTAAAGTACTTAACACCAAACAAATATACAAAATATTACTTCATACTCGAGACAAAAGGCAAAAGATCAAGATACTAGCCCTAGCTACGCCTCGGGATTCTCGTCACCTGTTAAGGAAAATAAAAGGGAACGGGGTGAGCTAAAAAGCTCGTGAGTTTCCAAAATTCATGCACATGCACTTAAAATGGTAAAATTAAAAGTAAATAAATAAAACACATAAACAAATCAAATTAACACACATTGAGGATACGGGGCTCTCAGGAGCCAAATTCCACATTTCACGAGCATTTATAGTAGTCGACACTCCGTCGACTTTCAATCTAAGTAGACGACTCTTCACGCCAAACTCCAACCACCCAACTCCCCCTACCGGCCCCGCACGCCACATATTTTAACAGTAGACAGTAAACAGTAAATCACTTGAGGCACTCGGCCAAGAGTGATTGTATAACACATTTCCGTCTCCCAAATTCAATACATGCAAACAAATAAATTACCGACTCTACAAAAAGGGAGCAATAAAGTATACTCTCCTTTAAGTGAGCGGTCCATCAAATTTTCAATTTCACATTCCAATCAAATAACAAGTCATGACGCACGTGCGTACGTAAAGCATTCCAATGAAAGCATTTTAACATGCATTGAAAACTCACCGACAAAGTAGGGGTCGGAGTCCAAGTTTTGATCAGTTGCAAAATCAGCACTTTGCCCTAAAATAATTAAAAGAAAATGAAAATAAGTTTTCCTAGTTCACCGACCAAATTTATTTCAAAAAGTAGAAAGTTTGACAATTTCCTAATTCGAGTTGAAAATTTTGAAAAATCATAACTCAAGTTATACAAGTTGGAATTTTGCACATTTGGTACCGTTGGAAACCTATTTGAAAGTTCTAAAACTTTGTAGAATACATCCAATTAAAATTCTGGACGGAATTAGCCCAGATTTTAATTCAACGAACTGCTACAGTAACAAAACAGGGCAGTTCAGGTTGGTCGACCAGCCTACTTTGAAAATTCAGTAAAAATCACAGAAAATGAATTGGCCTCTAAAATTTATACAGATTATAGTAATATGTAAAAAGTTTCAAACGCCACCGACAGAACTCAATTCTGATACTTGAGCAAGAAATTAGAGCAGTTCGAACAGAGGCAGTTCAAAAATCTGAAATTTCTGGAATTCGAACTTACAGGACAGAGTTTAAAGCCTTGTTTGAGTGACTATTTCATGTCTAAAAATTACCAAATTTGGCACACTAATACTTCCATATATCATCTAGATTCATACCAAAATTTAGCTTAAAATTCAAATGGGAAGGCAGTTTTCTATGTGCCCAAAGTTCGTTCATCGAAACTCTTCAAACCAATGAAGTTCAACTCCTCCACTTCTTATCTCTTATAACCAACATATACTACTGCCATTTAAATTCAATTTCGACCCTAAGCTGGTATTAGTCTCCCTTAACCTAATGATGATAAAAAATGGTCACATCTTTTAGCAAAATTGTCACGAAATAATCCCCTAAAATTCGGGCAGCATAATGCTTCATTTTTCCAGTTTTCCTTATTCCATCTAACCATCAACTTCACTCAATTCTTGAAGGAATTTGTATGGGGCAATTTTAACAGCTTAACCCTCACATTCAAGCCTCACAATCAATTTTTAAACTTGCCAAAATTTGCAGCCACCAAATCAGAGGAAAAACAGAAATTTCTTCCTCATTTTTCTTCCTTCATGAACCGGTTCCTCTTAGGGTTTTGTCCAAAAATCCAACAACAATTTTTAACTCAAATTCATACAATGCATCAATAACCATGCTAGAACTCTAATCAACACAAGTGTGGGAGTTCAAGAGCCCACTTATACAACCAAATATCAAAAAAGACAATTTATTGAGATTAATCTTCCAAAATTAAAAACCAACACATGAATCCATTTCATCAACAATGACAAGGTTCTAACAACCTCTCAACTTCCCAAACCTATCATCATGCTTCAAAATGGAATTTAAGAGACAAAAGTTCAAGCTCTAGTTTCATACCTCTTCCAAGAAACAAGCAAGAGTTCACCAAGGAATGCTCGACTAGAGCTCCCAAGTGCACCTACTCCAAGCTTCTCCACCAAGTGCAAGTTCAAGCAAGGATTAATGGAGGTTGTGAGTGGTTTTTGGAGGGAATTTGAGTGAAGAAAATTGCTGAAAATTTAGGGGAAAAGAGGAGAGGGAGTTCGGGTGAGAGAGGGAGAAGGATGAAGCAATTTTTTTTTTTGGTCAATTTTCTTGAGGAGTTAATGGAAAAAAAGGAAGACAAGACATGAGTCTTATCTTATGCACCCAAAGTCAAAGCTTGCATAGTGGCATTAATTAGCTATTTGGAGGGAAAATTAATCACTTTATTTGGCTTGAGATTAATGGATAAATCTCGATTAGGAGAGGGGATGAAAAAGTAATTTTTAAGTGATTGGTAGGAATTTAGTTGAAAGAATTAACGGTTAGATAAAATTCTAAACTTAAAGAGGTTAATCCAAATCTTAACTAAAATTTCAAAACCCTAATTAATCACCTTCAATGACCCAATTCCAGTCATTTAATTACACTTCCAACCTACCAGTGATCATCCATACTTATCTTCACTAGTTTACTCACAGTCCGAATTTACCTCGAAAAACGTGCTTTTAACATTTTACCGCTAATAAATGCTACGAGACGATATTAACAGAGGAATAGGGCTAAAATTAAATGAGAAGTTGTAAATGAGGAAAAATCGGATTTCACGAGATAATTAAAGAAATAATTATATAAATAAATAAATAAAAACTTCGAATTTTTGAAATTTAATATTAAATTAATATTTATTTTTCTTTTTTTTTTTTGAAAACAAAATTATTTCAATAATAATATCAAAATAAATAAAAGAATAATCAAACGAATTATTAAAGGCAAAAATAACAATAATAATATCTAATTTAATAAAAAAATTTTTTCGAGGCCTTTACAGATATGATATTTTGTTGATTCAATGATATTATTAAAGACCTTGAATTAAATATTCCTTGGGTGAGAAAAATAAAAAATTCTTGAAATTTTTGCCAAAAGAATGGGAATCTAAGATCACGGCCATTGATTAAGCAAAGGGCTTGAGCTCTATATCTATTGAATCACTTGTAAATTCGCTAATTTCTTATGAGCTGAACCTTAAGTCAAAGGTATAAGATGATAAGGAAGCTATAATAAAAATGAACATTGCATTCAAAACCTCTCAAGGAGAAAATTAACTATTTTTACTTGATGATGAAGAGGTCGAACTTAATAAAAATGATATGATACTTGTGCCCAAAACATTCAAAATGCTCCTCAAATACAATAGTAGATTTAACAGAGAAGAATCAAGTAACAATAGAAGGCAAAATCTAAAAATTTTTCAAATTTCATGCGATCAATGGAATTTAGTTGGACAAAATGAAGATGGAGAAGAAACGGCTCTTATGGCTTATGGAGATGAAAAAGTATCTTCTAGCTACCATTCTTATGATGAAAATGGTCATGATGATGATGTTGATCTTGAATTGTTATGATAAGCATGCATGATAGTTTAAAAGAATCATATGCTAAAAATAAAGAATTAAAAATAAAAATAAATGCTTTTTTGAAAGAGAATTCTAAATTATTTCAAGAAAATAAGCGGCTGAGAAAAGAAAATGATGACTTGAGGAAATATGAAATTGATTTTGTTTGTAAAAATGATGATTTGAAAAGAAAATTGGAAGAGAAAACAATATTTTATGAAAAGATTAAGGAAAAATAATATTTGTTGAGAAAAAGAATTGATAATTTGAACAATTTTCTTCAAAATAAAAAACAAAGTGTTTTACAAAAAGAAAAACAAATTTCACTTGGTGCAAATAAATTCACTATTTTAGATGGAATTAGATTTAGCAAACCTATTTTTGCAAATGATACAAGTGTTATGTGCAATTTTTGTTGTCAATTGGTTTTATGAGGAATGAATGTTATGAGGAAAGGTATGAAATCTTCATGAATGATTAGAACTTGCACTAATCCGCATGAACCCAAAAATTGAACACTACCAAAAATAACTTCTATTACTTAGGTAAATCATGTAGAAATTAATCCAAGATGGAACTTAATGGTTGTTAAAAATGCTAATTTGAATCAATAGCATGAAAAGGTAGAAAAGTGCAAAGTAAGTATGGTGTAAAATTAATTAGTTATTTGAATTTCTATGTTTTTTTTGTTACTTGTACAAAATAAAAGTTGGATAATTAGATGCATTTTTGTGAGAATAGAACACTTAAATTTAGAATATAATTATTTTGAAATTCTATTCACATATGTCCTATATCCGAAATTATTTTTCAAAATCATGATTTGGACATATAAATAGTTGATTATAATAACCTCCAAACTTCTCTCAAATTTGCTCACGATTTGTTAAGAAAAAAAAGTGAGGAGTTTTGAAAGTAATATTTATGCTTTAAGTAAGGAGGAGTCCAATGATTTTTCTTATAGGATTGTACAATTTTAGGTGGAGTTTTACTTGAAATTTAGCGGATTGCTTACTACTAGGTTGGATCGGATGTCAACCTGTTTTCAAAAATTTTCTTTCGTAATTTGCTTTATTTTTGATAATGCAGAAAGGAGGAAAAAATTGAATAATTTTTCTTTGAAAGTTGGCATGTTCTAAGGTGGAGATTTTATCTTCAAAATGCCATAGAATAAGGGCGAGTTTATTTGTACTTGCTTGATTAAAGAAACCATCATTTTGTGTGTCATTATCAAAAAGGTGGAGATTGTTGACCTTGGTTGATCAGTCCTTGGTTTTGATGATTAACAAACCAGGATTTGAACCAATGATTTTATGTGAAAAATGTCTATCAGATGATCTTTCTTCAAGGATCGGATATCCGGTACTATTAGACGCTCCTATCGGACGTCCGATACTCTCAGCGACTAGTATCGAACACTTATATGCCCCAATCGGACGTCTGATAATCCTAATGGCTAGTTTTCTAACAGCTCTATTTTTGGCAGTTGGAGAAGCTTTTGGAACCAAATTTCTTCACCTGTAAATACCTGAGACATGAGAAGATAGAGGACTTTTTCCTACACATAATACAAATTTGCAAGAGTGATTTTTGGATAGAAAAATACTTTAATTATTGTATAGGTATGGGAAAGTTGGGTTTGTAAGGTTTCTCATTGAGGAGAAGTAAAACCTTGTGAAGGTAAGTCTCACTTATATGATAGTTCTTAGTTGGTTGGTGGGCAATCAATTGTAGCATAGTGAGGGTTAACTTAGGTGAAGTTGTAAAACTCTTTGTCTCAACTAAAGAGTGTTTAGAGTGAGTAAAGAGTGAACCTTCTTCTATACAATGTGGTTTGTTGCACAATCAATTGAAGAACTTATCTAGTGGATTGGAGCTCCAACCTTGGTAAAGTTTGGGAGCAAATTGAGGTGCCATTGAGGATACCATTTCACTTGGTTTGCTTTCTATATAATTTTCTAATTTTCATTTGCTCAATTATGTGCTTTGATTGTTTCATCTATTCGATATATTTCTTGCTTAAGTGTATGATTACTTAGATAATTTAGTTAGCTAAAGTTGGGTAGAAAACTCGTTATCATAGGTGGCTTTGGGGCTTTACAAACAATTATTAAATAACAAAATTGACTTGATAGAGAAAATTTCCTAGGGATGATTGAATCCCTTATAGCTCAAGACATGTGATTCAGTTGATCGAATTAGATTAGAAACTTATCACTTGTTAAGGAAGTAAATTCCAAATTTCCTTGTACATTGATTTCACAAATAAACAAACATATTTATGTAAAATCTTTATTTATTGACATGATGAATTAATTTAGCATAACCTCATTAAACTCGATGAAGACTACTTGCATGATTCCACTTAGATTTATGTCCTAGTAACATGAAAATAAAATCTAAATTTCATATATTTTGAACTACACATGCAAGACAATTATCATGCACAAACACATGCTTAGATGATTTATAGTTGATGATCAAACAACCATATATATGATAAGCAAAAACTAACAAGCTCACAAGAAAATCTTAACTCATCACAAGTTAGCATAAATCAAGAAATTATAAGTTCATCTTTGTCACTAGGAGAAATGAGTTTAACTAGCCATGCAAAGAAACAAGTTCAAGTGCATAAAACTCATGAAATTCATTTTAAAGAAAGAAAAAGAATAGTTCAAAAAAATCTTATTCAAAATGATGGAACAAGCTCTTCAATCTTCAATTTACAATTTTGTTTTACACTCTCATGCTCACAAGTAATTTTTTTTTTTTACTATGAGAATCTCATTACTTCTTTTAAGAATTAAACTCTATTCTCTTTCTCCTCTCTCCTTAATTGTTGCAATACAAGGGGTATTCGCAGAGAATTTGATGGAGAAAAAGTTACAAATGAAAAGATCTAAATTTGTTTCTTGATTTTATAAGTCTTTCTTGAACAACTATAGCTGGGATTCTCCAACAAATTGAGCTAAAAATGAGTTGGAATAATCTGGAAGTCGGTTACAAGTTGCGAAGGTCATTCTCAGGGATCTGTGAGGCATGTGTCACGGATCACCTTCCCCTATCTCCCTTAAGACAGAAACGTGACCTGGTTAGTGCTCTTCTACTACCTCATGTATCTACATCATGGATCAGCTCCTAAATTTTTAATTTTACATTTTTCTTTCATCTCTTGAAGCTTTAATCACCCCAACATTTAATGCCTTGATTCTTCCATGTTTGAATTGCATTGTAATCATCTTAATTTGATAAACCTTCACTTCCAAGTGCATTCAATTGATAAAATAATCTTCGAAGCTCAATTTCCTACAAAAGTCATTAAAAAGTGCATTCATTTGTTCAAAAATCATTTCCAATCAAAAGTATCACTTTAAATAAACTTTTAACTAAAGAATTTAATTTCATCATTTTTATCTAAAACACACTGAAAAATTACTCAAATAAACAAGCTAAAAATAGTAAAATAATTACTTACCAAAATAATCAACAAAATATGAATACAAGTGGAACATTAATAGCAAAAATAAATTTATTGTAGTTCTTCAGCCAGAAATTCTTGTTTTTCAATTGTAATTTAGTTATTTCATCTTCCTTGCACAAGGTCAATCCGTTGGAAAATTTTGGTATTTTTGTGTTGCTACAAAAAATAAAACATGTTTAATAATGAGCATTAGTGTAAGAGGAATTAGTTGTGCTAGTCCTTCAAATACAAAGGACAAGTTCACTTCACCAATCTAGTATTAGGCACGAGTCAAAGATCCAGACTTATGTATAGATTTGTTTTTCGTTGAAAGATTATTAGTTGAAACCCTTGATTTTCCAGTTTTTTTTTTCCTCGACTCTTTTTTATTTTAATGCATTAGTGTTCTCCTTTTTTGACCCTGGGACACAATAAATGAGATTAATTTGCTGATAATTATAGGGAACATTTTCGTTGTTTATTTTTTTTTCCATTTTACTACTATGCAATTGCTAAACTTACACATTGTGTGCATTATCCTTAGATTAACAACTGGAATGAATTTTAAAGCTAGACGAAATCTCTCAAAATTAAAATTTTGAGTATAAAGTAGGAAATAAGCACAAGTTAAAATGCTGTAAAGTGAAATTAGATATTTTACTTTTGTGTAATCTCTACACTAGTGTATTTTGTGTACACTCCTTACTTCCAATGTGTGTAATCACTAGTGCATTCTATGAACACTCCTTACTTCCATTGGTTTCGTTTACAGTATTAATGATAGAAATTAAATGGACAGATCTAAGGACTTAGGGCATAAGGTGCCAACATTTTAGGGTGAAAAGGGAGAATTAACTACAAATTAGGGAACATGAGGTGGTATCAGTCCAATATAAACCAAATAAAATAGAAGTTCAATAACATTTTGGCCTCTTAACTTAGGGGAAAGTCAAACTTTGCCCTTCTCAACATTAAATATGTATACTTTATCTCTCATGAAAACTAGTCAAAGTTACAAATAAAAAAAAAAGTGAATACAATAATATTATAGCCCATTTATTCATAAAATTATTTATAAATTTTGTATTATTTCCTTTTATTATTAAAATATATATATCTTCTATATTGTATCAACTATACAACAATTTCAAAATGGAAAAATCTAAATAAAGTTTAAATTTAGTATATATCCATAAAATTTTCTTTATTGGTTAGTATTCACTTTTATATATGCTTCATTTAATTTATTAGAATTTAAGCTAAAAAATAATAAATAGCAGAATAGTAAAATAACATAGATACCAAATTTCTTTTTGAAAAAGAGATAATACTAAACTTGTTTTTTGTTTAAAAAGTAGTATTTTGTCATTTTAGTTTATGTGAACTTTGAGGTTAATACTATTGTCATTTTCTGTTGATGTACTTATAGTTTACTATTATTGCTTTTTCTTCTAAAAAAAATAAAATTTCTCTATTTTCCTTCTCTAAGATTAAAAATTAGGTGTATCAACCTCTTTTGGCAAATTTGATTAAGAATATCATATTGGACTAATTTGATAAACAAAACAATGATAATGATATTAGTTTAAAGGTTTAAACAAATTAAAATGATGAAAAATTACTTTAAAAAATGACTTTGGTATTACTTTTTTTTTATATAAGCCTTGATAATTGTATTTATTTTTAGTATCATATTATGTATCCATTTTGTTTGACTTAAAGTCTAAGAAATTGAGCAAACCATATATAGAAGTAAACATTAATCTGACAAGAAAAAATTTTAAGGATATAAGCTAAATATTAACTTTCTTTAACTTTCTAGAGTTTGATTTTTTTGTATAATTGAAATGATAAAGAAAATATAAATCTTTTAGTAATGAAAGAAAATGATATTAGTTTATAACTAATTTCATGCATAAATGAATAATAATATCATTTTACTCACCTTTTTTTTAATTGCTAACTTTGACTAGTCTTCATGGGAGTAAACTGTTTATATTTAAGGTTAAGGAGAGAAAAGTATGATTATACCCTAAATTCAGGGGGGCAAAGTGCTATTACTCCTACAATAAATTGACAAAAATAAAAAATGTCACCGCAAGTAATTTTGTCGCCCTTTTAATTGGGTCTTTGGAACATGTACCACAAATCAGAGAGGGGACGTTACCTCCTTGTAGGATCTCGGATCTTGAACGGGAGTTTCAGGAACACTAGGATCCGGAAGCTTTATTCCCTCCCCATTTACTGGGTTCCGGGACTGGGACGGAGTGTCGAAGTAAAATTAACGGAGTACTTACATTCTTGAATTCACTCACCTCTGTTCTTATTTGATCAATTTCTTCACGGCTTCCATCAATGATGACTATGGTCATCTCCTCGAGCTTGCTAAGCTGATCAGCTATTCCCCGGGGGAATATAACCCTTCTCCCTATTGTGGGAAAAATTCGGTGCGTCACAATATTTTTCAACGATCTTGGCTCTGAATTCGGATTGCACGCTCCTGGGGCAAATGAATACCTTAAGCACCTTAGGCCAACCAAACTGCTGATTTCGTTCGGAAAGCAATGGATTGAGGTGTCTTGAATATCAAGAACTTCAAGCTCCTTGAGTTGCACTATTTTACGTGGGAGCATATTTAAGCCAAAGCAATTGTTGAGGTATAAATTCCGGAGTGCTTTCAAGTTGGAGATAGAGGCTGGCAACCGTTTTATTCCTGTGCTGTGCAGGTCCAGAACTCGAAGGTTCTTCATACTTGTGAAGAACGGTTCCTCAATGATTCTCAAGTTTGGGTTAAGTTGCAGAAATAGTGTTAAAATGTTCTCACATTTGAGGCTCACAGGTAAATCCTTTAATTGGCTTCGCATCAAAGACACTCTTCTGGCCATCTCCCAGTCTTCGTCTTTTAGGTGTCCGTCTATCTCTGGACCCGACCTGACAAATGATGGTTCATATTCCTCCCCAGGGAAAGGCGTATGACGTGCAACTCTCCTGAAATTTATTGGCATCTTGACATGGTCTTCAGAACACTTCTCTAAGAGATAAAGCTCTGTCAGCTGGTTGAGTACACACTCTCCTTCTCCTCGTGCATAAGAGAACGTAGGAATGGGACACCTTAGGAATTCTTCAGCTTTCCAACACTCGATCAAAATATCTCTGGGAATTTTGAGCTCTTTTGGAAACAATGCTACATAAAGTATGCACTTTTGATCATTCTCTTTCAATTTACTATAAGCTCCATCAAAAGCCAATTTTACTCTTGCCAAGCCCGGATCATTATTGTCCCAAGTATCTGCTTTCAATCTTTGCTTCATACCATTCCAGTATTGTACTCGTTTATTACTTTTCAGCTGTTCTGCTATAGATGCGATCACCCCTGGTAGCCCACCAAGCTCCTTAAGAATCAAGTCACCTAGATCTCTGTTTTGTTTACAAAATGTTTCATCAGCAATGATCTTATCAAACAATTTCCTGGAATCTTCAGGTGGTAGCTTTTCTAAGGGGACCTTTTTGTGGAAGTTAAAACTCCTCAGGAGATGTGGATCTTTAGCTTCAATGATGACTTTCCCATGCTCATGCTCTTCAGAGATTCCAATGTCCTCAAGCTCAATTGATGAAGAGAACCCGTCAAGAAGCAGCAAATATGATTTCTCATGTAGTTCTCTAGATATTACTTCTTTTTTCCCACTTCCATTATTCTGCCCAGATAGGTTCAGACGCTGAAGAATTTTCTCTTGTATGTTATTGATGATGTCATCTGGCCTGGGCACATCAGTTGGAAAGGCTACCCAAATGACATGGTCGAATTTGAGGCCCGGAGGGCATGGATCCAACAAGTTATTCAAGTTTTTCAAAATATTTGTTTTTCCAACTTGTGGTTCTCCATAGATGGCAATCCTCTTGCAGCCTGCCTCGTGTAAACAGCGCACCAGGCTATCAAGGACCGCTTGATGCAAAGGCACATCAGTTAGTTCTTCAGCCCCCAGTCTTACAACAATTTTTGGTTTTATCGGACTGCTTACATGCTCTAGTGTTATCTTATTTTCAAGTGCAGTGACTTCAGGCATAAACTTGACGACATCCTTATCCAGCCTTGCAAGTTTGTAGAATGTTGGGGCACAAAATTTGTTCTGCCACTTTTCGGATGCTGCTAACAATTCATGGACCTGGATTTGGTTTCCAGCTGCTCCCTTTGCACCTGATTCAAGTCCAACTATCTTTTTGTATTGGTTGACGATGTTCTCTTCGCAATATTTCCATTTCTGACACAAATCATTATTACGAGCTGCGTAATTATCGTTTTTCTGTATGGTCGCTGATTGACGATTTATATCGTCATTGACGACATTCCAATGCGTATGGAGACTATTCATTTGAAGTATTAGATTTTCAAAATTTCGGGGTAAATCTATGACATGCCTTCTCCTGCGCTTTATGTACACAAAGCAGCCTTTAGCATCCTCATGTACAGGTGCAATGCTTGGCCCAAGTACCGGATCTGGCATCCTGCAAACTACAAATTTATCTCAAGCAATCATAGGCTGAAACTTCACTAGTGATTACACATTTTCATCATATAAATCTGTTCAGTGATTCTAAAAACTGCGCCATGCAGGGCTATGTTGCTCTTAAATATGTAGAACACATTTTGATGTTGCAGATTGTTTTTATTTTTGTTTTGCTAGGTAATTATTTAAGTTGTTATTCCTAATTAGTGTTATATTTCTTATCTAATTTTATTGAACAATACAGCATTAAACTATTAACAAATCTATTGTTGTGTGGAAATTTGAAAATTTACCTGTACACTGAACAATTGGGGGAGGGAATGAGATAGTGTGACAAGAAAAAGAACTTTCAAAAGAATAAATGGGGTAGTCTCTGGTCCATACAACATATGGAGAATGGGGTAGATATAGTTGACATCTAGTCCCAATCGGTATGATTGTTGTACTCTTTCATGATTTGGTATACACTTACACAATTTGTATTTCATGATTTGGTATAAATTCATATAACTTTTGTTGCATGTAATGAAATACAACAAATATATGCAAATATATAACAAATCATCTAAAAAGTATAATAATTATACCATTCATATCTAAGGCTAACTATACCTGCCCCAAATCCCAATACCTCCTCTGTACCCATCTATTGTAGCTCTTTGTAATGACCCTAGAGTCAAAAACAAGGCTGCAAAAATAATTTTGTAATTGTAAATATATTCTATTAGAAGCCAAGTGGAATTCTGCTAGCTAGTTAGGTAGTTATGATGAGTCAGCAATAGCAACCGACTAGCCAGTGACGAAGTTGCTGTATAAAAAGAGTTGATTAACAATCTCTAGGGTGTGTGTTTGATCAAGAATCATTTGGAATAACAATTCCCATTCTTTCCTTCCTTATTTTGTCGTCTTCTTCTTTTCTATTTTCTTATAACATCTACTTAACTAGAGCCGAAACACTTAACACTTAACACTCTTTGCTCCCCTATTTGACTCAAAGAGCATTTGGTAACTAGACTTTTTACTATGGGAATGAACTTCAAAATTAATCATATTGAATCTGATACAGACCAAGTTGGAGAATATGTCAAGCCACAAAACTGCACCAGAGTTTGATAGGGACATGAGGTCTATTGTCAAAATAAACCAAACTTTTTAGTATTTGTTTATTTATTTGCTAATCATATTAGAATTAGAATTTTAGTAGTTATGTAATTTAGGAATTTGTATTTTATTTAGTAATTACTTATGCAATTTACCCAACAAATCAGGTAGGTATAAAGAGGCATTGTTTAGAGTCTTTTTTTAAGAGAGTCAAGAGAGTCTACGAATAGTCTATAAGTATTTACTACGGTGTGATGACTTTCTTCCATTGTTTTGAGATATAAAAAAATTGTAAGTTATTTATTTTTTCTCTCCCACATACATATACATTGAGTGATTGTATTATCCTTCGATCTATAACTTTACACACATTAATTGCTACTAGAACTCTAAATTTGGATTCTACGATTGGTATCAAGAGCCAGGCTACAAGGTTAGTTTTGGGTGTTTCCACTGTCAGAAGGTACAAAGTTCGTCAGAAAGTATTTAGTTGATTGAGTTAAGCCACAAGGTTGGTCCAGAAATGTACAATTGGTGAAGAATCTGACCATAACATTGATCCAAAAGTTATCACATTGTTGTAGATGTTATGACAGAGATTAGAGAAGAATCCTTTCAGATTTGTTGATTGCTATGGGTTGTCAAATTCAAGAATTTAATTAGTTAATCAATTAGGGAGGCCAAGAAACTTGACAAAAAGTGAAGAATTTGTTGATATACATGATTTATCAATTTTGGGTATATTTTGGGATCTACGTAATGGTCAAATGTATAGCATACTAACTCCCAAATATAAAAGTCAAGAATCATATTATTATTGGCTTATAAGAGTAGAAAAATATCTCGAACAATGCTGTTTCAATGATATTATCTGTGTTGCAAGTGAATTGGTGAAACATGTTTTTAAGAAGAATGTTAGATTATTCTTTCAAGGCATGTGCCAAACCATGTCTATTTGTCTTTTCAAAACATTTGCTCATCGGACTAAAGTAACTTGGAGGTTTTGGTTGAATATTTATTATGCTTTTCAGACTATTGAGTTGAATGAAACCTTTAAACCAGAATCTAATTGTTGGACATGATTAGTTGATTTTGAAAGTGATAGATTTATAGATCTCATGCGTGATTTGGAAGATTTTGAATTGGCTGATAATTTTGATTTGCATACCATATTTGGAGAAATTGGAAGTGATGATTTTGTTGAAGAAAAAGAAGATGTAATTTGATAGAGGAAGAAAAGGAAAATTTTGATATAGAAAGAAAAAAAAGAAAGAAATTGTTGTTGAACAATTTATTGGCTTGGGTTGTTTTCAAAGTGACGTGAAAAAGTTTGATTTTATTGACATAGATTTCATTGGAGTTGAAAAATATTTTACTCCTAAAGAGTCAATTGATAAGGTGAAATTTTTTGGTAATTCTGGTAGTGGAGTTTCTAAATTATTTGGTGGTGATCATTTTGGTAAAAGAGATAATTATGATTTTATATTTTTGGTCACTTGTGCTGGTGATAAATACGATGACTATGGTGATGAATGGGTATCCATCAATGACTATTTTGATCAAGAGAAATTGTTGAAAATTTGTTTGCAAAATATAAAGTGCGTCCACTGTCATATGTAAAGATAAAGTTGATAACTTGTAGCAAGATGGAGTAGTATATCATCTATTCAGTGACTAAATTTTCAATAAAAATTATTGTTCAAGATGGAATTGGACTTGATTTATTGAAAAATTTGGTTTAAGGTCGGCAATGTTGACAAAATAAACCAAAATTTTTAGTATTTGTTTATTTATTTACTAATCTTATTAGAATTAGATTCTTCGTAGTTATGTGATTTAGAAAGTTTTTTTTTATTTGGTAATTACTTATGCAAGGGGTTTCTTATCCCACAAGTCGGGTAGGTTATAAATAGACATTATTTAACGTATTTTCTTAAGAGAGACAAGAGAGTCCAAAAATAGTCTGTAAACTTTTATTGTGATATGACGGCTTTCTTCCAGTGTTTTGAGATATAATAATATTGTGAGTTGTTGTAAATCGTGATCCCAAATTTTGACAATTACAAAACAATTGAAGAAATCAATTTAATATTTTCCATTGAGAATATTGGCAACTCAGGTTATCAATACAAATGGTGCAATTGAAGAACTCAAAAGGAGCAAAGGACATTAAACTCTATCGGACGCTCGATAGTTTGTATCGGACGTCTGATAAAAGTCGAGAACACTCTATCGGACAGTCAACTTGAAGTACCAGACGTCCAATAGACAGGGGGAGTATCGGACACTCGCATCGGATGCATATCAGCATTACCGGACATCCGATCGTATTCTAAGCTTTCTGGTCACTGTCAGACGCAGACTCATTGGACACAGAAATATGCATCGGCCGTCCGATAAAGGTCGAAACAATCTTCGAACGATCCCATTGGACGCACAATATTGCATTGGACGTCCAACAGTTCCAACGGCTAGTTGACTCTTCAACTGCCTTCTATCCGTTGACCACTATTATCAAGGCACTTTTTGGTCTCCTTTAAATAGAGTCTTGTCTGAACTTAATAGTAACTTTTACACACTAAGAATACAAGTTCTTAAGAATGATTTTAGCAAGAAAATACTCTTTGTGTAAGAATTGTAGGCCTTGAAGTGTTAGTTGATTTGCAAGCTTTTCAATTGTAAGTGAATTCTTCAATAGTGTAACTTTGTGAGAGTTATTCGAGTGACTGTAAAACTTCCTAACTTGACTAAGTGCTGCTTGGGGAAGGAGGAAGTGAACCTTCCATTGTACACAAGATTGGCTGTAATTCATCAAATTGAAGTTGCTTGAGTTGAGATTTATTCTTCAAACTCAAGTGGAGCTTAGAAGAAAATTGGTTTGATTACTATCATCCTTATTTATAGCTTTCTTTACGATTCATCTACTGCTACATATTCTATCTTTCTTGATTTCTATTGCTCATTTGATTGATAATTTGATTGGCTAAGAGGTTACATCTTTTATTGTGAAAAAGGGGCATTACTTGATTAATTTTTAATCAATCTAATTCACCCCCTCTTAAGTTGTATTTGAACCTTACAATTGGAATCAGAGTTTGGTCTATAGGATCAAGCTTAACTGCTTAAAGTAAAGATGACAACCAACAATGCTATATTTATAGAAGGACAATCCGTAACTAGACCACCTATGTTCAATGGATCAAACTATGTTAGTTGGAAGGAACGCATGATTATCTTCTTGCAATCTATTGATATTGATCTACGATTTATTGCTAATGAAGGTCCCTACACTGCCATGATTGATGATCCTTTTACTCATGTTCCTAGATTAGAAACAAGGAATGAATTGACTCGTAAGGATAGGGCTAATCTTACCTCAAATGCTAAAGTCATGAATGTTCTATATAGTGCATTGGATACAAATGAATCTATTAGAGTTAAAGGATGTAAATCGGCTAAGGAAATTTGGGATAAGTTAAAGGAAATTCATGAAGGTAGTGAGGATGTGAAAGAACAAAAGAAATCCATTTTGATCACTAAATATGAATCATTTAAAATGGAGCCTCATGAAAATGTACATAAAATGTATTGTAGATTTAATGATCTCATCAAAGATTTAGAAGTATTAGACAAGGAATATACTCTTGGTGAGAAAACTAGAAAAATTTTGAACGCTTTACCTAAAAAATGGGAAAATAAGGTGACTGCAATTGAAGAGGCTAAGGACTTAAATTCAATACCTATTGAGTCTCTCATAAGCTCTCTAACATCCTATGAGTTAAAACTCAAGAGCAAAGTGCAGGATGAGGAAGATGCAAGGGTCAAGAGAAGCATTGCTTTAAAGGCTTCCCAAGATGAGGATGATTCGGTCTCATTGGATGATGAAGATGTGGATTGTGATGATAATGATCTCGCCCTCATCACTAAAAGCTTCAAGAGAATTCTTAACAAGAGAAGATTTAGAAAAGGCGGACCTAGCAATCAAAACCCCAATCAATTCAACACAAGATACAAAGGAGGGCAAGATGCAAACAAAAAGCAATGAGATAAATGCTTTGAATGCGGACAACTTGGACATTATGCAATTGATTGTCCAACGAAGAAGAAGAAAGAAATGAAAAATGAAAGGAAGCCAAGATTCAACAACTTCCAAATCACTTGGAATGAGTGCAATTCGGAAGGTAAGATTGAAGAAGAAGAGGAATCTGCTCAAATAGCTTTCATGGCAATTAGTGATAATGAGGTAACATCTTGTAACCCTCATGTTGAAAGTGATCATGATGATGATGATCTTGAGTCATTTGTTGGAAGATTACATGATAGCCTAAAAGAATCTTATGCTAAGAATAAAGAGTTAAAACAGAAAATTACATTTCTCTTACAAGATAATGCAAATTTGTTCCAAGAAAACAAAAAACTGAAATATGACAATGATTGCTTGAAAAAACAAGTCTTTGTGAAATGTTTATGGAAAAACAAAATGACTTGAAAAAAAGAATGGATAGTCTAGACATGATTCTTCAAAATAAGAAACAAAACTATTTTGCAAGAAATGAATTGAAACCTTATTTTAATGCCTTTGAAAGAAAATTAACATTTAGTGCAAATGAATTCACGATTTATAGAAAAAGAGGAGTAAGAGTTATTAAACCAATTCATGTGAACAATCCTAACATTATGTGTGACTTTTGTTGTCAAGTGGGTCACTTAAAGCATAATTGTTATGTAAGGAAAAACATGAAAAGAGGAATGAAATGTATGTGGTTAGTTAAACATGATTCTAACCATCAAGGACCCAAAAATTAAAGGGTGTCCAATTTTCTATCTCTTGTGTAGGTGAATATAAAGAAAGCCATAAAGGAATCAAAGTGGTTTATAGATAATGGATGCTCAAGGCACATGACCGGTGATCCATCACAATTCATCAAGCTCAAATAAAAATCAAGTGGAAAATTGACATTTGGAGATGACATGAAAGCCAAAATAATTGGAGTAGGTGATGTTAGTAAGAATGGTGAAACATTCGTTCATAATGTTCATAATCTAAGATATAATTTGTTAAGTGTTAGTCAATTATGTGATAGAGATTTATTCGTTTTATTCAAAAAGTATGAATGTTTAGTTCTTGATTCAAAATTCAATATCTTTTTCAAAGGAAAAAGGTTCAATGATATTTATGTTGTGATTCTTGAGAAAATCGACTCTTCTAGTTTTAAATGTCTTAAAATTTCAAATGAAGATCCTTGGTTGTGGCATAGAAGACTTTGTTATTTCAATATGGATGTATTGAATGAAATTTCCAAAAAGGAACTTGTTAGAGGCTTGCCTAAAATAAAATTTGAAAAAGATAAAGTTTGTGATGCATGTCAATTTGGTAAACAAATCAAAGTTTCTTTTAAACTTAAAAAGAATGTTTCTACATCTAGACCATTGGAGCTTTTACATCTTGACTTGTTTGGTCCTACACCTATTGCTAACTTAGATGGTAAGAGTTATTGTCTTGTGATTGTTGATGATTATTCTAGATATACATGGACTGTTTTTCTTGCTCATAAAGATGATGCTTTCAAATATTTTGTTTTCTTGTTTGCAAAAGTGCAAAATTTGCTTGGTATACACATTGTCAAAATTAGAAGTGATAATGGTTCGGAATTTAAGTATTGTGGCTTTCCGGAATTTTGTGATCACAATGGAATAACTCATGAATTCTCTATTGTAAAAACCTCCCAACAAAATGGTGTTGTTGAAAGAAAACATAGGACTCTTGTTGAAACCTCAAGAACTATGTTAAATGAAAATGATTTGCCAAAATATTTTTGGGTCGAGACCGTGAATACGGCATGTTATGTAATGAATAGAGTTTTGTTAAAGCCAATTTTGAACAAAACTTATGAATTAATGTTTGGTAAAAAGTCAATTGTTGGCTATTTCAAAGTTTTTGGGTGCAAATGCTTTATTTTAAATATCAAGGAACATCTTGAAAAATTTGATAAGAAAACCGATGAAGGCATTTTCTTAGACTATTGTGAAAACAAAAGAGGATATAGAGTTTATAATAGAAGAACTCTTGTGATTAAAGAAGCTATACACATTACATTTGATGAGTCTAATGGTGATTCTTCCAAAAGTACTTGTATAGATGATTATGTAGGTATTCAAAAAGAACTTGAGAAACTTACACTCCAAGAAGAAAACAATGCTAAATTGGAAGAAAATTCAGAGGAAAATGGCACTCAAGGAAATCAAATGCAAGAAGAAGAAGACAATGATGATGATTTACCAAAGGATCTTCCTAAAGTTTGGAAGTTCATTCAAAATCATCCCAAGGAGCTAATTATTGGTGATCCATCTGAAAAGCTAAAAACTCGTTCCTCAACAAAACCATTACTTGACAATTTTTCTTTGGTGTCACATTTAGAACCTAAAAATGTCAATGATGCCTTGAAAGATGATAATTGGATTGTAGCTATGCAAGAAGAATTAAATCAATTTGAAAGGAATAATATTTGGACTTTAGTTGAAAGGCCTCAAGATCACCCTATTATAGGTACAAAATGGGTATTTAGAAATAAATTAAATGATAAGGGTGAAATTGTGAGAAATAAGACTAGATTAGTGGTTAAGGGGTATGCTCAAGAAGAAGGTA
The DNA here is from genome assembly GCA_013103745.1 of Gardenia jasminoides. Lineage (NCBI taxonomy): Eukaryota > Viridiplantae > Streptophyta > Magnoliopsida > Gentianales > Rubiaceae > Gardenia > Gardenia jasminoides. The sequence continues at coordinate 9,661,875 of CM023097.1, read as the reverse complement.
TAGACTTTGATGAAACATTAGCTCCTGTAGTTAGATTAGAATCCATTAGAATGTTTCTTGCATTTGCTTGTTTCAAAGGTTTTAAATTATATCAAATGGATGTTAAATGTGCTTTTCTAAATGGTTTTATTGATCAAGAGGTTTATAAGGATCAACCTCCCGATTTTGAAAGTGATGAATTTTCAAATCATGTGTTTAAACTTTCAAAAGCCTTGTATGGTTTAAAACAAGCTCCTAGATCTTGGTATGAGTGTTTAAGTGGATTTTTTATTGAAAATGGTTTTAAAAGAGGTATTGTAGACACTACTCTTTTTACAAAATAAAAGTTGAATGATCTCCTTATTGTGCAAATATATGTTGATGACATTATTTTTGATGCTACTAATGAGCATTTGTGCAAGGATTTTTACACCATTATGCAAAATGAATTTGAGATGAGTTTGATGGGAAAATTAAATTTCTTCGTCGGACTTCAAATCCTTCAAACTCATGAAGGAACTTTCATTAATCAAATAAAGTACACAAAAGAACTTCTCAAGAGATTTGGAATGGAGGATTCAAAACAAGTTGGGACACCAATATGTACATCTACCAAACTCGAAAAGAATGAAGAAGGTACAAGTGTTGATGAGAAGAAATATAGAGGTATGATCGGAAGCCTACTTTACTTAACCGCAAGTAGACCGGATATTATGTTTGCCATTTTCTTGTGTGCTCGTTTTCAATCTTGTCCTAAAGAATCTCACTTAAATGCCGTTAAGAGAATTTTTCGATATTTGAAAGGAACATTGAATTTTGGTCTTTGGTATCCTAAATGTCATGAATTTGCTTTATGTGGATATACGGATGCTGATTTTGGTGGATGTAGAATAGATAGAAAAAGAACTAGTGGTTCATGTCATTTTCTTGGTAAGTGCTTAGTATCATGGTTTAGCAAAAAACAAAATGCTATTTCTTTGTATACAATCGAAGCGGAATATGTTACCGCTAGTGCATGTTGTACTCAATTGTTATGGATGAAACATACCTTGAATGATTTTGGATTGTTGTATGAAAATATGCTTATTTACTGTGATAACACAAGTGCCATAAATTTGACAAAAAATCCCATTCAACATTCTAGGATAAAGCACATAGACATAAAGCATCATTTTATTCGTGATCTTGTTCAAAAAGGTAAGATTTGTGTGAATTATGTTTGTTCAAAAGACCAAATTGCCGATATTTTCACAAAAGCTTTACCGGTAGATCAATTTATATATTTACGATCAAAATTGGAAATTTTAGAAAAGAACTCTTAAAAATTTCTGGTCAAATTTTATCGAACATCCGATCCTGATGAGCAGACGTCCGACAGTGTTCTAAGCTGTTTTTTAGAAAATTCTATCAGATGGATGTGTCAGACGCTTCACGTCGTTTGGACGTCCGACACACCAAAAGTCACAGCTTATCAGGTCACTTCTCTTCATTTCCATCAGTCAAATCTCATTTAATTCGGACGCACCTTCCCAACCACCGGACTTCAAAAACCCAAATTCCCACTTTGACTTGCAACAACTTTCAAAATTGAAAGCAAAAACTAGCTCACAAGCCTATTGCAAACTGTGATTCTTCAACATTTCACACCAACACTCACAATCCTTTCCAACCCCAAATCTTTTCAAAAACCCTAAAAGTAATCTTCCTCACCTTTTGGGCAGTTTGATCACAACATTATCATCAAACTAGGTGTTTTAGTCCTTAACATCTCATTCCTCATCTCATTCACCACTTAAAACACACACACATCACAATGGTCCAAATTCGTGGAGGATCGTCAGCCACCGGACGCAAGAGAACTCTCAAGGATGAAGAAGTATCCACTCCTACTGCTAAGCGAACTTCAACTAGGAAGAAAAGAGGCTCTGCAAGTACCCAAGAATCTCGTTCTACTCAAACTGAGCCTCAAGTTTCCTTCCAACCCCCTCCATTGCCTAAATTTATTGATGATGAAGTTAAGGAAAAATTTGCTTTGTTCTCACAAAAAAGCTTCATCATTCAGAGGTCAATTAATCATTCCGAATTCAATAAGATTGATCTTGACTCTGTTCTTAAGCTTTTTGAATTCCAGAAGTGGTCTCACATTATCACCATGCCAAATGTTTATTATCTTGAAATGCTTTATCAATTTTTTGCTAATCTTAGGAAAGGCAATACTTGTGATGAATTAAAATCATGTGTTAATGGCGTAGACCTTGTTTTTGATTCTGATGTAGTGAATGAGATTTTGAAAACAACTATTGAATTTGGCTACAAAAGTAAAATTGCCAATTTTTTCTCCTATGAAGAAAATCTAACTAGCATCAATCATTTTAATGCAGAAAAATTGATGTCATATTTTCAATCTCCCTTTCAAACTCCTATTGATGTTAAATTGGAGGATCTTTCTCCTAAAAACTTGATCATCTTCTCAATCATTTCAAACCTTTTTGTTCCTACTGATGGGCATCGTACTGATGCAAACAAGATGGAATTGTGTCTCTTCTACTGTTTTGTTGAGAAAATTTGCATTGACTTTGGTTTTGTCATGTGCAAGTTTTTGATGAAATTATGTATTGACACTAGGAGAAAATTGTCCTATGGCAAGTTTTTAACTCCAATTTTCAAACATTTTAAAGTTCCTATCACTGGAGTATGTCCTAAGGACACTTCCACTTCTGTTTTCACCAAATTTTATTTTGAAAAGAAAATTTTGAAATTTTTGATGGTGCATGGTGTTCAAAAGAAGCTGCTTCTGAATCTCGTTCCAAAATGACTCATGACACACCTATTACTCCCGGCACCTCTCAAACACTTCGTTTCACTCCTGGCCCCTCCATTCACCCCAGAAAATCTATTTCTAAAACCAATTCCCCTAAGTCTGAGGTTGTTGAATTGCTCAAAGAGCTCAAGGATCATGTTATGCTTCTTGAACATGGCCTTATGCTTACTATGTCTTCTAAGCAACAATCTGAGTTTTTGGATAAGAAAAACCTGCTATTTTCTCCTAGTATGGATGAGGATGCCTCACATGCCAAAGAACCTCAACCTGACCCTACTATTGTCTCTCAAGATGTGACGGACTCTCAAACCCCTCATCGTGATCCCTCCACATCTGAGAAAGCTAAGGAACCGACCACTGAAGAAGATAAGGAAGAAGATGATGAAGACACCGAGGAAGAAGACCACTCAGCCTATCGAATCACTCGGAGAAGGCCTGGACCGAAATCTACATTCACCCTTTAGGCACTTTAGGATCATTTGCACTTCACCACTAGGCTGCATCTTTTCTATTTTTATTTCTTTACATTGGTTGAAATGTGTAATCTATCAAGTACTTTGCTACTCTTTTTGTTGTTTCTCTTAATGTTGAATATCAAGTGTTTTGTGTCAATGGTATGTTATTGATAATTATTGTGTTGATGGCGCTGATATTATGTACTAATCTTGGTTCTTGAGGATTTGTGATGTTGTTACTAGCCTTGTTTTTGCATTTTGGCATTGTATTGACTCATTGGATCTTTGGTTGAATGTTATATTGGTTAGTATTGGTTCAGTGGATGAAATTATTGGCATTAGGTGGTTTCTGATATTAAAAGTGTGTCACATATTTGGTATTGAAGATTTCAACTCTTCTTGTAATTCTATTTGAATTGGTTGATTCTTTTTGAGATGACAAAAAGGGGGAGAACGTATGAATTCTTGGTTGAGTATGGCTTGGATGATTTTTTGGTCGATATTTGATTGATATTGATATTTGATTGATATTGGCTTGATGATTTTGGTCGATATTGGCTTGAGTGAATTTTTGATCAAAAATATGGTTAATCAAGTAAGGGGGAGTTATGGCTTGGTTTTGAACAAATGTTTTGAATACCCAATGCTCAATCTAAATTATGCTCAAAACACAAGCCATGTACGATTCACAAAATAAGGGGGAGTTATATACGTTTTTCCTTATCAAAAGTTTTTGTATTACCAAATCAAATTCAATTGTTTTGTCATCATAAAAAAGGAGGAGAATGTAAATTGTGATCCTGAATTTTGACAATTACAAAATAATTGAAGAAATAAATTTAATGTTTTCCATTGAGAATATTGGCACCTCGGGTTATCAATGCAAATGGTGCAATTGAAGAAGTCAAAAGGAGCAAAGGACATTAAACTCTATCGGACGCTTGATAGCTTGTATCGGACGTTCGATAAAAGTCGAAAACACTCTATCGGACACTCAACTTGAAGTACCGGACGTCTGATAGACAGGTGGAGTATCGGGCACTCGCATTGAATGCATATCAGCATTACCGGACGTCCGATCGTATCCAAGAAATTTCTGAGTTTTCTGGTCACGGTCGGACGCAGACTCATCGGATGCAGAAATATGCATTGGTGGTCCAATAAAGATCGAAACAATCTTTCTGACGATCCCATCAGACACACAACATTGCATCAGACGTCCAACAGCTCCAACGGCTAGTTAACCCTTCAGCTGCTTTCTATCCATTGACCACTATTATCAAGGCACTTTTTGGTCTCCTTTAAATAAAGCATTGTCTGAATTTAATAGTAACTTTTATACACTTAGAATACAAGTTCTTAAGAGTGATTTTAGCAAGAAAATACTCTTTGTGTAAGAATTGTAAGTCTTGAATTGTGAGTGAATTCTTCAATAGTGTAGCTTTGTGAGGGTTATCCGAGTGACTGTAAAACTTCCTAACTTGACTAAGTGCTGCTTGGGGCAAGGAGGAAGTGAGCCTTCCATTGTACACAAGATTGGTTGTAATTCATCAAATTGAAGTTATTTGAGTTGAGATTTATTCTTCAAGCTCAAGAGGAGCTTAGAAGAAAATCGGTTTGATTACTATCATCCTTATTTACAGCTTTCTTTACGATTCATCTACTGCTACATATTCTATCTTTCTTGATTCCTATTACTCATTTGATTGATAATTTGATTGGATAAGAGGTTACATCTTTTATTGTGAATAAGGGGCATTACTTGATTAATTTTTAATCAACCTAATTCACCCCCCTCTTAGGTTGTCTTTGGGCTTTACAGTTGTTTATTTTTTTCTCTTCCACACACACATATATATATATATATATATATATTGAGTGATTGTACCATCCTTCAATTTATAACCTTGCACGTATTAATTGTTATTAAAACCCTAAATTTGGGTTCTACAGGGCCAGATTTGTTCTGCTTCCTTTGCCGATTGAAAGGCTGTGAATACCCGTGGAGGTCTTCATTGGATCATTTCTCATTTTATTTTATTTTGGTTTCCCTTAGCCAATAACTATTATAGCCTACAAATAGGCAAATCCTAGATGTTTTCTATCATTCTTTATTAACTTTAAGCAAACCTTTGTTGAAGTTTCCAATAAATTAAGAGATTTCTTTCATTCAAACAAATCATTGATTCGTCTTCAGAAAATAATTCTTGAAACTTTTTCCTTTGGGATTCACTTTCCATTAGATACTTATCGTTAGTTAAAATTAGGAAGAATTATAGTTTTAGTTCTCAATTTTTCGCTCATGTGCCAAATTGATCCCCAATATTTCGTCTAAAGCAAATTTAGTCCCCAAAGTTTACAATTTTATATAGATTTAGGACAACTAACAGAAATAGAATAACGACTAGCGGTCAACATCAAATTGTCGGTAGTCAATAATTTTGACTTTACACTTTTGGTCACCGATGTTTTGATGTTGATTCAATATATTTTCTTAAATTTAAAATAGTGATATTAATACAAATTAAATGAAATAGTATTAAATGGCATAATAAGAATTCTAATTAAATTTCTTATTGTTCTTTTTTTTAATTTAATTTTATTTTATTTATTCATGTTAATAGTATCATATGTTTCTTTTCTATTGCATAGGTTAGTCTCAAATTTGGCAGTGTGTGTGTGTGTTATTGTTTCTCAATATTAATAATTAAATTGATAATAAGTTTTATTATTTTTAATGATAATTAAAAAACCTAATTAAGTATCCCTTTAAAATATAAGGAAATATACTTTTTGCAAACTAAGTTGATCCTTTCTTTTTGACATTTAAACAAGTTATGAATTGAGTTTGAAATAAATTTAATATTTTATACATACTATATGAATCGTTAAATGATTTTCAAGGTACATAGATACTAAAGTAAATACTTTAAAATTATAATGTTGAAATGTTAGATTCTAATTAGTAGGAAAAACAAAAAAAAAATTATATAGTTTTCTTAAGGATTTCTAAAATTACTTCGCACTCATACTTATTTTCACTTAGATTATAAAAATTTATATTATAAAAACTAATGAAGGTAAGTACCAATATGATGTACTTTTTTAGAAATTCCTAAGAAAATAGCGTGTTATTTTTTGTTGTTGGTCTTTCTTGTCAATTAGAATCTACTGTTCTCATATTATAGATTTAAAGCATTTATTTTAATATCTATGCACCTCTAATGCCAACTTCATTTTAAACTCAATTGATAATCTATTCAAATACCCAAAACAAAGATCAACTTAGTTTGGAATCTTTGAATAAGTTTTTAATTATCACTAGAAATAAAAATAATAAAAACTCATTATCAATTAATCATGAACAGTGAGAAATGGTAATATATATAGTAGAAAACTTGAAACTAACCTATGTAAAAGAAAAGAAATATATGATTTTATTAGCATTAATAAATCAAATAAAAAGAAAAAAGAAAAAAGAAGTTTAATTAGAATTCTTATTACCCATTTAATACTATTACATTCTAATATGCATCTCAATTCATACTAAAAATCTTAATATCACTATTTAAAGTTTAGAAAAATACAATGATTGAAAATCAAAACGTTAGGGACCAAAAGTGTAAAGTCAAAATTTTTGACTAATGGCAATTTGATGTCGACCGTTAGTCATTATTCTACTTCCGTTAGTTGTCCTAAATTTACTACAATCATAAAGTTTGAGGCTAAATTTGTTTTGCCTAAAACATTATGGTCCAATTTGGCACATAAGCCAAACATTGAAAATCAAAACTACAATTCTCTCTTAAAATTAATCATAATAATTTAATAGAATTGACAGGTCCATTCTATGAGTTTTATGATTAACTATCTTTTTGTAAGGAATCAATATCTACTCACTGGTGTAACTCATAATTTTAATTAAAATACAAACAGTTACAAAATACTAGAAGAAATTGAGAGATTGAAAATTTTGGAAGAAAATGATTGATGAACTTTCACCAAAAATGCTCCCAGTTCAACTTAAGACGAACATTTGGTTTGACAGTTGGTAAGGTAGAAGGGGCCTATCAACCCAAAGCACTCCTTATCATCCTGATCAGACCACTGACGAAAAGAAATTGCAACAATTGCTGTTCCACTCCACCATATCCTTTCTGGATCTTAAGGCTTTGAGGTTTACCAATTTCCACCATAAGAAATCAGAATATGTACATTGAACTGGACTGAGTACAGTCAGCGGTTCAACTGCAATTAGCAACGCGCAGCCCAGATCGGACCGCTAGTAATACTACTCAATCTAAACTGCTCATTAAAATTTTGTCTTTTTACTGATTAAATCGATGGTACAACTACATTTGTGACTACAGTTAGAGTCCCAAAATCACTCATAATTGCCCAACCAGCAATCTGAGACCAAGAAGACAGCCAGTTGACTCCCCAGTTAAAGATAGTTAAAAAGCACTCAACAAAAATTGAAGGTACAATATATACACTACGCTAAGGAATTAAAGAATTAAGCCACAGTTTTTCGAAAGATAGAAGGAAAAAGAAAATGTTAACCTAAATCACAAGAAGCTTGCATACACACCTGAACTTGAAGCAGCTTTCTCCTGAAAAGCCGAACTATTGTGCTGAATCAATATTGTGCAGCAGATCGCCCACCGAGGTACCCAAGGATTCCAATCCAGAATCCTTTGCAGAAAATTGCTAAGAGTCTGGGACCTGGCGAAATGATTGAATCACGGAGTCAACACTATAAGCCTAGGGAGATTAAGGTCCATCATCGGCAACTTTGATTAAAAAGGGTACTGGGAAGTTCAAAAGGTCCCACTCGGAGGGCGACAGAGTGAGAGTATCTGAACCAGCACAAAAAAAAATATATATATATATATATATATATAAGTTTTAGATTATATCACATATATCAATTTTAACATTGTGTGTAGAAACAAACATTCATTTTTATAATGACCATGACACTTATGGCACTGAATATTACGTCTATGATAATTATTTTGAGACTCTACATTAAAATTGACAGTATTACCTATTTGTTGATAATGGAAGGTGTGCAGGAGAAAGAGGTTCATTAGAGACAATGAAATAGAGTGGACGCTAAGAGTTAAGGTTCCCAGAAATACAGTAAAAGAGGTTTTGTAGTTATTCAAAAATTTCAATGAATGGGTTAATTAAAGTGTCTCCCTTGGGGTATTAACTAATTTCACTTTACCCCCATCTTGAGTTTTGTATTACATTAGAAGCTCCTTTAAGGGTAGGCTAAGAATGGCCAATAAAATTAAAAAAGTGTAAGCTTTAGATTATATCACATATATCAATTTTAACATGACGTGTAGAACTTACAAAATTTGTTTTATGTTTTATGTATTCAAAGTGGTTTAATTCTGGAGAAATAAACATTCATTTTGTTGAATTAAACAAAACAGTTCAGGAATAGTTAAATTGGCAACTATCCCTACTGTGGATTATATTAACGAGACCCATTCTTCCATGGTAGATTAGGATACCTAGAATCCTGAACTAGGAGGGGCTGGGAAAGGCCACGGGCCATCAACTTCCAAGTTCATCCAATGCTTTGTCTTCTTAAAAGTATGAAAGTTTTCTGGAAGTATTTTATACATATTTATACTTTTGTCTCCTATAAAAAGGGTAGAAATATTTAATTATGCGTGTTCACAACAAAAGGTAAGAGATAAGAGAATAAAAAATTCAATTATCAATAAAAGCCTGGAGCTATCATATCAATAAGTGGATGTCATATCAAGTTCATGTTGATTTAGCGGACACTACATTACTGCTTGGAAAGGTTTTTAATTACCATTTGATCTGACACATATCACATTATAAATAGTGCTATAGTAATCATTTTAAAAAGCACTATGTATTTAAAAGGCACTATGTTAGATTTCTTGCCAATTCTATTGTCAATTGGTGATCAGGTTGATGGTTTTTCAGTAGGTTTTTATATCTTCTCTAGAGTTTTGTAGTACATGTTTTACTTTTACGTACTATTGTTTTATGAATTCCCTATTACCCTCTATAGTGTTCTTTTGTGTTTGTTTTAGAGTGATTTGTTGTTTAAACTTGGAGTGTTTTTTTTTTTTTTTTTTTAAAGAAGAGACTCCAAACCTCGTAAGAAAGAATAATAGAATAAGAGATTTAAACGTCGAACTAGAGATCTCAAATTATATGACAAATTTCTTTATCAGTTAAATTAAATTTGGGAATAGCACTTTCTGTCCTTTGAATGTGCCTTAGAATTCCCACTTGGTTTGAGTCATTTAACTAACAAGCTCCACTTTGTTGTGCAATTGTGATATTGAGGTCCCCTTTTTGCAAAATATGCTATTATCCTTTGTTTTGTTCGAAGATTGTCACACTCTCTCTAGGACCTTAAACATATAAACTTTGGTCCTGTGCTTAAGGTTAAGAAAAACTTGAGCGTTCTAATGCCTAGATACCAAGCTTCAATTGTGCTCTAGATGGTGAATTACGTGCTACGATTGAGGATTTTTTTTTTTTTTTTTTTGTACATTTTGATGCCTTACAAGCCTTTTATACAAGGACAGCTTTAAGAGGGACGGGAAGGAGCAGCCACTCTCCTGAATTTTGTAAAATTTTTTATTTTGTACCATAGATTTTAACTGAAAATTTATGATATCAATGTAACTCTATCAATGTAACAAACATTAAAAGATGATTGAAATATAAAGTTGTATCTCATTATAAGTATCAAGGAAGAGACTCCAAACGTTACAAAATAAGAGTTTAAGAATTGAATCATGCATCTTGCAATCACCATCTAATAAGTTTGGCAACTGAATTCTTTGGAAGTAGGTATAAACTCATCAGTATCAGAATTAGGGGAAAAATTTTGATGTGTAAAACTTTGATAGATTTTGTTTTTTTTTTTTTTTTTCTTTTTTTCTTTTCTCCTTTTCCTCCCTTTCCCGATTTTCTTTAGCCAAGGCCTTTCTTCTTCCCCTCCCCACCTTGCCTCTGTTCCGGTCGGTGGCGCCAGTGACTTCTTTTTTTTTGCAAGCCTTTCTTCCTCCCTCCCTCTCATGAGACCTCCTCCTCCACCACGATTGTGGTGCTGAGCTTCTGTTTTTTTCTCTCCCTCCCTCCTCCTCCCTCGCTGCATCAGCCTCCCTCCCCCATCCGGTGTGCTGACCAAATCTGTGCAACAAATTAGAACCAACGGTCGCCAGTCTGACTTAACCAGAGGGGGGAGAGGGGGGGAGAGGGAGAGTGGGGGGAGGGGAGAGAGGAAGAAGAAGAAGAAAAAGAAGAGGTCGCCGGCACCGGAGGTGATGGCCGGTGCCAGGGGTGATGGGCGGTGCCAGCGATGAGTGTTTTTGGTATGTATTTTTTGTGTAAGAAAAAAGAAAGGAATGAAGGAAAAAAGTTTTTTTGTGTAGTTTTTTGGGTGTGTATGTTAAAACTTTTGGAAGTTTTTTGAGATTCCATGTAACTAAAGTAGGAGAAAAACAAGTTTTATACAAACTGGATAAAAAACTTGGGTGCCAAACAAGGCCAACATTTTGACTTAAAATAGGTTAAGCTTGCAATATCATATATTTGAGGATTTAAGACCAACTACCTGTTGTCATTTAGCTTAATGATGGTTTTCCTTCCAATAATCAAGGATTGGTAACCAATGCACCCGCTATGCCTATTTTATCTGCAATTGTCCCTCAACGAAATAATGCCTTTCTTGTTCTTCATTTGAATTGTATATTTTGGGGGCAAGTTTCTCTTAAAATGTTTGGCAACCAGCGGCTTGATGGTAGGGCCTGCACCTAATACCTCCTACATTCCCTCCCATGAAATGTATTTGTGGAAGAAAATTTTAGACTTTAAGACACAAGGGAAGGAACTATCCAAGAATACAGTAACAATATCTATGGGAATGAAAGTCTTTTTCCTATCCTCACGCATGAAATGTTAATCTAGGTTTTTGACTATTAGTCCTCAAGAGGTATATTAGATTATGAGGGGGTAAATTGCAAATGAACTCTTTACAAAGGACGAACCATATATTAGCCTTGCTTTAGTTATGATAACTATGCTAGAATTTTACTCTTCAACTTTTAATCTAGAGAATGATATTTTAGGAAGCTAGATATGACTCGTATTTGAAAGATTTAGTTCCAATCAAAGGCAAATTTAGTGAAAATTAGATTAGGGTTTTAATTAGAAATGTAAATTTATATTTTTATTTGTTGGGTTACGAGCATTAAACCTTCCTGAACTTTATCCCCATTTGCACTTTACCCCTCTCAACTCAATAAATAGGCACTTTAACCCCCTACTTTATGCCTAGTACTTATTTCTTTTCTCTCTTTTTTTGCCCTTTCTTCTACTTGCCCATTTTCTTTATTTTTTTTAAATTTATCATTTTTCTCATGTAATCAACTACTTTCTTCTCTTTGCTATCATTATCTATATATTTAATCTTCTTAAACTTATTTTTTTTGTTTATTTATTACTTATTTACTTTTTATTATTGGAAAAAATAATAATCGTAAAGTCTACGCTATAACAAATTTTTATTATCTATAAACTATTTCATACATCATTGAAATCAATATGTCTCGTGTTTAGATTAAATTAATCTTTAATAAAGACAGTAGTGGTTAATTATGTATACAAAAAAGTAAATAAAATTATTAATTACTTCATTTTTTGGGATATACTTTTAAACATTAAGTAGTTTAAAGTTCTATTTTACTAATATCTTTTTAAATATTCAAATTGCTAGTAATATTCACTTTTTTTATTATGACAGGAATATAAAAATCTTTTACACTATACAATTTATCTTAAATTTTCTAATAATGCAAATAAATAAAACAAGAATGAAATTATAAGTAAAAAAAAGATTGCAATTTTGTAATAAGCATAAAATTAGTTACACTAATAGAAAAATGAAACAAATAGTGACATGAAAAAAGTGAAAAAAAGAAATTAGTAAAAATTTAAAAATAAAAGAAAGCAAAGGAAAAAGAAACTAAATAAAACATTAGGGACACATTTGTTTTAAATATCAAATATGTGGCAAAATACTTATTTAATGAGTTCAAGAGGGCAAAGCGCAACTAGCAATAAAGTTCAGGGAGGTTCAATGCATTTAACCCTTATTTGTTTTGCCCTAAAATTTTCCCTTATATCTCTGTTGTAATGTTTTCATTCTTTTGATGGGCACATCATGTGCAGTAAGTGTTTTGATTTTCCCTCCAATTTAGGATTGCTTGTATCCAAATTAGCAATTTGCTAGTCTCAAAACGTTTCTATATACTTAAAACAATGGGTCATGGGGAGTTGTCGCATTTTGCTCTTTTTACATATGGATAATCTTAGAAAGCTCTCTTGAGGTTTCTCATAATATCATTGAGCTTGCTTGAGGGTTTAAAATCTCACTTAACTCCCTTAGATTGATATTTTTGTAACATTTCAACACCTTTGAAGGAAGTACAAGAAAGATAAAACTTTTGCTCCAATACTACCCTTATATTATCTTACTTATGACGTTCACAACAATAATAAAAAAATAAATTAAGGTTAAATTTTTATAATACGTAAAAATCTTGACTTAAACTATATATTCTAATTGTATTGGAGCAAAAGCAAAATTTACACCATGAAAAATTCATATGTATGAAGAAATTATTTTAGTTTTCAATGCAACTTAAACTATATCATGTATTAAAATATGTTTTCCAATAAAATTTCTTGAGTTCCTTAATTATAATTGTCCATAAAATTTTCTAAGGCATTAATTACTGACCAAAATCCTCCTAATTAGTTGACTTTGACTAAATTTGATTTATCCATGTCCTCTACTATCCGAGCACAACATTGATATAGATCAATATGGACCATTATTAAATAGCAATTTGGTTTTTTAATATACATTTTTTGGTCTAAAAATTTTATTTTGGTTTGGCTTTTGGTTAAATGGTTATTAATAGTAAGGGTAATGTTGTCAATTTGTGACATTTGATAGGAACATTTAATTTTGTCAAATTGACAAGGAAGGTAAATGAGATTTTGTATATCTTAAGAGGACCGAGTGATATTATGAGAAACCTTAGGGGAGGTTTCTCGAATTATCCCTTCTTATAAAGGTACTAGGGAAATTGTATATATCCGAAGTATAAGAGATTAGTATAACTATGAACAAATTACAAGGCATGCAGTGTACTTAACCCTTTTTCTTTATTATTATTGGTTTGGTGCTGTTGTCAATTGCATTTCGTGAAAAGCTTTAAAGTCAATTTTGTCTGCTTGACGTGCTACCAGAATATATATTTTCCGGTCAACACGAGTATCTCTTTTAAAGGAAATGCAACTTGCTTTACTGATGCTGACTGTCTTTTATTTTTTTGTACTTCCCTAATGACCATTGGCTTCAAGTCTTTTTATAATTTTCTATGACCTACAGCATGTGCGATTAATAATTTTTTATTTTAATGCCAAGATTGATTATACTTTGAAATGAGCATCAATTCTTTTTTATCGATAAATGGAAGGTTTTGAATTGAGAACTTCTTATTTATAATCCCTCCTACCTTGTCTCCTAATCCAACTTCCCCAAAAATGAACATCAATTTGATGTTGATGAATCAAGAAACGAATTTGTTACAATTTTTGAAAAACTCAAAAGCTCAATTTTTTACGAATTGTATTGTATTGTGTTTTACAATCCTCTGGCCTTAGGTAGCTTGGTTTGGTTTGGCTTCTGTGATCTCCTTTGTTTAGCTAGAATGAACATGATTTTGGTTTTGATGGTTCATCAATGGTTGTTACGGCCTCTAAACATTTCATAAAGATAACTCTCCCTCTGCATGGACTAAATTAAATATTAGGTTTCTTCCAGCCTGTTGTTAGTGAATGATTGAACTAAATAATTAGTATTCATTATGTTAATTCTACAGATGATGAACCACCATGGCAACTTGGAAATAAGATAATGGTTAATTACTGTGTTCAAAGAAACATTTTGTTTAGCAAATATGTTTTCTTGTTTTGATGGCTCATCAATGGTTGTTGGCCTTTATATATTTCATTAAGGCGGCATCTTTTTCGTTGCATGGACTAAATTATAAATTACTTTTGTTCTGGTTAATTATAAATCAATATTGAACTAAAGAATTATTTAGCACGTTAGCTCTAATACATGGCAGCCCAACATTGGCGACTTGAAAACAAAATAAGGGTCAACTACTGTTTTCAAAATAATGTCATTGCCAACCATAAGAAAAGGTCAATTTGCAACTTTGCACTACAGTCCGCATTATTGTTGTTATATCACTTTCCCCCTTCCATCAACACACACTCATTATTTAAGGATTGAAAATTTCAAAAAAGAAAAATAAAAAGAATATCTACTCCTGAACTAAATGGGGGTACTTAAACTAAAGCACACCTTGAAGTATAGTGTACTCCTCACTTCAAAATCTATTTTCAAGTGTCTGTCAATTAACCCATTTTGATAATTAGTCAATATATTTATGTTCAGGAAGAGTTGGGTTTGGTGGTTAGGTGGGAGTGATAGTAGGAAGTTTTGAATTCAAAACATCTTATTTGTTGGCATATTAAATCAAGACTCAAAAACTAGAAATTGCTATATTCTTATTTAGTAGTACTCTAGTCAAATTAAGATTTTAGTAATTAATTCTATTAAGTTTGTAATTTTATTTTTTAGGAATTAGTACTTTATTGAGAAATTTCTTGCGGTAGTGAGACTTGTTTACTAAGTTATTTAGCTATAAAGAGGGAATCTTAATATTGTTGTCAATTCTGAAGAGTGAAAGTTTGAGAGTATTGTTTTTATGTACGATTATTATTATACTATTGATATTACTCTTCTTTCTCCCATACATATTTTATGTGTGTAAATTACTACCCTATCCCCATATATATTGGTCCCTATATACATTGATTTTATGAAATTTATCACCTATAAATTTTTTATGAATTTTTTTTTTGTTCAACATCTAGTATCAGAGCCCTAGATTTAAAAAATTGATCTTGGGGTATTTGTGAACATTAAAGAATTGACCTGGTTACAAGATTAATCATGGGTGCTTTCCATTATCACAATTAGAGCATAAGTGTTACCATTCTAAAGAAACAGTTAATCAAGTTAGACGACAAGGTTGGTCATAGAGTATTTGGTCGATGAAGATTGGATCACAAAATTGGTATGGAGATTGTTAAATTGACCACAGGGTTGCGAGATTGAAGAAGAACCCCATTAGTTGAGTTGTGATTATAAAAAGAGTAATTTTTTTATACACTGTCAATGTATACACGAGCGGGTACAGATGTATGCCACATAATCCAATTTCAAATTTGAAATCCACATTTTGCATAGGTGGCATTCATCTACACCTATTAGTGTAAAAAATCTACTACACTGACAGTAGATGAAAACTTAATCCTTATAAAAATCACAAAGTAAGTTGTCAATAAATTGACATCAAATTGTGCAATGAAAATAGTTTACCTAGTTTCATAGGTTATTGCAACAAGACAGTGTCTGAAAAGGAAGAACCAATACAAAGAGATGTTCTTAGAATTTACAAAGAGATGTTCTTAGAATTTACAAAGGAATGTGCAAAGGAGATATTGATTGTGATCCTGTTCAACCTGATTTAAGAGAATTTGATTTGAGGTAATGTTATCATGTCAAATCCTGATTCAAAAAAAAAAAACATTTCTATATTGTTGTTGGATAACTTTTTATACACTATCACTGTATAATTTTTTTTTGGATTATGCTACATAATACGAATTTAAATTTGAAATTCAAATCATGCACATGTAGCATGCATCTAAAGTTGCTAATATAAAAAAACACTGTACTGTTAGTATATAAAATTTTAATCCATTGTTATTTAACAATATTTTAGTCAAGTTAAGATTTTAGTAATTAATTCTATTAGAGTATTTTATTGAGAAATTTCTTGTGATTATAAGACTTGTTTACTAAGTCATTTAGCTTACAAATAAGGAGTCTTAATATTCTTGTCAATTGAGAAGAGTGAAAGTTTGAGAGTATTGTTATTATGTACAATTACTGATATACTATTGATGTTATTTCTCTTTCTCCCACACATTATGTATGTAAATTGTCACCATATCCCATTATACATTGGTCCCTGTATTTTTATGAAATTCATCTCCTCTGGGTTTTTTTTTTTTCCAAATTTTTGGGGTTCTACATTACTTACACACAAAAAAAGAACCTAATATATTTATGTTTTCAAAGCTATTGAAATGACAAATATACCATTTTAATATCTATTTTCAAAAATTAACCAATTTTAATTATTACTCACATATTTAAGATAAGACCGTAGTGATCTATAATTTATCCCATCTTTCCCTTTTCTTTTGCCTTTGTTTCTGTATATCTTCATTGAAGATTTTTCTTTCGTTCTTATTTCTTGACTTGGAATCCGAATATAACCATCACCTGAGTGTAATATCTGAATAAATTCACCAATATAAATTAAAATTCAAGGTTTTTTCTTGAGCAACTAAAAACTATAATTAAACTTAAAATAGCTTAAATAAGCTTGCCTTAATAACATATCAACATTAAATTAGTTATTTCACTTTGTTCCTTCAATCTCAGAATATTAAAGAATGCATAAATTGGGAATAGAATTTGGGATTGAAACAAAGTGACAGCAGCACTGTCCTTGAGAAAATCCAACTTGCTTTACTGATGCTGAATTTGGGGTTATTCATTTATCCAAGTTGGGGTCAGAATTTTGCCTCTTGACGATATTGATAGCAGCATTGTCCTTAAAAAATTCAAACTTGCTTTGCTGCTGCTGATTTTCTTTTCTTTTTTTTTTTCCCCGAGCGCTGTTGACTTCAAGTCATTTTTTAGTATTTGTTAGATTTCGTAGTTATCTCTAACCCGTTGCCAATGCAATGAATAGTAATGTTTTATTTCATTAATGAAATTGATTTTCATTTGAAAATAGTAAACAATTGGATGTTGATGATTTCAGAATTGAATTTGGTTCAAATTTTCAAAACTCAAATGTCACATTTAATCCATCTCATTCGTATTTATCACACACGGTTCTATCAATATCCCTATCCTTCCACAGTTTTGGTTTGGCTTCTGAGATCTCTTTTGTTTACTTAGCATAAAAGGGTTTTTTTTTTTTGATGGTTCATCAATCGTCATTCTACCCATTAAACATTTCATGAAGACAACATTTCTTTCTCTGCATGGATTAATATGTCTGGTAGATTTCTTCCGACTTATTATTTGTAAATGATAAGTGCACTAATAGGCGGGTTTGCAAGTTGGACCCATACTACATGGGTGTTGAACTAATAAAAAGATCCAACGTTCATTTGTGTTCAGGTGGACAAAAAAATTCATTATAAACCATTTGGGCAGCCTATTTATGAGAGTCTATCATCAATACGCTGTTTCGCTAGCGCAAGCAACCCAAGTTCCACCGGAAACTTACAGAGTTTTTACTTAAGCATATATGATCCCAATTTTGACTATAAATCAGACTCTGCTCCCTCAAATCAAGTCCATTTGGATGGGCGGCGTATTTTTTTGGATGTTTTTATAAAATTTTGTAGCTAAATGTAGAATTTTTTGGGGTTTGAAAAAAAATTTAAAAATCTTCTTCTTTTCTTTTTCTTTTCCATCTCTTTTCTTTTTTTTTTTTCCCCTTTCTTTCCTCTCTTTTTCTTCTTACCCATATCACTGCTGCTTTTCCTCTTCTCTCCCATGTGCAGTTATCACTAGCTGCCAACTCCACCACTGTCAACACCTCACGGTCCCCAAATTTTTTTCTCTCTCTCTATCTCTCTCTCTTCCTTCCTCTTCTCCTTCCTCTTTCCTCTCCTCTTCCCTCCCTCCCTTCTCCTCTTCCTCTCCTCTCATCTCCTCTCCCTATCTTCTCTTGTTTCCCCTTTCTTTGCCATCCTTTCTTCCTTACTTCGCCCTACTCTTCCTTACCCTATCTATCCCTCACGACACTAGCAAGAAAGAGGGGAGCAAGGTGAGGGAGAGGAGCCTATGGGGAAAGGAGGGAAGGAGGAGGAGGACCAAGGAGGGAAAAGAGAGTTAGAGGAAGAAGGAAAGGGGGAGAAGGAGAGGAAGGGAGAAAGAGAGAGAAAATAAAAAGAAAAAAAGAAGTGAGGGCAAGCAGTTATGATGGGCTGATGCGAGAGGGTTTTGGTAGAAGGAAAAAAGATGTGTATTTTAAATGTGTAAATTTTAAAAACTTTATGGTATTTTTAATAGAAGAAAAAAGGTGTGTATTTTAATATGTAAATTTTAAAAACTTTATGGTATTTTTAAAGGTTGCTATAATTATTTTAAAAATTTGTGTAATAAAATAAGCCAAAAAATTGGGGTACCAAACACGTACCAAGACACACATTCAAATTCTCAATATTTGAAAAATTCTTCTAAATTATTTCAAGGGCTCTCTTGCAAGCAAGGCTTGGCCTCAAAAGACAGAGAAAGGTACTACTGCACCACAGCTGGACTTAAAAACTTTGCGAGCAAGAAGGATGCCATGATGCACTACATGATGGCTGAACTGATTCAATAAAACCTTTTGTGATGCCCATGATGATGACAAGCACCACAACTATTGAAAACAAAAGTTTAACTTGATCAAAATTAGTGAAGGACTTGCATATATTCTTTGGGCCTTATGTACGGGAAGCATAAGTACTCTGGATCATTCGTAGCAAGCAGGAGTGTTGAGACAGTTGAATGTCTATTTTGTAGCCTGGACATTAAATGACATTTTTTATTCTTTTAATGCCAATTTTTTTTATGCAATCTAGAGGACTAGACAAGCTATGAGTATGCTGTTCAGTGGGTACTTCCTTAACATGTTGTTAAGCTAAATTGGTGGTGCTACCACAGTAAACTCAACAATTTCTAGATAAATTAAACAGGTTAGGATTAGCTCTCTCTATTTCATCACACATGGCAAACAAGAAATCAAGATTATCTTTCAAAAGCTGCAAGCACATGATACACCATATAAACTACTAAACTATGTTGCAATGAGCTGAAAAGCATCGAGAAAAGCACAAAAAAACTGGGATTTGAGTCTCAATGGAGAGCTGAATTAGTAATATTGTCCAGATTATTGTTTCTTTATTGTTTTCTAGCACGTACATTTGTCTTGGTTTGCCTGGTAACGTGTTATGTTGATTTGTAGTGATGTAGTACTTAATGCACTGGAAGTTTAGTACTCTACTTTGATTTATTTCTGAGTTTTTATTGCCAAGCAAATTCTTTTAGAAAAATATACATTAGGTTCCTGATGAATTTTACTTCCAAACTTACTCATGCAGTGCTCTAAATTGTTTGTAACAACTTATTTGTATTCTTTTGCCATGCTACCTGCTCTAACTATATAGTTGGAAAATTGTTTACACAAACTGTGCTGGAAGGTGAACTATGAAATTGGCATAATTTTGACTATTTAGCTCAAAAGCCTTGCAATCTCATTTTTGTACACAAAGAAATCTATAGTATATAGGGGAAGTGTGTATGTTGCTCAAAATGTGGTACATATGCCTTCAAGAATAAATCATGGTAAGTCATTCTCTCTTTATGATTAGATATTCAAGAGCACCCTATTAAAAATATCTTTCATGAAAGATTGTTGTCCTTTCCTCACATAATATCAAGCGTAAATATGAAAGTAAATTTTAGGATTTACCTTAAAGTTACTGTTTAATAGACAGACAAATATAATTTTAAAAATTGAGGGGAACTCTTTGAGTTTGTCATAAACCTCAAGAATGGTTTGTGATATTATCCCAAATTTTAAATGGTATACATACGTATGTGTATGTATGCTTCAACACAGACACAAACACACCCACACACACAAATATATATATATATATCACACAAACACACCCGCACACACACACACATATATGTATATTTTATGCGCATGAAGGTATATGTAATTGGCTGTGCTTAAATGCCTCAAAGAGCTAAAAGGGAATATAAAAATGCAATGCCAGTCCAGAAGATCTCATTCTTATCGTTGCCAACATCAAGTCTATAGCTAGTCTCCCTCTAACATGCATGAAACAACCAGTCTGATTGCTATTGTGTACATAATATTTACAGCTATAGATTCATCAATTTATAACATTTCCTATATGCCAGTTAATGTATGTTGAGAAGGAGGAGTTCAAATTCACCAGATTATGTCAATTGTCTTTCTTTCTTCTTCCCCCCCCCCCCCCTTTTTCCTTCTATTAGACATTCAAACCTTGAGACAAAATAATGCATCCGGTCGATCATTCAACTCCTCTTCAATTGTAACACAATGCTTCACGACTCCCTTAAAAACCTTAGAAATGTTCCTAGAATTTTGCCCATATTATTATTTGCACCTTCTATTAATATCTACTAGAGAAGGATTCATTCTGTGTTTAGAAAGTGAAGTTTTCAATCAATATAACAGAAAACAAAGAAGAGGGAGAAATTGATGTGTGTTGTAGTCTTTGTTAGTGTCATTTTTTCCCCTTGTAATTGCTTTTGCTTTGTTATTATTTTTGCTAGTGACCACATGACTTTTGCCTTTCACTTTGTTACATTTCATCAAAAATCAAAATTTATGTACTACTTCCTCTATGTCAAATGATGATTTAACGACTAAGTAAGCCACTTCTTTGTGGGAGTATAACGAGAACCAATGCCACATACATAAAAGGCACTCAAAAATTGTTGGAATAGAGCCTATTTTACCAATTATTCTGATAAGAGTTCATTTTACCTTATTTTTGGTATGTTTAATTATATAGTTTTGGTCTGTTCTTAGGATGTAAAGTGGACTTTTGGCTTCATTTTGGTGGTTATTTCTTCAAAAAATATTTTATTATCAAAACATGAAAATGAATGGTTTTGATGCATAATGTTATGATGTTTTTATAGGTTTTGAGACTTCATGCATGTTCTAGGATCAATGTAGATGTATTTGGGAAAATGGATGTTGAAGCAAGTTCGAGTTTCGGAGGAACATTGAAGAATCAAAATTGCATGCAAAATGAAAAATTTTGAAACAAGAAACAGGGGAGGCTGATCCGAGCTCGGATCAACCCTACGCTCCATGGATTCAACCCTCGAATAGACTTCAGATATCAAAAGATCAATCTGAGAGAAGCGATCTGACCTCGGATCCTCATGCCAAGACCTCAGATCATATTTAATAGGTAAAAATAAAAATGGAAAAAATTGGATCTGAGGGGTGCCAAGTCCGATCTGACCTCAGATCGGGGTCTCGGATCGTTACTGCAGCTTTGCAATTTACAGAACAAATTGCATCCATTTTGCACACACTTTTTCACCATTATTTCAAGAGGAATATCGGCTAGCTCTGCCTTGGAAAGCCTGGAAAGTTGAAAAAACAAGATCAAGGACAAGTTGAACAACTTTAACATGATTATTTGGAGCTTTAATTCTCTATAAATATAGGCCTTCAAAACATTCACAAAGAGCTTTTCGAGAGGAGAAGAACACCACAAAAATGTAGCTCTTCTACATTTTTTAGTATAGATTACGTAGTATAGTATAGTTTTATCCTCTCTTATTTATAGTTAGATTTGGATGAAGATTGAGGAGTAAAGATGGAAGGTTTAATCTCATGTGACAAGGTTGATATCTTTCTTGTCACTTTCTTGTTTATATTGGATTGCTTGTTTGGTTATAATACAAGTTTAGATTTTCTATGTACCATGTGTTTCTAAAGTTTATGCCTTGAATCTTGGTTGAACTTTCTATGATTGTTTTGTATTGATTTCTTGGCTATTTGATACTATTATTTTGAGCAAGTTATTTAGTACTTTTGTTCTTATAATCGTGATTGATTGGCCATTGATTGTGATAATCTAAAGATGTTAGATTTGCAATGAAAATTAAAATTTAGCACAAATTCGTAGAAGTATTAAACCTAGGAAGTACACTTATGAAAGTAGAGGTGCACATTTGTGGCTTTAGTGACTTGTTCATGTAATTTCATAGAGTTAATGAGTTTTTAGTTAACTTCATAATCACGAAAGTAGGTATTAATTAGTTATAGATATGATTGGTATACTGGCGAAAGCAAGTATCATATGCATTATAAAATTATGCCATGACTAGCCAAGATAGTAGCATTCACTGATCCAAGAGTTGCACTTGCATGAGTAGTAAGGGATTCCATGATCTAAAGAACTTTTATTTGTTATTTTCTGGCACATTTTAGCATAGTTTTACTTTTAACAACTTGTTAATTGTCTAAACAATAGAGAAGTTTTAGTAGTGCCTGTAATTGTCCATTCCTCCCTATCGAATCAACCCTTGATACCATATACTCAATCTCGACCTGCGCACTTGTAGAACATCATTTGTGGGGTATTTAGGAATTTATAAATATAAAATTTAACTGTGGATTTGAACTTAAGTTTGTATGCATGCCCTGCTAGTCAAGTTTTTAGTGTCGTTGCCGGGGAAGTTGTAATTTTAATTTTAAGTGGAAAATTTGTCAGATTTAAAAATTCTGCAAAATTGTAGAATCAATAGCATCCAAGCTCGGATCTGGATTATAGTCCTCAGATTCAAGACTTGGGTAAACTTCTGATGCCAGAGGCTTGATCTACAGCCTTGATCCGAGACCTAATCCATACAATTTGACCTCGTATCTTTTTGGGTTCACGACATATAAAGGGGTTCCGAACTCTTCTTGTTTCATTTCTTCTATTCTTCGACCCTCAGATCAATGAAACCCAACTCTTCCTTTTTTCAATCTTCAATTTCAACTAATAATTCTCCAATATTTCACCATGAATTCATCCCAAAACTTTTGTGATCAGAACCTCTCAAGAATTTCACATCAAAAACAACTTTTTGAAGGGATTTTTGTTCAAAAGAAAGATCAAATCTAAGCTGAAATTTGTCATTTTGGGGTCGATTTTGAGAGTTTTTCTTCAAGTTACTCATACCATTTGTATCCTCTAGCATCACTCTACATATTGGTAGTACAATGGCACATACATGTCATAGAAATGGAGGAGAAGATGTCTACAGAGACTATGGAAATGCTTCTAGAATGGGGGACCTTACAATTTACTTTCATATCTTTTGTTATGTTATTTTTACATTTATTTTTTTCCTATATTAGGATTTTATGGATTGGACATTGGTTGGAACTTCCTCACATGACACCGGATTTAGATATGAGCAAGCTTTCTAGGGGAGTATTATTCTTAATTTCATCCTTTTTCTTTTTCCCATATTGAGGACAATGTGGAGTTTAAGTGTGAGGGAGGGAAATATATATGAACCTGCCATTTTTGTGCCTTGTGATAATATTTTGTGGCTTTAAATGCATTGAAAATATTGGAATTGTACTTGAAAATGTTGCCTTATGGTATTTTTGTTGAAAATTAGGTTGATGGCAGGGAGTTTTGTCCAGTTATAAGGCAAAACTCTGTCAAAATTTTTTCAAAATCTTTTTCAAAATTTCACTAGAGCCCAAAAATTTTTTTGAAATTTTTGCTATTTTGTGTTAAAAAGAGCCAATTTATTTCAAACTTTTCTATTTTATTTCTCCCACATGTTGGAAAATCTATATGTGCTTTGGAAAATGAATTCTTCAATTAATTGGGAAATAGCTATTATGTGACTAAGATATTTGCCTTTTCAAAAGTATATTTTACAAAATGGAGATCATTATGCCTATATTCTACATTGATAGGGTGCAATTAATTGATATATTTGTTCCTATTTTCCTTTTTGTTTATACCTAATATTGCTTTAATTGATTGATTCTACTTATATTTGGTATTTTGTGTTCATTCCAGGAATAAGAGCAAAATGTGCCTAATTGATGATTTTTAAAGTAGCTTGCATGTGGACGCATTTGAGCTCAAAGTTCAAAGCCGGAAGATTCGGGATGGACATCAAGAAGTTTCCTAATTCAAGTCAAATTCCAAGATGACCGGGACTTTCCTATTTGTATTCCATATCATTCACGATTAGAAAGATACAATTATACCTAGAATAGGATTCTTATTTCTGCTTCCCGAGAGGAGTAGGATTTGTTTCTTTTGTTATTAGATTGATATTAGGAGACAATTCCCTAGTTATTGGGAGCCGAGAGAACAGTCTAAAGAGGGTGACTACTTTGTTTAGGGTTTCTCGTCGTTTTCTTGGTGAGGCACGTTTTCTTTCTTTTGGTGATTAGTCTTTCATTGGCCTTTTGGCTCGGAGGAAACAAAAAAAGATAGAAAAAAAACGCAAGGCCTTTGTCCTTTTCTTTTTCCTTTGACAATTGGGGAAGAATTGTGGTGAACTCCAAGAGGATTTCTGTGAGGGCCTCAAAATTGAGATTTTATTTTAAAAATATAAAATATTGGTTATATTGTGTTTATTCGTTGAAATATGAGTGAATTTATGTTTAAAGTAAATATTTTTGAATTTAGAGAATTTTATACGAATTAATTGCCGGTGTGTGGTTTTGGCCAAATTAAGTGTTAAATTTCGTTCCGAAGTGTGAATAGTGACTTGGAATTGAATTCAAACATATGTAGTGATATTACAAAAATATTATTAAGATTGTACAGTGTTGGAATGAAGTAAAACAGTGTAAGTTAGACTGTCACACTCGACGCGACATAAAGCGACCAAAAGGTAACTTTTCCTTAAAAAGGGGATTTGCTACCTTTTTGTCCCTTAAGTCTTGACTTTTGGGTTCTTTGAGGCTTCATTTTTCAGCTACACTTTGGAACCATAGAGAGAGAGAGAGAGAGCCGAGAATTAGAGAGAGGGAGAAAGAGAGAGTTGCCATTTTACTTCTTCCATTTCTTCTTCCTTTACTTTCTTGAAGCTTCAAGGCTTCATTGAAGGTCTCATCCTTGTTTCTTCTTCCTTCATAGCAGCCGAGAGAGAAGGAGTGAGAAAAGGGGATGGGCCGAAGTGAGAGAGAGAGAAGAAAGAGAGGGAAAAGCTTGGGTGAGTTGTGTTGTTCTTGTTCTAGAGCTAGTCGTTGGAAAATCATCTTCAAGGCAAGAGGATCTCGGCCTAAGATCGAAACTTTTGGGTGTTTCTAAGTTTGGAAGTAACTTGCTTGAAGAGGAGCTCGCGAGATCGTGTTGGATCTTGCTAGATCTTGATAGATCTGAAGGTATAAGGTTCAAAACCCTTAGCTATAACTTGATTAGAGTTAATTATGAAAGATTTACGGTTTATTTTGCTAGCATTGAATATATTCGAAATGATGAACTTGGCCTCTTGAAATCCCAACCTAGGTAGCGGATTTGAGGTTGATTTTAGGTAGCGGACTTGAGGACCTGATTGTGGATATGTTTGAATTTCTTGAAATAAGTTCATATTGTGGCTAGAAAATAGATCTGGTAGTTGAAAATTTTGAAAGAAAAGAGGTGTGATGGCCGAACCCCTATTTGGCAATTATGAAGTGTGATTTCGAAACTTTATGATGTTTTTTGAAGTGATTGTGCCTAAGTATATGTGTGTTACGTTTATTTGTGAGTGTGTGTTTGATTAGAGTGCAGTCATGAATTTTAAATGACAAAAAGTGAAGTTTTCTTGAATATTTGGATAAAAGTGTTGTTTAGACAAATTCGAAATTTTCACAATATTGTGGATAATTTCCCTGAATTTTGAATGTAAAGACTTGATGAGAATTGTTTAAAGCTGTATCAAAGTTTTGAATAAGAGCCAGTGTTGAGCATTTGTGAAACGAGTGATTTTGAGGTAAGAAACCTCACTTAAATTCCACATGAAAGAGAATTTGAAAATAGTGTTTAGGGAGTACATCAATGGAGTGATATTTTGGAAATGATTTAATGATTTTGAAAAGAAACATTGAGACATTTTGCCAAGTGAAATGAATGTTTTTCCTTGAGGGAAGTGGGGAAGAATAGTGATTGAAACCAAGAAACGAAAGTGAATAACTTTAGTTAATGAATGGGGAAATGAATCTCAACTACTGTTTTCGTTTGTTTAGGGGGTGTGCAAGGAAGTGAATTTGAATTTAACGTGGAAGCCGAACCCTACTATTTCGGTGAGTTTCCATGCTTGTTACGTGATTATGTGAACCTGAATGAAAGTATGTTTAGATAAGTGATTTGAAGTGAAACATGATTTGTTTTCAAACCGTCAAATGGGATGGTGTGTACTTTATCACATTTATCCTTATTTGAGTGGGAAATATTTTGAATGGAAAATGATTGTGAAAACATTATGTAGTGACTTATGTGTGTATGTGAAATGTCGGGAATTCTGAGACCTATCGGTGTGACCTTCGATTCGAGCCGGTGGTTAGGCCAAGGCTGAAGAGAAAGGTACGAGCCATAGGGTTCCTTAAGTGAAGTGAAGTGTACTCGGGACTTGGCGATTGGACTTGTCCCGAAAAAAGAGAAATATACAATGTACATACATAAAGTGAAGTGAAGTGAAGTGAATAGTGTTTGGAGTCGGGCCCGGTGGGGGTTTGGTGGAGTAAGGAGTAAGGGGAGTTCTACATGGATTGTGCCTGTGAAAGTTGACGGAGTGTCAACTACTGAGATCGTGATCAAGCTGCGAGGACCTTGGCCCCTGAGGGCTACCGTATCCTACCTTTGTAGTGTTAATCGCTTTCTTTAATTATGTATGTCTATGTTCAAGTGAAGTGAAGTTTCATATGTGTTATGTGTTCTGCGTGTTTTTGGAAACTCACGGGCTTTTTAGCTCACCCTTTCCTATTTGTTTTTCCTTAATAAGAAATGAGATTCTAAGTAATGGTGCCAACCCATAGTGTTAGGGTTTACTTCTGTTTAATGTTTTTGAGAACTTTGAATTATGGATATTGAGGGCTTTTGTATTATGGAACTTGAATGTATGGATAAATGCTTTATGTATTTTGGGATTGTAACTTTGAAGTTGTGGATTTGTAAGTTATTATGTATTTTAAAGTTATGTAAGGAATTTTAGTCGTTAAGTATTGTTGATCGTTTGAATGAGTGAGTCCTGGCGAGAGCTAGGCAGACGGCCACTGATACTCTAGGGTACGCCCTAGGGAGAGGTGAGGTTGTCACAGGTGGTATCAGAGCCTAGGTTTGAATAGTCCGGGCATAGTAAGATTAGCGAGTTATTTGAGAGTTTAATAGGTTAGGAAGAGATGTTAAGTGAGGGTTATTTGTTTATGAATAAGTGCTAATGATCTTTAAGTTAGAACAAGTTCTAATGGAGCTCTTTCTTGTAGGTCATGGAGTTTGGTGGTGGTGATGGACCTGGACATAGACAGCCCACAGTCTCCTACCGACTGGGTTCTAGGGGTGCCCGCACGGCTTATAACCCTAGGATTCGCACTAGGCGTGCCTCCTGCGAGTGTTGGAAGACTTATGCCTACTCAGATTATGTGGTCCTAGCAGTCTACAGAGAGAGAAAGAGGTTGACTAGGATCAACCGAGAGCCCCAAGAGGAGATAGAGAGGCTCACGACTGTGGGATAGGCTCGGCTTGCGAGGATCAGAGAGCTTGAGGCTGAGATTCGCTCGGCTAATGAGCGAGCCGCTAGAGTTGTGAGGGTGGCTCGAGAGAGAGCCGAGGGCATTGTGGCTGAGTGTGAGGCCTTGGTTGGAAGAGTGCTCGAGGCTAACCGAGATGAGGAGGATTCGGTTAACCAGCCTCTTAGTGATGCTGACATGGAAGGAGAGTGATAAGTCAATATTTTGCATGTTTTTAGTAAGATTAATTATGTAGTTTTTGTGTGTTTTTGTCAGTTTAATGGCTAATGAACTAGGGTTTCGATTGAAATTCTACATTTTGTGGTTTAAGTAGAAAAGTGCATTTTTGTGGATTAATGTGGTGAAATCTTCATGTTTTTGTAGGATTGCTTGTTCATTTATCAAATAAGATGAAAATGTGGATATTTACCAAGAAGCTTGAAAGAAAAGTTGGAAAATTGAAATATCTGAAGGTGAAGAAATTCCAAATTGAAAAATGGAAAATGCAATTGGAATATCAAGGAATCAAAGGGATAAAAGTCGGAGCAATTAACGCGCCAATTTCACGACAAAAAGCTCGGAATTTGCAAAGTTTCAAGTGGAGTTGCGAAGTAAAACGCGAACCAACAAGTGGACGTAATGATTAGCTCGCGAATCCCTCTCACAGAAGACAGGGCAGCAAATCCGCGATGTGATCCGCGAGCCTCTGCATTGCGGATCTACCTCGCGGATCGTCAAAAAATGACGGCTGCAAGTTGTAGCCGAAATCCAGTTTTTCCAGCTCACTTCCAGCTCAATTTTTAGACGAATTTCAATGAAAGCTGCGTGAAGAATCTCGTGAAGTTGATGAAACAACTCATAGCAAATTCAAAACACAATTTGCTTCAACATTACAACTCATTTGAGATTGAAATTCAAAGGATTCAATGCATGAAGACAAGAGATTCTTGAAGCCAATTTCTTTGACTTTTCAAGGCCAAACTTTTCTTGTATTCACATGATAAAGTCTTGGAAGTTTATGGATGAATTCATCTATAAATAGGGCCTCTTGTAGACAATTGAAATAATTAGAATTAGAGAGAGAGAGAGAAAGGCTAGGAATCACTACAAAATGTAGTCTTCACTAGTTCCTTAGTTTACTTCAGTATAGTTAGTAGTATAGTAATTTTGTTTAGCTAAGTTATTGTCTTGAGTTATGGATGAACTTTCTATATCTTGTTTGTGATGTTTACATGGTTGTTTGATGCTATTATTTTGAGCAAGTATTTAGTACTTTGGCTTTTCTAATCATGATTAACCGGCCATTAATTGTGATCATTTAAAGGTGTTAAAGACACTAGTTCATGAAGTTCTAAACCTAGGAAGTCACTCACTAATGTAGGGTGGCGCCTTTGTGGCTTTAGTGATTTATTTCATGTAATTTCATTGAGCCAATGAGCTTGTAGTTAATTCCATAACCACGCTAGTAGGTATGGTTTAGCTATGAGTATAGTTGATTCACTACGAAAGTATGTTTCACATGCATTAGGAAAATTACGCCATGCTTAGCCAAATTAATATCATTAATGCAACCGGTAGCTTCATTTGCAAGAGTAGTAAGGAATTCCATAACTTGAGGAGCTTTTAATTGTTATTTTCTACCTATTTTATTTCCATGTTTGTAGTTTAGATTTAATTTACGTACTTGTGACAGTCTAAATAATAGAGGAGTTTGAAAATCACTGGTACTTGACACTCTTCCCTGTGAGATCGACACCTATACTACCCTATGCTCGATAAATGATCTGTATACTTGCAGAAACGGGGTTGTTTAGGTTTTATTTAAAATTTGGTGTATGGTAAAACCTCGTCAGAGAGCCTAGGAGTGAGTCAGTTGGAGATGCTGCTATGGCTGAGGGAGATCCTCAGTACTTGGAGTCGGACCCGTAGGAGAGTGATTCCACGGAGACTTCCTCTTATGAGACTTGATGGACTAGCCTAGCTTGACATTAGGGTTTTGTGTAATCTTTTGTGGGAGAAAACCAGTAGAGTGAGTTCCCAATTCTTGTAAATTGCATGCTTGCTAACTTTTCAAGTACTGTATTTTTGTTTAAGTGTACTTGTGAACATGATGTACCTATGTGTACCTTTTGTCAAAAGCATGCTCACCTGATGTACTCCTGGCACTCTTTTATTATGAAATGTGATTATGAAGTGTTTTGCCTACTTTTCAAAGTGATTGCTCCAATAGTGTATTTATTTTCTTGTGTTTACATTGTATTGTCTACCCTCAAGAGAATTATGGAGGGTAGAAGAGGTCGAGGTCGAGGGCGAGGGACTAGGCTACTCCAAAATATTGGAGGTGATCGTGAGTCGGCTGCCGATCAGAACCAAGGGGCTGGAGTTAATTTTGTGGAGCAAATGGCTACAGCCATGAACCGAATGACTGAAATATTGGACCGCATGGCTGGCCAACATGGCCCTGGTCCTGAACAACAACATATTAACCTTGGAGTTGATGAGGATAGAGCTCTTGAGCGATTCCAAAGGTTTAACCCACCTAAGTTCTATGGTGAACCCAACCCTGAAGCTGCCGAAGGTTGGTTAGAAAGGATTTCAGATATCTTTGCTGCCTTAGATTACACAGAGGAGAGGCAAATAACCTTTGCTACATTTCAGTTTGAGGGAACTGCTCGATCATGGTGGATCATGATAAGGGCTAAGTGGGATAGAGAGAACACCCCTAGGACTTGGGTGAACTTTACTCGAGAGTTTAATGCTAAGTTTCTTCCTCCAATAGTGCAAGAGAAAAGGGAGGATGACTTTATTAGGTGCAAGTAAGGGTTGTCGAGTGTTGCAAAATATGAGGCACGATTCACTAAACTGTCAAGGTTCGCCCCTGAGCTAGTAGCAACAGAGCAAAGGAGAATAAGGAGGTTTGTCCAAGGATTGAATGTAGAATTGCAAGAAATCTTGGCGGCTGCCCAAGTTAACAGTTTCAGTGAGGCTGTGGAGAAGGCCTAGAGAGTTGAGGGGGCCAAGGCCCAAGTGAGAACTTTTAATGCTAGAAAAAGGAATGCACCCAGTAGTAGTCGTGGGCCAATGGATGTGGGTGCTTCAGCCCCTAAGTTTGGGAGAGGAATGGTTAGAGTAACCGTCTCTGGATCATCAAGAGGATCAAATTCAAGGGGAACATACACTAGAGGAGGGGTGTCGAGAGGAACCACAAGTGGAAGAGGGCAGTCAAGGGGAGTTTCTCAAGGAGGTCAAGCCTCTACCCCTAATGTACCCTGTGGTTTCTGTGGAAAGCCAAACCACACAGAGAACAATTGTTGGAAGAAGAGCGGAGCATGTCTTAAGTGTGGAAGTACCGAGCATCAGTTATCTGCATGTCCAGTGATCCAAGGAGAAGGTGTGACTAGGCCAGCAAATAAACCCAATTCCAGTCAAGCTAGTGTAGCGGGGAACCGGCCAAGGGTGCCAGCCAGGGTTTACGCAATGGATCAACAGCAAGTTCCTGACCCCACTGAAGTGGTTGAAGGTACCATCCCCGTTTTTCATCGCTTAGCTAAGATTCTAATTGATCCTGGTGCATCACATTCATTTGTAAATCCTGCCTTTTTGAATGGAGTAGATATAAAACCTGTAAGGTTGCCTTATGACCTTGAGGTTAGAACACCCACGGGGGAACAAAATTTAATTACGAGTTGGGTATACAAGAATTGTGACGTTCGAGTAGGAGAGAGGAAGCTAGGTGGTGGATTTAATAAGTTTGGATATAAAGGGATATGATGTCATCATAAGAATGGATTGCCTAGCTCGTTACTATGCTAAATTGGATTGTAGAGCAAAGACTGAAATTTTCTATTCCTGGGGAGGCTACCTTATTAGATGTAAAGAGGAGGTTAGCGTCATCTGCTCTTATTTCGGGGATTAAAGCTAGGAAATTGTTAAGTAAGGGAGCTCAAGGTTACCTAGCTTTTCTTATAAACCCTCCAAGGGATAAGGTGAAATTACAAGAAGCACCGATTGTAAAGGACTTTCCTGATGTTTTTCTTGAAGAACTAGAAAATCTACCTCTTGAGCGAATGGTGGAATTTAAGATTGATTTGTTATCGGGGCAGCTCCAATTTCTAAAACCCCGTATTGAATGGCTCCGGCTGAGCTTAAGGAGTTGAAAATTCAATTTCAAGATTTGTTGGAGCGAGGTTTCATTAGGGAAAGTGACTCACCTTGGGGAGCACCTGTGCTATTTGTCAAGAAAAAGAATGGCAGTTTGAGGTTGTGTATAGATTATCGAGGGCTTAATGATGTGACGATAAAGAACAAATATCCTTTGCCGTTTATTGATGAACTGTTTGATCAATTACAAGGATCGGTGATCTTTTCTAAGTTGAACCTTAAGCAAGGATATTACCAGTTGAGGATTAGAAAGGAAGACGTAACGAGAACTACTTTTAACTCAAGGTACGGACATTTTGAGTTTATGGTTGGAAGAGGTGTCCTTTTTAGGGCATAAGATCTCTAAGGATGGAATTTCTGTGGATCCTGCAAAAGTAGAGACTGTGACCCAATGGAGACAACCGGAAAACCCTACCGAGATTAGAAGTCTCTTGGGTTTAGCAGGGTACTACCGTCGATTTATTCAGGATTTTTGAAGGATTGCGGGGCCATTGACTGATTTGACCAAGAAGCATGAAAAGTTTGCTTGGAGTCCAAAATGTGAGACTAGTTTTCAAGAGTTAAAGAAGCTTTTGACAACGGGCCCTGTGTTGACCTTGCCAAATGGAAAGGATGGGTTTGTAGTTTATTCAGATGCCTCGAAAGAAGGATTAGGGTGCGTTTTGATGCAAAATGGGAAAGTTATTGCCTATGCCTCTAGGAAATTAAAACCCCATGAGCAAAACTATCCAACGCATGATTTGGAACTGGGTGCAGTTATCTTTGCCTTGAAAAAGTGGAGACATTATTTGTATAGGGTGACATTTGAGGTTTTCACTGATCATAAGAGTCTTAGGTATTTGTTTTCTCAGAAGGAATTAAATCTAAGACAAAGGCGATGGGTAGAATTTCTAGAGGATTATGATTGTACCATAAATTATCACCCTGGGAAGGCTAATAAGGTAGCGGATGCGCTAAGTCGAAAGGCTCAAGTGACAGGCCTAATGGTTAGGGAGTGGGAAATGTTGGAAAGGGTTAGCGAGTGGAATCCTCGTTTGGAGAAGCAAAAGGTCATATGTGGGAATTTAGTGTTGAAATCCCCAATATTAGAACGTATCAAAGAGACACAAAAAGGAGATCCTATGGTGCAGAAATGGGTTGAAAGGGTGAATAAGGGAGAAACTCTGGATTTTAAACTAGGGCCTAAGGGAGTTCTGAGATTTCGAGATCACCTAGTTGTTCCGGATAATGAAGGATTGAGAAAAGAAATTTTGGAGGAAGCACACCGAACTAAGTACACAATTCACCCTGGGAGCAATAAGATGTATCAAGATTTGAAAGGAGCGTATTGGTGGGATGGTTTAAAAAGAGATGTAGCAAGATTTGTTCAAACTTGTCTCGTGTGCCAACAAGTTAAGGCTGAACACTAGAAACCGTCGGGACTATTGCAACCTTTAGAGATACCTGAATGGAAATGGGATCACATCACTATGGATTTTGTGACTGGGTTGCCAAGGAGCCAAAAAGGAGATGATGCAGTTTGGGTGATAGTAGATCGACTTACTAAGATTGCACATTTTCTATCGGTGAGTATGAAATGTCCTTTGGAGAAATTAGCTCGGTTGTACTTGGATGAAATTGTGAGAGTACATGGTGTTCCTGTGAGTATTGTTTCTGATGGGGATCCAAGATTTGTCTCTCGATTTTGGTAGAAATTACAAGAGACTTTGGGATCTAAGGTGAATTTGAGTACCGCATATCATACTCAAACGGATGGACAATCTGAGAGGACAATTCAGACTTTGGAAGATATGTTGAGGTCAAGTATATTGGACTTTGGAGGAAGTTGGAGTCAACACATGCCTTTAGTTGAATTTGCTTACAACAATAGTTATCATGTTTCAATTCAGATGGCCCCATATGAAGCACTTTATGGGAGAAGATGTAGGTCACCGATCCACTGGGACGAAGTAGGGGAAAAGAAAATTCTGGATCCAACTACCATTCCTTGGGTTGAGGAGGCTTTTGAAAATGTGAAATTGGTTCGTGAGAAACTGCAGACAGCTCAAAGTCAGCAAAAGAGCTACGTCGATAACCGAAGAAAGGATTTGGAGTTTGAAGTAGGAGATAGAGTGTTCCTGAGAGTCAAACCCATAAAAGGAGGAGTGGTGTCCAAGAAAGGGAAGAAATTGAAACCAAGATACGTAGGTCCATTTGAGATTTTCAAACGAGTTCGCAAAGTGGCTTACCAGTTGAATTTACCCCCTAGCATGTCTAAGATTCACAACGTCTTTCATGTATCCATGCTCAAGAAGTATCATCCAGACCCAAGTCATGTGCTATAATTAGGGGAGATTGAAGTGGACGAATCACTAACATATGAACAGCATCCTGTGAAAATCCTTGATAAGGAAGTGAAAGATTTGAGGAACAAGAAGATTGCTTTGGTTAAAGTTTTGTGGAGAAATCATGATATTGAGGAAGCGACTTGGGAATTGGAGGAAGAGATGAAGAAGAAATATCCAGATCTGTTTACCTAAAAAGGTAAGAAATTTTGAGGACAAAATTCTTTTAAGGGGGGAAGGATGTGAGGGTCTCAAAATTCAGATTTTATTTTAAAAATACAAAATATTGTTTATATTGTGTTTATTCATTGAAATACGAGTGAATTTATGTTTAAAGTGAATATTTTCGAATTTAGAGAATTTTATACGAATTAATTTCCGGTGTGTGGTTTTGACCAAAGTAAGTGTTAAATTTTGTTCCGAAGTGTGAATAGTGATTTGGAATTGAATTCGAGCATATGTAGTGATATTACAAAAATATTATTAAGATTGGACAGTGTTGGAATGAAGTAAAACAGTGTAAGTTAGACTGTCGCGCTCGACACGACATAAAGCGACCAAAAAGTAACTTTTCCTTAAAAAGGGGATTTGCTACCTTTTTGTCCTTAAGTCTTGACTTTTGGGTTCCTTGAGGCTTCATTTTTCAGCTACACTTTGGAACCATAGAGAGAGAGAGAGCCGAGAATTAGTGAGAGGGAGAAAGAGAGAGTTGCCATTTTACTTCTTCCATTTCTTCTTCCTTTACTTTCTTGAAGCTTCAAGGCTTCATTGAAGGTCTCATCCTTGTTTCTTCTTCCTTCATAGCAGCCGAGAGAGAAGGAGTGAGAAAAGGGGATGGGCCGAAGTGAGAGAGAGAGAAGAAAGAGAGGGAAAAGCTTGGGTGAGTTGTGTTGTTCTTGTTCTAGAGCTAGTCGTTGGAAAATCATCTTCAAGGCAAGAGGATCTCGGCCTAAGATCGAAACTTTTGGGTGTTTCTAAGTTTGGAAGTAACTTGCTTGAAGAGGAGCTCGCGAGATCGTGTTGGATCTTGCTAGATCTTGATAGATCTGAAGGTATAAGGTTCAAAACCCTTAGCTATAACTTGATTAGAGTTAATTATGAAAGATTTACGGTTTATTTTGCTAGCATTGAATATATTCGAAATGATGAACTTGGCCTCTTGAAATCCCAACCTAGGTATCGGATTTGAGGTTGATTTTAGGTAGCGGACTTGAGGACCTGATTGTGGATATGTTTGAATTTCTTGAAATAAGTTCATATTGTGGCTAGAAAATAGATCTGGTAGTTGAAAATTTTGAAAGAAAAGAGGTGTGATGGCCGAACCCCTATTTGGCAATTATGAAGTGTGATTTCGAAACTTTATGATGTTTTTTGAAGTGATTGTGCCTAAGTATATGTGTGTTACGTTTATTTGTGAGTGTGTGTTTGATTAGAGTGCAGTCATGAATTTTAAATGACAAAAAGTGAAGTTTTCTTGAATATTTGGATAAAAGTGTTGTTTAGACAAATTCGAGATTTTCACAATATTGTGGATAATTTCCCTGAATTTTGAATGTAAAGACTTGATGAGAATTGTTTAAAGCTGTATCAAAGTTTTGAATAAGAGCCAGTGTTGAGCATTTGTGAAACGAGTGATTTTGAGGTAAGAAACCTCACTTAAATTCCACATGAAAGAGAATCTGAAAATAGTGTTTAGGGAGTACATCGATGGAGTGATATTTTGGAAATG
The DNA here is from genome assembly GCA_013103745.1 of Gardenia jasminoides. Lineage (NCBI taxonomy): Eukaryota > Viridiplantae > Streptophyta > Magnoliopsida > Gentianales > Rubiaceae > Gardenia > Gardenia jasminoides. The sequence continues at coordinate 9,625,861 of CM023097.1, read as the reverse complement.
ATATAATGATTTTCAAAAGACCCATTGAGACATTTTGCCAAGTGAAATGAATGTTTTTCCTTGAGGGAAGTGGGGAAGAATAGTGATTGAAACCAAGAAATGAAAGTGAATAACTTTAGTTAATGAATGGGGAAATGAATCTCAACTACTGTTTTCGTTTGTTTAGGGGGTGTGCAAGGAAGTGAATTTGAACCTAACGTGGAAGCCGACCCTACTATTTCGGTGAGTTTCCATGCTTGTTACGTGATTATGTGAACCTGAATGAAAGTATGTTTAGATAAGTGATTTGAAGTAAAACATGATTTGTTTTCAAACCGTCAAATGGGATGGTGATACGAACGTCGCCAACCTTGTTTGGCTCAATAAACACAGCTGAAAGATCAAGAACCCGTTGATCACAGGGCCAACGATCCCTTGATATGGTAGAGGACGCCACAATCTAGCATGTTCCTAGATTGATAAGTCAAATCAAATATCCTAGAACAATCTAAGATACTCAAGAATGCTTCAAGGAAGCAAGAGACAAACTCTCAAGAAGGTTTTCTTATTTCTGAATAATCTGATGAATTGTACATAGAAATTAGCTTAAATACTCAAAACTAACCAAGGATAAACCCTAGTTAATCAACTAACCAACTAATTAACTGACTACTAAGCCCAGGGTTCGGCCAAAAGCCCTCTAGGGTGAACCATGGGCTAACTTACATTAACTATGAAAAATTGAAAATAATACAAAAAATTCATGACTGAGATACGCGAGCTGGATCCGCGACGCTTGGTTCGCGGATTTGTCCGCGGATATAAGAATTTTCGCTTCTGATCATGACACGCGAGGCACGGATACGCGAGGCACCGGATCACGGATTGGCCCACGACTCTTGCTTTCTGCACTTTTCTTTGGCTGGCCCACTTGTTGCACTTCTCCACGGGCCGAAAGGCTTAAGGGTTTGGACCCCCGACTCAAAGCTAATGGACTTGTAAGATTCCCAACGATTTCCTCCATCTTGGGCAGCCATGGATCGTATCATTCCTCTCCTCTTAAAGGCGATTTGTCCCCAAATCGAAGTTGGAGGATAGGGCCAATGACATCACCTTCATGAAAATAATCTACGTTACATGTCTCTCGCACAAACGTAGGATCCACATGATTTTTGGCACAAAAGGCAACTCGTAGTAAGGAACTGGGTTCAACTCACAACTATCCTTGAGGTAATAACTCAGCATATCACATGTAGGATGACGTTGATGGTGCTTTCCATTGGCGCGGCCAGCTATGAGTTGATATACTTCAATGATGTCAACCCAAGGAGATTCAACTCCTAGAAAATCAATGTTGAGGAACTCCGTGCAGCGGACAAGGGTGGCTAAGGTTGCACCGAAGGCTGGTTTGTCCACTTGGATTGCAACTTGGGTATTGTCCTCATGAAGCTTACCAGTTTTGAATTCAAGTGCTTGGGCAAATCGGCTCCACATAGATGTAACTCCAAATAGATAAATGCCATGGAAACTCTCAAACTGAACAAATGATTGGGGAATAGCCCATTGTATTACCAAGGTCACTTGCTCTTGCTCAACTTCCTCACAAGATGCTGTACACGCTTGCGGCAAGTCAGCAACATCCGATGTCACCTCATTCACAAAACTTTCACTTGGTAAATCACACTTTTCAGCATTCATAGGCACCCCTTCAATCAATACTGGACTAGAAGGAACATCGTCCTTAGGACCATTAGTTGGAGCACGATTATTTTGCTCAAAGAATGCCTGCAGCAATGGCTTAATTTCCTCCATTAGAGAATCAACCCTCTTGGCGGATTCAATTCGCCAATCAGCCCTTGGAGCATATGGTCTGGAATTTCCATGATGCGCCTCAGATGAATCTCTTTTGGTAGAAGATGAACCCTTACAAGGTGCTGGCTGTAACCGTCTTTGAAACTCCTCATCACTGTCATTGGTAAAATTGTCGTTTTGGAAAGCCCTGTTTTTGCCTGATGCAGATGCTATTTGGGCTAGCTCAAGACGCTCCATTCTCTGTTCAATGGACTCGGAGTGCTCCTGGAACATTTTCTGCATTTTTCCCATCAACACCTCGGCGAACAATTTTGGGTCAAATTGAGATTTGTCACTCTCACCCGCCATTTAATGAGATGTACCTGCAAAAAGTTGGCAAAGAAATACAAGTACATGTTGTATAATCCTCACTCACTCCCTGAAGTGTTTACACTCAACACTCGTATATCTCTCCAATGTAACTCGATAATGAGCTCACCTTACTCTCTCAAGTCCTTGAAAGCTTATCTTAAAGAAATTAGATTTCCTTTAGATAAACGATCAACTAAATCAACTTGGCACACACGAGTTTGATAACCCTCAACAATACCAAAAAGGAAGTTGACTCAAGAAGGAAAGAAAGGAAGAATGAAAAATGACAAGAAAGAGAAGGAAAGGATGCTAGGGTTGATGAGATGTGCGGCTAGGGTTTGATGGAATGTACGGCCGAATTGGGTTCCTATAATTTAGGAAAATATGCAGCTAGGGTGTAGGGTTAATTGGCTGCTAGGGTTTGATGACTTGAAGTAGACAAATGGTGGTGGATGCTAGGTAGAGGCGGCTAGGGTTTGTTGATTGTGCAAGGTGGCTAGGGTTGGGTTATGGAGAGATGTGATTGTCGCGCCCCATTTTTTTTGAAAGGGAAGAGGGAATGAAAACCCTTGTCGTTTTGGGCTTTTAGTTGGAAAATGTTTTTTTAGTTAAAAATTGATTTTTGATTTTTGAAAAAGAAATGGGTCATGGGACTACAAAAATGCGACGATTTGGACCCAAAAACAAAAGTCTAGAAAAGAGTTTTTAGAAAAGTTTGGAGTCACCACTTGGTATGGAGTTTAGGTGTACCAAGTCACCCAAAAATTTTAATTAATGAAAATAAACTAAGAAAACCCTTTTTTAGACGACTCCAGGCCTTTGAGAAACTAGAGAAAAAGGTTCGGGAGTCACAGTTGAAAGAAGGGAAGGCAAAGATTCGATGTTACTCGTCTCTAAGGCACCCTTCTAACCTAGCCAAAGTTAGTTGCAAGATTTAGTTAAAAATTTCCTAATTCTAATTTTAAAATTTATCACATTTGGATGTTATCTATATGGATGCAAAACCTAAACCTAATATTGGATCGGAAAGGGGGAAAATGTCTCCTTGAGGTTTGATTGGAATTGATCACATTAGTTGTGTCATCCAAATTTGATCCCTCGAGGAGGTCACGAGAAATGCAAATGATGAGACTCGAAAAAACAGGAAAATAGGGTTTTTAAAAGAAATGCAATTTTTATAAAATCTCAAGGGAACAGAAATTGGATTTTTGAAAAGATCAATTTTAAGTGCAAAGAGGAACTTGAATTTTCAAAAGATGCAATTTTAAGAAAAATGGATTTTTGACTTTGAATTGCTAAACATGAAGAAGAAACTTGTTTTTTAAAGAATGATTTTGATAGAATTTAAAATAATGCACATGTATGTCCTAAAGAGGGATAATGCAACATAATGGGTGCGGGGGACTAAATTCGTGACTTCAAATCTTCCTTTTCATAGAAGGAAATAAAAGCGTGCTAAGGCTAGGAGGCCATACTCGCTCTTTTCCCTTATTCAAAAGGTAATGCCCTAGAAAAAGAACTAATCTATTTGTAACGAAAAAGGAAACTAAATGAGATGTTTCGCATACGGGATGGGAGAAAAATAACATGCAAAATGGAAAAGAAACTCTAAAAGTGAAAAGTGTGTGAAATTTGTATCTAATGCATGAACGGCATTAAGGGTCTAGCATTGGACTAGCCCTCGTCTAAAAGTTCTCACTAACATTGGATTAGTGAGAAATCGAAAGGAAAAGCCACAACTAGCGTTGGACTAGTGTGGTGACGTCAATACATTTACACAATAAACATGTAGACATGATAATAAAGCAAGTAAACACATAAAAGCACATAAACACATAACACATAGGCATAATATCTAGATGCAAGACCCTAGGAAAGCAAGTAAACACATAAACATGCAAGCATGCAAAATAAGCATATAAAAACCTAATTATTACATTGGGGGAACCTAAATACATTCTAAGGGGAAAAAATTTGGAATAATAATGTAACTATTATATTTTTCTAGAATAAATACACTTTTTATAAAATTAAATCTGTCTATTACAACTTGGCATTCAATGCCTCCAAATGATTTACCCAAAAATTAAATGACATAAATAAAGACTAGACATGAATAAAAACAAAGGAAAACTTAATTTAAAACATGCAAGATCATGCAAAAACACATAAGAGCACATAGTAGGGGAAAGAAGTTACCATCCCTTGATGTGATGCCTTAATTGAATCCTTAAATGGGGGGAATGGTTATCTAAGACTCAATGTCAACAAAAGGGATCAAGGTACCAATTTAAAGGAAAAATCAATCAAAAATTCAAAGAAAAGGTATCAAAACAGATTCTGCAAGCAACATGGACAAGACCAGGAAATACGAATAATAGAGTAAGATTCTGGAACAAAAGAGGAGGAAATAGCAACAAAACTGAGGAACAGAGAGCTTACGCTGAGTAGAACGCTGATGAGCCAGAACTACGTCAAGTACATGCAAATGTAAAGTTCGAGGGGAACGCGGACTGGAAAGCGGACTCAGACGCGTGAACGTCCGCTCTTCCCATCTTCAAAATATCAGGAAGATTGCTTCCAGTTTTTCAGACAATAACACAAACAAAATCTTTAGAGGCAAGGGGATCTATTTAAAGCATTAAACATCATCATTCAGATCATGTCAAAACAAGCTAAAACCGGAAAAGGCCAAATCTTAAGCATCAACATTATCAAATAGACAAAAAAGGGGAAAGGGAATTACTGTCAGGCTAGAAACGCGGGAAGTTACGCGGACTGGCCTGCGTAACAACCCCGCGTTTCTTTACATCTTCAAATATTCAAGCAGAAACGTGAAGCGTTACGCGAACCAATCCGCGCAAAATCTCCGCGTTTCTTCACATCTTCAAACATTCAAAAGGAAACGTGGATTGTTACGCGGAGTAAGCCGCGCAAGTAGCCCGCGTTTCTTCACATCTTCAAAACGTGAAGAACATTTTTCCAGAAATTTCTCAGAAATCACAACAAAATCAACACAGCAGCATCAAACATCTGATTTTAAACGTCAGAACAAAACTATGAGCCTTACCAAGGCTTTATAAATACAACATGCTCATATAACAACCAATAATCATCATCAAATGTCATAAAACTTAAAAAAAACACATTTAAGACCTTGGTTCCACCAAAAGGTCTGATTTCTAGCAATTTTCGATCAGAAAAATAATAGATAGTGTAAAGGAAGACTACCTGATTCGGAGGCTTGAAAAGAACGAAAAGGAATCACCAAAATTCAAGAAATCTTCACTAAAAAAAAGAAACCCTAGTTTTTATCTTTTCTCTCTCTTTTTCTCTTTGATCCTCAATCGTTTTTCTTTTTCTTCCTAATTTCTTTCTTCTCTCTTTCTGCTCACTCTCAACCTCCCTCTTCTCTTTTTCTCCCTTCTTCTTTCGAAAACCTAATGAGCTATTTATAACCCATTTACCCTAGAACCAAAGGCTTGATGCATTTAGGGTTTATTGGTTGATTTTTGATCATTAGATGGGGTGTTAGGGATTAAGGGTGAGTTAGAATTAACTAAATATGTTTCTTGATGCTCAAGGCACAATACAGCTGGAAATGAGGAGAAAATGGCTGGAAAAAATCGCGCGATATTTTTTTTTCGCTTCTGATTAGCGGACTAGTTACGCTGGACGATCCAGCTGGTCCATGCTTTTACTTCTTCTTCTTTTTTTTTTTTAAAGAAAAACCTACAAAAATAAGAAAAATGTGTTAGAATATTCAAAAATAAATAACTAAATATTAATAGATAAAAACATAAGAAAACAATTGAAATAATCAAAATTTGGTGTCTACAGCTTGCCCCTCTTTGTCTGAGTTTCAATGAAACTCTAGACAAAGACGTAGACACCAAATGCTTACCTGGTTTCGCTGGTTGTATCTGAACCATTGTAAACAACAGGAATGTTAGATTGCCAATTTTCAAACTAAAAAATGCATAATGTGACCGAACTCGTATAGAGTTGCCTACGTATCTCGCCATGAGAATCAGGTCAAACGTAGTTCAAATGCAAATGAACTGTGATAAAATGGGTACTGAATTTTTGAAAATTTCAACAAGAATGTAAAAATTTTGAGAATGGGAGATAGAAGGGTGCGTGGTGGATGCTGAGACTCACCAACAGAAATTTAAAATATCAAGAATGGGAGGTAGAAGGGTGTCTGCGAGGTGAGACTCACCCACGTGAATTTAAAATATCAAGAAGAGGAGGTAGAAGGGGTGCATGGAGGTCGAGACTCACCAACAGGAATTTAAAATATCAAGAATGAGAGATAGAAGGGTACCCGGCGGAGGTTGAGACTCACCAACAGGAATTTAAAATATCAAGAAGGGAAGGTAGAAGGGTGCCCGGCGGAGGCTTAGACTCACCAACAGGAATTTAAAATATCAAGAAGGGGAGGTAGAAGGGTGCCCGGCGGAGGTTGAGACTCACCAACAGAAATTTAAAATATCAAGAAGGGAGATAGAAGGGGAGGCTGAGACTCACCAATAGGAATTTAAAATATCAAGAAGGGGAGATAGAAGGTGCTGAGGTGAGACTCACCAACAGAAATTTAAATTGAAGCAGGGGGAATAGAAGAGTGCCCGGCGGAGGCTGAGACAGCAACCAACAGAAATTTAAAATTGAAGAATGGGAGATAGAAGGGTGCCCGGCGGAGGTTGAGACAGCAACTAACATAAATTTAAAATTGAAGAAGTGGGGATAGAAGGGTGGAGGTCGAGACTCACCAATGAATTTAAAATATCAAGAAGGGATAGGAGGGTGTCTGTGAGGTCGAGACTCACCAACAGAATTTAAAATATCAAGAAGGGAAGAGGTCGAGACCTCACCAACAGAAATTTAAAATATAAGAAGGGAGGTAGAGGTGTGGAGACTCACCAACAGAAATTTAAAATATCAAGAAGGGGAGATAGAAGGGTGCCCGGCGGAGGCTGAGACTCACCAACAGAAATTTAAAATATCAAGAAGGGGAGGTAGAAGGGTGCCCGACGGAGGTTGAGACTCACCAACAGGAATTTAAAATATCAAGAAGGGGAGATAGAAGGGTGCTATGGAGGCTCGGAGACAAGAACCAACGAAATTTAAATTGAAGCAGGGGGATAGAAGGGTGCAGTGGAGGTGAGATAGCAACCACCTAAATTTAAAATTCTTTCCAAATTTAGACTATTCAAGGATTGGACCCAAACCGAATGACTAGATGGGAAAATGCAAATATGCCCTAGGTCTAAATTGCTGGTGGGATTGGACCCAAATCTAGAAACTAGTGGAAGAGATGGAAACATAAATTGGATTGCCGACTTTGAAAAAAATAAAACACAAGCTGTTCAAACATGGTAAATGTAAAATGCAAGTAATGATGCACTCAGTGAAATGTTGCATTTCTGATTTTTGATTTTCTTGTCTTGAAAAGTAAGTGATTGATAGGAACAATGACTTCTCTCTTTTTTCTTTTTTCTTTTTTTTATAATTTTTTTTTCTTCAAGAATTGATGGATTTTGGAAATTTGAAGAGTATAACTGAAACCTTTCCTCTCTAGGGTTGAAACAAATACACATATGTTGCCATCCTCTTGATCTGCAAACCTTTTCTGGTAAAAATTAATTTTTTTAATGCATTATCCAAAATTGGAGAGCACTTCTCTCAAAACAAAATTGCCCTAGTGTCAAATGGATCGTTAATCCTACAGAAGTCATGAAATATTAACCAATTAATCTATGGAAATTCAATTTCTTTTTTTTTTAATCATAAAGTGCAAATTCTCTTGGGATCACAACTGTTAGTCACTAAAATGACTAAAACGTATCAGAATCATGCGATAAAATGCATTCATGAGATACTTATGTTCATGAAACATTGCTTGTTCTCAAATGCTAGGAAGTATTCATCAAAACAAACTATGGGATTGAAATAAACCATGCGATTTTGGAAATCCAAATCCTCATAAACCAGGCAAAACATTATTATGCAATTATTCAATTTGCATCAAGTACTCATAATATCAAGTAAAAGAGAGACAATTATACCTCAATTTTAACAATTCAAGTTTGATTTCTCACTTTCACCAAATTTTGCAATCAAATGACTCATATAGTCAATTCAAGCTTGCCTTTTCCACAGTTTTCTCAGATTTTACTGCTAAAAAGGATTTGCTGAAATACATCTTCTTATTCAAATTGCAATAATGTCTTTTGACGCGAAAATCAACACTTTTAGGTGAAGACTCTCGGTTACTCGACATATGCCTTCTTGCCCAAATAGTAAAAATATTTTTTGACGCGAAAATCAACACTTTTAGGTGAAGATTCTCGGTTACTCAACATTTTACTTGTTCAAACTGCTTTGCATACTCGTAATTCAAGTACCGTTTTACGCAAAAGTTAACATTTATAGATGCTAAACCTCCGGCTACTTAGTACTAGAATCATTGGAGTAGAACTTTAGATCTCACTTTGCTTTTTTTTTTTTAGCATATCAATTGAAAATGATCATTTGCCAACTATGTCAATTATTTTCTTGTAAAATCCAATAAAAGAAGAAATCTCATTCAATAGGAAAAAAAAAACTGAGGCATAATTTTCCCTATTTTACAAAACATACTTTCTAAAATGCCAATGTCATAATCACATAATAATTATTTTCAAGTAAAATGAAAAATGGATCTTTTCAAATCGCACGGGTTTTTATTTCAGAAGGATGAAAGCAATTGCAACCAAAATTGGACATTTGCACCCTTTTTGAATCAAATTTCGAAAAACAAATCAATTTGTGGGGCAAATGTGCAATTTAGACAAAGTTTTTTTTTTTTTTAAAATTTTGGCAGAGTTTCCCCTATAACTGGATGAAACTCCCTGCCAGCAACCCAAATTTTCAAACACATTCAACACATATAAGCACATAAGAGTCAAATTTAAACAAATATACACATCCTGATGCAAGCAATTTAACCAAAAGTATTTCTAACAATTAAACCTATGTCTAAAAATTAGAAGGCAGGATCAAACATAAGAAATGAAACAAGGATGGGATAAACTGCAAATCAGGGGATGGGTCTGTCGTCCCCTTCAAATCCACCATCTCCTCGGTATCGGGATAGGCTGCCTCGGAAGCGGAATGTCGAGACACGCCATGTCTCTGAAAAAAGAATTTGTAAAGAACTCATGGACTATAACACCTAGTAGTGTGCGATGAAACCCCGCTTTCCAAATTTTTCCGAAAAGGCACTTGTCCTTCCTCGATTTTGCAATTAATCAATCTTCAAAATGATTTAATCATACAGTCTAAACATTTACTCAAAATAAAGCTGGTCTCCTTGATTGGACCGATCGGTCTCTTGTCCCTGCTTCTCTGCAAAAGAAAGGAAATGGTGAAAAGTAATAATAACGCCGCCACCGTTTGATCCTTTTATCTCGAGCATCCCGTAAACATGAGTTCTTGGACGTCGATGAGCGGTGTCAGCTGAATTCCTTTTATTTTACCAGTGCAGATCTGTTTTGTCGCTCTTCTCGCTTCTGAACCCATATCACCCATACCTTCATGGTAATCTAAGAGAATTGTCCTTTGATGAAAGTGTCCTTTTGATGAAAATATGTGCAAAAATTTGTGCAAAGAAAAGATTTTATTTTAAAATGACATCATGACCATAGAATGAATGCTAAACATGACATTTTAAATCAATAAAAGCCAAACGCCAGTAAAACTATTTAAAACAAAAGTGTCGCACTTGACCCCTATGGATATCATCTCCTTGGAATTTACTGACGGCAAGGGAGTGCTTGATATAAGGTAAACCCTAATAAACATAATCACCGGCTTCCCTTGTCCCATGAACTTTTCCTTTCTGCTTGCACTGTTGCTTTTCAAAACTTGCCTTAGTACCCTTTCAGATTTACACTGAAGTTGACTAATAAGGTAGTATAATGAAATAGACAAACTTAAACCCCAATTTTGTCAATTTAAACATGTTTCTTAAAAATGGTAGCATCAGTGAAACAATCCCTTCTGACAAAAATTCAGAGGGAATGTATTTGCATCATTTGCCTTTTGGTTGAGTTCCTTTCAGAAATTTTTGCAAAAAGGTGGAGGTCCATAACACTAGGCTTTTGCAAGGGGTTTGAGTGTGGTGTAGGGGCAAGTTGAAACTTGAATGCAAAATTTTTTTTTTTGTAAAAAATTTGCCCCAGTTTGGTCATTTTCTTCTTTTCCTTTTTTTTTTTTCAAAAATACAGAATTGCCCCAGTGTGGGGTTTGTGATTCTCAAGGGGGTTTGCTAAATAATTAACTATTCTTTTATAGGCTCAAACAGGAGAACTGGGGGGTTGAAGTGTTTAAACAAAAAGGAAGAAGGTCGGCTTTTCAGACCACCTTTTTGCGACAATTTCTAAAGAAACCTTGCTCAATCATATGAAAAATCTTTTACACATGTCTGAATTGATTGGTTGAGGAAAAGTCTGTCCGTCCATCTCCATGAGAACCAATGCTCCTCCAAGTAGCACCTTTTGAATAATGAACGGCCCTTGCCAATTCGAAGCGAATTTCCCCTTAACCTCTTCTTGTATTGGAAGGACTCGTTTCAAAACCTTGTCCCCCACTTTGAACATGCGAGGTCTGACTTTCTTGTTATAAGCCCGAGCCATCCCCTACTGGTGACATTGTCCATGACAAACGGCATTCAACCTTCTTTCATTGATTAAAGGCAGTTTCTCGTGTCGTTTCTTGATCTATTCAGCTTCCTTCAACTGGGCCTCCATCAGAATGCACAACGACGGAAACTGCTTCCATACCATTCATGAGTTACTAGAGAATTGCTTCAGTAGAAATCTTGACTGCAGTTCTACATGCCAAAGAGGTGGTTTTTCATGCCAATCTCGGTGTGTTTCGGTCATCTTACAAATGGTGACATCCAAGTTCATGAGAGATATCAGAATTTGCATTCATCAAATTCCAAAATGACGACATCCAAGGGTCCAAAGTTTTTATTTGTGGCCATCTAAAAGCAAAACAAAACATGTAATAGATAAATGGAAAAATAAATTAAAGAATAGAGGAAAGTCCTTTGAATTTAAAAATCCACTAAAATTTAATCAAAATAATCACTTCACAGATATGGACCCCAATTAAACAACACTTTCATCCTAGATTCTCATTTTCATTCAGTAATTTCCTTAATCAAAATATGATATGCTATAAAAGAATAATTTGAAATATTGAAATGACAATAAAGGCCAAATAAAAAAGATCCAAATTAGAGCTCCATATGGACGGCCCTACACCAAAAGACAATCCCCTGATTTTACCAGAATTTTCTTCAAAAGGGAAGGTAATCAGTTGACCAATTCTGCATGTCTTCTTCAGAAATCGATGGGAAAATTTCAGATGATACATCCTCATAAATAGTTTCCATAAATAACTGAGATCAACCCACTTCAATCTCAGGAGAGTCCCCTTTTTACAAATGGACCATCTTTCCCAAACAAAGGCGAATTCCATTCTTCCTAAAAAATGTCATTCGTATTCTTTGCCACGAATTCTTTAGAAGACAACATTCTCCTCATTCTTGTCTGAAACACTTCAGTTTTGTCCATGATGTATTGAGCAGAGTCAACAAACTCCTCATCACTGATGATCACTCCCACAGTACCTCCATGCTTTGGCAGAGGATTCTTGCTGACATTCGGCCCCTGTTCTTCCTTTCCTTTCAGGATAATGTCTCCGGCATCAATCATGTCTTGGATCTTGTGTTTCAACACCCAACAGTTGGCCGTTGAATGACCTAGACTTCCAGAGTGGTAAGTACAAATGACCTGGGGATTATAACCAGGAGGTGGACCTCTAGGATAGGCTTTGGGAGGAATTGTTCCAATCTTTCCAACTGCTTTTAACTGCTCGTACAATTGATCAATTGGCTGGCCCACATTTGTGAAAGTTCGAAATGGCCTTTGAGTTGAAATCCCACTGGCTGGGACGGGATTTTGAATGGGATTGTTACTTTGTGAGGTTGGTCTTGGGTTATAGGTCTGACGAGGATAGTTTTGAAAGGTGGGTTGAGCAACTGGATGTATTGGTGTGGTATTTAGATGGACCGGTCGAGAGTGGGAGGTTTGGGCAATGGTGTGGTAGACAGGGTGAGGGTTAGGGTAATGCGGGTAAGAGACTGAGTAGGTAGGATAGCGTTGAATTCTTGGTCTAAAAGGTGGGCCTTGATCTCATACGAATGCAGTTTCTCCATCTTTCTTCTTGAATTGGTGCTTATTTCCATTGTTATTTTGATTCTGCAAAACTTCCAATTGCTGTTTCAATGCTGATACGTTAACAATTTTCCCCATTTTGACAAATTCATCATATTCTTCCAACTTATTAACAATTGCAGCAAATGAACTCCCAGTCATCCGAAAAATTTCTTCAAAATAAGGTGGGTCATGTGCCTTGATAAAAGTACAAACAATCTCTTTTTCAGTCATAGGAGGCTCCACCCTCGCAGCTAATTTTCTCCAACGCTTGGCATATGTTTTGTGATCTTCTGAAGGTCTCCTTTTAGTTCCTTCCAATGTCGTTCGTGTCGGTGCCAACTCACAATTGAACTCATACTGCCTCACAAAAGCTGTTGACAGATCCAACCAAGTTTTGATCTCTTGAGATTTCAGGTTTGAGTACCAATCCAAAGCATCCCCTTCTAGGCTCTCGGGGAACAGACGCATAGGCAAGTTCTCATCATCCACTGGTTTGCCAAGCTTGTTGGCAAACATTTTAAGGTGCGTCTTAGGGTTCCCGGTACCATCATATTTGCTGAACTTGGGGGTTTTGAAACCCATAGGTAGCTGGACGTTAGGAAATAGGCACAGATCATCGTAATCGAATCCACCATGTCAGTTCAGACCCTGGTTCTTCTTTATAAACTCCTCAAATCTGTCCAATCTCTTCATTAGATCTTTGTCGACTGGCATGGCAGGCTCATCTATCTCTGGCTTTTCTTGGGAAGTAACGTCCCAAACAACGGGTTCCGTGGTATGAAGATGAGGCTTGGTATGACTGGGAGGTATGTTTAAGGTGAACTGGGGTTGAGTACAAGGGTTTGCCTTCTTGGTTGGGCTCAGCAGGATATAGTCAGGGTGAGTGTATGGGAAACCGGTATTGTGGTGAGAAAAAGCAATCTCGTGAGGGTTGGGAATAGGTGGGACAAGAGTGGTTTGAATATTGGTCGGGAAAAGGGGTGGATTACTTGTCAGGGGGGGATTGCTAACAACAGGTTCATGATCATTCGAAATACCACCTCCACTACTGTTGGCCACCAACTGATCAATTACACGCCTTGGCACGGCCATCTCGGTGCTCATCTCATTAAACCTTCCCAGTACTTCACTTAACTGAGCTCCCAAGGCAGCAAAATCGGGCGAAATAACCAAAGTATTCCTATCTGAGCCTTCTGGTGTAGAACTCATGTTTACGGGTTGCTTCAAGCTCTTGCTTTTGGATTGGGTAACGATGGGACTTCTGCGTGGAGCTATTTTTAAAAGTACCTGAGTGGGAAGAGAAGCACACTTTAGAAGCTTATTTCCAAAGGGAGCTGTGGAGATTTATTTGGAAGAAAAGAAGAAAAAAAAAGAAAAAGAGTGAAGTTAGTGATTGTTTATATAATTCGGATGCATGTCCTAGAGGGGGAGCCCTTTTATGCCAAGGGTAGGCCTAGCATGAAAAATGCAATCCTTTGGGGTATGCATCATACAATACCTGATGGGTCTGATCAATTCGCTGATATGCAATTAGTAATCAATCCACTGGGTTGACCAAAAGAATATGCGCTGTTTGGGGAATTATGAGGGCAAAGTCCGAATGGATTCATTACTTTAATTGATATATGAAGAGAGTTTAAAGGTAAAAAAAGGATTATTTTTGAAATAATCGTAGGGTCTTGACTTATCTTGAGTGAAACATGGATCTAGTTCAAACAGATCGGACAGGATTGATGGTTTCCCCAAAAGTTAGTTGGGTTCATCACTTACCTATAGCTCCAAACCTCAATTTTATTTGCAACACACTAGTTTATAAGCCTTCCAAAATCAATTTTTGGCCTTGAAATAATCATTATCTCAACAATGAGAAATTATTTGTGAATTTTTTTGATTTAGTGTCCTTATGCATGGGATTTTACCAACTTTGATAAAATGGCCAAAAAATGATTATTAGAGGCGTATATTCTAGCATACGAAGGTCACTTCATATCTTCGGTGCCACCATAGAAAAGATCGGACTCTACCTTACCTTGTGCACTACCCCTTTGGATGTTACTCAAAATATAAACATGCAAGTCTCATTGGATTATATATCCGAGATAGAAGGGTGGTTTATTCCTAACATGGGATTCCCTATGCGGCATTCCCTCTATGGCTTATGCATGATGCCAGTTTATTAACGCAAGTAAGGGTGCAAAATGAAACGTGGCCTATAGGAGCCCCATTTGAATGCCTGGGTAAACCTAAAAGTGATATGCAATTACAATTTAAATGCCATAGATATAAATTCAAACGTGCAATAGCCTATCTAGAAGGATGGCTTGTCTTAAAAGAGTGCCAAGACTCTTATTTTCTAGAGTTTGTGAAATGCACGAAAAAGGAAGACAACAAAAGGTTAGTTTAATTGACAGATATCACATAACACGTTGGAGCAACACATTGCACAAAAATAAAGAGGGGTGGAATCCCTCCTCTCGTGTCTAGTGATCCTTGATAGGGTAAGGTAGACTCTCCCCTAGGTAATTCTAACGTGGATGCATGAGGTTGGACTCACTAATACATCTAGACTCGACAAAGGTTACAGGCTCCCAAACCTTCAGACTAAAAGGCAAAAGGTCATCAATCCGAATGCCTCAAGTCGGTGGTTCGAGTGATCCCCTAGACATTGCTACGTGCACGTCGTGCCACGGCCACATGTCCAAGTGGATCAATCCTAATCCTAATAGGGAAGAGTGGAGTGACAAGCCACTAAAGTAAAAAAAATAGTAGGGTCAAAGTAAAATACATATGCACGTATGAAAGTGATTCCCTTTGAGAGGAGGGATTCAAACACCAAACATTTTCGAGACTCTAGGGTAGATGCACACCCACCCCAAATGCAAGGCGCGGTATAAGTAAATATCAATACAAATAAATAAACAATAATTCATTCATCATGTACGCGATGTGTAAGGAGTGATTGCACGGGAAAAAATCCTAAAAAAGAAAAGAAAAAGAAAAAGGAAATGCAACCTAAAACATCCAAATGTGATATATAAGAAAGTTAGAAAAATGAAATTATCAACTAAATCAAGTGCTCGAACCCTCATAGGAAAATCCCCAGTGGAGTCGCCAAGCTGTCGTGCCCCATTTTTTTTGAAAGGGAAGAGGAAATGAAAACTCTAATCGTTTTGGGCTTTTAGTTGGAAAATATTTTTTTAGTTAAAATTTATTTTGATTTTGAAAAGAAATGGTCATGGACTACAAAATGCACGATTTGGACCCAAAATAAAAGTCTAGAAAAGGGTTTTAGAAAAGTTTGGAGTCGCCACTTGCTATGGAGTTTAGGTGTACCAAGTCACCCAAAAATTTTAATTAATGAAAATAAACTAAGAAAACCCTTTTAGACGACTCCAGTGTCTTTGAAAACTAGAGAAAAGGTTCGAGTCACTTGAAAGAAGGGAAGGCAAAGATCTGATGTTACTGCCTCTAAGGCACCCTTCTAACCTAGCCAAAGCTAGTTGCAAGATTTAGTTAAAAATTTCCTAATTCTAACTTTAAAATTTATCACATTTGGATGTTATCTATATGGATGCAAAACCTAAACCTAATATTGATCGAAGGGGAAAATGTCTCCTTGAGGTTTGATTGAATTGATCACATTAGTTGTGTCATCCAAATTTGATCCCTCGAGAGGTCACGAAAAATGCAAATGATGAGACTCAAAAAACAGGAAAATAGGGTTTTAAAAGAAATGCAATTTTATAAAATCTCAAGGGAAAAGAAATTGATTTTGAAAAGATCAATTTTAAGTGCAAAGAGGAACTTGAATTTTCAAAAGATGCAATTTTAAGAAAATGGATTTTGACTTTGAATTGCTAAACATGAAGAAGAAACTTGATTTTAAAGAATGATTTTGATAGAATTTAAAATAATGCACATGTATGTCCCTAAAGAGGGATAATGCAACATAATGGGCTGGGGACTAAATTCATGACTTCAAATCTTCCTTTTCATAGAAGGAAATAAAAGCGCTAAGGCTAGAGCCATACTCGCTTTTCCCTAATTCAAAAGGTAATGCCCTAGAAAAGAACTAATCTATTTGTAAAAAAAAGAAACTAAATGAGATGTTTCAGATAATGGATGGGAGAAAAATAACATGCAAAATGGAAAAGAAATCTAAAAGTGAAAAGTGTGTGAAATTTGTATCTAATGCATGAACGGCATTAAGGGTCTAGCATTGGACTAGCCCTCGAAAGTTCTCACTAACATTGGATTAGTGAGAAATCGAAAGGAAAAGCCACAACTAGCGTTGGACTAGTGTGGTGACGTCAATACATTTACACAATAAACATGTAGACATGATAATAAAGCAAGTAAACACATAAAAGCACATAAACACATAACACATAGGCATAATATCTAGATGCAAGACCCTAGGAAAGCAAGTAAACACATAAACATGCAAGCACGCAAAATAAGCATATAAAAACCTAATTATTACATTGGGGGAACCTAAATACATTCTAAGGGAAAAAAATTTGGAATAATAATGTAACTATTATATTTTTCTAGAATAAATACACTTTTTGCAAAATTAAATCTGTCTATTACAACTTGGCATTCAATGCCTCCAAATGATTTACCCAAAAATTAAATGACATAAATAAAGACTAGACATGAATAAAAACAAAGGAAAACTTAATTTAAAACATGCAAGATCATGCAAAAACACATAAGAGCACATAGTAGGGGAAAGAAGTTACCATCCCTTGATGTGATGCCTTAATTGAATCCTTAAATGGGGGGAATGGTTATCTAAGACTCAATGTCAACCAAAGGGATCAAGGTACCAATTTAAAGGAAAAATCAATCAAAAATTCAAAGAAAAGGTATCAAAACAGAATCTGCAAGCAACATGGACAAGACCAGGAAACACGAATAATAGAGTAAGATTCTAGAACAAAAGAGGAGGAAATAGCAACAAAACTGAGGAACAGAGAGCTTACGCGGAGTAGAAACGCGGACAGAGCCGCGCAACTACGTCCGCGTTACCTGCAAAATGTAAAGTTCAGAGGGGAAACGCGGACTCAGACGCGTAACTGTCCGCTTCTCTTCCCATCTTCAAAATATCAGGAAGATTGCTTCCAGTTTTTCAGACAATAACACAAACAAAATCTTCAGAGGCAAGGGGATCTATTTAAAGCATTAAACATCATCATTCGAGATCATGTCAAACAAGCTAAAACCAAAAAGGCCAAATCTTAAGCATCAACATCATCAAATAGACAAAAAAGGGGAAAGGGAACCTGTTAGAAACGGAAGTTACGCGATCGGGAATAACCCCGCTTTCTTCACATCTTCAAATATTCAAGCGTAGAAGACGCGAACCAATCATGCAAGATCTCCGCGTTTCTTCACATCTTTAAACATTCAAAAGGAAACGTGGATTGTTACGCGGAGTAAGCCGCGCAAGTAGCCCGCGTTTCTTCACATCTTCAAAACGTGAAGAACATTTTTCCAGAAATTTCTCAGAAATCACAACAAAATCAACACAAATAAGATCAAACGCCCTGATTTTAAACGCCGAACAAGACTATGAGCCTTACCAAGGCTTTATAAACACAACATGCTCATATAACAACCAATAATCATCATCAAATGTCATAAAACTTAAAAAAAACACATTTAAGACCTTGGTTCCACCAAAAGGTCTGATTTCTAGCAATTTTCGACCAGAAAAATAATAGATAGAGTAAAGGAAGACTACCTGATTCGGAGGCTTGAAAAGAACGAAAAGGAATCACCAAAATTCAAGAAATCTTCACTAAAAAAAAGAAACCCTAGTTTTTATCTTTTCTCTCCCTTTTTTTCTCTTTGATCCTCAATCGTTTTTCTTTTTCTTCCTAATTTCTTTCTTCTCTCTTTCTGCTCACTCTCAGCCTCCCTCTTCTCTTTTTTCTCCCTTCTTCTTTTCGGAAAACCTAAGGAGCTATTTATAACCCATTTACCCTAGAACCAAAGGCTTGGATGCATTTAGGGTTTATTGGTTGATTTTTGATCATTAGATGGGGTGTTAGGGATTAAGGGTGAGTTAGGGATTAACTAAATATGTTTCTTGATGCTCACAGAAAAATACAGCTGGAAATAAGGAGAAAATGGCTGGAAAAATGCGCACAGATTTTTTTTTTTCGCTCGATCGTTACTGGACTAGTTATATGGACGGATTCATGAATCTGGTCCCATGCTTTTACTTTTTCTTCTTTTTTTTTTTAAAAGAAAAACCTACAAAAATAAGAAAAATGTGTTAGAATATTCAAAAATAAATAACTAAATATTAATAGATAAAAACATAAGAAAACAATTAAAATAGTCAAAATTTGGTGTCTACGGTGATTGGCTAAGGAGTGTATGCAAGGTGGCTGCTAATTATCCCTCAGATGTAGGGTGAATGGCGGCTAGGGTTTGGGTGTTAGGAGGGCTAAACTTTGGAGTGAATTTAGGAGATAAGGAAGGTAAGTGTTTGGGATTAGGATATACTAGAATTTAGGAGATAATGTAGGTAAGGTTGGGGATTAGGAAAGGCTGAAATTTTGGGAGAGAATATAGGAAATAATGTAGGTAAGATTGGGGATTAGGAAAGGTTGAAATTTTGGGAGAGAATATAGAAGACAATGTAGGCAAGAGTCTTGGAGATAATTTTGGACCGACTCAATCCCAACAAACAAGGGGATAATTTTTTTTTTAATACGAATTCAGCAACAAAACATGTGAACACAAGAGGCAAAACAAGACACAAAACTAGATGAAATAACACAAAGATTCACAGAACAACTTGGACAAGAACGACACTAGGAAACCCTAATACTTGAACAAAACCCTAACACTAGAACACGAACCCTACAGCTGCTTTTTTTTTTTTTCTTAATGAATGATTGAAGACTCAAGACACAAGGACACAAGACCAACAATCAAGAATCTAGGGATTAAAATTAGGATGAACAGTAAATTCGGGATGAACAGTACGACGCGTGAACAGTATTGCTACAGTAATGATGAACAGTAATTGCTACAGCAATTGCCACAGTATGATTTTTTTTATTTTTAACATAAACACGACTCACATGAGACTTCGGACAGATTGAAAAGCCATGAAATCGACTCAACAAGAGGAAAATAAAGAACAAAGGATATAACGCGAACCTTCAACTAGCTTTGATGCCAGCTGTTACGAACGTCGCCAACCTTGTGACGAAACCCATACAGACTACCACGGATCTAGAAGGTAACACGCGTTTGGCTCAATGAACGTAGCGGAAAGATCAAGAACCCGTTGATCACACAGCCAACGATCCCTTGATGTGGTAGAGGACGCCACAATCTAGCGTGTTCCTAGATTGATAAGTCAAATCGAATATCTTAGAACAATCTAAGATACTCAAGAATGCTTCAAGGAAGCAAGAGAGAGACTCTCAAGAAGGTTTTCTTATTTTTGAATAATCTAATGAATTGTACATAGAAATTAGCTTAAATACTCAAAACTAACCAAGGATAAACCCTAGTTAATCAACTAACCAACTAATTAACTGACTACTAAGCCCAGGGTTCGGCCAAAAGCCCTTTAGGGTGAACCATGGGCTAACTTACATTAACTATGAAAAATTGAAAATAATACAAAAAATTTGTGACTGAGATACGCGAGCTGGATCCGCGACGCTTGGTTCGCGGATTTGTCCGCGGATATAAGAATTTTCGCTTCTGATCATGACACGCGAGGCACGGATACGCGAGGCACCGGATCACGGATCGGCCCCCGACTCTTGCTTTCTGCACTTTTCTTTGGCTGGCCCACTTATTGCACTTCTCCACGAGCTGAAAGGCTTAAGGGCTTGGACCCCCGACTCAAAGCTAATGGACTTGCAAGATTCCCAACGATTTCCTCCATCTTAGGCAGCCATGGATCGTATCAGATGGTGTGTACTAAAATCACACTTATCCTTATTTGAGTGGGAAATATTTTGAATGGAAAATGATTGTGAAAACATTATGTAGTGACTTATGTGTGTATGTGAAATGTCTGGAATTCCTGAGACCTATCGGTGAGACCTTCGATTCGAGCCGGAGGTTAGGCCAAGGTCGAAGAGAAAGGTACGAGCCATAGGGTTTCTTAAGTGAAGTGAAGTGTACTCGGGACTTGGTGATTGGACTTGTCCCGGAAAAAGAGAAATATACAATGTACATACATAAAGTGAAGTGAAGTGAAATGAAGTGAATAGTGTTTGGAGTCGAGCCCGGTGGGGGTTTGGTGGAGTAAGGAGTAAGGGGAGTTCTACATGGATTGTACCTGTGAAAGTTGACGGAATGTCAACTACTGAGATCGTGATCAAGTTGCGAGGACCTTAGCCCCTGAGGGCTACTGTATCGTACCTTTGTAGTGTTAATCGCTTTCTTTAATTGTTTTTGTCTACGTTCAAGTGAAGTGAAGTTTCATATGTGTTATGTGTTTTGCTTGTTTTTGGGAACTCACGGGTTTTTTAGCTCACCCTTTCCTATTTGTTTTTCCTTAACAGGAAATGAGATTTCAAGTGAAGGTGCCAACCCTTAGTGTTAGGGTTTACTTCTGTTTAATGTTTTTGAGAACTTTGAATTATGGATATTGAGGGCTTTTGTATTATGAAACCTGAATGTATGGATAAATGCTTTATGTATTTTGGGATTGTAACTTTGAAGTTGTGGATTTGTAAGTTATTGTGTATTTTAAAGTTATATAAGGAATTTTAGTCGTTAAGTATTGTTGATCGTTTGAGTGAATGAGTCCTGGTGAGAGTTAGGCAGACGGCCACTGATACTCTAGGGTTGCCCTAGGGAGAGGTGGGGTAGTCACGATTTCTGCATGGCTCGTTCTCCATTAATGGAAAACTAATTCCATCTTTCTTGTCAAGGGGCAACTAAGGATTTGGTTCAACTATTACTGTGAGATCTAATCGATTTTTATTTATTTCTTCTATTCATTGGTATTTGTATGCTTTCTGCCTTCATTGATTATGGTGATTGTGTGTAGTTAAATAAATGCGCAATAGTTAATTATTCATATGATCTATTTGCTAATTAGAGTAGTTGAATCCATAATTGTTTGGCTATTCTAATCCTAGTAGCAACTGGCATAATTGGGTTTGTGTCAGGGAAACGTACAATCTAGTTTAAATAAACCCTCGTAGCGTGTTTATTAATTAGAATAGGGTTTCTCTAATTTTTAATGCAATCAGGAAATTAGATCCTATGGTCGTATCTAGGGTTATTTTCTAGCTTAGAGAAGTAGTCAACGGTCGTAACTTGACTATCGAAACAGTAAGGGGAGATTGCTGTCAGATAGTATCGGCAGTAAAAACCTATTTGTTAATGAATATTAGAATTATACTTGTATCAACGATTAGTAACTGAACCATTCCTAAAGTGTAACGGTGGCTAGAGCATTCTCTATTTGATATCTCCTTTAATTATTTTCTGTGCCAGTTTATTACTTTTAATTGTTTTCTTAATCTTGAGTCTTTGAAATCCCCCCATTTTTGACAATTTGGAAAGGAAAGTATTTTCCTCAGTTCCTGAGGAGACGACCTTGCTTACCACTAATACAAATTAATATTTTCTCATAGACAATTCTGGTATATCAGATCAAGCAAACTCTTTGGAAACAGAGTGAATCAAGCAACCCATTGCACATTCAGAGTCCCTACTCCAGTACTTGGAATTGTTTAGAGGGCAGCTATCGTGGTAATTAGGATTATTTTTATTGCACAGGGTCGACACCTGTCATACATGTTGAATGAGATTTCTCCTCTTTACTTAATTGTACAAGCAAATGATTGATGTAGTCACAAAAAGCAATTCTAGCCTTGTGGTTATTGCTTTAAGAGGGATAAAAGAAAAAGAAGAAAGACAAAAAGAAAAAAGAAAACAAAACAAAACAAAAAGAGAGAGAAGAAAAAAAGAACAAGAGTTATTATTCTACTCCAATAATTCTTGTACTGAGTAACCGGGGATTGGCATCTACAAATATTAACTTTCACATCAAAAGATACTTGAATTAAGAATATCTGAAACAATTCAAATAAGTGAAGTGTTGAGTAATTAGGGATTTTTATCTAAAAGTGTCGATTTTCATGTCAAAAGATGCATTCACAATTTGAATATGATAGTATTAGTAACAATGAATAAAATCCCTCCTTAAGTTTGATATTGAGGAGATTGTGGATAAAGAAAGCTATGCATTAACTACATGAGTTGCTTGTTTTTGAGATTAGGTTTAGGTCAGAGATTGAATTAGATGAGTGGGAATAAGATATGATGACTTCCCTTTTGCTTGATATTACGATTATTTGAGATACATTAAATGATCGCTCGATGATTGTTCACCTAGTTAAGAGAAGTTTAATTCGTTTGGTAGTAACATTTGAATCATTGTTTTAGATTATATTTTCTATCGTTTGAGGACAAGCAATGATTCATATCCGAAGCAACAGCATGGGCCCATACTCAAAACTTTCAATAATAAAAATATTATCCCTTTTTATCCATTTTATTCAAAAGCTTTCAAGCGGTCCATTTAAATTATGTAATGGAGTTAAATTAGTTAAATAGAGTATTATTCATTGAGTTTTGATGATTATGATAGTTTTACTTTTTTAGTGTTGGATATTTGTTTAATAAATAGTTAATTATTTTTTAAAAAATAACAATATATTAATTTTGAGAGCAAAAAAAGTATGTATTTTTTTGAGAATTAGAAATGTTATTTTTCCAAAATTAAAAAAATTTGTAAAGTAAAAATTTCATGGAAAATTGTGAAATTATTTTCCAATAATAATAAAATTATTTTTAAAAATAAATTTATTTATTTACTAGATATGTATTGTGAATTATTAAAATAAATATGTGATTTAATTATAGGTCCATGCTATTATAATATATATATATATATATGTGTGTGTGTGTGTATGCATATATGTGTATATGTGAGTGTGTGTGTGTGTGTCTATACATAGTGGTCGATGATGTAATGAAACAAGCAATAATAAAGTATTGACGTGGCATCTAGATTGCACTCTAAAGAGTGTACCTCATTGTATAATAATACAGAACACAATGTATAGGTGTAATGGAGGCTATTACACCCACATCCTCTATTACACCCCACTATGGATGGTCTAATGGTTCAAAATGTGAAAAGTCATTCTTATAAATTTGAGCTGATATGTTTTTTCTGGAAAGTCGCTTTTTTCTCATTTGATCAGTCAATGGACAAATGTAGCTTTATTCTCGTCCACTTCAAATTGTGTGGGAAAATTTTTTGGAACCTTGATAAGTTGATTCATGCATTATTGCTGTCGTGACTTAATTTGTACTGTATATGAGCTTTTCTTAAGGACCAGTTTTGAGCGTCATGTCCAAGGCTTGCAAGTGGTGTAATACTTGGTAGTTGGACCTGTTAGTGTATATGCCCTAAAGTAAATCAACTTCTAGGGTTTATTATACACTTTGACTATTTATGTAATAATAAATGACATCTTTATCATATTGATTGCTTATATTTTCATATAAGTATGATAAAACCCTTAGAATAAACTTAATCGATGAAATCATAAGAGTTATGATGGTGAGGTTCATTCGATTATAAATAAGGTTTATTCTTAAATATCTCTAGTCATAGTATTAACAAGAAAGGGTATTGTTAATACGGTTAGACTAGCATATACTATGCCGCTTCTATATGAGAAGTAGTAGACCTCATCTACTATGGTGTGTGAGACACCTAAGCAAGTATATGGGTGCTTGATAGTATGATCAAGTTCACTAGATTGATCCACATAAAGACATCCTTTAAGTGCCAAAGGATTAATCTCTAAGTGACGTTTATGTAAATGATTCTTAGACTTAAGGTTATCATGATATCTTGAATATGGATAGTTATACTTTCTTTGCTATATGATTGCTCCTGTAAAAGGGAATGCTCACATCATTAGCAAATGGGTGTATCTTTGAAATATGGAAAGATGGTGAATACCTTATAAGGATTTACCGCCTCTTATGTGAGAGGAGTTATCTCATGTTTGACCACTTGTAGAAGTATAACTCAGAAATCTTAGCGCTAAGTGGGAAAGTCTTAGAAAGTGTTTCTAAGAACTTCTTCATTGGAGTTATATTTTGGTACAAGAGAAAGAGCATTAATCACACAATGGAATAGACACAACTTATTCCAAGATTAATGTGAGATAAGTGTGGTAAAAGGATATTAGTTACATTATAAATGTTTACTGAAAGGTGAAGTCATCCACTTGACTTTTCTCATTACTTGGGTGGTTATGATGTATTGCTAGATACCAATCTTGATCTATAAGTATGAGCTAATTGATTAGTGGAATCAGTGATAAATTAAAAGGAGTTTTAATTTATCTAGTTCTTATTTATTAAGAATGTATAGCTCATACTTATTGCCAACGTATATGAGAACCTAATGGGTCACACACATTAAGAACTTTCTTAGCTAGATTAAATGAATTTCAAGTGGGACTTGATAGATAAATTTTATAACTTATAGTTTGATTTGTGAGACAAATTAAACTTGAGAGACTTATGGTGCAAATAAGTTTTAGTCTTCCAAACACAAGAGTTGTATTAGAATTAGGAAACTAAATCTTATTGGAAACTGATTTCAGGTTTCCATAAGAATTTGACAACTTATTTGCCTATAAATACTCACCAAGCTTTTGCTAGCAAGGAGAATCATCACACAATTTGTCTTGTGAGATTTTTGAGAAAAATCTTGAGAGAAAAAATACCAAAAATTCGTCCAAGAAAATAAGGGAAAAAATGGCATCTCTTATTTCTTATCTTGGGATGAATTTTTCATGGTGAAAAATTGGAATTATCTCAATAGACTTGTGTGTGGTTGTCTTGGCAATAGCTAGCACTAATCTAGCTTAAGCTAATTCGACCTTAGAGGTTCTAACTAAGGAGGTTCGTGTGGATCACCATTAGAGGCCGGACGCATGTACGGCTACGTGGATCTCTTTGCCATCTTCTGCATCAAATCTCCACCAAGTTCAAGGAGGTCTTCATGCATTGAGGTAATCTTCTTGAACTATCTCTATGTTACATGGATTTAATCAAAGGACGATCTATTAAAGGAATCAAAAATTTTAAATTTCCACTGTGTTTATCTCCTTGATTCCTTACAAGACCAACAATGAAAAATTAGCATGATGATCGCTTTATATGTCAATTTTTCATGTTCCATATTTTTTTTAAGAAGCACTTTTGAGCTTCATGTTTAAGGTTGCAAGTGGTGAAAATAATGTGGCTAGATAAAATATGCTTCTATCTAGCTAGATAAATAATATTGTAGCTTGTAATAAAATATGCTTCTGTTTAGCTAGATAAATAATGTAGGCCGCCGGAGCCATGGGTCAGACGGGAATTCTAGAAGGACACACTGGATGTTAGATGTGGCGTCATTCCATATTCGAACTGTAAACAAGGGAGTCCTTCCTTTGATGATTATAAATATGTTACTTTTTAGTGAAATTAAGTGTGCCAAGTGCACTAACTTGTGTGCTAAGTGTTGGCACCAGTCCAAGAGAATTTTGGGAGGTCTGCACCCCAATGTAAGAGAGGTTTTTGGTTAGACATAAAATCAAAAGAGCAAATTAGTGGGCCTTTGGGCCATTAAATCTTTTATACTATTTTCCTTCGTGTTTTCAGTTTTATGTGCTTTTGGATCTAAGAATTATTTCCTAAGGTGTGATAACCCCACCTCCCCCTAAGGCGTGCCAAAGGGGTTAGCGGACCGGCTACCTGATTCTCGTCAAGACTCACTATATTAACTCCCAAAATATCAATTTAAAGGTTTACAATCATTCTAAAATTTAACTTAAAGTAATCTCCCGAAGGGATAAGTACAGTTTCAAGTAATTCTATACAATCTCCAAAATATAAGTAGTGACTACACAACTCAAGTCAAAATGTAAATCATCTTCTCAAGACTAGAGTTCACACTTGCTAGGTCTAACCTGATCAACTTTGGTCCTCAAGTCCTGTTAAGAAAAATAAATACATGGAATGAGCTAAAAAACCCAGTGAGGTTCCTAAATAAATATACAATTCACATTTTAATAAATGATGTACATATAACAATTATCAGGCAATCACAAAATTCAATTATAATTAATCAAGTACAATAGCACAATCAATTAAGGGACTCCTAGCCTCTTGACTAGGGAATCAGTACTCGTCAGGAGAATATATCAATTGCTCAATGAGAGTCATTTCATTCATTCCGCTTACCATCCTCCTTATCCCTCCGAAAAAATTTTAGAAAAACACATTTGCATTGTTCACTCATTCATTTCATTGGCCATTTCTCCACCTGATTTCAGGGTAATATTCGAGTATACCAAACATTATCTCAGGGTTACCAGCGTCCGAACCTAATCCTTTACTGGCTCGGGTTGGCTGGTAACGAAGGGCAAGGGCCCAATTCAACCAGTAAATATGGTTTACAATCATGCACAAGTAATTCACATACGATAACATTATTTAGGGCGAGTGCGATAAAATACACACTTGCCCCTTTCACAAATAGTTTTACATAATTGGCAAACTTCACATATATCAGTCAGGCAAATAGCACGTTTGATATAAACAATAGGTAAACCATTAAACAGATAAGGGACCCTCGCCTTTGCTCGTCTAATTCTAGTTTGCCTGCCTCCTAACTCTTGGTCGAGTCCTGAGAATAGTCAAATATTAGGCACTAATTTTGGCTAATTTTCTTATTTAAAATAACTTTGATTAATTCACTTTTATTAATAATCTAGTAGTATAAATTAGGTTTAGTTCAAAGATCGGGACATGGTTCAGAATTCGGGTCGGTATCGGGATTGTATAGGTTGCGGGGTATGGTGTCGTTGTGCAACTGGCTCCAATCAGCATGTTTCGTGCGTGACCAGCAGCGCTTGGCACTAGTTGTCATGTTCCTTGCACAACCGGCAGTGGTCGGTACTAGTCGGCACTAGCCGGTGCGTTCCGTGTGCGACCGGCAACAGTAGACTCATAGTAGAATGAAAACGGGAACGGCCAGATTCCTGCGACCATGCACGGCCAAGACCCAGGTTGTCTATAGTCTGACCGTTTTAGGTTGGTTACAGGTCCGTTCAATGTTTAGTGGTTGGAGGTTAGTGTTCTGCGGGTTATGGGTGTTTTAAGATTAACGGCTAATGGGTATGGTCATTAGCAATTAGCTAACGGGTAATTAGCGACAGTGTTGGGTAGGAACCGGCGGTCGGCTGACAGGTACATGCTGGTTAGCAACTGGTGTCACGGATGGCTAAAACTAATGGTTAACGGGTAGTATGTTATTTTGGCGATTACTTAACTAAGTGTCAGTGCCAGGCCTTATCGGCATCAATTGGATAACCGTTCCATAGGGTAGGCACGGAAACGGTTGGTTTCGTTGCTGCACATGAGTCAGGGCCAAGGTTGTCGGCACGACGGTTTCGTTTAACGGTTAACATTTTAGGTCAAGTCTGAGCAGGGCTATTGCCGAAAACCTTCCGACCTGACAGACAGAGTATCTACAGGTCTGCTTAACAGTTTGGGTTGTTTATCCAACGGGGTCGGTTAAGATATATAGTTCTGTTAACGGGTCGTCAAGGTAGGGTAGTCATTTCGCTGGCAGTCGATCATGTTAGGATTAGGCATTCTGCTAACGGTCAGTCATGTTAGGGTCGATCATTCCGTTAACGTGTTGGCATGCAAGGGTTGGTCATTCCGTTAACAGGTTGGCATGCGAGGGTCAGGCATTCTGTTAACGGGTTAGGTAGTTCCGCTAATGATTGGGCAATTCCGCTAACGGTTGGGTAGTTCCGCTAACGGGTCTAGGCAATTCCGCTAACGAGTAGGCAGTTCCCCTAACGGGTATGTAGTAATGGATGGGCAGCAATTCGCCAAATGGACAGAGCACCCAACTCAGCAATTCCACTAACCGATTGCATGACGGATCGGCAATTCTACTAACGGATTGCACAACCAGCTCGGTAATTCCGTTAATGGATCGCACGACTTTGTCTATCCATCGTAGTTTCTTGTACGGAACATAACTTGAGCTATACAAGTCCAATCTCCACTTACTTTATACTGTTAGAAACTAGTTTCAGAGTACTACAAATCTTTTGAAGACATCAGGTACAAACTCAGTTCAGAAAATGGTCAAATTTCACTATCAACCTACTGCAGGGGCAATTCACAGGTTTCATAGGTTTTGAAAATCAGGTTACTTTACAAGGTTGCTGCAGTTCGTAGGAAATGAATCAGGCTGAGTACTTTATACTGATGAAAAGTCCTATGAGTCAATTTTCGAATGCAACAAACGGCACTTGAATCTGACTCTTCTACAGCAAGTTATGAATGTTTTTCCGGACTAGTTTTGCCAACCTGTTATGATCCGAAACTGACGTTCTTGGCATGGTTGTGTCTTTTACTCATTTTAATGCCATTGCTTTAATTTGAATTTCCTAAACAACCTTCCATACAGATAACTCAACATATAGGGCATGTTTTTAGTCAAAATTTCTGCAATAATCAATCAAAATAAATCACACAAATCATGCTTCAAAAGCTGGAAATTTCCTAGGCATGCTTGTCTAGCCGTGAAACAATTTTCAGCAATTAAACTTGCAATTTACTAGGCATGTTAGGCGCATGATTAAGCCAAGAATAAGGTATATTATCAGCTTAGGTTACCTTCAAAATATGCACAAAAAATCTTGGAAGAAATCCCAAGGAAGGCCACACAAAATCCAAGCAAGTTTCAAGCCTTCAAGGTTCCGGTTCTTGGCTGGTTTTTGTAGTAGGAAATTTGTTGTAGTTTTGGCTGGTTTTTCTTCAATATTTCGACCAAGATGATGTGCAAGGTAGCAAAATGATTCAAGTGCTAAAATGTTCAAGTATTTATAGGCAAGAAACCAAGCATGACTAAGCATAACTTGGACAACTAGACAACTTAGTTTCTTGACAAGTTTCAAGACTTGGCTTTGTCATGCTTTGTACGAAAATTCAAGAAGATTCAAGGCTTGTTCAAGGCCATTCTTCAAGCTGGAATTTCGTCCAAGACATGAAGGAAACAAGACAAGATTTTATTTCAAGTTCTATTTTTAGTAAAGGGCCAAATCGCAAAGGTTCAATTTATTTTTCGGTCCTTGAATTTCAAGTGAGTTTATACTTTGCTCCACACATCTTTTCTAGCACTTATTGCTAGATGTTTGAACATCATTTTAGCATCGTAAATATATGTAGCAAGTGCCGAAATTTTTAGCAAATCTTTCAAGTTACAAGTAGGGTTTTGGCCGAAATATAAACAAAGCAAAACGTTCATTCACTAGTGCAAAACATGTAAGTACATCAACCAGCAATGACTAGAATTTACATGGGTGCTCACATAAGGTTTGTAATCTCTCTTTTGTTATAGTAAATTTACTACTCCTTTGTTCGTGGATGTAGGTCAATTTGACCGAATCATGTAAATTTTGGTGTTTATTTGATTTGTTATGTTATTATCTTTATTAGGTTGTATAGAACCCTGTTGTTTTTATCGGTCAATTTATTGGGGCTTGACCTAACATTTGAAATCACATAATAGGACTAGGAGGGCACAATTCTGCATATCTATTACACAAGGAAGTTCTATAGTTTCACAAATACACACTTGTCACCAAGAAATAGTAGTATATTTTGTACGGGCATCCGCACGAGTTATTCTTATGAGAAACAGTCGCACACTTTAGTTAGGGATCCAACCATCCAAGCCCATCCCTTTTACCAATTTCTCCACAAGCAATGACAAAATCTCTTTAACCTCACAGAGGCAGAGCCATAGTCTTGAAATGGAGCTTGCATTCGTTAGGGAGTGTAGGAGGCTAGTTATTCAATGACCTACTCTGCTTCACCAGCAGTTGATAAAGCACTTGCTCCGGCTGAGAAAATTGGTCGGTCAACAGCACCTCCCTGGAATACAAAGGTGACAATCACTTCTAAGCAAAAGCATAATTTTGTGTTTATGAGGGTCGGAAGGAGGGGGGGGGAGTGGATACACAGCTTTAGGCAAACCAAAGGTACTGCCAATGGATGATTTTTAGTTTTCGACAGTGACACAAAATTATGCTAATGACATGACATATGTCCTGACATGAATTTTCATTTTTTGCAATGAAAATGGCAGCATCAAGGACTAACTTGTACAGACATAATGTAGCAGGTTATACCAAGTGAGTGCGTATGCTAGGAAACTTTAATTTGTTTACCATCTTCCTTGATTTCAGGTCCAATGACCTCACTTCTCTTGCATCTCTGAACGTTCGTCCCTCTTTCCGTTCCTGTTGCCTCTCTGCTCCTCCTCCTTCATTCTTCTCTATTTTCCTTTTCTTTATTAACACTCCAATCCTCCGTCCTGATATTCCCCTCCTTTCTTGCTTATTCTAGGGCATTCCCTCCCCCCCCAACCCCTCTATCTCTCTCCGAACTGTAGTTCAGTTTCTAGTCTAAACATTATATGTCAATTTCAGAGAATAAATTTAGGTCGATAGCAAAAGATCAAGGATTAAATTGAAGAAATAAAAATTATGGTAAAACTATACAAAAGTAATATTAAGGTGCAAAAACAATGTTCCTACTTCCACTGCCTAAAGTGAATCTCTTGTACCTACCCGGAAAATGGGGAATCTATTAGTTTGAACATTATGAGCAATAGAAAAGATGCGGGCATTTGATTAATTTATATGAAAAAAAAATCATGTGGACTCTATTCTCGTAGGTAAACAAAAGGGTAAATAATATCAACCTCCCTTCTAATGTTGAGAAAGGTGACCGCTCCTATATTTCACAATAACAAAGACCTCCTTTCCCCATGTTCTCTCTATCATTATCAACAACAAGTGCATGTGAACAAATTTGCTCTAAATTTTATTTTTTCCTTTATTATTTTTCTTTTGCATTCTTTAGTCTGTCTTTATTTTTATTTTGTCCTTTTTTTTCCTCTCTGTCGTCTTTCCTATTTTTGTGTTTCCGAAAACATCTGTGCCGCTTATGCTCTTGTAATGCATCACAGAATCTGACTGTAGTCATAGGCCCGTTTGGCAAGTGAGTTTTTTAGGTGTTTGTCAAAAACTTTATTGTAACCATCAGAAGTTAGAGAAAATTTTTGCGGTAAAACTTTGAAAGATTTTTTTTTTTCTTTTTCTTTTCTTTTTCCTTTTCCTTTTTTCCTTTTCCTTTTTCCTTTCCTTCCCTTTTTCTTTTCTTTCTTTTCTTCTTCTTCCCTGTGGACCCTGCCCACTCACCACCACTCCCATTCTCGGTCCAGCTTCCTTCCCCTCTCCCCTCTCACATTCCCCGGTCATGACCAAGGGTCTGGGGAGAGGGAGAGGGAGCTGGGAGGGGGAGAGGAAGAGGGGAGGGAGAGGAGAGGGAGGGAAGGAAGGAAGAAAAAAAAAGAAGAAGAATTGCTGGCGTCGGAGTTGATGGCGGGTGCCGGGAGTGATGGCCGGTGCCAGCAATGAGTGTTTGTTTGGTGTGTATTTTTTGTGTAAGAAAAAGGAAAGAAATGAAGGATAAAAGATTTTTTGTGTAGTGTTTTTGAATATGTATGTTAAAAATTTTGGAAGTTTTTTGAGGGTTCCTGTAGCTAAAGTAGGAATAAAATAAGTGTTATACAAATTGGGCAAAAAACATGCTTGCCAAACAAGCTATTCTCGAAAAAACATGGCCAAACATGAGACATATTAGATCAAAGTCGTTCTCAAGGCCAAACTACACTTCAAAAGGTAAGTTTCCTCTCACCAAATAGAGAGTAATTGTTTTCTCAGACTGTAAACCTCAGGTTTTTTACAAGTTTGTATAAAACTTGTTTATTTCCTACTTTAGTTACACGAACCCATTAAAAACTTCCAAAGTTTTAATACAAATTTTTATCAAGTTTGTATAAAACTTGTTTGTTTCCTACATTATCTGCAAGAATCCTCAAAAAAACTCCCAAAGTTTTTAATATAACACCCCCAAACACATAAAAAACTTCACTTCCAAAAATTTTTTCTTCAACTTGTACAGCAAGTTACAGTAGAATTTTATACAGACAATCAAAAAACTTCACTCCCAAACAGGGCAGCCCTAGGTAAGTTTAACATGGTACTTGTTCAACCATAAATCTATATGTACATGCCTAAGCTCAGAATTATCGGTAATTTAATACAAAATGCAATGGTAGTCCAATAAACTTTTAGAGATAAAATGCTAGTGTCTGTTGTTTTTGCTATCACTACAAATTGCAAAGATTATTCGAAATACATATGGAGATATTAGAGATGTTGCTAACTCCCACTGATAAATTTACCCCAGGGAAGACTTGTAAGTTTGTTTAAGTGACAAACTAGGGTGGAGTTTTTTAGTTATTCTTAAATCTTGACGTGGGATATTCATTTTTTTTAACAAATTAGGGGGGAGATTTTGTATTTTTTCCCCATACAAAATTTAAAGAGGCAGTGATAACATGGAAGTACATAACCCTTTTCCAATATACGATGTGCAAATGGGTAAATTACTTATAATCCCTTGTGGTTTTACATAATACCGGATGATCCTCCTAAGGTTTTAAATAACCACCTAACCCCCTATTATTTTATATAAAATGGAAAGTGGAAGGAATGCATAATTAGTTATGGTATTTACACCAAACATGCTCTAGAAGTGTGTGTGATTAATTCTTAATATCCATTCAAGCCTCTTATGGTTTGTATAAATATCCACTTTACTCCCTATGATTTTTGTAATTTTTCACGTAATTCCTCTATACTTTTATATAAGGTGGTTAAACCATTGGTTGATTTAGCATTTAAGTAAGGACACTATTATTTTTTTAACTAACGGCATTATATAGGCTATTTTCCATCAAGTTTCCACTTTACATAAAACCATACGGAGATGAAGTGAATATTTTGAAACATTAGGGGGGGTCATGTAATAACAGATGAAACCATAGGGGAGTTATATGTAATTTGTCCTATGAAAATTGAAGAAACAATTTATAGTACTATTAATTTTGGGAAATAAGAAATAATTTGTTTTAATTACCTTTACTTTATAGGAATTTGGACCTAAAAATTAAGTAAAAGGTCAACTTTGAAAAGAATAAAGTTTTTAAAGAACATTTGGGGAGGGGTAATGAATAAGCAGATTTTCAAGTATGAAACCAATTAAAACAAAAAGGAAAATTTCAAATACCTCCCATGATACTTCTAACTGCTTCATTTGGTACCCTTAGATTTTGAAAAATCTCACTTGCTTTCCTCATTTTAAAATATTTGTATAATTTACAACTCATTTTAAAATATAATATTAAAATATTATTTTAGGAAAACAATTATAATCCAATTCCGAATTTGGTTTTTTGTTGTCTTACTTTTTATTATAAAATGTGTGTATATTAATAATGAATGAAAAACAAGAATAAAAAGTATGAAGGTTCACTCTGATTGAACAAAATATATTGTGTTTTTTAAATAGCAAGAGTTAATCTTCGAAGGCTTATTTGAAATTTTTGCAAGTTACAAAGATAATATTTTCTTTATTGAAAAGTATTTTGGGTTAATTTAATAAGTTTTACAAATCGTACATATTTATTTTTGAATTTTCTAATTTTTTGTCTAAATCAATAGCTTGAAAACCAAAAGAAAATACAACATACCAAAAATAACGTATAAAAATATACTAAAAATAACATATAAAAGTATTGTAAATCATTCTTAATATTAAGTAATTCATGCTTTTTTACAAACCAATGATGCAAAAACTATTAAAGAGTTTTTTGATCTTGTCATCAACTTTTAAATTTTCATTAAAAAAATTACATTGATTAGTTTACAAAAATTAAGATATAAATTTGGTGTGTTGTGACAATTAAGAAATTACAAGAAAAGGACAAATTTGAAATAAAATTATATTATATTTTGAAACAGGTTTCAAATATTACAAAAAGTTTAAAATAGGAGAGGTATGTGATATTTTTTAAAATTTGATGGTATCAAGCGAAATTGTTTGAAACCTTAAGAGGAGGTTTCTAAAATTATACGTTAAAAAAATAAAGAAACTTTTCCACAGTAGGACAAGTAATTTTGCCTCCTTTTGGTTTTGAAAAGGTGCAACAGATCACATAGGAAAGGCTTACCTCGTTGTCTGATCTCGAAGACTGGTTTCCTGTTGTTGGATCATGAACATGACTTGCAGGGACACTTGGATTGGGAAGGTTTATTCCTTCTCCCCTCAGTTGAACGAGATTCCCTTGGTCCAGTGATTGGAACAGCCTCTGAAGAATGAACTTAAACTGATTATTTTTGTTCTTAAATTCAAGCACCTCTGCTTCTATTCGATCAACAATTCCGTCATTGCTTCCATTTACTAAGACAATAGTCAACTCCTCGAGCTTCTTAAGCTTGTCAGCTGTTCCCGGGGAAAATATCAGCCATGTCCGTCCTAGTTCCGGAATGGGATTGCACGCTTCAAGGGCAAATGAAAACCTCAAGCACCTTAGGCCAAACAAACTGCTGATCTCTATGGGCAAACAATGGATTGAGGTGCCTCGAATATCAAGAACTTCAAGCTCCTTGAGTTTCATTATTTCAGGTGGGAGCACAGTTAAATCACCGCAATTGTTGAGGTATAAACTCCGAAGTGATGTCAAGTAGGAGATAGAGGGCGGCAACAGTTTTATTCCTGTGCTGTGCAGGTCCAAAACTCGAAGGTTCTGCATGCTTCTGAAGAACGGTTCCTCAATGATTCTCAAGTTTGGGTTAAGCTGCAGAAATAGTGTTGAGATGCCCTCACATTTCGGGCTCACTGGTAATTCCTCTAATTGGCTGAGCATCAAAGACACCCTTCTGGCCATCTCCCATTCTTCGTATTTTAGGTGCCTGTCTATCTCTGGGCCCGATCTGACAAAGGATGTTGCATTTTTCTCCCCAGGGAAAGGTGTTTCAAGTGCAACTCTCCTACAGTTTATTGGCATCTTGACATGGTGCTCAGAGCACTTCTCTAAGAGATAAAGCTCTATCAGCTGGTTGAGTACGCACTCTCCTTCTCCGCGTGCACAAGAAAATGTAGGAATAGGACACCATAGAAACTCTTCTGCTTTCCAACATTCGACCAAAATATCTATGGGAATTGCGAACTCTTTCGGAAACAATGCTGCATAAAGTATGCACTTTCGATCATTCTCTTTCAATTTACTATAAGCTGTGTCAAAAGCCAATTTTACTCCTGCCAAGCCCAGAAGATCATCGTCCAAAATATCTGCTTTCAATCTTTGCTTCACACCTTCCCAGTAATGTACCCGTTTATATTCTTTCAGCTGTCCTGCTAGGGATGCGATCACCCCTGGAAGCCCACCAAGCTCCTCAACGATCAAGTCACTTAGATCTCTGTTTTCTTTACAAAATGTTTCATCAGCAATGATCTTATCAAACAGTTTCCTCGAATCTTGGGGTGATAGCTTCTCTAATTTGATTTCTTTGTCGAATGGGAAATTCCTCAGGAGATATGGATCTTTAGCTTCAATGATGACTTTCCCATGCTCGTGTTCATCAGGGATCCCAATGTCTTCGAGCTGAATTGATGAAGAAAATCCGTCAAAAAGCAGCAAATATGATTTGTCACGTAGTGCTCTAGATATTACTTCTTTTTTCCCACTTCTATTATTCTCCCCAGATAAGTTGAGACGCTGGAGAATTTTCTCTTGTATGTTAGTGATGATGTCCTCTGGCTTAAGCAGATGAGTCGGAAAAGTCACCCAAACGACATAGTCCAATTCCAGGGCGGGAGGGCAACGAACCATCAAGTTATTCAAGTTTTTCAAAATATTTGTTTTTCCAGCTTGTGGTTCTCCGTAGATGGCAATCCTCTTGCAGCCTGCCTCATGTAAACAGCGCAACAGGCTATCAAGGACCGCTTGATGCGAAGGCATATGAGTGAGTTCTTTAGCACTCTGTGTTACAACAATTTCTGGATTTGAGGGACTGGTTACCTGCTCAAGTGTAATCTTATTTTCGAGATTAGTGACTTCAGTCGTGAACTTGAGAACGTCTTTATCCAGCCTTGCAAGTTTGTAGAATGTTGGGGTATAAAATTTGTTCTTCCAACCTTTGGAAACGGCTGACAATTCATGAACTGGGGCTTGGTTTCCAGCTGCTCCGTTTGCACCTGATTCAAGTCCAACTAGCTTTTTGTATCGGTTGACGATGTTCTTTTGGTAATATTTCAATATCCGCTCTAATTCTTCACGACCAGCTTCATAATTATTGTTTTTCTGTCTGGTCGCCAATTGACGATTTATTTCGTCATTGACGACATTCCAACACGCACGGAGACTATCCACTTGACCTTTTAGTTTTTCAAAATTGTTGGGTAAATCTATGACATGCCTTCTCCTGCTATTTACGTACAGAACGCCGTCTTTGGAAGTCCTGTGTGCACCTAGACCGGATGGCCCAACTGGCGGCGGAGTTGACATCCTGCAAACTGCAAATTTATCTTGAGCAATCCAAAGCTGAAACTATAGGTGTCAATTGATCCCAAGTCTCAAGGAACTATTCATGCAGGATGGGTTTAAGAAATTGTGTGTAGGTCTTAAGTGGAATTAGTCCCAAAAATATCTAACAATAAATGGGAATACTTGGGTATTATTTAGAATCCCATTAGGACGCATAATAATAATTAACAATATTTTCATGTTTTTCTTCAATTCTGTCGCATTGCTATAATATCATCTATACTGAGAGCATTAATCTGCTTTAATTCGATGAATGAATTGCATGCTTTAATGTACTAGTACTATCAGCAAAATTTTTACTGTTAGGAAAATTGAAATAATACTACTAGTACTAGTGTAGTGTTAGTACTTAGTAGTTTTAATGACTACCAATTATTTGATGGTGGACATTTTATCAAATGAAGAATAGTTTTAGAGAATGTACTGGAATGAATTTATTCTTTAAATGCAAAATAGATTTGATTCAGAATTTAAAAAAGCTGACAACATGTCCTGATCTGTCTTTTCTTTGTAATCATAAGTACAAGCTTTTTTTTATGTTTTTCCAGAATTTTTTTCCTCAACTAAAATTCAGCAACATTGGAAATTAAATATAAAAAATATATACATAGAAATCAAAGAAAAGAAAAATTGAGGAGTAAAGAACTTATGAAAATATAAATTCACTATAAGATCAAAGAAATTTAATAAATTAAAGATATTAAAAGTTATATAAAACATAACAAAAGAGCCAAAGCAAAAAAAAAAAAAGAAGGCAAGAAATAGATTTGTTTATTGGGTGGGGTAAATCTAAACCTGTCTCAAAGTGATCCCACCCAAAATAGTTCCAAAAAACATATGGATAAGGTTGGATCCAAACCTATATTCTTTAGTCCTATTTCAAACCCAAGCAGACCCCCCCTCCCTAATCTTGCCCTTTTTGCCATCTCTAGCTAAAAGTCTACGACTGGCTACACATTTTCATCATATAAATCTATTCAATGATTGCTCTTATATATGTAGAACACATTTTGGTGTTGCACATTGTTTTTATTTTTGTTTCACTAGGTAATTATTTAAGTTGTTATTCCTAATTAATGTTATATTTCTTATCTAATTTTATTGGACAACATAGAATTAAAGTATTAAAGAAATCTATTATTTTGTGGAAATTTGAAAATTCATCTATACACTGGATTACCGTGGAAGGGAATGAGGTAGTGTAACTAGAAAAAAATTTCAAAAGACTAAATGGGCTAGTCGCCGGTCCATACAACATATAGGAATAAGGCAGATATAGTTGATTTTAGGTACATTTGGCAAGGTTATTGTACTCTCTTTATGATTTAGACCCCGTTTGTGATTGCAATGCTTTTCATTAAAAAGCACTTTTGAGTGCTAAGAGTATTTTTGAAGTGTCTGTTAAACATCACTTCATAAACTTAGGTGTGGAGTTTTGCCATTAAAAGCACTTTTGGTAAGCTCAAATCTAATGCTTTTAGAATAGCATTTATATTTTAAAAATAAAATATTAAATTTTAATCTTTTTATGCTACATTATGAAATAAATAAAGAGATAAATGCATTTAAAAATTTTCAAGTTACATATTATCCAATGCAATAGTACTGATTGAACTATGTATCCAAACAATACATTTAAAAGCACTTAAGCATTTCATAAGTACTTTTATTAAAAACTCTATTAGGTAGAGTACTTTTTAATAAATTGCAACCAAACTGGCCTTAGTATACACTTACACAATTTTTATTACATGGTTTGGCATAAACTCATATAATTTGTGTTTCGTATAATGAAATGCAGTAAACATATACGAATGTGCACCAAATCATCAAAAAAAGCATAATAAATATACCAATCATATCTAAAGCCAACTGTAGCTGCCCCAAATCCCAACATGAGCATCGTTGCTCCCTCCCTGTACCCACCTATTGCAGCTCTTTGCTCCCTTATTTGACTTAAAGTGCATTTGGTAACTAGACTTTCTACTAAGGGAATGAGTTTCAAAATTAATGACAGTGATACTGATACAAACAAAGGCTGGAAATGAGTCTAGTTGAATCGAGTTTTGCCCTAATCGAATCGAGTCTCAAGTAAATTTTATAAAATTCGAACTCAAATTTAAATTTTATGAAACTTAAACTTGAATTTGAGCTCGAACTCAACAAGCCAAAAAATAAAAAAAATAACTATTTCTATATTTTAAAAATAATAAAATAATAAATTTTTGTTGATAAATAATAAAAATATTAAGAATACATATGTAATTTCAATATTAAAATAAAAAATAATATATATATACATATACACATATAATATTCGAGTCGACTCACGAGCCAATTAGTTCAGCTTCTTTATGCTCGTCTGGAGCTCGATAGGTTGAGTTGCTAGTTTCGAACTCGATGTTAACCAATCTTGAGTCAATCTTTGACCAAACCGACTCACAAGTGGTTTGATTCTTTTACAACTCTAAAACAAGCCAAGTTGGAGTCTTGGAGAATATGTGAAGACCGCAACCGGCATTCGGCTTTGATAAGGACATCGGGCCGGACTTCCTCTCTTTCTTGTGCCGACTGAAATGCTGTGAAGACCAGTGCAAGTCTTTATTGGAAGTTATTGTTTCATTTCTCATTTTATTTTATCTTCGTTTAGCAAATAAATATTATAGCCTATAAATAGGCAAATCCTAGATATTTTCTATCATTCTTTATTAAATTTAAACAAACCTTTGTTGAAGTTCCCTATAAATTGAGAGATTTCTCTCATTCGAATGAATCATTGATTCGTCTAGAGGAAATAGTTCTAAAAACTTTTTCCTTCGGCATTCACTTTCATATTAGATACTTATTGTTTGCTTAAAATTAATTATAATAATTTAATGGGTATGATCAATCTATTCTATGAGTTTTGTATTTAACTATCTTTTAGTAGGGAATCAATTTTTACTCACTTATGTAACTCATAATTTTAATTTAAATACAAAAAGTTAAAAATACTAGAAGAAATTGAGAGATTGAAAAAATTTTGGAAGAAAATGATTGATAAACTTTCATAAAAAAGGCTCCTAGTTCAACTCTAAAACGAACATTTGGTTCGAATGTTTGCAAGGTAGAAGAGGCCCATCAACCCAAGGCACTCCTTACCATCCTGATCAGAACGCTGACAAAAAAGAAATTGCAACAATTGCTGTTCCACGCCAGTATATCCTTTTGGTTCTTAAGGCTTTGAGGTTTACCGATTTCCACCATAAGAAAATCAGTATATGTACATGAACCGGACTGATTACAGTCACCAGTTCAACTGCAATTAGCATTTAGCAACGCGCAGCCCATATCAGGCCACTAGTAATAGGACTCAGTCTAAACTGCTCATGTCAAACATTAGTTTTTTTTACTGATTAAATCAATGGTATGGTTATATTTGCAACCATAGTTAAGAGTCCCAAATCACTCATAATTGCCCAACCAGCAATCTGGGTTAGACCAAGAAGACAGCCAGTTTACTCCCCAGTTAAAGATAGTTAAGAGCACTCAACAAAAGTTGAAGGTACGATATATACACTGCGCTAAGGAATTAAAGAATTAAGCAACAGTATCGAGAAAGATAGAAGAAAAAAGAAAGTGTTATGCTAAATCACAAGCAGCATGCACACACACCTGAACTTGATGATTTCTCCCGAAAAGCCGGACTATTGTGCTGAATCAATATTGCGCAGCAGA
This sequence comes from Gardenia jasminoides, assembly GCA_013103745.1. Classification (NCBI taxonomy): domain Eukaryota; kingdom Viridiplantae; phylum Streptophyta; class Magnoliopsida; order Gentianales; family Rubiaceae; genus Gardenia; species Gardenia jasminoides. Next base: position 9,585,109 of record CM023097.1, on the reverse strand, counting down.
TAGCCCACCGAGGTACTCAAGGAATCCATTCCAAAATCTTTGCAGAAAACTGATATGAGGCTGGGACCTGGCGAAGTGATTTGAATAACGGAGTCAACGCTATAAGCCTAGAGAGATTGTGTTCCATCATCGGCAACTTTGATTAAAGAGGCTACTGGTAAGTTCAGAAGGTCCCACACGGAGCGTGACGGATCCATCTATCTCCACCATAGTGAAAAGCTGGTAAGCAAGCCATTTGAGTGACTAGTGGCCACGTGTCTGACACTGAAACTGAGGATGCGGGTGCGCCAGAGGCATCAGGTCATATCGTCAAGGGACTCGGGTTAAACAGTTAAAGATGGCAGGACCAGCAGCTGGCGTTGCAGAGAAGCCGAACACATCAGTCAAGTGTGCCTCAATTATTATTGCAAAAATGACCGAGGAAAGTGGAAAAATTAGAGATTGAGCTGCCAAATTCATCCCTGCAAAAGTAGTTGCGGAAAGGGCTCAAATAAAAAAGGTTGGAGTCACCAGGACGACAAAATAAATGTAATTACTGATGTAATAAGAAACGGAGAATTGTGCATAAGCGGGTAATTAGTAAAAACGGTGACCAAAAGTAGATTATGAACAGGTTGAATGTGTCACATTGTACAGCTAATTTTTAACCCATTTCTTCAATGGGATTACATATAGCTTTTTAAAAGATTTGAGAAATTCGAAAAACATAAATTATATTACATGTAAAAAAATAATTGACTATTAATATATTTGATGTTTCAAATTTGCATATTGAAATGCTCTTTAATTATGATAACTTTCACGGAATGATTTGTAACAGTGCTACGATACCAACCAAAGTATGTTTAAGAGTTTAATGCAAGATGTAAACATGAATATATACCTATAAACCATAATAAGTATATACTTATAAACAATTCATATAAAACAAAAAGGAGTGGAGTAAGAATAAGAAATTACCATAGGAAATAACACTAAAGTTTAAAAAGTTATATTCCAAAAAGCCTGTGAATATGGTTCTTTTTCCTTTTCTTTTTTTCCTTTTTTTACTCTTCCACTCCTTTCCACACACTTCTTACCCCTCCAATGTTCAGATTAACAATTTGAGGGAGCACTCTTAGCCATGAGGTTGATCCTAGTGGTTTTGTGGATAAGCTTCTTAAAAATTAAAAAAGAAAAGGAAATTAGTGCTAATTTAAAACAACAAAAACACTACTAACAAATTGCAAAGTTAACTTGTCAAAATTTTAAAAACAATTAAATAGAAGAATATATCTACAACATATAGTAGTGAATGATATTGAAAAAAGAGGAAGAAAAGACACTTTGTAGTGATTGGTATTGAAAAAAAGGATTGTAACGGTGGTAAAAAAGATATGGATACATATACACCAATACTATTTAATGAATTGAATAATAAAAAATATTCACATAGTTCCTAAATTTTATACCAAACATAATTTTACACGCAAAAAAAAAAATATTAGAGGTACCTTATTCTTTTTAGGCATTGATTGATTTTAAAAAATTTTAGTTCAAATATTACAATTAAAAAGTGTCTAATTAAATTGTTGAAAAGTAAGTGGATATTTAAAAATCATGATTGATTCTGTTAATATACAAAACACCTAAAAACTAACTAGTTAAATTGTGAAACGTGACCAAATAAGAGAGAGAGAGAGAGAGATTATGTGCGCACTATGAAAAACATTACATGATAATAATAAGGACTAACAAATTGTGAAAATTAAATAGAGTAACAAAAGAAATTAAGGATATTAAAGAAAGTAATTGATTATTGCTAGCAAAAATATTACACCTTAAAATGTGAAAAGTTTGGAATTGATTGTTGTTAACGAAAATAAAACAATTCAAATCTAACCAAATAAATATAAACAATATGTACATGTGGCAAAAATATAGGGCGTCCACTTATCAAAAAAATTAGGAAACCAACTTAACAATCTATCAAATTTGTAATTGAGCATTGCATTGTGTGTGTGTGCGCGCGCTTTAAAAGTTTCTGTTATGCCAACAATAAGATTAATAAATGTGACTCTTCGTTTAGTTTTTAAGGAGATATGCTTTGCAATCTTCATAAGTTTGTCAAGAAAGTAAATTTAAATGTGCATCAACGAATTTGATCTTGTGATAGTGGAATACTTGTATAACAGTGTTTTTTTAATGGATGAACATTGATAGCTATATTGAAAATCCTTGACATCAAAATTTGTAAGGAATAATGATTGGTGTATGTTGCTTTGAAAGCGTGCACCTATATAGCATCAGGGTTGACCAAGAAAAGCCTTTTTAGCACACTTAAATTGATGACGAGTTTTGTATATCATATGGATAGTTTCAAACATATCATCGAATGACAGGCTATTGTTATAATTTAATATTTAGAATTAATGTTTTGATATAAGCATCAAGTTTATGTGTGGGGAATTTTTTTTCCTGTGTTATATGAACGTGAATTACAGTAACGATGCAATGCACAAGTATAGGTATACGTTATCTGACAAGAAGATTGATTAATTATTTATTATATGCTTTTGCTTCGTACTTATGTTCACATATGCTAAATATCAGCTAATTTCGTATAATATAGGAGTTAGTAGGTTCGAGAAAAAGTAAAATAATAGATAATTATTATATTTAGTCCTGCATCAATAAGTAGGGCTGCAAACGAGACGAGTCAAGTCAAATTTTGACCTTATCGAGTTGAGCTCGATTCATTTTTCATCGAACTCAAGCTCGAGCCCAATTAGTTCAAAAAATTTGAATTCGAGCCTAATCTGACTCGAACTCGAACCTACTCGAGTTCGAAAAAATAATAAATAATTATTTTATTTTTTAAAAAATAAATTAAATAAATTATTTTTCTTAATAAATAATAAAAATATTAGGGATATTTATGTAATTTCACTATTAGAATAAAAAATAAAAAATAAAATGTATATATATTCGATTCAATTCGAACCGACTCACACGTTATCGAATTTGAGAGAGTCGCAAACTCGACTCAAACATGTAAACGAGTTGCTCGAACAAGACTCGAGCTCGATCAATACCGATCTCGAGTCAAACTCGAACCCAAGCTGCCTGCGAGCGGTTCGATTCATTTATAAATCTATCAACAAGTACCACTGAAACACAGTACGTTGGTACGCTGGCCCTAGAGATGGCAAATGGGCGGGATGGGCGGGACTTGGATGGGATTTATTTGGGATTAGAAAATATGGGTTATACCCAAACAATCCCATATTAGCTATGGGACTAATATAGTCTAGACTAAAATGGGTTACACCCATTTGATCCCGCCCAAATATCCAAATTAATCCCATTTTATTTATTTTTTAAGAAACATTCTTTTTTTTTCTTAATCAAATATCTCAATATTGTCTTTCTTTTTATATTATTTAGTTTGTTTATTTAATTTGTAAAAGTTCTACACTCTTTTTTATAAATTATGCAATAAATTCTCAAACTAAATAAATTTTTCTAAATAATATAAGTGGATGATTCTTTTTGGGAATTCGTGTAGATTAAATAAAAATATATTGATCACCAAAATTTAATTGTCCCCAAAATCCATCTACTCATCTACGTTATTTTATTTCTTAACTTTCAAGACCCAATCTAAAAATTTTTCCAATTCTAAGGCCATTCTAATTTAATAAAATTCTATCAAGAATAGAATTTTGTAATGATGAAATTTTGTAGTTATTAGAGAGCACATGAGGCATAAGTGCTAATCTACCTAACATGTACTACAACCTTATAATATTAATTTACTAATTTTGAGAAGAAAATGAAAAGAAATATTGTTTGTTATTTTTGTTATTATTTTAATGGATACCCATGGGAATCCCAAATAAATTCCATATATACCCGTACTTTAAATGGGTATTATTGAGTATATCCCAATAAGGTCCAAACCCATATTTTAGATACCCATCCCGCTCAAATTAAATTTGGGTATGGGATTCCAATAGGTTTTGGATATTTTTGCTACCTCTAGCTGGCCCCATTCCTATTAATTAAGCTTCCGGTTTGCAACCGGGAGCATTGTGGCATTGCAACTTGTCGCACGGGGCCCACATGCTGCAGCCAGCACCCCCAATTTTAGTGCAAGACACTTGTCCAAAACTGTTTGAAGTGGTAGCTTTTCGCTATGGTGAGATATCTGTACCATAGATGGATCCGGAGGGTGACACAGTGACAGTGTCTGTACTAGCACAAGAAACAAAGGTAAGTTTTAGATTAGGGTTAATCGCATTTTATCCCTTTAGGTTTGGGCCGTTTCTCATTTTACCCTCCAACGTTTTGTTGTTTGATTTATTCCTAGTCAAACTAAACAAATTGAGTTAACAATTTAACATACAAAATGTCTTCACAATAACCGCTGATTTTTTGACCAAAATGCTCTCTTTGGTCAGCTTATAAGGATCTTACTTGATGCTTCATTTTTTTGATACCGAAAAATGCGCATTTTTTTTTTGATTGCCATCTACATGTACAAAATCCGATTATCAATTCCATTATTTAAAGAATTTTGTGACATTTTTTCTGAGTTGACAAAGAAAAATTTGAGGTGGTGCTAGACTAAAATGAAGAAAAAAATGCTGATGCTTGGAATGAAGCATCAGGTAGGATCATTTTTATAACTGACCAAAGGGTTTTTGGTTATCAAAAAACTAAACAGTTATTGTGAAGGGCATTTTTGGCATGTTGAAATTGTTAACGGTCAATTTGCTTAGTTTGACTAACGGAGGGGATAAACTGAGAAAAATAAAACGTTGGGGGTTAAAGTGAAAAATAGCCCAAACCTAAAGGGGATAAAGTGCGATTAACCCTTTAGATTATATCACATATATTGATTTTAACATTGTGTGTTGAAACAGCAATCATTTTTATAATGACCATGACATTTATGGCACTGAATTTTGCGCCTATGATAATTATTTGTATAAATTATTTATAACCTTCCTGTGATTTTGAACCCTCCTAACATTTTAAAATATCCACTTCACCTCTCTATGGTTTAATGTAAAGTGCAAATTTGATAAAAAAAAAAAATACTCTATGTAACGTCGTTAGTTGAAATAATAATAGGGTTCTTATTTAAATGTTAAATCAATAGATGGATTAACCACTTTATATAAAAGTATAGGAGAATTACATGGATAATTGTAAAAATTATAGGGGGTAAAGTGAATATTTATATGAATCATAAGAGGGTTGTATGGATATTAAAATTTTATCAGACGAACTTTTAGATCACATTTAATACAAATGCCGTAACTGATTGTACATTCCGTCCACTTTCCACTTTGCATAAAATCATAAGGGGGTGAAGTGGATATTGTAAAATGTTAGGGAGGTCATACGGCAACAATCGAAACCACAGGAGGGTTATAAGTAATTTACCCTAATTATTTTGAGGCTCTCCATTAAAATTGACAGTATTACCTCTTTATTGACAATTGAAGGTATGCAGAAGAAAGAAGTTCATTAGAGACAATGGAATAAAGTGGACGCTTTGAATTAAGGTTCCCAGAAATACAATAAAAGAGGTTTTGTACTTATTCAAAAATTTGAATGAATGGGTTAATTAAAGTGTCTCCCTTAGGGTATTAGCCAATTTCACTTTACCCCTATTTTGGGTTTTCTATTACATTAGGAGCTCCTTTAAGAGTAGGCTAAGATTGGCCAATAAAAAATATATATATATAACCTTTAGATTATATCACATATATCAATTTTAACATTACGTGTAGAACTTACAAAAATTTGTCTTATGATTTTTGTATTCCAAGTGATTTACATTCTCAAGAAATAAATGTTCATTTTGTTGAATTAAACAAAACCGTTCAGGGATAGTTAAATTGGCAACTATCCCTACTGTCGATTATCCTGATGAGACCATTTCTTCCATGGTAGATTAGGATACCTAGAATCCTCAACTAGGAGTGCTGGGAAAGGCCTCGGGTCATCGACCTCCAAGTTCATCCTATGCTTTGTCTCCTTAAAAGTATGAAAGTTTTCGGGAAGTATTGTATACATATTTATATCTTTGTCCCCCATAAAAACGGTAGAAATATTTAGTTATTCGTGTTGTGACAACCCCACTTCCCCCTAAGGCTAACCAAAGGGTCGGCGAGCTGCCTGCCTAACTCTCGCCAGGACTCAAGCATTCGAAAATACTAACTCTAAAGGATAAATTCTAAAGTCCACATTAGAAAAGAGAAAGGAAACTATAAAATTGACATGTAAGCTTAGAATACAATCGTTAACTCAAAAGCACTTAAAGTCTCGATCCATAATCTAATACATACCCATGAGTTAAAATATACAAAACCAAAAGAATATACCAGCCATTCTTCCACACTCGGAACAAAAGACCAAAAACAGGAGCTAGACCTAACTAGATCTCTGGATTCTCGTCACCTGTTAAGAAAAAATAAAATGGGAACGAGGGTGAGGTAAAAACTCGTGAATTTCCAAAAGTACATGCACAGGCATAAAACATGATAAATAACATTTTTAAAACAAGTAAAGTAAACACAAAACACACAAGTAGGATACGGGAGTTCTCAAGAGTTCAGATCCACTTCGCACGTTTAATTCACGTAGTCAACACTCCGTCGACTTTCCAATCCATGTAGACGACTCTTTACAACCATTTCCTTCCACCGTACATCCCCCTTTACCAGGCCCGCAATCCAAACACTTAACACTTACTACTCAAGGGATGCGGCCAAGAGTAGTTTTATAAACACTTTATAAACACTTTTCCCACAAGTGTAAACACATGCAAAACAACTAGATCACCAACTCTACTTAAAAGAGAGCAATAAAGTATACCCTCCCTAAGTGAGCGGTTCAACCATTTCAATTTCAAGTAAACAAGTACTTTACACGTTCACGCAAAGCATTTAATTAAAGCAAATAACATGCATTGGAAACTCACCAACAAAGTAGGGTTCGGAGTCCAAGTTTTGATCACTATGCAAATCAGTACCACCCCCTAAAATAATTATAGAACAACGGAAATAAGTTTTCTAGTTCATTATTCAAATCTCGTTCAAGAAAAAGTAAGTTCGATAAACTTCCAATTTGAGTAGAAATTTTTGGAAAATCGTAACTTGAGTTGTATAAGTCCAAATTTTACAAGGTTGGACCGTTGGAAACCTCATTTAAAGTTCTAAAACCTTGTGAAAGACACCCTGATAAAATTCTAGACAAATCTGCCCAGATTTCCGTTTGAAATTCGGCTATAGTGAAAAATAGGACAACACAGGCTGATTTTCCAGCTCACTTTGGAAATTCACCAAAAATTTTAGGAAATGAATTGGCCTCTAAAATTTACACAGTTTAAATACCTATGTATCTAACTTCAAACACCACCAATGGCACTCAATTCCGACTCTCGAGTAAGAAATTATAACTGTCCAAACGGGGCAGGTTCAAAATTCTGCCTTTTTCTGAAATTCCAGATTTGCAGGGCAGCTTTTAAGCCTCAATTGAGTGATGAATTCTTACTCAAAAATAACCAAATTTGGTACACTAACTCTACCATATATAGATTATGTCCATACCAAAATTTAGCAAAAATTCTCATGGGAAGGCGGTGTTTATAATGCCCAAAGTGAACTCAGCAAACTCGAGTCAAACCTGCGAAGTTTTGATCTTCTTCTTCTAAACACCTCTAACCTACCTAAAACACCATCAATTGCCCTAATCTTTGGAACTAAGTTAGTATTAACCTTGCTAAGCTTAATGGTGGTCAAAAATGATAAAAACTTTTATCAATTTTTAACACTAAACAGCCCAACAATTTCGGACAGCAAGCTTCTCCAATTTTCCAGATTTTGGTTCCAATTTAACAACCATTATTGCAACAACTTTTAGAGGGCTTTTTGTGGGAAAAATTAACATCTCAAACCTCAACTTTTAAGCATTAAAAATCAGTCCCTAAACCTACAAAAATGCAGCCACAAAATTAAGGAAAAAACAGCAAATTTCAACCTCCAATTTCTCTCCTCCTTCTCGGTTTTCCTTGAGGTTTTTCTTCCAACTTCCAACAAACAAATTCCAACATATGTACACACGTTTCATCATTTAACATACTAGTAAACAAATTCACATATTTTGTGGGAATTGCAAGAGCCCACCTATCAACCATAATCAACAAATGCAAATTAAAGAAGTTTAGTAACTTGAAATTCCAAAACCAACACAAGTCAAGGTTCTAATAACCCATCAACATTCCAATCCTAATTTCATGCTTGGAAATTTAAGGAACGAACAAAGATGAAGCTTTTAGGGTTTTACCTCCTCCAAGTAGTTAGCAAAAACACCCAAGAATCCTAACTTTAACCACCCAAAAGCTTCCTCCTCAAAGTCCTTCACTAAAGCTTCATGCTTGAGTCAAGATAGTTGCAAGATTGTGGTTGATTTTGGAGGGGAATTGGAAGAAGAAAATGGTGAAATTTCTAAGGGAAAAGAGAGAGAAGAGAGTCGGCCAAGAGAGGGAGAGAAGAGTGGTGTTTAAATGGTAATTTGGTGAATAAATGAAAGAAATTCAAGACAAAACTTAAAGCCCAAATTTAGGGGTCAAAAGTCCAACTTGGAATAGTAGTTTTGCTAGCAATTTTGGAGGGAAAATAATTAGCTCTCTTGGCTGCAAATTAAGGAGTAATCTCGGCTAAGAGGGGGAGAAGAAAAGGAAAAATTAAAGTGAATTGGAGGAAATTAAATGGATAAAACAATCACAAGATTAAAATCCTAACTTTCGGGAAATTTGTCCAATTGGGTTTTAAGGTTTCAAAACCCTACTTAATCTCACCTTTAATAATTCACTTCTAATCCCTTGATTGTATTCTTAACCTACGAGTGATCATCCTTACATTCCATCGCTACTTCACTCACTGTCCGAATTTTTTTACCTCGAAAAATGTGTTTTCACATTTTCTCTCTAAGTGATACTAAAAGGGCAAATTTTGAAAAGGGTAGACGGAATATTGAAAATCTACGAGAAAATGTGTGTGAAATAAAATTGGGTCACCCAAAAATATAATTTAAATTTCCATTTAAATTTCCAGAAAGAAAATATGTTTGAGTACGACATTAAAATAATCAAACGAATTAATGATGACAATAACAATATTTAAAATAATAAATATTAACAATATTAAAAATAAAATTTGAGGCCCTCACATCCTTCCCTCCTTAAAAGAATTTTGTCCTCAAAATTCTTACCTTGTTAGACAAATAATTCTGGATGCTATTTCTGCATTTCTTCTTCCATTTCCCAAGTCGCCTCCTCGACGTCATGATTTTTTCATAGGACCTTAACCAAAGGAATTTTCTTCGTCCTCAAGTCCTTTACTTCCCGATCGAGAATCTTCACAGGCCTTGCCTCATATGAGAGCGTTTCATCCATCTCAATCTCATCTAATTGCAACACATGACTCGGGTCTGGGTGATACTTCTTGAGCATTGAGATATGAAAAACATTGTGAATTTTTGACATGCTGGCGGGTAAATCCAACTGATAAGCCACTTTTCCAATCTGTTTGAGAATCTCAAATGGTCCAATGTACCTCGGCTTCAATTTCTTTCCTTTCTTAGACACTACTCCACTCTTCACTGGTTTGACCCGCAAGAAAACCCTATCACCTACCTCGAATTCCAAATCTTTTCTCCTATTATATGTGTAGCTCTTTTGGCGACCCTAAGTTGTTAGCATCCTTTCCCTAACCAACTTCCCTTTCTCATAGGTTTCCTCAATCCAAGGTATAGCAATTGGATTAAGAACCTTTTTCTCACCCATTTCATCCCAATGAATCGGTGATCGACATCTTCTCCCATAGAGTGCCTCATAGGGTGCCATTTGAATCGAAGTATGGTAACTATTATTGTACGCAAACTCGACCAGTGTCATGTACTGGCTCCAACTTTCTCCAAAATCCATTATACAAGATCTTAACATGTCCTCTAAAGTTTGAATTGTCCTCTCAGACTGGCCATCTGTTTGAGGGTGATAGGCTGTACTCAACTTTAACTTAGTCCCCAAGGTCTCTTGTAACTTCTACCAAAATCTCGAAACAAACCTAGGGTCTCGATCGAAGACAATGCTTACTGGGATCCCATGTAACCTTACTATCTCATCCAAGTAGAGTTTGGCCAATTTTTCCAAAGGGTACCTCATATTCACTGGTAGAAAATATGCAGATTTAGTAAGTCGGTCCACTACTACCCAAACGGCGTCGTGTCCTTTTTGACTCCTCGGCAGACCAGTGACAAAATCCATGGTATGTGTTCTCATTTCCATTCGGGAATTTCTAAAGGTTATAAGAGTCCTGAAGGTTTTTGATGCTCAGCCTTAACCTGTTGACAAGTAAGACATGTCTGCACATACTTGGCTATATATTTCTTCAAACTATCCTACCAGTACAACCCTTTCAGATCTTGGTACATCTTATTACTCCTAGGATTGATGGTATACTTGGATCGATGTGCCTCTTCCAAAATCTCTTTTCTTAATACTTCCTCATTTGGCACTACTATCTTTTCTCGGAACCTCAATACACCCTCTGGCACTATCTTAAAGTCTTGGGCTTCCCCTTTCTATACTTTCTCCAGAAATTTCTGCACTACGGGATCTTTTGACTGTGCTTCCTTGATCCGTTCCAACAATGGAGACCTTAGTTCCACATTCCCAAAAATAACCTTTTGCGTCCCTAAACAAGGTTTCCACTCTCTCACTTGTTCCAACATTTCCCATTCCTTCACTATTAATCCCGCTACTTGAACCTTGCGGCTTAACGCATCAGCCACGACATTTGCCTTTCCAGGGTGATACTTTATCGAGCAATCATAGTCTTCTAAGAACTCTACCCATCTCCTTCGCCTCAAGTTCAATTCCTTTTGAGAGAACAAATATTTCAAACTCTTGTGATCCGTGAATACCTCAAAAGTTACTCCGTATAAATAGTGCCTCCACTTCTTCAAAGCAAAGATAACCACCGCCAATTCTAGATCATGAGTTAAGTAGTTCTATTCATGAGATTTCAACTTCCTAGAGGCATAGGCTATGAATTTTCCATTTTGCATCAAAACACAACCCAACCCATCCTTAGAGGCATCTGAATACACCACAAATCCTTCTTTACCATTAGGCAGGGTTAAAATCGAAGCCTCAATCAACCGGTTATTTAACTCCTGAAACCTCTCCTCACACTTAGGGCTCCAAACAAACTTCCCATGTTTCTTAGTTAAGTCCGTCAAAGGCCCAGTAATTCTTGAAAAATCCTGAATAAACCGACGATAGTAACCAGCCAGCCCTAAGAAACTTCTAACCTCAGTTGGGTTCTCAGGCCGTTTCCAATGAGTAATAGCTTCCACTTTAGCTGGGTCAACTGCAATCCCGTCCTTGGAAATTCTATGCCGTAGAAAAGATACATCCTCCAATCAAAATTCACACTTACTGAACTTTGCAAATAACTTGTGCTCTCGGAGGGTTTGTAATACAATCCTCAGGTGTTCGGCGTGGTCCTCTTAGGTCTTAGAATACACTAGTATATCATCAATGAAGACCACGACAAATTGATCCAAGTAGGGCTTAAATACTCGTTGCATCAAATCCATGAATGCGGCCGGGGCATTAGTCAACCCAAAGGGCATCACTACAAACTCAAAGTGCCCATACCTCGAATTAAAAGCCATTTTTGGTACATCCTCTTTTCTAATCCTCAACTGGTAGTACCCCTACCTGAGATCTAACTTAGAGAATACCACTGACCCTTGCAACTGATCAAATAACTCATCGATGAGTGGTAAGGGATACTTATTCTTGATTGTCACATCATTCAATCCCCGATAATCTATACATAGTCTCAGGCTACCATCATTCTTTTTAATGAACAAAACCGGTGCTCCCCACGAAGAATCACTTTCCCTTATAAATCCCCGTTCTAAAAGATCTTGCAGTTGTATCTTCAACTCTTTAAACTCAGCCGGAGCCATTCTATAAGGGGTCTTAGAAATTGGTGCCATTCCAGGCACTAGATCAATCTTAAACTCTATTGCCCGCTCAGGGGGCAAAGATTCCAACTCCTCGGGAAATATATCAGGGAAATCCTTAACAATCGGTACATCCTCCAATTTCACCTTATCATTCGGAGAGTTTATAAGAAAAGCCAAATACCCTTGAGCCCCCTTACTTAGAAGTTTTCTAGCCCTAATCCTAGAAATGAGAGCTGATGAATCTAATCTTCCCTTAACATCCAACCTCAAGGTTGCTTCCCCCAGAATGCAAAATTCCACTACCTTCAACCTACAGTCCACTTTGGCATGATGTTTGGCTAAGCAATCCATCCCAATAATCACATCATACCCCTTGATATTTAAACTCACCAAGTCGACCATTAATTTTCTCTCTCCAATCCACACTTCACAGTCTTTGTACACTAAACTGGTAATTAAACTTTTATCCCCCGTTGGTGTTCTAACCTCTAGGTCAAAGGGTAACCTAATAGGTTTTATATCTATACCACATATAAATGCAGGATTAACAAATGAATGCGATGCACTAGGATCAATTAAAACTCTAGCTAAGCGGTGGAAGATGGGAATAGTACCTTCGACCACTTCAGTCGATTCAGGCACTTCTTGTTGATCCAGGACATAAACTCGAGCTGGCACTCTCGTCCTATTCCCCACCACGCTAGCTTGGCTCTGGTTCGACCTCTAAGTCCCACCTTGCTCTCGGAGTTGGGGACAGGCAGATATCTGATGTTCGGAGTTACCACACTTCAAACACTTTCCTTGTTTCTTCCAGCACTCATTGGCGGTGTGGTTTGGCCTCTCACAGAAACCACACGTAAGACCGGAGTTCGAGGTCTGGCTCCCTTGTGGGGCACTCCTCACAGGTCCTCTACCACTGACAGACCCTCGGGACATCCCTCCTCGGAAAAAGGCCCCTCTTGAAGTTCCCGAGGTGCTAACCCCACTCGAACCTCTGCCAGACTTGGAAGGTGGAGCACTTGAATCCATGGGCCCCCGACTACTAGAAGGGGCGCTCGTTTTCCTAGCGTGAAAGGTCTTTAGTTGAACCTTTGCAATCTCAATCCTTTGGGCTTTTTCAATAGTCTCACTGAAGCTATTAATCTGGGCTGCCGCTAGCCCTTCTTGAATCTCCAAATTCAACCCTTGGACGAAGCGTCTAATTCTCCTTTGCTTTGTGGCCACCAACTCCGGAGCAAACCTAGACAACTGAGTGAACTGTACCTCATAGTCTGTGACGCTTAGAAGACCCTGTCGGCACTTGATAAAGTCATCTTCCCTCTTTTCTTGGACCAAAGGAGGGAGGAACTTAGCATAGAACTCCCGTGTGAAATTCTCTCAGGTTCGAGGAATCTGATCCCTATCCCACTTTGCCCTAATCATGTTCCACCATGATCGAGCTGGCCCCTCGAACTAAAAGGCGGCAAAAGACACCCACCTCTCCTCGGTATAGTTCAAGGTACCAAAAATATCTGTGATATGATCCAACCAACCCTCAGCGGCCTCTGGATCGAGTTCCTTAAAGAACTTAGGCGGGGCGAACTTTTGAAAACGTTCTAGAGCCCTATCCTTGCCACCCTCGTGGCCCCCAGGCTGATTAGCTGGACCCCGACCTTGTTGGTCCACCAGACGAGCCAAGATACCCATCATCTGATTTATGGTAGTCGCCACTTGTTCTCCAAAGTCTACTCCTTGTCCTTGACCTTGGTCAATTGCCGACCCTCGGTCATCCACATTTTGGGGTTGCCTTGCCCCACGCCCTAGTCCTCGACCTCTACCTCGGCCTCGGCCTCGATCTCGTCTACCGTCCATAATCTTTATAGAAGGTAGACATTTTTAAAAAGGAGATATGGAAATGAAATATAATAAAATAAAATAGAATAAGGTAAAATAAAATAGAATAAAATAATACAAAGTAAAGTAAGCAATCAACAAATTAAATTTTGGAAACTAACAAGAGAATTTCCTAGAATCGACTAAATTTTCATACATATATATATCGAGAGAGTCAAGTACATCATGGTGGCATGTTTACTACAAAAGAACACACAAAAGTCGCTTTCACGGCCATTTCACTACACAAAATACAATAGTGAAAGAGGAAAATAAACATGCACCCACAGAGACGAGAATCATCTTAATGGTTTCTCTTTACAAAAGGGGTTAAGAAAACCCTAATTTCCTAAGGACAACTACCCAAATCCTCTGCAGGACCACCAGAAGGGGTCTTCTCAGACGGATCCTCCTCAACCGGCTCGACCTCCTCGGATGGGTCCTCCTCAACTGGCACGTACTCAAAAGGCTCCTCCTCAGAAGAATCTTCCTCTAAAGGCTTCTCAGCAAATGCACTAGCATTCACCGCGGCCACCTCATCGACCAAAGCAGTGGTGTCAGCTACAATCCTCGCAGTCCGGTCCTGGACCTCATCAGCTACCCTAGTAAGTCGGGACCTGAACCTCTGAACCTGATCACGAGCGGCCCTAGCCCTCTCTCGTTCGAGCCTCTAGTATCTCAACCTGAGTCTCCAATGTCTGAATTCGGCCCTGACGATATGTCAGGACATCCTCCACCCCCGCAACCTCCTCTCGAAGAGTCCTATTAGCATCCATCAATTCCTAACGCTCGTCGTCAAGAGATAACACTACAGTATTCGGGTAGGTGTACCTCGTCCTACAGGCACAACTCGGGGCCCCCCGACGTGGAGTATACTGGAGCTGAGCTCCACAACCCCTCACTCTATAACGAATAGGACTAGCTGGCGGCTTGTGTCCATTAGCACCCTGTCCACTAGCTCCGGGAACGCCATTGCCACTCTCTATGCCTACAGACAATTCACAACTTAAAGTTAGAAACTTAAAGTGATCAACTTTACTAAAATACCAAACTTAAAGTACAAGAAACCATTCTAATAAGAACTTTAAAATTTCCTTATAAACCTCTAACCTAGACTCTGATACCATCTGTGACAGCCCCACTTCCCCCTAAGGCTAACCAAAGGATTGGCGGGCTGCTTGCCTATCTCTCGCCAGGACTCAAACATTCGAAAATGCTAACTCAAAAGGATAAATTAAAGTCCACATTAGAAGAGAGAAAGGAAACTATAAAATTGACATTTAAACTTAGAATACAATCGTTAACTCAAAAGCACTTAAAGTCTCGATCCATAGTCTAATACATTCCCATGAGTTAAAATATACAAAACCAAAAGAATATACAAGCCATTCTTCCACACTCGGGACAAAAGACCAAAAACAGGAACTAGACCTAACTAGGTCTCTGGATTCTCATCACCTGTTAAGGAAAAACAAAATGAGAATGGGGGTGAGCTAAAATCTCGTGAATTTCCAAAAGTACATGTACAAGCATAAAACAGGATAAATAACATTTTTAAAACAAGTAAAGTAAACACAAAACACACAAGTAGGATACGGGAGCTCTCAGGAGTTCAGGTCCACTTCGCACGTTCAATTCACGTAGTCGACACTCCGTCGACTTTCCAATTCATGTAGATGACTCTTTACAACCATTTCCTTTCACCGTACATCCCCCTTTACCGGGCCCGCAATCCAAACACTTAACACTTACTACTCAAGGGATGCGGCCAAGAGTAGTTTTATAAACACTTTCCCCACAAGTGTAAACACATGCAAAACAACTAGATCACCAACTCTACTTAAAAGAGAGCAATAAAGTATACCCTCCCTAAGTGAGCGGTTCAACCATTTCAATTTCAAGTAAACAAGTACTTTACACGTTCACGCAAAGCATTTAATTAAAGCAAATAACATGCATTGGAAACTCACCAACAAAGTAGGGTTAGGAGTCCAAGTTTTGATCACTTTCCAAATCAGCACCACTCACTAAAATAATTACAGAACAACGGAAATAAGTTTTCTAATTCATCGATCAAATCTCGTTCAAGAAAAAGTAAGTTCGATAAACTTCCAATTTGAGCAGAAATATTCAGAAAATCGTAACTTGAGTTGTATAAATCCAAACTTAACAAGGTTGGTACCGTTGGAAACCTCATTTAAGGTTCTAAAACTTTGTAAAAGACACCCTGATAAAATTCTGGACAAAAGCTGCCCAGATTTCCGTTTGAAGTTTGGCTATAGTGAAAAACAGGATAACACAGGCTGGTTTTCTAGCTCAATTTGGAAATTCGCCAAAAATTTTAGGAAATGAATTGGCCTCTGAAATTTACACAGTTTAAATCTCTATGTATCTAGTTTCAAATGCCACCAATTTCACTTGATTCTGACTCTCGAGTAAGAAATTATCACTGTCCAAACGGGGCAAGTTCAAAATTCTGCATTTTTCTGAAATTCCAGATTGGAGGGCAGCTTTTAAGCCTCAATTGAGTGATGAATTCTTACTCAAAAATCACCAAATTTGGTACACTAACTCTACCATATATAGATTATGTCCATACCAAAATTTAGCAAAAATTCTCATGGGAAGACAGTGTTTATAATGCCCAAATTGGACTCAGCAAACTCGAGTCAAACCTGCGAAGTTTTGATCTTCTTCTTCTAAACACCTCTAACCTACCTAAAACACCATCAATTGCCATAATCTTCGGAACCAAGTTAGTATTAACCTTCCTAAGCCTAATGGTGGTCAAAAATGATGAAAAATTTTATCAATTTTTAACACTAAACAGCCCAACAATTTTGGACAGCAAGCTTCTCCAATTTTCCAGATTTTGGTTCCAATTTAACAACCATTATTGCAACAAATTTTAGAGGGCTTTTTGTGGGAAAAATTAACATCTCAAACCTCAACTTTTAAGCATTAAAAATCAGTCCCTAAACCTACAAAAATGCAGCCACAAAATTAAGGGAAAAACAGCAAATTTCAACCTCCAATTCCTCTCCCCCTTCTCGGTTTTCCTTGAGGTTTTTCTTCCAACTTCCAACCAACAAATTCTAACATATGCACACACATTTCAACATTTAACATACTAGTAAACAAATTCACATATTTTGTGGGAATTCCAAGAGCCCACCTATCAACCATAATCAACAAATGTAAATTAAAGAAGCGTAGTAACTTGAAATTCCAAAACCAACACAAGTCAAGGTTCTAATAACCCATCAACATTCCAATCCTAATTTCATGCTTGGAAATTTAAGGAATGAACAAAGATGAAGCTTTTACCTCCTCCAAGTAGTTAGCAAAAACACCCAAGAATCCTAGCTTTAACCACCCAAAATCTTCCTCCTCAAAGTCCTTCACTAAAGCTTCAAGCTTGAGCCAAGAGAGTTGCAAGATTGTGGTTGATTTTGGAGGAGAAATGGAAGAAGAAAATGGTGAAATTTCTAAGGCAAAAGAGAGAGAAGAGAGTCGGCCAAGAGAGAGAGAGAAGAGTGGTGTTTAAATGGTAATTTGGTGAATAAATGAAAGAAATTTAGGACAAGACTTAAAAACCCAAATTTAGGGGTCAAAAGTCCAACTTGGAATAGTAGTTTTGCTAGCAATGCTGGAGGGAAAATAATTAGCTCTCTTGGCTGCAAATTAAGGAGTAATCTCAATTAAGAGGGGCAGAAGAAAAGGAAAAATTAAAGTGAATTGGAGAAAATTAAATGGATAAAACAATCGCAAGATTAAAATCCTAACTTTCGGGAAATTTGTCCAACTGGGTTTTAAGGTTTCAAAACCCTACTTAATCTCACCTTTAATAATTCACTTCTAGTCC
This sequence comes from Gardenia jasminoides, assembly GCA_013103745.1. Lineage (NCBI taxonomy): Eukaryota > Viridiplantae > Streptophyta > Magnoliopsida > Gentianales > Rubiaceae > Gardenia > Gardenia jasminoides. The sequence goes on along the minus strand of CM023097.1, from coordinate 9,567,336 downwards.
CTTAATTGTATTCTTAACCTACGAGTGATCATCCTTACACTCCGTCGCTACTTCACTCACTGTCCGAATTTTTTTACCTCGAAAAACGTGTTTTCTTGTTTTCTCTCTAATTGATACTAAAAGGGCAAATTTTGAAAAGGGTAGACGGAATATTGAAAATCTATGAGAAAATATGTGTGAAATAAAATTGGGTCACCCAAAAATAAAATTTAAATTTCCATTTAAATTTTTGGAAAGAAAATATGTTTGAGTATGACATTAAAATAATCAAACGAATTAATGATGATAATAACAATATTTAAAATAATAAATATTAACAATATTAAAAATAAATTTTGAGGCCCTCACACGTGTTCACAACAAAAGATAAGAGATAAGAGAATAAAAAGTTCAATTATCAATAAAAACCTGGAACATTTTGGTTCAGCAAAGAGATATCATATCAAGTTCTTGTTGATTTAGTGGATACTACATTACTGCTTGGAAAGGTTTTTAATTACCATTTGATTTGATATATATGACACTATAAATAGTGCTATAGCACTTATTTTATGGGAAAAATGCACTAGTGTCCCTCAAATTATTATGAAACTCAACTTTTGGCCCTCCAATTATTAACTGATAAATTTTAGACCTCCAACTAATTAAAACATATAATTCTAACACTTCTGTCAAATTGAGTTGTTATATCTAACAGAGTTACAGGATTCATGAGATGAGCAAAATGATCCACTGGCCCTCCAACTATTATAAGCCCTCCATCAACTTAAGTCATTATGTTAAACAAAAATATCTATTAATAAAGAATCTGGGATGTGCCCAACCAACATATTGTTTGAAAAATCTAAAAGGTTTAGATATAGTGATGTAAAGATCGAAAGAATCTCATTAGAGAATTGATTATTTGAGGGATTTAGAAAGTTCAAGTTTGGAAGGGAACCAAGACTTGTTGGAATATTCTCAAAAAATGAATCGTATGCCAGATTTATGTCATTAAGAGAAGCACATGAACCCAATAAATTTGGATCAACAACAAAAAAATGAGTTAAATTCCAAATAAAGACAACTGAAATTTCTTTAAATTGCCTATCCTTGTGGGAATTTCTTTATTCAGGATTTTGGGTTTTCAATTGATTTTGGTCAAGTTCAGCAATTGGAGATTTGATAAATTAGTTTATAAATCAAATGGGGGAAAAACAATTTTATCCTAACATACATCCTATGAACATGAAAACATCTCTCATTTATGCCCTTGCCACACATGTGGTAATGTTTCTATTTGACATAATGATCAAACTGATGGAAGGACTAGAATTACACATTTTAATTAGTTGGAGGGGTAAATTTTATTTGTTAATAGTTTGAGAGTCAAAAGTTGAACTTTATAATAGTTTGAGAGCCACTACTGCGCATGTCCTGCTATTTCTATTAAACATAGCGATTCAAGTTAACGGAAGGGGTAGAATTATATACTTTAATTAGTTGGAGGTTTTAAAATTTATCAGTTAATAGTTAGAGGTCCAACAATTAAATTTCATGATAGTTCGAGGGCCACTCGAGCATTTTGCCCATCCCATAAATTTCATGATAGTTTATAAAGCAATACGTAGATTTCTTGCCAATTCTATTGTCAATTGGTGATCAGGTTGATGGTTTTTTAGTAGGTTCATTTTTTGTCTTTGCTAGAGTTTTGTAGTACATGTTTTACTTTCGCATGCTGTTGTCTTGTAAATTCCCTATTACCCTCTATAGTGTTCTTTTGTGTTTGTTTTAGAGTGATTTGTGGTTTATACTTGGAGTCTTTTTTTTCTTTTTTAAAGGAGAGACTCCAAACCTTGTAAGAAAGGATGAAAGAATAAGAGATTTAAAAGTCAAACTACAGATCTCAAATTATAGGACAAATTTCTTTATAAGTTGAATTTTTGGAATAGCGCTTTCTGTCTTTTGAATGTGCCTTAGAATTCCCACTTGGTTTGGGTCATTTAACTAACAAGCCCCACTTTGTTGTGCAGTTGTTATACTAAGGTCCTTTTTTGTCAAAGATGCTATTATCCTTTGTTTTGTTGGAAGATTGGCACACTCTCTCTTGGACCCTAAACATATAAACTTTGGTCCTATGTCTAACGTTTACTGTTTCTAAGGTTAACAAATACTTGAGCATTCTAATGCCCAGATACCAAGCTTCAATTGTTCTTTAGATGGTGAATTACATGCTACGATTGAGGATTTTTTTTTTTTTTTTGTGCACATTTTGATGCCTACAAGCCTTTTATACAATGACGGATATAAAGGGGATGGGAAGGAGCAGCCGCTCTCCTGAATTTTCAAAAATTTTTATTTTTTATCATAGATTTTAACTGAAAATTCATAATATCAATGTAACATACGTTAGAAGATGATTGAAATATAAAGTTGCATCATTATGAATATCAAGGAAGAGACTCCAAACCTTACAAAGTAAGAGTTTAAAAATTGAATCACGCACCTCGCAATCACTAGCTAATAATAATTTGACTTAAAATAGGTTAAGCTTTCAATATCATATATTTGGTGTTCGTTCCCATAAACAAACGTCCTGGTTAATGTTAATTATGCCTCAATTTAAGACCAACTAAGTGTTGTCATTTAGCTTAATGATGGTTTTCCCTCCAATAATCAAGGGTTGGTAACCAATGCACAGTTGCACACGCTACGCTTATTTTATTAGCAATTGTCCCTTGGCAAACTAACGCCTTACTTGGTCTTAACCAATAATTTGAATTGTATATTTTGAGGGCAAGTTTCTCTTAAAATGTTTGGCAACTAGCGGATTGATTGTAGGGCCCCTACCTAATACCTCCTACTTTCCCTCCAATGAAATGTTTTGTGGAAAAAATTTTAGCCTTTAAGGCCCAAGGGAAGGAACTGTCCAAGAGTACAGTAACAGTATCTATGGGCATGAAAGTCTTTTTCCTATCCTCACGCAAGAGATGTTAATCTAGGTTTTTGACTATTAGTCCTCAAGAGGTATATTATAAGTAAGAGGATTATGAGGGGATAAATTGCAAAAGATCTCTTTACAGAGGATAAGCCATATATTAGCCTTGCTTCAGTCTCTAGGGTTTAGGGTTTAGTCCCGCTTCAGTTACGACAACTATGCTGGAATTTTACTCTTCAGCTTTAATCTAGAGAATGATATTTTAGGAAGCCAGATATAACTCTTATTTGAAAGATTTAGTTCTAATCAAAGGCAAATTTAGTGAAAATTAGATTAGGGTTTTAATTTGAAGTTTAAATTGTATTTTTATTTGTTGGGTTAAAAAGCATTAAACCTCCCTGAACTTTATCCCCAATTGCACTTTACCCCTCTCAACTCAGTAAATAGGCGCCTTAGTACTTATTTCTTTTCTCTCTTTTTTTGCCCTTTTTTCTACTTGCCAATCTTCTTTATTTTTTTTAATTTATTCCTTTCCATCATGTAATCAACTACTTTCTTTTCGTTGCTATCATTATCTATATATTCTTATTCTTTATTATTTCTAACTTATTTACTTTTTATTATTGGAAAAAAATAATAATCATAAAGTCTATGCTATGGCAAATTATTATTATCTATGCACATAGACTATTTCACATATCACTGAAATCAATATGTCTAGAGTTTAGATTAAATTAATTTTTAATAAAGATAGTAGTGGTTAATTAACTATATATAAAAAAGTAAATGAAATTATTAATTACTTTATTTTTTGGGATATACTTTTAAACATCAAGTAATTTAAAGTTCTAGTTTGCTAACATTTTTTTAAATATTCAAATTGCTAGTAATATACACTTTTTTTTTTATTATGACAGGCATATATCAATCTTTTACAATATACAATTTATCTTAAAATTTTCTAATAATGTAAAAAATAGAACAAGAATGAAATCATTAGTAAAAAATGATTGCAATTTTGTAATAAGCATAAAATTAGTAATACTAATAGAAAAAGTGAAACAAAGCAGTGGAAAAAAAGTGAAAAAAAGAAATTAGTAAAAAAAAAAAAAGTAAACCAAAGCAGTGGAAAAAGAAACTAAATAAAAAAGTAGGGGCACATTTGTTTTAAAATATCAAATGGGGGACAAATACTTATTTAATGGGTTCGAAGGGGCAAAGTTCAACTAACAGTAAAGTTCAGGGAGGTTTAATGCATTTAACCCTTATTTGTTTTGCCCTAAATTTTTCCCCGCTGTCTCTATTATAATTTTTTCATTCTTTTGTTTTGCATATCATGTTCTGCAAGTGTTTTGATTTTCCCTCCAATTTAGGATTGCTTATATCCAAATTAGCAATTTGCTTGTCCCGGAAGGTTTCCATGTACTTAAAACAATAGGTCATGGGGATTTGTCACATTTTGGTCTTTTTTCATAGGGATAATCTTAGGAACCTTCCCTATGGTTTCTCATAATATCATTGAGGTCCCCTAAAATTTTTAAAATCTCACTTACCTCCCTTAAATTGACATTTTTTGTAACATTTTAGATCCTTTGAAACTAGTACAAGAAGATAAAACTTTTATTCCAATACTACAATTATATTATCCTACTTGTAAAGTTTACAATAACAATGAAAAATAAATTAAGGTTAAATTTTTATAAGATATAAATTTCTTGACTTAAACTATATATTTTAGTTGTATTGGAACAAAAGCAACTTTACATCTTGAAAAATTTGCAACATGAAAAATTCGTATGTGTGAAGAAATTATTTTATTTTTCAATGCAACTTAAACTACATCATGTATTAAAATATATTTTCCAACAATACTTCTTGATTTCGTTAATTATAATTGTATATGAGATTTTTTAACACGTTAATTACTCACTAAAATCCTCCTAAGTGGTAGACTTTGACTAATTCCATTTATCCACGTCCTCTACTATTGCAACATGATCTCGATGAAGATAAATATGAACCATTATTAAATAACAATTTGTTTTTTTCATATACATTTTTTGGTGTAAAAATTTTATTTTGGTTTTGCATTTTGGTAAAATAGTTATTAAAAGTAAAGGTAATGTTGTCAGTTTGTTACCTTTGATAGGAACATTTAATCTTGTCAAATTGACAAAGAAGATGAGTGAAATTTTAAAATTTTTATTTGGGTTGAATGATATTATGAGAATTCCCAGGGGAGGTTTCTAAAATTATCCCCTTTTCATAAAAGGTACTAGAGAGTTTATATATCCAAAGTATGAGAGATTAATTATAACTATCAACAAATTACAAGGCATACAGTGTACTTAACCCTTTTTTCTTTATTATTATTGGTTTGGTGTTGTTTTTTTTTAGAGTTAAGGGGGAAGAGGATAAATCTAATCCTCAAACCCAACCCAAAAGGCAATTGCTATTGGTTTGGTGTTGTTGTCAATTGCTTTTCGTGAAAAGCTTTAAAGTCAATTTTGTCTGCTTGACGTGCTACCAGACATCATATTTTTCCGGTCAACGCGAGTATCTCTTTTAAAAGAAATGCAACTTGCTTTACTGATGCTGATTGTTTCTTATTTTTTCGTATTCCGCTAATGACCGTTGACTTCATGTCTTTTTATAATTTTCTCTGACCTACAGTATATGTTATTAATAATTTTTTATTTTAATGCCAAGATTGATTATACTTTGAAATGAACATCAACTCTTTTTTTTTTATCGATAAGTGGAAGGTCTTGAACTGAGAACCTTTTATTTACAATGCCTCCCACCTTATCTCCCAATCCGACCTTCCCTAGAAATGAACATCAATTTGATGTTGATGAATCAAGAAATGAATTTGGTTTAATTTCTTAAAAACTCAAAAGTTCAATTTTAACAATTGTATTGTATCGTATTTTACAATACTCAGATATTTTCTCACCTCTAGCCTTAGGTAGTTTGGTTTGGTTTGGTTTCTGTAATCGCCTTGGTTTTGAAGGTTCATCAATAGTTGTTACGGCCTCTAAACATTTCATAAAGATAGCTTTCCCTCTGCATGGACTAGATTAAAGATTAGTTTTCTTCCAGCTTCTTGTTAGTGAATGATTGAACTAAATAATTAGTATTCATTACGTTAATTCTATAGGTGATGGCCCGCCTTGGGCAACTTGGAAATAAGATAATGTTTAAGTACTGTGCTCAAAGAAACCTTTTGTTTAGCAAATATGTTTTCTTGTTTTGATGGTTAATCAATTGTTGTGGCCTTTATACATTTCATTAAGTCGGCATCATTTTCTTTGCATGGACTAAATCATAAATTACTTTTATTCCGGTTAATTATAAGTCACTATTGAACTAAAGAATTATTTAGCACGTTAGGTCTAATACATGACAGCCCGACATGGCAAATTGAAAACAAAATAAGGGGTCAACTACTGTTTTCAAAATAATGTCATTGTCAACCACAAGAAGAGGTCAATTTGCAACTTTGCACTACAGTCCGCATCATTGTTGTTACATCACTTTACCCCTTCCATTAACACACATTCATTATTTGAGGATTGAAAAAAAAAAAAAAAGAAAACCTAGAATAAATGGGGGTACTTAAGCTAAAGTACACCTGAAGTATAGTGTACTTCTCACTTCAGAATCATTTTTCATGTGTCTGTCAATTAACCCATTTTTATACTTAGGGTGCATTTGATAAAACTAAAATCTGAAAACTGAAGTCTAAAATCAGAATTCTGAAGTCTGAATTCATTAAGTAATTAAATTGTTAAGTATTAAATCTAATACATTTGAATGTATATCACATTCAGTGATAAGTGAATAGTTTATCACTTATTTTTAGAAGCAAGTTTTGCCTAAAAAATTCAGTGCCAATTAATTCATTTAGAAGTTCTATTTTCCGTTGTCAAACGGTCTGAACGTGTTAAGATTTGAATCCATTAAGTTTAAGTGCTGAATTGGGTTATCAAACGGGGCCTTAGTCAACATATTTAATTAACCCGTTTTGAGAATTAGGCAATGGATTTATGTTCAGGGAGGGTTGCGTTTGGTGGTTAGGTGGGAGTGATAGTAGGAAGTTTTGGATTCAAAGCATCTTACTTGTTGGCATATTAAATCAAGACCCAAAAGATAGAATTTTTTTTATTCTTATTTAGTAGTGTTTTAGTCAATTTAAGATTTTAGTAATTAATTCTATTAGAGTTTGTAATTTTATTTTTCAAGATTTAGTATTTTATTGGGAAATTTGTTATAATTGTAAGACTTGTTTACTAAATCATTTACCTTATAAAGAGGGAGTCTTAACATTGTTATCAGTTGAAAAGAATGGAAGTTTGAGAGCCTTATTATTATGTGCGATTATTAATATATTATTGATATTATTCATCTTTCTCCCATACATACTTTATGTGTGTAAATTGCTATCCTATCCCCATAAATATTAGTCCCTATATACCTTGATTTTATGAAATTTATCTCCTATAATTTTTGTGAATTTTTTTGGTTCAACATCTAGTATCAGATCCCTAGATTCGAAAAATTGATCTTGGGTTGCTTGTAAATACTGAAGTATTGACCTAACTATGAAACTAATCATGGGCGCTTTCCATTATCATAGTTAGAGCATAAGTGTTGCTATTCTGAAGAAATAGTTAATTGAGTTAAACCACAAGGTTGGTCATGGAGTATCTAGTTGATGAAGATTGAATCATAAAATTGGTCTAGAGATTGTTAAATTGATCACAGGGTTGCAAGATCAGAGAAGAACCATGTTAATTGAGTTGTGATTATAAAAAGCACAAAGTAAATTGTCAATAAACTGACATCAAATTATGCGACAAAAACAGTTTATCCAGGTGCATAGATTATTGCAACAAGAAAATGTTTAAAGAGGAAGAACTAGTACAAAGAGATGTTCTTAGAATTTACAAAGGAATGTGCAAGGAAGATATTGATCATGATCGTGATCATGTTGGACCTGATTCAAGAGAATTTGATTTGAGGTAATGTTGGCATATTAAATCAAAACTCAAAAAATAGATATATGTTTCTATATTGTTATTGTTAAGTCTTAAATTACATGCTTTATTTGTGGACATTTTCCCTCAATTATGGCCTAGATATGATTTTAATTGCCTTATTCTACTCATATTTGGTTTTGGTATTGATTTTAGGTTCTTGGAATTAATTGAAGATTAAAAGCTCTATTTTTGGTGAAATTCCAGAAGACCTCAAGGATAGGCCGTAGGCGCGCTACATTGGGCTGTGAAGAAGGAAGTCTGTGGAAGAAATCCTACGCGTGACAATTCCTACCATTGGTGGAAGACTTTATTTATTTTCAATAATTGGTTGAAGACCCTTTTAATTAGGGATTTTTAGTAATTAGTTTCCTTATTTACTTTATTAATGCTTTTTAGGAAAATAGACTCCAATTAGGACTAGGTTTCCTAAGTGATTAGGAAAGCTTAGGTTTCTATTAAATTGGGAGGATCCAAGCCGGAAGGGGACACCACGAAGCAGCTTTATCGTTTCTTATTTTCCTCTGGTGGTCATCTCGATTGACTATGCAATTTGAATAGGACAAAAGAGGCGTCGCATAGTTTATTTCTTTCTTTCGTTTTGTCTCTTTTCCTTGTGATTAGTCACTCGATTGTGACACAAGAAAGTGGACTTGGTGACTGACCTCGTTTCTCTGTTGAATTGGAAGCTTGACAATTCGATTCGTCATTTTATTTCTTTTCTCGTTACTTCCATGGTTGAGAACTTCTCAAATAATTGTTGGATGAAATTCTCCATGAGGAGCGGCTAGAACCCTAATCTACTCAAAGGGCAACTCAAAGGCGCAGTCCAGAAAATTTGTGAGATCTAATCGAATCTCTAACCTTTCTTTTAATTTGTTACTATTCGTACATTTTCTGGATTAATTGATTGAGGGTTACTTTGTTAATTAAATATCGCGGCCGGGTATTTGAATTAACTTAATAGCCTACTATCAAATTAACTAATTGAATACGTAATCGTTCATTTAGTTAATTACAAGTGACGACCACCATAATTGGTTTATGTTGGGAAAACGTATGATCTAGCTTAAATGGACCCTCTTAGCGTGTTCATTGGTTAGGGTTGGGTTTTTCTAGCTTTTAATGCAATTGGATAATTAAATTCCTACGGTCGTACCTAGGGTTGTTATCTGGTTAGGGAAGCAGTCAACGGTCGTACCTTGGCTATCGAAAAAGTAAGGAAAAACTGGTTGTCAGAGCTTGTTGATAACTATAACTAACCTAGTGACAAATGATTGAATTATTCTTGCATCAATGATCAAGTGATTGGACTGTGCCTGAGAAGTTGTTCCTTTGGGTAGAATTTCATTACCTGTTATTTCTATTAAATTATTCTCTGGTGATTTATTTAGTGGTATTTTCATTTTTCATTTTCTTATTTTGTTTATTTTATTTCCAGTTCTATCACATCCAAACCCCCATTTTCCTGTGACTTAGAAAGAAACAATTTTCTACCCGTTCCCTGAGGAGACGACCCTGCTTACCGCTACTACAAGTTAATATTTTCTTATAAATAATTCTGGTATATCGGGTTAAGCATACTCCTTGGAATCAGGGTGAAGCAAGTAACCCATTGCACATCCGGAGTCCCTGCTCCAGTACTCAGAATTATTTTATAATTAATTGTGGTGGTAATTAGGATTTTAATATTTATTATTGCACAGGTTCGGCACCTGTCAATTTTTGGCGCCGTTGCCGGGGAACGGGTGCCTGAATTATTTGTTTCTTTTTGAGTTCGTCTTTTTGATTTATTTATTTTTTCCTTCTTTATCTCTCTTCTATTTTTCTTACTAGTTGATGGCTGCTAATTTTCAATATTTTGGTGATAGACTAGACTTTGTTCCTAATTGGTTTAATGAGAACTCTTCTATTAGTGATCCTCATTTAGATGATTTGGCCTCTCTTGTGCAAAAGTTGAGTTATGGACAAAAACAACAAGTCAACACTTGTGGAATATGTCAGTTGGATCATCTAACTGACATGTGTCCATTACTTCAAGATGATATGAATGCCCAATTTTGTGATGTTGGAGTATTCCAAAATCCACCTCCACCAATGTTTGATCCTTATTCAAATACGTATAGTCAAGGATGGTGGGACTACCCCAACTATAGCTATGCAGAGAGGCCAACATCTCAACTCTCATCTTCTGATGGAGGGAATTCTTTGGAAGATCTTGTCAGAAACTTGGCCATAAGTACTGCTCAATTTCAGGAAGAGACAAGAGCTGGTATGCACAATCTGGAGATTCAAATAAGTCAATTGATAACAGTCAACCGTTTGGACTCTCAGATGTATGGGGAGCTGCCGTCTCCGCCAGAAGCTAACCCTGAGAATGTTAGTGCCATGGATGAAGTTGAAGAGGAAGTTGAAAATGAAGATTCTCAACCTCAAATCTCTCCAGTGGAAGAGTCCACCAAACAACTCCCAATTATGGTGATATCTTCTCCATCCTCTAACCAATGTGTTCTTGAATCTCATTCTATATCTCCTGTTGATGAAATTGACTTTATTATACCAGAAGAATTTGAGTTTCATGACAGGAATAATTTAGGAGTCATGATGACTACTAAATTGTTAATTGGTCGATGGAGGAGTAAGTTTAAGAGTTGAAGTTGTTATTTGATTGCTTAGCCACCCGCTAGTCAATGGAAGAAAAGAGCTCGTGTGCATAAAGATTACTCTACTTATGAAGGATATGAAGATTATGTAGAGAAGAAAGCAGTGAAACGAGCTACAAGATTTTATCCTCCTTGAGTAAAGACATTTATGTCTAGCCAAAGACATTAAAGAAAGGCGCTACTTGGGAGGCAACCCAAGAATTTTGTTTTTTCGTTTTTTCATGTTGTTAAATTTTGATTTTTTTTCCCATATTTCGAGTTTTTATTTCTTATGCTAAGCCATTTTCTTTTTTTAACGCAAATTTTGTGTTTGTAGGCCTTGGGTATGTGTGCCAAAACTTTGCTCAATGGAGTTTTCGTTTAACTTGGGCGTAAGACTTCACAGTTAGAGCGTAAGGAGAAAAGTCTTCTGGTCACATTTTGTCTACACAAAATTTTGACGAAGGGTTTCAGTTATGTGCCTTGGTTGTAACGACTAAGTCTTCTAAGAGTAAAAAAAAAAAAAAAAGGGGTGGAGAATACTCTTCAAGTTATGGCGCTATGGCTGTAAGGGGAAGTCTTCTACCCCAACTAAAAAAAAAAAAAAACTCCTCACGGGTGATCCAAGACTATGGTTCTACATGCGTCCACGCCTTACCAACTATCACCTAGGAGATCTTGCCGCGCTACCCCCGAGTCATAGTTGATTGATACCCTCCTCCGTGATTCAGGGAAGTTTCGTTGTCCCCTTATGCTTCTTTTTCTTATTATTTATCTCTTACATTGGGGACAATGTAAGATTTAGGTGTGGGGGGAGGAATACTTTGGCTTGGTTGATACTTTTCCTAGTTTTTTTTTTCAATTTTAGTTTCAGTTTTTGTTTTAATGCCTTTTCAACTCTAGTTGCTTGTTGGTGTTTTGTCTTTTTATGTTTAGTTGGTATTTTGTGGTTGAATTTCAATCAGGAGTGGTATAATGGCAATGACATGAATATTCCACTATTTACTTGCAATTGATTTGAAAAAGGGATGTTCTTGACATATATAGCCATTTGTGAGCTTTTGAACTTAAATTGTTCATTATTCAAATTTTGCCTTGAATTCTTTTTGAGTGTAATTATCACACCTAGTTAGATTATTCTAGAACTTGCTATGATATACATGTCGAGGCCACATTATTGAATTTGGTGCGAGGATATGATAAGGGCAATTAGGATTTACCCTTTTTGGCTTTCTAAAAACCCACCTTGACTATATTTTTCACTAGTTGACCAAGTTGGACCTTAGACCCTTTTCTTTGTTTAAACAACACATTTGATCACCCTGTAACCCGTTTTTGTTTGAAACCCCTTTGTTTGAACCATATGTCAAAGGAATAACTTAATGTTCTTTTGCATGATGATATCACAAGTGAAGGAAGGTGATTATATCTATATCTAGCAAGTGCTTTTATGTTCGTATGTTATCAGTGTCTTGTTGCAAAGAGAAAAAAAAAATCCCAAAAAGAAAAAAAAAAAGAAAAAGAACGAAAAAGAGAAAAAATGTGTGAAGCACTCATGAAAATAAGTGCTATGTTTTGGTAGTGGGATTAATTCCTTTGTTTTGTATGCACTTGCTATGCTCGAGAAGTTGTTGTCATGCTTAAGAGCCAATTATGTGAATGAAGATGATATTTAAATTCATGCACAAGACATTTTGGAATTTTCTTTGATATTTATGAACCTAAATTACCTTTTTGTCCAACCTTTACCCTAAACCCCATTACAACCCTTGCAAAGACCCTTTGATTCTTGCGTTTGAATTCATATATAGTGGTGGAGATTTGATAGAGTAGCAAGCTTATGGTAATTTCTTTCTATGGTGTTGATTTGAGCGTATATGTCCCATTCTAAACATCTTGAGTGCTGAGTGCATACACGATTACCAATGTGAGGATTGTCAAGTCTTGAATATCCTGATTTTGATGAGATTGTCAAGGAAATGTGGATTATTTGTGCTATGATATTATGCTATTCTATGGTTGATTCTGATTTTTGAGTTTTTGAATGCTTGAGGGCAAGCATTGACTAGGTGTGGGGGGAATTGTTAAGTCTTAAATTACATGCTTTATTTGTGGACATTTTCCCTCAATTATGGCCTAGATATGATTTTAATTGCCTTATTCTACTCATATTTGGTTTTGGTATTGATTTTAGGTTCTTGGAATTAATTGAAGATTAAAAGCTCTATTTTTGGTGAAATTCCAGAAGACCTTCAAGGATAGGCCGTAGGCGCGCTACATTGGGCTGTGAAGAAGGAAGTCTGTGGAAGAAATCCTACGCCTGACAATTCCTACCATTGGTGGAAGACTTTATTTATTTTCAATAATTGGTTGAAGACCCTTTTAATTAGGGATTTTTAGTAATTAGTTTCCTTATTTACTTTATTAATGCTTTTTAGGAAAATAGACTCCAATTAGGACTAGGTTTCCTAAGTGATTAGGAAAGCTTAGGTTTCTATTAAATTGGGAGGATCCAAGCCGCAAGGGGACACCACGAAGCAGCTTTATCGTTTCTTATTTTCCTCTGGTGGTCATCTCGATTGACTATGCAATTTGAATAGGACAAAAGAGGCGTCGCATAGTTTATTTCTTTCTTTCGTTTTGTCTCTTTTCCTTGTGATTAGTCACTCGATTGTGACACAAGAAAGTGGACTTGGTGACTGACCTCGTTTCTCTGTTGAATTGGAAGCTTGACAATTCGATTCGTCATTTTATTTCTTTTCTCGTTACTTCCATGGTTGAGAACTTCTCAAATAATTGTTGGATGAAATTCTCCATGAGGAGCGGCTAGAACCCTAATCTACTCAAAGGCGCAGTCCAGAAAATTTGTGAGATCTAATCGAATCTCTAACCTTTCTTTTAATTTGTTACTATTCGTACGTTTTCTGGATTAATTGATTGAGGGTTACTTTGTTAATTAAATATCGCGGCCGGGTATTTGAATTAACTTAATAGCCTACTGTCAAATTAACTAATTGAATACGTAATCGTTCATTTAGTTAATTACAAGTGACGACCACCATAATTGGTTTATTTTGGGAAAACGTATGATCTAGCTTAAATGGACCCTCTTAGCGTGTTCATTGGTTAGGGTTGGGTTTTTCTAGCTTTTAATGCAATTGGATAATTAAATTCCTACGGTCGTACCTAGGGTTGTTATCTGGTTAGGGAAGCAATCAACGGTCGTACCTTGGCTATCGAAAAAGTAAGGAAAAACTGGTTGTCAGAGTTTGTTGATAACTATAACTAACCTAGTGACAAATGATTGAATTATTCTTGCATCAATGATCAAGTGATTGGACTGTGCCTCAGAAGTTGTTCCTTTGGGTAGAATTTCATTACCTGTTATTTCTATTAAATTATTCTCTGGTGATTTATTTAGTGGTATTTTCATTTTTCATTCCTCATTTTGTTTATTTTATTTCCAGTTCTATCACATCCAAACCCCCATTTTCCTGTGACTTAGAAAGAAACAATTTTCTACCCGTTCCCTGAGGAGACGACCCTGCTTACCGCTACTACAAGTTAATATTTTCTTATAAATAATTCTGGTATATCAGGTTAAGCATACTCCTTGGAATCAGGGTGAAGCAAGTAACCCATTGCACATCCGGAGTCCCTGCTCCAGTACTCAGAATTATTTTATAATTAATTGTGGTGGTAATTAGGATTTTAATATTTATTATTGCACAGGTTCGGCACCTGTCAGTTATTTAGTAGTATTTTGGTCAAGTTAAGATTTTAGTAATTAATTCTATTAGAGTTTGTAGTTTTATTTTTTAGGAATTAGTATTTTACTGAATAATTTCTCATGGTTGTAAATCTTGTTTATTAAGTTATTTAGCCTATAAATAGGGAATCTTTATATTGTTGTAAGTTGAGAAGAGTGAAAGTTTGAGAGTCTTGTTTTTATGTGTGATTATTGATATATTATTGATATTATTTATCTTTCTCCCACACATATTTTATGTATGTAAATTGCCACCCTATCTCTATATACATTGGTCCCTCTATACATTGGGTTCTACACCACTTACACACAGAAAAAGAGTATAACATATTTATGTTGTCAAAACTATTGAAATGACAAAGATACCATTTTAATATCTATTTTCAAATGCGTGTCAATTAACCAATTTTAATTAGTCAACATATTTAAAAGAAAGCACATGGCGATCCATAATTCCTCTTTCTTTCCCTTTTCTTTTGCCTTTGTTTCTGTATATCTTCATTGAAGATTTTTTTTTCGTTCTCATTTCTTGATTTGGATTCTGAATATAACCATCACCTGAATGTAATATGTGAATAAATTCACCAATATAAATTAAAATTCAAGGTTTTTTCCTGAGAAACTGAAAACTAAAATTAAAGCTTAAATAGCTTAAATGAGCTTGCGTTAATATCATATCAAAATAGATGAGTTATTTCACTTCGTTTCTTCAATCTCAGAATATTGAACAATACATAAATTGGGAATAGAATTTGGGGTTGAAACAAAGTTGCAGCAGCACCGTCCTTAAGAAAATCCAACTTGCTTTACTGATGCTGAATTTGGGGTTATTCATTTGTGCAAGTGGGTTCAAAATTTTGCCTCTCGACGACATTGACAGCAGCACTACCCTTAAAAAATTCCAACTTGCGTTGATGATGCTGATTTCCTTTTCTTTTCTTTTCTTTTCTTTTTTTCGATCGCTATTGACTTCAAGTCATTTTTTAGTATTTCTTAGATTTCGTAGTTATCTCTGACCTATTGCCTATGCATTAAACACTAATGTTTTATTTCAATATTGAAATTGATTTTAGTTTGAAATAATAAACAATTGGATGTTGATGATTTCAGAATTGAATTTGGTTCAAAATTTCAAAACTCGAATGTAAAAGTTTATCAATCTCATTCGTATTTATCACACACAGTTCTGTCAATACCCCTATCCTTTCGTAGTTTTGTTGTTTGGCTTCTGAGATCTCTTTTGTTTACTTAGCATAAATGGGTTTGTTTTTTGATGGTTCATCAATGGTTGTTCTGCCCTTTAAATATTTCATGAAAACAACATTTCATTCTCTGCATGGATGAATGTGTCCAGTACATTTCTTCTGACTTACTATTTGTAATTGATTGAACTATAGAATTATTGAATACGTTAAGTCTATGGATTATAGCCTACCATAGCCACTTCATAACATAAAGGTTAACTACTTTTCTCAACATAATCTTTTGTTTAACTAGTATAAACACGCTACTGGTTTTGATAGTTCATCAATGGTAGTCATGGGCCTTGTGGCCTTTATAAATTTGATTAGGACGGCATATCTTTCTTGGCATGGACTAAATTATAGATTATCTCTCTTTCAGTTCATTATTAGTGAATAATTGAACTAAAATATCATTTATTACTCTTCAAGTCTATAGATGATGGCCCACCTTCATACGTAGAGATGAGGGTTGATTAGTGTTTCCGATGCAATGTCATTTTCACAGATATAGAAATGTTAATTTCCTAGTTTTCACTATGGTCCCTAAGATTATTGTTTTGTCACTTTAGCCCTTCCATTTATACACGTTTATTGTTTGAGGATTGGAAAATTAAAGAAGATATTGCTAGACCATATGGTATTGCAAAACTCCACAAAAGTATAATTTTCACTTTAATTTCTAGCTTTAAATTTGTTTTCTTTTCATACAATTTTCAAGATAATTATGTTGCCGTAGCAACTAAAATGACAAACATACGTTTATCAGTGTCGTGATTTTCATTTTCTTTTATACTTGTGTTGTTAAAACAATATAAAAGAAAAACATGTTCCTTTGCACCAATACCATTTTTATTATTTTCTTTTTTCCATACCATAGTTCATGTAAAAGCATGTCATTGTGAAAGGAAAGAAAATCACGCCAGACATCTTTCGAGTTTATTTTAAATGCAAATAGACCCCTAGCCATCTATTATTAATTCATCCATCTTTCATTTTCCTTTTCCTTTTTTTATTTCTATTTTGCATTTGTTTCTGTTTATCTTTATCATTGATCTCTCTTCTTTCTCCTTTTGCTGAATTTTTGACAATAGTCATCACCTCGATGCAACTTGTTAATAACTTCACAAATACAAATTTAAATTCAAAATTAAATAGCTTAAATGAACTTATAGTAGTAACTTGTCAAAAACATAAATTAATTATTTCATTATGTTCCTTAATCTCTGAAAGATCAAGAATGTATAAACTAGGAACATAATTTTTTGGAGTATATTTTGCCAGGATAATTTCAAAAACCTCCCTTGATTTTCTGACACTTGCATTGACTTCTCCTGAGATTTCAAAAATTTCCCTGATCTCCTTTGTTTTTGAGATTTGATAACAATTCAATCCAACAACCATTAAAATAATACTTTTATGGTTGAGATGATATTTTTATTCCATCAATGCCCTTTTAGTTGCTTTATTAGTAAAATAGTGAAAGTTGTTTAAAAGTAAAAATAATTAGTAAGGTTTAAGAGTGTAAAGACAATGCAAAAAATAATTAGCAAGGTTTAAGAGGTGTAAGGACGATGCAAATTCTTAAAAATAATAATTATAATTCAATAACAGTATTTTTGCAGTAACACCAATAGTTGCAATGGATAGATTTTT
Source organism: Gardenia jasminoides (assembly GCA_013103745.1). Classification (NCBI taxonomy): domain Eukaryota; kingdom Viridiplantae; phylum Streptophyta; class Magnoliopsida; order Gentianales; family Rubiaceae; genus Gardenia; species Gardenia jasminoides. The sequence continues at coordinate 9,550,072 of CM023097.1, read as the reverse complement.
TAGAGGCAGCACAGTGTATAAACTAGATAACTACCTCTAAACTGCCAAACTATTAGCATTGTATGCAACAAGATTTGTTGTGCAAAATAAAGCTATCATGTTATGCTGTATTTGGAGTTTATAGTGATAATTTGGTTTAGAAATTATGGTATCTTCAAGTCGTAAGGTAGAGGCTGACGAATGCTTGGCCTGCATACAAAATTAAACTCAAATTTATGGTTAAATGTTACATTTATGAATTTCTAAATACCTGATACGTGATTTTTTACAAGTATACAATAATTAAACTCAAACTGGTGCCGATACGCACCAACGGCTACCCACCGGTGCCGACTCGTACCAGACCACATCAATCGGTGCTAATGTGCACCGCCGGGCGCCGACTGTATCGACTTACACCCGACCAGCCCCAACCTATACCAATTAGTACCGACTCGCACCGACGGGTGCCGACGTGCCCCGATAAGGCCTGACCGTTGCCGATTGCTGCCGGTCGCGCCCAAGACATACCGATTTGTGCCCGAACGGGCTGATTACACTTAAACTAGCCAACCAATGCCTATCACTACTCCAATTGTGCCCGACACGTACCAACTAGGGCCAAAACCAAACAGCACTGGGTTTGTTTGGGTAGAGAATTTACTTGAAATTTTATTTGGAATATTTACTGTAGCACTTTTTGTGATGTGATGTATGTGAGATAAAAATGTTGTTGGGAAGATAAAAAGGTGATTGGAAAGTGTGATTATGATGTAAGCAAAGTAAATTTTGTAAATAAATTTTGCAAATTTCTGTTATACAAACAAACCCACTGTTACCCACAAACTTATTCTGTCCCGACACCGACTCGAACCCTGAACCAAGTCCCAACCTATAATCCGAACCTAATTTATACTGTTAATTGGTTCACTTATAAAATAGGAAAAGTTACCTAAAATAGTAACTAATACCTGATTACCTACAGGACCCCGTCAGGCGCTAGAAGGACCATCAGGGCCGTTGGCCCAGACTTAAACTGCTACAGGTGAGGGACCCGACTTGTTTCACTGTTTACATGTTGATTATTTCCAACGTCCTACTTGTTTACCTGTATCCATGTATATTATTAATTATGTGGAAAAGGGGAAGTGTGTACTTTATCGCTCTCACCCTAAACTTGAAAAGTACTTGTGCATGCCTGCTTGTGTCATTGTGTACTTTACAACAAATGGCAACTACCTGTTCCAAGATCCCAACCCCATTGGTGACGTGGCTTGACCCTGAGCCGGTATCGGGTTAGGTCGGGCAAGTTAACGAATCTTGGGCACTGTTAAGGTTTACTCATGAGTATTACTGCTCCTGCCTGTTGGTGTTTGGGCCCAAAAGTTGGAGAAAATGTGGCCGGTGATCAAAAGACTGAAAGCTACATCAACACTTGTACCGGATTATATCCTTTTCCTGAAATTGTTTACCTGTCCACAACCTGTGGAATACATGATACTGATACATGACCCCATTACAACGGGACTACATGAATATCTGTCTACTTGCCCATCTGGGATCATTACATGCTAAATATTACATGCCCACTCTGGGACTTACTACATGTTTATTTACTGTATCGCGACACTCACTAAGTATTAGGCTTACCCCTTTAATTGTTTCCCCTCCCAAGTTGAAGTTTGACGGTGAACGAGTTTAGTGGACAAACCTCTACCGCCTGGCAGTCCGCTGACCCCTCTGGTTCGCCTTTAGGGAAAGTGGGACTGTCACAAAGATTCAAATTTGTTAAATTTAGTACTTAATAATTTAATCATTTAATGGATTTAGATTTCAAACTTTAGATTTCAAATTTTAGTTTTCAGACTTCAATTTTTATCAAACGCACCAATTAAGATAATGTAAGAGAGGGAAGGCTGGTAAGCTCCATATAATGACTAAAAAGGTTAGCAGAAGGGGAAAACATGTTAATTTGCTTGATTTTTATGCTGGACTCATTCCCCAAGCTTAGCCTTTGAATCATTGACAGTAGAACAAAGGTCATTCTTTATTTTACGAAATACAAGATTCAATTTTTATTTAGCAAACTGTTAAAGCAGATATGCAAGTGCATTAGCACAACTACTCTTTAAGATCTTCAATAAGGCTAACAAAATTGCCATAAGACCTCTCTGCCTTCATAGCCACCAATGCATATATTCAGTCATCTTAAATATGCAGCATAGATTGGATAACAGTAACAAAAACCGACAGCCAAGTTTCCAGAAAGCCATGAAATAGTATACTAGCAACAATGACAAACCACACACAGATAATACTAAAGGGTTTCACAAAACTATACAGCAATAGGAACAGGCTGTCCAAAACAAAAAGGCATGATATGGGATATTACAACAAAATGGCCAGGCAAATATTACAGTAAAGAAATTATACTATTAGAAAACCAACAAATATAGTCCAAAATTCAAGGCAAGAAAAGAACAAGTCCAAAGCTCTTAAAATACATTTGCTTGAATAAAACAACAGCAGGCAGTTAGAGATGAAATGAAACCCTTCATGGTCAAACTTATCCACATAAATAGTATAAGAGCGAAGTGGATTCAGCCAATTCTTCGTCGTCGAAGTCACGTGGCTTGTGCATGACAAGTGATCAAAAAGCGTTTTCTCCTTTTCCTTTTTCTTTTTTCCTTTTCCAAAATCTAGGGTTAGGTGCATTACTTTCTTTCTCAAAACCTCCGCCGCCGCCGTCCTCTCAGTTCTCTCTTATTCTCAATCTCTTATCCTCTTTTCCTTACCATTCATTTATTTCTCTTTCTCTGCTCTTTAGCTTGAGATGATGAAGCTTTCTCTCTTCCGTTTTTGCTGGTATGCTATTCTAGGTTTTCTTTTAATACCTTCAACTGCTACCTTCTTTTTCTCCTACCGTCGAAAATATTTTTCCCATTTTTTTTTGCTTCCATATATTTTTGTTTGCCTTTCTGCTGATATTTTTCTCAAATCAAAATACTTTTTTCCTTTAGTCCTATTATTATTTTTTGACCAATTTTCTTAGAAATGGTGAAGGTTCAACTGATGAGAGATGAGAAAACTGCACCAACTATGAAGGTTTATTATCGGTGTAGCTTCTTTGGGTGTTGGAATATGTGTGGGTCGTCTTTTATTCTTTGAGACTTTTGTTCTTTTCCCCTTTTTTTTTCTTTTAACATTTTCTTTTTAATTTGCAGGCACTTCTCGCTCATTTGATCTTGTGGAGCCACCGGGTTTCAACAGAAGTTTTTAATTTCTTAAGGGTATGATTCTTGTGTATCTCTCTCTTTTTTTCTTTTTGCTTTTGCTTTTGCTTTGCAGATTTAGCTCGTACCCTGTTTGGTTGTCATTCTCATAGCAGCTCATGTCCTCAGTTTGGTAATTATTTCAGTTCTTTTCAATTGTATTTTCATTCTTCAAATTGTTTAGAAAACTTTTTTTTTTTGTTTTTGGGTTTTGTAGGTTTATTGGATTTATAGGTTGAACAAACACAAAGGACCAAAAAGCATTAGAGATATGGAAAATATGGAATGGGTTACTCCATAAATGTTCATCAACTAGAGGTAAAGAGAGCAATCTGTTGGAATGTATCTTACTTTGATTATATGTTCTGTTTTTGCATATTTTTAGTTTGAATTGGAGTACAATTATAGGTGAAGTTCAGGATCTTTAGGGTAGTTTTTGTAGTTGAGAAAATATTAAGCTGAAGAGCAATTGATTTTGATTTTAGTAATTCTAATTATATTCATGCTGTGTGAAAGTGATTGTGCCTTTTAATGAAATTTCACTCTTTGGGGTGTTGTATTACTGAAATAATGACTCTGGAAATCTTTTGGCTCATAATGTAGGGACTTTGCTTATTTCTTTAACCATATAAAATGAATTTCCAAAATTTTCCTTATTGATTTGGTGCTTCCAATTGGAAAGGTGCTTCCAGTTCTATTGTACCAAAAAGTCAGCTTTCTTAAGTTTGTTTTGCTAATTTAGACAATGTTGATTTTTTTTGTCTGTTTATTTGTTGTTTAATTTTTTTGATGTCTTTTGTAATGTTTGTGTGCAAGTGGGTTTTGATTGCTTACTGAGCTACAAAACGCACTCAAGAAAATAATGTATTGATGTGAACCTTGAAATTTGGGTGCAAATGCCCAACTTCATACGTGATATACATCTCGTGGTTTGACTTGCTAGCATATTCATTTTTTATTTGCTTTTTATTCTTTTTAGAGTTTTTCCTAGAAAAGAAAAAGCAAGAGGAAAAAGCATTCTTTTTCTATTGCTTTCTAGGGTTTTTTCCATTAATTTAAACACATGCGTTTGGAAATGGTTAAAATTGGAGCTACAGGTTTTATGCATTTAATAAAGTAACGATTATTTCCATCAAATCCCCTTTGTTTACATTTATGCCTTTTAGATGAGCTGCGAGGCTTTGCTTGTTGCTTGGCTGTGAGAGATTCCGATAGCAATATTGGCAGCAATAATCCCAATGAGAAAGATGTATTCATTAATTTCATGAAGGTGAATGAAGTTGCCGAGCAATAGGTTTTTCTTGTTTTCTCTGTGTTCACAGTTGTTTGATATATTTTAAATTGCCAAATTACCATGATAGATTGTATTGCTATCAATTATTTGTTGTGACGGAGGTTGGTAGTATGTCATTTAACATTTGTTTGGATGGAAATACGGAAGTGATCTATTTGGAAAAGCGAATAAAAATCCTAATGAGGCCCTTGTAAAATTATGATGGAAACTGTTTTTTTATTGTTTAATTTTTTTCTCTTTGAAACTCTTTAAGGATAAAGAAAGTTTTTAAGAGTTAGGGGTGTAAATGTCATTGTTGAGGAGGTATATATTTGTCAAGATAGGATGGAAACCTTGCTACATGAACGTGAAAACCTTTGATGGTGGTGGCTATAGCTAAAAGTGAGAAATCTAAAAGATATTTCTTGTAAAAGGATAGAAAGTTGAAGTCATGGTTATCTTTTATTGCTAGGTCTTGATTTTCTATGCATTACACGATTATGATAATTAATTTCATCCAAAAGAGCTTCTTTGCATGCTTGCAGATGATGAAAGTGAAAAAGTTAACATATTTTGGTTTTAGTGCTTAGTTTTTAATCTGATCTAGCAATCTAGCTCTTCTTGGTTTCTGACAATAGTGGGAAATGTTAATATCAAATACCGATTAATGTTCTTGAAACTTTCTCGATATTAACAGCTTTTATCATTTCTATGCTTGAAGCAAGTGCAAAGAAGTCATCAGTGTTTCTGAGGGGAAATGGTCTGTAATTGTTGAAGACCCTTCCAAGGCTTTCATTTCAAATGTGGTTTGTTCTCTATCATTTCCTTTTTGCACAGAAATAAAGTATCAAAAATTTAAAATTATACTAATCCTTATAAATTGGTTTCTTTTTCCTCATGTAATCAACTTAGAGGAGATGCACGAGATGCGTCTCTGCATCCTTGTATTGCAAGATGCATAGCCAAGGTACATTCTTGTAAATTAATGAATATTATAAAAAATTTTGGCTTCATTTTAGCTAATCAATTTTTAGTTTGCAGGTTTTCAATTTTAAGTCATGGCAGTCATGGTAAAGTTTATAATTTTAAGTTATTGGAGTAGATGGCAGTGATTTTGCAGACATAATTGGACCAACACAAGGACATAAATACACAAAGGTATGGAATGATGCATGGCTGCCAATTCTGATAGAGACAATCTTAGTGTATTCTATAATCTTAAATGAACACCATGTAGGTATAATTTTGCTGATGAAAGTCAAGAAGAAAAATGTGGTTTATAGTCTTGAAGTGCCTAGCAGGAAATGCTCTTATGATTTATAGAGGTTTTGATTTGTCTCAATAACTTAAATTATTTGATTGTTCCCAGTAGTCTACACTTTGGAACAAATATAGGAAAAGACAAAGGTTTTATTTTTATTTTAATTAAGTGATTAAGCAAAATTTACACATATGAATACTCTGTTGTTTAGTACATGAGAAAGATGATAGTTAGAAGCAATAAATGTTGACAAAATTTGTCGTTAGTATATCATGTCAGAGGTAGAGGCATGAAAGGTTGTTGAATGGGCTATTAGTTACATAATAAAAGTCATAAAAGTCTTAAAGGTCATGCTTAAGGTACTGCATGCAGCTTCTTGAATTTACATAATCAAAGGTCTTTCCGTCGTTTAGGAGATTCTACTTGTTTCCAGTTTTTGTTTGGTTTGAATTATAGAGTTCCTTTCTCCCATTTCAATTGCATATATCAAGAATTTTTAAGGACTTGGCAAATCTGATGATCAATTTTTTTCTGATTAGATTAAGAAATTAAATTTTGTTGAATTCGTGAGTTTTATTTTGAATAATTTTGTTTCGGATATCACCCTCATATGTATAATCTTACTTGTTAAGGAAGATAGATTGAGAGTTTTGGTCTCTCTTTGATTTGCTGATGTAAAAGATTTTTATTTTTATTTGACAATTAGATAACGCAATGATGTCTATTGTGATTTCAGGACATTGATGATTGAAGACCCAAAGGATGTTACAAACAGCTCTCTAAATTGAGATGATTGATTCAGATAGTACAAGAAGTCTCTTTAAGGCCTTCTTTTCAATTGAGAAGTCACTCTAGATTAGGATGATTAATTCAAATAGTAGCAAAGTCTCTGTTAAGGCCTTCCTTTTGAAGGGTGTTGTAAAAAATAATGTGGCAGGTGATTCATTAATTTACTGATTAGTGATTGTGAGAAATGTTGTGTGGTATGGAATTGGTTGATGAAGTTGGTGAAGCCCAACTACGAGTAGGTTGAATTCTTGTCGTGGGAGTAGCAGTCATCGAAGCGTTTTAGTGCGATCAATTTTCCATTTGATCTTTTGTTTTAACTATATGAATAGTTCCTTGTGTGCCATTTATGATCATCACTTGCAAGTTACTACTATTTGTATTGGATTCATACCACTGAAGCTAAAGGTGGAGATGCACCCAATGAATATGGGAAAAGATAACCATAAAGAGACGCTATTGGATTTTATCAATTTAAGCTTCGAGCCAATAGTTGTGTTGGTCTTGTAGGTGACTTTTTTTTTTATGACATAATTGAGACAAAGCTAATAATGTTTTCCCCCCCTTGGGGACATAATTGGGGCCAATTACTTTTGTTGTGATTTTGTGCTATAAGATTATATGAGTAATTCAATCAAATGTTTAATAATTAGGATATATGTTTTCAAATCGGCATGTAGAAATGGGCATTTAAGAGGACGATGTTACCGCGCATCGCGCGGTTTGTGCCTCCTAGTAACTATATTATGTACAGAAGTTAAGATCAGGATAGAAGTCAGCAAAAAAGGTTTGAGCTCCATGAGAAACTTCCTGACCCTACAAAGGGATTAGAGTGACATAGTGAAATGGAACCAACAGGAATACAAGTTTCGCTAAGGTAATAATTACGATTCAATGTTTTCATGGCTTCACACTGCAAAAATTGATCTCCTACAACTTCACTCAATTTTGAAACCTCAAACGTTACCAATGAAAGCTCAATCATATCATCACCACCAGACCTGAAGTACTCGTGTGTCATCAAGCAAAAAAAACCTCCTTCCAGATCAATCAAATCATCATAAGCCCAATAAGCAACATGCAATCACGCAAGGCCTGCATTCTGAGCTTTCCCTTCAACAAGCTGATGGGCAACCACTGATTCGAAAGCAGGTAAAACACCTATCAGTATGTCCTCATCATAAAGAAATGCTTTTTCCAGAAATGGAAATGGTTTACCATACGGAGTCTTACAGCTTGAAAAACATTCAGGAGGACCGGATCTACAATTAAGCATATAGGTATTGCGTTCAGAAAAATGCTCACAAGCCTCCCATTTTCCACAGACAATATCATAGGCAAATGAAGCATATCCAATTGTTACCCATACCTTCTTGCCAATAACTACCTGAGACTGGATCGCAGTTGTATAGAACACACTCGTACTTCTGTAGAAAGGGGGAACCTCAAGTGGGGTCCATTCTCTGGAACGAGGATCATAAACTTCAAAGCTTGGTTTAGGGATAAAGTATCTACACATATTGGCAAAGACATAAAATTTGCCATCAAGTTCCAATATTATGGGAAAAGCCTTCCCCGTGCTCATTGGCTCAAGAGGTATGGGACGCGGGGGTAGACATGAAGATGAAGCTCCATGGGGAGAAATATCAATGTAGAGCACCTCTCGGCTCAGACGAATAGGATTATAAGGATAAGGTTGAACTGGAAATTTATAAGACAAACTCCCACCAAGAAAATAGACCCCAGTTCCCAAATTAAAGCAGCCCATACCTTAACATGCTTCATCTCCACCCCAAGAATACACTTCTTTGAAGTCTTCACCCAATAAACCGGCAATCATATCTTCAACTGAAATTTCCCGAATGGAATGAACCACGGGTCGCTTAACACCCGGAATTCACATCAAGCAGAGAAACAGAACCCGTTTTCCCGGCACTGATGATTTTGATGGCTCCTTTACAACTTCTGACAGTTCTTTTTGCATCACAACCAAAGAACTGGGGTCCACCACTCTTGGTCTCTTCAATGAGGCTGCTTGTTCCCCACCTGTTTTCTGAGGAAGGCAACAAATAAAAGATACAAAATTGCGAAAGCAACAGGAAACTTAAAAAGTAAAGAACTAGAAGAAAGGGAACCTGAAATCTAGGATTTACAACAATAGTACTTTTCTCTTCAACCACCCTATACAGAGTGTTATGGTAATGATAACTAGCGATATATCTAGCAAGAAATGGAATCTCAATAAATTTTTCTTGACTATGAGCTTTAAAAATTTTATTGTACTTAACTGGATGCTTAAAAAAATCCACTAATTGAAAGAAAATTTAAGACCTGAAAAAATTTGAAGCAGCCAACTGCAATTTCAAGAGGTTCTTTCTGAGAAAAGCAACAGCACAAAGGAAAAAAACTGAAATTATGTTTCTCCCCAGCCACATCAAGTTATACAGTTTATCCAAGTGTTCTTTATTTGTGCATCTGTCATCCACCTTGCTAATTTTTTTCAAAGGTTGGATGGAGGCAAAAAATATTTACTCTAGCATTTCAAACACAAAAGAACTAGGAAGCCAGTAAGGGAGCAACAAACGAAGCTTAATCCAGCAATAAAAGAGGCAGTGATGAAGCTTAAGCTATTGGAATATTATTTATTCTATTTCTGATAGCCAGTGGATAAGTCCAATGCATGTAGTTCCTAAAAAGACAGGAATTATGCATGTTCAAACTGAGAAAAATGAGTTAGTGCTGATGAGACTTCAGAATGGCTGGAGAATGTGTATTGATTTCAGAAAGTTAAATGTAGCAACAGGAAAAAACCATTTCCCCCTACCTTTCATTGATGAGATGTTAGAAAGGCTGGCAAGTATTGGGTTTGTTTGTATAACAGAAATTTGCAAAATTTACTTGCAAAATTTACTTTGCTTACATCATAATCACACTTTCCAATCACCTTTTTATCTTCCCAACAACATTTTTATCTCACATACATCACATCACAAAAAGTGCTACAGTAAATATTCCAAATAAAATCTCAAGTAAATTCTCTATCCAAACAAACCCAATGTTTCTTCTATTTTCTTGATGGATATTTTGGGTATTATCAAATAATTGCTGCTCAACATAAAACCACATTTACTTGGCCTTTTGGAACTTTTGCTTACAGTAGTATGCTTTTTGGATTGTGTAATACTCTTGGTACTTTTCAAAGATATATGATGAGTATCTTTTCTGACTTGATTGAGAATTGCATTGAAATTCATTGATGATTTCATAGTTTATGTGATTCTTTCGATCAATGTTTGCATTACTTAACAAAGTCTTGAAACAGTGCATTGAAACCAACTTGGTTCTTAATTATGAAAAATGTCACTTCATGGTGAAAGAAGGGATGGTTTTGGGCCATGTTGTTTCATCTACGGGTATTGAAGTTGATAAAGCCAAGGTTGATTTAATTACTAATTTACCTTATCCCACTAATGTAAAGTAGATTCAAAGTTTCCTTTGTCATGCAGGTTTTTACAGGAGGTTCATAAAAAAATTTTCTAGAATTGCACAACCATTATCCTGTCTACTTCAAAAGGAGGTGTCGTTTCGGGAGGTGATTGTAAATTGGCCTTTGACCAATTGAAGGCAACGTTGACCATAGCACCAATCATTCAACCCCCCAATTGGAATTTACCTTTCAAACTCAAGTGTGTCGAGAGTCAATATACGGTTGGTGCTGTACTTGGGCAAAGAAGTGGGAAGTCTAGCCATGTCATCTATTACGCATCAAAAATTTTGACTCCAACTCAGTGCAACTACATCATGTTAATCGTGATCCCGGATTTTGATATATATAAAAGAATTGGGCAATTCAAACCAATGATTTTCAATTGAGAAAAATGTCAGCTCAGATCCTTGGTGAAAAGGGAGACAATGAAAGATTCAATCAAAAAGAAACAAAAGAAACTCAACTCTGTCGGACGCTCGAAAGCTTGTACCGGACGTCTGATAAAGATTGAAAACTCTCAGAAGAACCACTATCGGACACTCAAACTTAAGTACTAGATGTCTGATAGACAGGGGGAGTGTCAGACACTCGTATCAGATGCATATCATCATCACCGGACGTCCAATCGAATTAAAGAAAAATTTCAAAATCTCTGACCAGTATCGGACTCAGACTTCATCGAACGCAGAAAATGCATTGACCGTCCAATAAACGTTGAAAGAACCTTTTAGACGAAGGCACCGGATGCAGAAGATTGTACCAGACGTCCGATACCTCTAACGCTAGTTGACTCTTCAGCTACCTTTTATCCGTTGACAGCCTTTATTATGCTCTTTTTGGTCCCCTTTAAATAGTCCTTGGTTTGAATCAAAACAATAACTTTTGCACACTTAGAATACAAGTTCTCAAGAGTGATTTTAGCTAAAAAATACTCTCCAAGCAGGATTTGTACTCCTTGTGGTGTGAGGTTCTTAGTAACCTTTTCACTTGTGATTGAATTCTTCAATAGTGTAGTTTTGAGAGGGTTATCCGGAGTGATTGTAAAACTTCCTAACTTGACCGAGTGCTGCTTGGGGCAAGGAGGAAATGAGCCTTTCATTGCACACAACATTGGTTGCAATTCATCAATTTGAAATAGCTTGTTTGAGAATTGGTCTTCAAGCTCAAGAGGAGTTTGGTAGACAATTGGTTTACGTATTTCCATCTCTTCTATACTTTATTTTACATTTGTTATATTGCTCACATTTTCTATCTTTATTGAATTATATTGCTCCTTCATTAATTAATTCATTGTGTGATCACTTAGAAAAAAGGATAAATTTCAAGTTGTGAAAAAGGGTGCTATAGCATAATTAGTTTTAAATCAACCTAATTCACCCCCCTCTTAGGTTGTCTTTGGGTCATACAATTCGTATCAAAGTTTGGTCTCTAGAATCAAGATTAATCGCTTAGAGTAAAGATGACAACCAACAATGCTATATTTTTAGAAAGACAATCAGTAACTAGACCACCAATGTTTAATGGATCAAACTATGTAAGTTGGAAGGAACGCATGATTGTTTTTTTGCAATCAATTGATATTGATTTGTGGTTCATTGTTAATGAAGGTCCATATATTGCTACTATAGAGGATGCTATTACTCATGTTCCAAGAGTAAAAACTAGAAATGAATTGACTCGAGAAGACATAATTAATCTCACTTCAAATGCTAAAGCTATGAATGTCTTATACAGTACTTTAGACTCAAATGAATCAATTAGAGTTAAAGGTTGTAAGTCAGTCAAGGAAATTTGGGATAAATTGAGAGGAATTCATGAAGGGAGTGCAGATGTTAGAGAATAAAAGAAATCTATTTTGGTCACTAAGTATAAATCATTTAAGATAGAGCCTCATGAAATATTGATAAAATGTATTGTAGATTTAATGATCTCATTAAAGACTTAGAAGTGTTGGACAAGGAATACACACTAGGAGAGAAAAACAAAAAAATTTTGAATGCTTTACCTAAAGAATGGAAGAGTAAAGTGACTACCATTGAAGAGGCAAAGGACTTGAATTCAATGTCCATTGAATCTCTTATAAACTCTCTAGCATCTTATGAATTGAAGCTCAAAAGCAAAATGCAAGATGAAGAAGATGCAAGGGCAAAAAGAAGCATTGCTCTAAAGGTATCTCAAAATGAGGATGACTTGACCTCATTGGATGATGAAGAAATGAATGGTGATGATAGTGACCTTGCTCTCATCACAAAAAGCTTCAAAAGAATCTTTAACAAAAGAAGATTCAAAAAAGGAGGACCTAGCAATCAAAATTCCAACCAATTCCTCAATGCAAGATACAAAGGAAGACAAGATGGAAACAAAAAGCAAGGGGACAAATGCTTTGAATGCGGTCAACTTGGACATTATGCAAATGAATGTCCAATGAAGAAGAAGAAAGAAGGAAAGAATGAAAGAAAACCAAGATTCAACAACTTCCAAATCACATGAAATGAGTGCAATTCCGAAGGTGAAGTTGAGGGGGATGAAGAATCTGCACAAATTGCTTTCATGACAATTGGAGACAATGAGGTAATATTTTTGTGACCCTTAATCTGAAAGTGATGAAGATGATGATGATGATTTTGAATCATTTGTTAAAAAACTGCATGATAGCTTGAAAGAATCTTATGCTAGAATCAAGGAGTTAAAACAGAAAATTACTTTTCTTCTACAAGGCAATGCAAAACTGTTTCAAGATAACAAAAAGCTGAAAATTGATAATGATTGTTTGATTAGGGATGAGATTGATTTACAATGTGAGCTTGATAGAAAGACAAATCTTTGTGAAATGCTCAAAGAAAAACAAAGTGATTTGAAAAGGAGAATGGACAATCTAGATGAGATTCTTCAACATAAAATACAAAACTCTTTCCCAAGAAATGAATTGAAACCTCATTTTGATGCTTATGAAAGAAAGTTAATTTTTAGTGGAAATGAGTTCACAATTGTGAAGGTCCCACTTTCCCCAAAGGCGAACCAGAGGGGTCAGCGGACTGCCTGCCCGGCTCTCACCGGGACTCAGTCAATCACTTAACAAGTTACACGAGTAAGTACTACAAAATAACTGGTAATTCATGCTTAGAAAAATTTAAACTTATACATACCCATTTTACAAACCCAAAACTAAGTTCAAACCCTAGAACTATACAACAATTTACATACTGGAACTAAGTTTAAATCCTAAAACTATAGTAGTAATTTACAAATACCTAGTAACACAAAAGTCTCTTTGCAGAGGTTGTCCAAAATCTCAGTCACCGCCAAGCTTTAACCTAGGAGGGGAAACATTTAAAGGGGTAAGCCTAATACTTAGTGAGTGTCCCGGTAAATAGTAGATAAGCATATAGTGTTTCCCAATAAGGGCAAATAAACAATAGTCATGTAAATCCAATGTAACGGGATCATATAAATAATCAATCATGTAAGCCCGAAGTAACGGGGTCATGTATCAGTATCATGTAAGACCGATGTAACGGGATCATGTATTCCACTAGTTGTGGACAAGTAAACAGTCACATTTTCAGTAAAATGATACAGTCCAGCACAGTTGCCGATGTAGCTTTCATTCTTCCGATCTCCGATCCTCCTTTCGCCGACTTTCGGGCCCGAATCACCCAAAACATTCAATCAGTAGGCGGTAATACTCATGAGTAAACCTTAAACACGACTCAAGGTTTGTTAACTTGCCTGGCCTAACCCGATGCCGACTCAGGATCAAGCCACACCACCAATGGGGTTGGGATCCCGGAACAAGAGGTTGCCAATTGTGGTAAAGTACACAATGGCGCAAGCAGGCATGCACAAATACTTTTCAAGTTTAGGCAGAGTGCGATAAAATACACACTCGTCCTTTTCACATAATCGATAATTTACATGTATACAAGTAAACAAGTAGCATGTTGGAAATTAAACAACAAGTACAAAGTGAAATAAGACGGGTCCCTCACCTGTAGTAGTCTAAGTTTAGGTCGACGGTCCGGGTAATCCTTCTAGCGCCTGACCGGGTCCTGTAAATAATCAGGTATCAGCTACTATTTTAGGTAACTTCCCATTTAACTAACAAGTTAACGATGCAAGTTTGGTCCGAATTATAGGTCGGGACTCGGTTCGGGGTTCTGGTCGGTGTCGGAACAGTATAAGGTTGTGGGTAACGGTATTGTTCGGTCTTGGCCCTAGTTGATACGTATTGGGCATGATTGGAGTAGTGATAGGCATTGGATGGCTAGTTTAAGTGTAATCGGCAAGTTCGGGCACGAATCGGTAGGTTCTGGGCGCGACAAGCAGCAATCGGTAACGGTCGGGCCTTATCGGGGCACGTCGGTACCCGTCGGTGAGAGTCAGCACTAATTGGTATAAGTTGGGGCCGGTCGGGTGTAAGTCGGTGACGGCGGTGCACGATTGATGTAATTGCAGGTCGGCAGATGGGTAGCCGTTGGTGCGTATCGGCACCAGTCGGCACCGTTCGGCATGGGTCGGTATTGGTTGGTGCCTGCGGGGGCAAATCGTGGGCGTCAGCACTGTCGTCGGTTTCGTGTGATTTGGGGGGAGTCAACAATGGTCGGCCCAAGTCGGCACCCGTTGGTGCCCGAACGTCGGTCAGCGTCACGCCGGTAATGCGGCATGTATGGGCGGAGCGGTCGGGACCGGTTGGTTGTTGTTCTAGGTTGCTACGGGTCCGTTGGATGGTTGACGGGCAAGGTCAGTGGTCCACGGTCGTAGGTTGTCTCGGGGACAGAGATTGTTAACGGTAGTTGGTGACTAGGGCTAACGGACGTAGGTCGATGGTTAGGCACGGGTAGTCGGTGGACGGGTATACGTGGTCGGGGCTTCGGATGGTTAGACGTGATTAGGTGTCGGAATTCAGTCGGTGCCGTGGGTTAGGCAACGGCCATGGTTAAGGTGTACGTTTGAGGTTAACGGTGGGCTAGTAATAGCGTCGGGTAAGTCACGGGGCTTGGCTAGTGGGTGGTCAGGGCACGGTCATGGTTAGGCCTAACTATTGTCCGGTCAGGTGTGGATACCGGGCCTTACCGGTACCAGTCGTGCGACCATTCCACAGGTTGGGTGCGGAAATGGCCGGTTCCATCATCTTTCCTAGGCCAAGGGTCAGGGTCGTTGGCACGTCGGGTTCGTTTGGTAGGTTCCCGTTCTGGTTACCATTCGAGTCATTGTCTAAGAATGGCTAACAGAAAACCTCTCTGGTTATAGAGTACGTCTACAGACCTGGGTAGTCGGGGCTGACGGGGTCGACACTAGGGTTTGTGTTTGTTAACGGGTTGGGGCGTGTCGGCCGGGATCTAGGCAATCGCTAACGGACGCGCACGGGCTTGGCACGTCCGCTAACCAGTTAGGGCACAAGAGTCGGTTAGGGCCAAGGCATGTCGGTTAGGCTAGGATGCTAAGACTTGGGCAATCGTCAAGGGTTTGGCAAGTTAAGGTTAGGCAATCCACTAACGGGTCGGCACGACGGCTCGACGGTCTGCTAACGAATCGCACAGGGGCTTGGTAGTCGGCTTAGTGGATCGTACAACGTTTTGTCGTTCCTGCTAATAGTCGCGTGTTGGCCGGCACTTTTGCTAACGGATGCATGCAGGTTGGGCATATCCGTTGACGGATCGTACCCCACGGCAGTTAGTTTGCTGACGGTCGCGCGCACGGGCAGTAATGGGGGCTTGCCGGTGGTGCCAACCCGCTAACGGATCGCACGACAGCTGCCCGTCCGTTGTATTTTCTTTAACAGGCCATATCTTATAAACCACTTGTGTGATTTTAGCCCATTTTATACCGTTGGAAACAGAATTCAGAGCACTACAACGTCTCAGAAGACAAAATTTCCAGATTCAGGCTACAACAGGTTCAAATTTTGGTTCAAACATCCAGCAAGAACAAGTTCCAGGCTTTATCAGTTTCTGAAAAACAGTCAACTTCTCAGGGATGCTGCGGACTGTACGGTCAGAATCTGGGGGTGTGTAACCTACCATTGGAAAGATCTCTGAATCTAGTTTCGAAAGCCACTAACAGAACTCAATTCCAATGTTCCTACAGAGAGTTATGGCCAAAAAACCAAGACTGGTTCTGGTGGAGTGACGGTACCCGAAAATACAAGTTCTTGGCATAAATGTGAATTTTACTTGCCTTATGGTTCTTATTTTTGCTTGCCACTCATAACCAACATTCCCAACATATAGTCCAGCATATATAGCAAGTTTATAAGCATAATTATAGCAAGAATCAGCCAAGACAAGGCAAACAAAACATGGCATGAAAGCTGGAAATTCCTTCAAGCATGTGCTCTTCATGTCAAATAGATTTCCGCACATCATCATGGTTTCCTTTGATATGTTAAACGAAATTTGGACTATATTTTAAGTAAAATTTCACTTCAAGTTACCTTATGCAAGTACTGAAAATGTTGAAGGGAATTGAGCAAGAAGTATGTGGAAGCCAAGCAAGAATCAGCCAAGCTTCAAGCCTTTTCACTCTTGTTGTTCTTGATTCTTATGGCTGTTTTGTGTGAGTTGTTTGCAGGTTTTTGGGGCTATTTTGCTGCTGAATTTCGTCCAAGCAAGGAGCAAATAAAAGGGATGCAATGGCTGAAGTTGCCTATAATTATAATTTAGGAAGCAAGCACAACAAGGCTTAAACGTTAAGCACAACGAGGCTCAAGGAACAAGCACAACAAGGCTCAAGCTGCTGTGTCGTGCTTCTTGGATGAAATATCTTGGACTCATTTTGTTATTTCTTGTGGCTATAATTTCGTCCAACAATGGAGGAAATAAGACAAGAATTTTGCTATTTTTAGGCAAGGCCTGAGTTGCAAAAATTTAATTATTTTTGGGTCCTTGAAGTTTAGGTATTATTGCAACTTGCTCCCCACTTGTTTTCTTACACTTTTTGAAAGATGATTGATAATCTTTTTAACACCATAAATAGGTGTAACAAGCATCTAAAATTTTTGCCACGAAACCATATTTTCAAGTATGAAGCGAATGCAATCAAAACAAGACTAGATGGTCGTTTATTCACATATGACACGTACATGTACATCGACCGGTGAGGTGTGGGCTACACAGACTCTCACAACAATTCATAGAAAAAGAGGAGTGAGATATATTAAACCACTTCATGTAGATAACCCCTCTGTTATATGTAGTTTTTGTTGTCAAGCAGGTCACATGAAGTATGATTGTTATGTCAAGAAAAATATGAAAAGAGGCATGAAAGCATGTGATTAGTTAGACATAATACTAACTATCAAGGACCCAAAAATTAAAGGGTACCAAATCTTTTTAACTCTTGTGTAGTTGAATGTGGAAAACATCATGAAGGAATCAAAGTGGTTCATAGATAGTGGATGTTCAAGACACATAACCAGTGATCCATCATAATTCGTTAAACTCAAGTCAAAATCAAGTGGAAAAGTGACATTTGGAGATGATATGAAAGACAAAAAAATTGGAGTGGGAGATGTTGGTAATAATGGTGAAACATTTGTTCATGATGTTCTTCTTATTGATAACTTAGGCTATAATTTGTTAAGTGTTAGTCAACTATGTGATAGAGACTTGTTTGTATTATTCAAAAAGCATGAATGCTTAGTTCTTGATTCAAAATTTAATATTGTTTTCAAAAGAAAAAGATTTATGTTGTTATTCTTGAAAAAATCAATTCCTCTAGCTTTCAATGTCTTAAAATTTCAAATGAAGATCCTTCGTTGTGGCATAGAAGGCTTTGTCATTTCAATATGGACTTGTTAAATGAAATTTCGAAAAAGGAACTTGTTAGAGGCTTGCCAAAAATTAAATTTGAAAAAGATAAATTTTGTGATGCTTGTCAATTTGGTAAACAAACCAAAGTTTCTTTTAAACTCAAAAAGTGTGTTTCTACATCTAGACCATTGGAGCTTTTACATCTTGATTTGTTTGGTTCTACAAAATTGCTAGTTTAGGTGGTAAGAGATGTTGCCTTGTGATTGTTGATGATTATTTTAGATACATCTCGGTAGTTTTTCTTGCTTATACAGATAATGCTTTCAAGAATTTTGTTTCCTTGTTTGCAAAAGTTCAAAATTTGTTTGGTTTAAACATTGTTAAAAGTAGAAGTGATAATGGTTCGGAATTTAAATATTGTGGTTTTCCGGAATTTTGTGATCATAATGGAATAACTCATGAGTTTTCAATTGTAAAAACCCCCTAACAAAATGGTGTTGTTGAAAGAAAGAATAGAACTCTTGTTGAAACCGCACGAACTATGTTAAGAGAAGGCGATTTGCCAAAATTTTTTTAGGCCGAGGCCTTGAATACAGCATGCTATGTAATGAATAGAGTTCTTTTAAAACCAATTTTGAATAAGACCTCTTATGAATTAGTATTTGGTAAAAAGCCTATTGTTGGCTATTTCAAAATTTTGGTTGCAAATGTTTTATTTTAAATATCAAGAAACATCTTGAAAAATTTGATAAGAAAATCGATGAACGTATTTTCTTGGGTTATTATGAAAACAAGAGAGGATATAGAGTCTATAATAGAAAGACTCTTGTTATAGAAGAAACTATACATATTACATTTGATGAATCTAACGATATTACTTCCAAAAGTATTTGTGAAGATGATGATGTAGGTGTTCAAAAAGGACTTGAGAAGCTTACTATCCAAAATGAAGGTAATGCTGAAATGGAGATGAAATCAAAGGAAGATGGCTCTCTAGAAAATCAAGAGTTAGAAGAAGAAGAAAAGAGTGATGATCTACCTAAGGACTTTCCTAAATCTTGGAAATTCACTCAAAATCATCCTAAAGAGCTGATTATTGGTGATCCATCCGAGAAGGTAAGAACTCGTTCCTCATCTAAACCACTAGTCGACAACTTTGCTTTGGTAATCTAAGAACGTTAATGATGCCTTGAAATATGAAAATTGGATTCTATCCATGCAAGAGGAACTAAATCAATTTGAAAGGAATAATATTTGGACTCTAGTTAAAAGGCCTCAAAATCATCCAATTATTGGTACAAAATGGGTATTTAGAAACAAATTAAATGAAAGAGGTGAAATTGTGAGAAATAAGGTTAGATTAGTGGCTAAGGGATATGCTCAAGAAGAAGATATAGATTTTGATGAGACATTTGCTCCCGTAGCTAGACTAGAATCTATAAGAATGTTCCTTGCATTTGCTTATTTCAAAGGTTTTAAATTATATCAAATGGATGTTAAAAGTGCTTTCTTGAATGGTTTTATTGATCAAGAAGTTTATGTGGATCAACCTCCCGGTTTTGAAAGTGAAAAATTTTCAAATCATGTGTTTAAACTTTCAAAAGCTTTGTATGGTTTAAAACAAACTCCAAGAGTTTGGTATGAGCGGTTGAGTGATTTTTTGATTGAAAATGGTTTTCAAAGAGGTATTGTGGACACCACCCTTTTCACCAAACAAAACTTGAATGATCTTCTTATTGTGCAAATATATGTGGATGATATTATTTTTGGTGCTACTAATGAATGTTTGTGCAAGGATTTCTCCACTATTATGCAAAATGAATTTGAGATAAGTTTGATGGGAGAATTAAACTTCTTCCTCAGACTTCAAGTTCTTCAAATTCAAGAAGGGACATTCATAAATCAAATAAAATACATGAAGGAACTCCTCAAAAGATTTGGAATGGAGGATTCAAAACAAGTTGGCACACCTATGTGTACATCTACCAAACTTGACAAAGATGAAGAAGGTACAAACGTTGATGAGAAGAAATATAGAGGTATGATCGGTAGTTTACTTTATTTGATCGCAAGTAGACCCGATATCATGTTTTCCGTTTGCTTGTGTGCTCGTTTTCAATTTTGCTCTAAGGAATCTCATTTAAATGCCATTAAAAGAATTTTTAGGTACTTGAAAGGAATCTTGAATTTTGGTCTTTAGTATCCTAAATGTCATGAATTTGCTTTATATAGTTTTACGGATGTTGATTTTGGTGGATGTAGAGTAGATAGAAAGAGTACTATAGGCTCATGTCATTTTCTTGGTAATTGTTTGGTATCTTGGTTTAACAAGAAACAAAATGCTATCTCTTTGTCTACAAGCGAAGCGGAATATATTGCCACTAGTGCATGTTGTGCTCAATTATTATGGATGAAACATACCATGAATGATTTTGGTCTTGTGTATGATAATATGCCTATTTTCTGTGACAATACAAGTGCCATCAATTTGACAAAAAATCCCATCCAACATTTTAGGACAAAGCACATAGACATAAAGTATGATTTCATTCGTGATCTTGTTCAAAAGGGTAAGATTTGTGTAAATTATGTTTGTTCAAAAGATCAAATTGCTGATATTTTCACAAAAGCTTTGCCTCTAGATCAATTTACGTATTTGAGATCGAAGTTGGGTATTTTGGAAAAGAATTCTTGAAAAGTTTTCAGTCAAATTTTATCGAACGTCCGATGACTGATAAACGGATGTCCGACAGTGTTCTAAGCTATTTTCCAGAAAATTGTATCGGACGGATGTGTCAAATGCTTTATTTCGTTCGGACATCTGACACACCAAAAGTCGTGTCTTATAAAGGGCATTTCCTATCATTTCTCTCAAACAAAACATCTCACTCTCGGACGCAACACCTTCTTTCCTTCCTCTTCAAATATTCAAAATTCATCTTTGCTGAAGAAAAATCTTCAAAAATTGACTTCACGAATGGTGTTATGAACCTGTTGCGAACCTTGTTACTACAAAATGTTGCTTTAATCACTAAATTCCTCTTCGATCCCAAATTTCTACCTAAACCCTAAAACTGATCACAACACTCATTTTGGGCAGATTAGTTATGTTATTTCCATCCTAGTGGTAGATTTAGCCTTTGTTATTTCATTTCACATCATAATCATCACTCAAATCACCCGCATTTCACAATGGTGAGACTGAGAGGCAGATCTTCTGCTACTGGACGCAAGCACACTCTCCGAGATGAAAAACTGGAAACTCCACCTATAAAACGATCACCCCGGCGGACAAAGAAGGGTACTGCCACTGCTCAGAATCTCTAACACTCCTGACCGATATTATCCCATAGTTAGTCACCCTAACGGTCGTGGGTTTTATTCCTGGAGGTGGGGTTATAGCCCACAACAAGTGCAGAAGCCAAACCCACAGGTCAAGAAACCCAACTCCCCTTCAAAAGGCCTCGGTCAGGTGGGGAGTTACCCACAACAGGTTATAAAGCGACCAGAATCCCTCCTCCCAACCGATGTGGGATCGTTACAATCCACTCCCCTAAGGGACCCAGCATCCTCGTTGGTACACCAGAGTCGGGAGTCGGCTCTAATACCAACTCTAACACTCCTGACCAATATTGTCCCACAGTTAGCCACCCTAAAGGTCATGGGTTTTGTTTCTGGAGGTGGGGTTATAACTGACAACAAGTGCAGAGTCCAAAACCGTAGGTCAAGAACCCCAACACCCCTCCAAAAGGTCTCGGTCAGGTGGGAAGTTACCTACAATAGGTTATAAAGTGACTAGGATCCCTCTTCCCAACCGATGTGGAATTGTTACAAATCCCAACCAACTCAGACAGAATCTCAGGCTACCTCTCAACCTCCTCCTTTGCCTCAGTTTATCAATGATGAAGGCAAAGAAAAATTTGAATTGATTTCACAAAAAGGTTTTATCATTCAAAGGTCAATCAACCCCTCTGAATTTCGTAAGATTGACCTAGATTCTATTCTTCGCCTCTTTGAATTTTAGAAATGGTCCCATATCATCACCATGCCTAATACATTTTATCCTAAACTGCTTTATCAATTTTTTACAAATCTTAGGAAAGGCACTGATCACACTAAAGTTAAGTCTCGTGTAAATGGGATAGATATTGTTTTTGATCCTGAACTTGTAAATGGTATTTTGAAAACTACTATTGAACCTGGTTGTCATAGTATGATTGCCAATTTTTTCTCTTATGAAGAAATTCCTACAACTATTCATCATTTTAATGCTACAAAACTGATGACCTATTTTTGATCACCATTTCAAGTACCTGCTGATGCCAAATTGGAAGATATTTCTTTGAAAAATTTGATTATTTTCTCCATCATTTCAAATCTTTTAGTCCCTACTAATGGTCATCGCACTGATGCCAATAAAATGGAACTGTATCTGTTCTATTGCTTTGTTGAAAAAATTTGCATGGACTTTGGTTTCATTATGTGCAAATTCTTGTTAAAACTGAGCATTGATACTCGAAGGAAGCTCTCTTATGGAAAATTTTTAACTCCAATCTTTGAGTATTTCAAAATTTCTCTTACTGGTATATGTCCTAAACTCTTTTTTCTCTGTTTTCACTAAATCCTACTTTGAAAGGAAGAATTTAAGGTTTTTTGATAGTCATTGGTGCACTGAGGAAGTTGCTTCTGAGTCTCGATCCAAAAATGCTCATGACACACCCATCACTCCTCAAACCACACAACAACTGTGCCTCACTCCTATTCCTTCTATTCATCCTCGAAGATCCTCTTCCCAAGCCACTTCATCTCATTCTGAAGTAGTTGAGTTGTTAAAGGAGTTTAACAATCATGTTCTTATTCTCGAACATGATCTCCTGTTAACCATGTCACCTGAGCAAAAATCAGAATTTCTAGACAAGAAGAACCGTCTTATACCCTCTGCTCCAGTTGAGGATGTTTTGCATGAAAAAGAACCGTGCCCTGATCGCACTCCTGCCACTCAAGATGCTGGTGCTACGGACTGTCAGTCACTTTCTCATGTTCCATCCACTTCTGAGAAAGGCAAAGAACAAGTCCCTGCCAAAGCTGAAGAAGATGATGAAGACACTGAAGAAGAAGATCACTCTGCGTTTCGCATTACTAGAAGAAGACCCGGCTCATCCAAGTTCACTTTCTAGACACCCTAGGCTCATGTGCGCTTCTTCACTAGGTTGCATTATCACTATTTTATCTCTTTTGACATGAATGATGTTATGTAATACATTAAGTATTTCACTGCTTTTGGTGTTTGTTGGACTTCTTCAATGTTAGATATTTGAACTTGTTTATTGTACTACTGTTCCTTGTTGATTCACTTGTTATTGCTCTTGCTACTATTATTGCTTCTTTGTGTTTATTATTGGTGTTTGTTCATTTTTTTTTTCTGATGACAAAAAGGGGGAGAAAAACTTGGTTGGTTTGATTTGAATGGATATTGAATTTGGTTGGTTTGAATGGATGACCAATTTGGCTATTGAATATGACTTGGTTGGTTTGATTTGAATGGATGTTGAATTTGGTTGAATGGATGACCAAGTAAGAAAAAGCTATGTTTGGTTTTTTGAATATGGCTTGAATGATAATGTGGTTGGCCTGAATGTATCGAATTTTGTTGGCTTAAATGGATGTCAAAGAGAGGGGGAGCTATGTTAAATTTTTGCATCTTCTGCTTCTAATTATTGATGAATTGTAAAAGGGGGAGTTATGTATGTTTATTTATCAAAATGTTCCAAATTATCAAAACGGCATCAATTGTTTTGTCATCATCAAAAAAGGGGAGAATGTTAATCGTAATCCCAGATTTTTATATGTACAAAACAACTGGGCAATTCCAACTAATGATTTTCAATTGAGAAAAATGTTAGCTCAGATCCTTGGTGAAAAGGGAGACGACGAAAGATTCAATCAAAAAGGAACAAAAAAAACTCAACTCTGTCGGACACTCGAAAGCTTGCACCAGACGTCCGATAAAGATTGAAAACTCTTAGAAGAACCACTATCGGAACTCAAACTTAAGTACTGGACGTCCGATAGATAGGGAGAGTATCGGACACTCGTATCGGATGCATATCATCATCACTGGACATCCGATCGAATTATAGAAAAATTCCAAACTCTCTGACCAGTGTCAGACGCACACTTCATCGGACGCAGAAAATTCATCGGCCGTCCGATAAACATTGAAAGAACCTTTCAAACGAAGGCACCGGATGCAAAAGATTGTACTGGACGTCCGATACCTCCAACGGCTAGTTGACTCTTCAACTACCTTCTATCTGTTGATAGCCTTTATTACGCTCTTTTTGGTCCCCTTTAAATAGTCCTTGGTTTGAATCAAAACAATTACTTTTGCACACTTAGAATACAAGTTCTCAAGAGTGATTTTAGGTAGAAAATACTCTCCAAGCAAGATTTGTACTTCTTGTGGTGTGAGGTTCTTAATAAACTTTTCACTTGTGATTGAATTCTTTAATAGTGTAGTTTTGAGAGGGTTATCCGGAGTGATTGTAAAACTTCATAACTTGACCGATTACTGCTTGGGGCAAGGAGGAAGTGAGCCTTCCATTGCACACAACATTGGTTACAATTCGTCAATTTGGAGTAGCTTGTTTGAGAATTGGTCTTCAAGGTCAAGAGGAGCTTGGTAGACAATTGGTTTGCGTATTTCTATCTCTTCTATACTTTGTTTTACATTTGTTATATTCCTCGCATCTTCTATCTTTGTTGAATTATATTGCTCCTTCATTAACTAATTCATTGTGTGATCATTTAGAAAAAAGGGTAAATTTCAAGTTGTGAAAAAGGGTGCTATGGCTTAATTAGTTTTAAATCAACCTAATTCACCCCCCTCGTAGGTTGTCTTTGAGCCTTGCACACCACCATAGAATGGAGATTTTGGCAATTGTTTTTGCTTTTGAGAAATTTAGATCATATTTGTTGGGATCGAAAATAATGGTCTTTTTTTTATCATGTGGCTTTGAAATATCTTATGGCAAAGAAGGAGTCAAAATCGAGAATTATTCATTGGATACTCTTATTGCAAGAGTTTGATTGGAAGTTCAAAGATTGTAAAGGAGTTGACAATTCTATGACAGACCA
Source organism: Gardenia jasminoides (assembly GCA_013103745.1). NCBI lineage: Eukaryota > Viridiplantae > Streptophyta > Magnoliopsida > Gentianales > Rubiaceae > Gardenia > Gardenia jasminoides. The sequence continues at coordinate 9,525,126 of CM023097.1, read as the reverse complement.
GTTGAGTAGATTGATTCGAGAAGATGAAGCAGTACCTATATCTGAGATATCTCTTGATAAGTATTTATTGCATCTCAAGAGTAAAGAACCTTGGTATGCAGATATTTTTAATTTTCTAGTGACTCATAAATTTTCAAGTGATATGAGTAAGGCAAAGAGGGATAAAATAAAAAACAAAAGATTCTAGGTATGTAATTTAAGATTTATTGTTAGTCATTGGTGCACTAAGGAGGCTGTTTCTGAGTCTCGATCTAAAAATGCTCATGACACACCCATCACTCCTCAAACCACACAACAACTGTGTCTTACTCCTATTCCTTCTATTCTTCCTTGAAGATCCTCTTCCCAAGCCACATCATCTCATTCTGAAGTGGTTGAGTTGTTAAAGGAATTTAAGAATCATGTTCTTATTCTCGAACATGGTCCCCTGTTAACCATGTCACCTGAGCAAAAATCAGAATTTCTAGACAAGAAGAACCTTCTTGTACCCTCTGCTCCAGTTGAGGATGTTTTGCATGAAAAGGAACCGCACTCTGATCGCACTCCTGCCACTCAAGATGCTGGTGCTACGGACTCTCAGTCACTTCCTCATGTTCCATCCACTTCTGAGAAAGGCAACGAACAAGTCCCTGCCGAAGCTGAAGAAGATGATGAAGACACTAAAGAAGAAGATCACTCTACGTTTAACATTACTAGAAGAAGACCCGGCTCATCTAAGTTCACTTTCTAGACACCCTAGGCTCATGTGCACTTCCTTAGTAGGTTGCATTATCACTATTTTATCTCTTTGGATGTGAATCATGTTATGTAATACATTAAGTATTTCACTGCTTTTGGTGTTTGTTGGACTTTCTCAATGTTAGATATTTGCGCTTGTTTATTGTACTACTGTTCCTTCTTGATTCACTTGTTATTGCTCTTGTTGCTATTATTGCTTCTTTGTGTTTATTCTTGGTGTTTGTTCATTTTTTTTCTGATGACAAAAAGGGGGAGAAAAACTTGGATGATTTGAATTGAATATGACTTGGTTGGTTTGATTTGAATAGATGTTGAATTTGGTTGGTTTGAATGGATGACCAATTTGGATGTTGAATATGACTTGGTTGGTTTGATTTGAATGGATGTTGAATTTTGTTGAATGGATGACCAAGTAAGAAAAAGTTATGTTCGGTTTTTTGAATATGGCTTGAATGGTAATGTGGTTGGCTTGAATATATCGAATTTTGTTGGCTTAAATGGATGTCAAACTGAGGGGGAGCTATGTTCGATTCTTGAATGGATGTTAAACTGAGGGGGAGCTATGTTAAATTTTTGTATCTTCTGCTTCTAATTATTGATGAATTGTGAAAGGGGGAGTTATGTATGTTTATTTGTCAAAATGTTCCAAATTATCAAAATGGCATCAATTGTTTTGTCATCATCAAAAAGGGGGAGAATGTTAATCATGATCCCGGATTTTGATATGTACAAAACAATTGGGCAATTCAAACTAATGATTTTCAATTAAGAAAAATGTCAGCTCAGATCCTTGGTGAAAAGGGAGACAACGAAAGATTCAATCAAAAAGGAACAAAAGAAACTCAACTCTGTCGGACACTCGAAAGTTTGTACCAGATGTCCGATAAAGATTGAAAACTCTCAGAAGAACCACTATCGGAACTCAAACTTAAGAACTAGACGTCTGATAGACAGGGGGAGTGTCAGACACTCGTATCAGACGCATATCATCATCACTGGATGTCCGATCGAATAAAAGAAAAATTCCAAACTCTCTGACCAGTGTCGGACGTAGAGTTCATCGGACGCAGAAAATGCATCGGCCGTCCGATAAATGTTGAAAGAGCCTTTCAGCTAAAGGCACCGGACGTAGAAGATTGTACCGAACGTCCGATACCTCCAATGGCTAGTTGACTCTTTAGCTATCTTCTATCTGTTGACAGCCTTTATTATGCTCTTTTTGGTTCACTTTAAATAGTCCTTGGTTTGAATCAAAACAATAACTTTTGCACACTTAGAATACAAGTTCTCAAGAGTGATTTTAGCTAGAAAATACTCTCCAAGCAAGATTTGTACTCCTTGTGGTGTGAGGTTCTTAGTAAGCTTTTCACTTGTGATTGAATTCTTCAATAATGTAGCTTTAAGAGGGTTATTCGGAGTGATTGTAAAACTTCATAACTTGACCGCGCGCTGCTTGGGACAAGGAGGAAGTGAGCCTTGCATTGTACACAACATTGGTTGCAATTCATCAATTTGAAGTAACTTGTTTGAGAATTGGTCTTCAAGCTCAAGAGGGGCTTGGTAGACAATTGGTTTGCATATTTCTATCTCTTCTATACTTTATTTTACGTTTGTTATATTGCTCACATCTTTTATCTTTATTGAATTATATTACTCCTTCATTAATTAATTCATTGTATGATCACTTAGAAAAAAGGGTAAATTTCAAGTTGTGAAAAATGGTGCTATAGCTTAATTAGTTTTAAATCAACCTAATTCACCCCTCCTAAGTTGTCTTTGGGCCTTACACACCACCATAGAAGGGAGATTTTGGCAATTGTTTCTGCTTTTGAGAAATTTAGATCATATTTGTTGGGATCCAAAATAATGGTCTTTTTTTTACCATTCAGCTTTGAAATATCTTTTGGCAAAGAAGGAGTCAAAATCGAGAATTGTTCATTGGATACTCTTATTGCAAGAGTTTGATTGGAAGATCAAAGATTGTAAAGGAGTTGACAATTCTATGACAGACCACTTGAGTAGATTGATTCGAGAAGATGAAGTAGTACCTATATTGAGATATCTCTTGATAAGTATTTATTTCATCTTAAGAGTAAAGAACCTTGGTATGTAGATATTGTTAATTTTCCAGTGACTCACAAATTTTCAAGTGATATGAGTAAGGCCAAGAGGGATAAAAAAAAAATATTCTAGGTATTTACCATATTTATGGAAAATAGGCTCTGATCAGATCATTCATGGATGAGTACCTGATGATGATATTCCCTCCTTACTTATTCATTATCATAATTATGCATGTGGTGGACATTTTGGCTTGAAAAGAATGGCTAGAAAAATTCTTGATTGCAGATTCTATTGGTAAACATTGTTCAAAGATCCTTATTAGTTTTGTAGAAGTTGTGAGGAATATAAAAAATTGGAAGTTTATCTTATAGGGAGGAAATGCCTCAGGTCCTTATTTTATTTTGTGAAAATTTTGATGTATGGGGTAAGGAATTTATGGGACGTTTTCCTAGCTTTTTTTATTTTCTCTATATTCTATTGGCTGTAGATTATGTGTTGAAATGGGTAGAAGTAAAGACTACCCAAACTAATGATTCTAAAGTTGTTGCAGAGTTTCTCAAATGTAACATTTTTAATAGGTTTGGCGTTCCAAGAGCAGTCATTAGTGATCAAGGCACCTACTTTTGTAGCTTTAATGCATAAATACGGAGTGCATCATCGAGTTGGTACAACTTATCACCCTCAGACCAACTGGCAAGCTAAAATGTCGAATTGAGAGATCAAGAAAATTTTAGAAAAATAGTCAATCTAATTTGTTTGGAGACTAAATTTTTTTTGGCAGAAACATTAGGGACCAATTTGGCACATGAGTCAAACATTGAGGATCAAAACTGTAATTCTCCCTTATTTTAAATGAAAAGAGACCTTTAGCCATTTATTATTAATTCATCCATCTTTTCTTTTCCTTTTCCTTTTCCTTTTGTCATTTCTTTTTTGCCTTGTTTCTATTTATTTTTATCATTGATCTTTCCTTCTCCTTTCTTTGAATTTTTGACAATATGCATCACCCCGATGCAACTTGTTAATAACTTCACAAATACAAATTTAAATTAAAAATTAAATAGCTTAAATGAACTCATGGTAGTTGTGACAGCCCCACCTCCTCCTAAGGCGAACCAAAGTGTTCGGCGGACCGCCTGCCCAACTCTCGCCGGGACTCGCTCGCTCAATTAACTTAATTAACAATTCCACCCATCTCAATATAACTAACTTCACATTTCAAATCAACTACTTGAAAGAACTAAAATTCAACTTACATTTCCAAAATAAATTTCAAGCACTAAAATACATACAAAAGTTGAATTTACAAATCCCGATAATTTCATCCGAATTTTATTAGTACTAACTCCAAGTACTATAAACCATCAAGTGCTCAAATCAAAACAACCTTATACAAAAGAGCAGAAATCCTATGAAAGAAACTAAGATCCACGGTTAGTGAACTCCGCTTCAAAACCTGTTAAGGAAAACAAATCTTATGGGGTGAGCAAAGCTCAGTGAGGCCAAGAAAACATGCAAACAAGCAAGATCAAGTAATATACACTTTTATTAAACAAGATAAGTAACCAAAACTTTTAGGCAAGAATGCAAATAAGGAATTTAATTACACATTAAATAAAGGATACAGGGGCTCTCAGGAGCCAAGTTCCACGAAACTTGATCGCATTCCAAGTAGTTGACACTCCGTCAACTTTCATAATTACCAAGTAGAACTCCACTTGTCAACCATCTACGTTCACCATTTCACCCCTCCAACCGGGCCCGCTCATCAAAATAGATAATTTGGTAATTTGGTAATTTGGTAATACTTGAGTATACCCAGGCAGGTAGTCGGCGAGCGCACTCCAACCGATGAAAATATGTAAAAACTCATAGCTTACCAATCCCTCGGCCAAACCCTTGCCGGCCCGAGGTGAAAGGTTTACCAATGAGTTTTGGGCATCCCCAACAAGTTTAAGTAGCAAGTAGGATGATGAGACAAAACTCAATCATCAATTAAGTACACGTACGATTCAGGCAAGTCATTTCAAGTGCATCAAATACAAGCAAGTATGTCAGGTCAAGTAAGAGAGGTAGGATGAGATAAAGTACACATCCGCCTCGACAAGTTTAATAACATGTTCAAATCAAGTATGTAACAGGTTCAAGCAATTCAGCAAATCATGCACTTGACACTCACCAATAATCGAGAGCAAGTGAGTGCAATTCAAGAGATCAAACAAGTTTCTCGGTATCCACGTGATTACCTGAGAGTTGAAAATCAAAATTACCTAAGTATGCATTCAAAGTCAAGTTTTCAAACAATTAAGCTTTTCGATTCCAAATTACGAGGAATCTCATGTAATTGGAAAAAATCCATTTTCTAAGTTTGGAATGGTGTACAAATACCCAAAAGGTTACACCTGAAAACTAGGAAATGTTTCCAAGACATTTCTCAACTTTCGTCGCTTCCTTAGAAGAATTTTCAGTTTTGTGTAATATTTTTTGAAAAATCATAACTTGAGTTCTATAAGTCCAAAAATTATGAATCTTATACCGTTAGAAAATAGACTCAATGAAATAAAACTCTCGAGAGACACTTTAGTGAGATTATAAACAAAAATAGCCTAGATTTTCATGCAAAATTACTGTTTCAATGAAGACAGGACAAATCAGACTAGTTTTTCAGTCTACTTTGGAAATTCGTCAAAAATGGTAGAAAATGAATTAGCCCCTAAAATTTACACGGTTCATAGCCCTATGATTCTAGTTTCAAACGCCACTAATGTCACTCAATTCTGACATTCAAGTAAGAAAATATTGTTGTTCAAACCAGGCAGATTCAACACTCTAATTTTCTGAAATTCTAGTTTTGCAGGGCAAGTTTTAGTGCATCATTTGGATCATGAATTCTTACTCAAAAATCACCAAATTTGGTAAAATAACTCTAAAATATATACATTATGTTCATACTAAAATTCAGCCAAAAAATCTCATGGGAAGATAGATTTCTTAATGCCCAAAGTGTGCTCAACATTTCAATTCAATTCTGTGAGGTTTTTGTTTCCTTCATCTAAGAGCCTCTAACATACCCAAATCACCACCAATTATCCTAATTTTTGAAACCAAGATAGTATTAACCTCCCTAGGCCTAGCGATGGTCAAAAATGGTGGAAGTTTTTATCAAAACCTAGCACTAGAACAGTCCAAAAATTCGGACAGCATGCCCCTTCCAAAATTCCAGATATTTGCCCCAACTAAGCCACCATTTTTACAACAACTTTTGAAGGGATTTTTCTGGGAAAATTTAACATCTTAAACCTCAGCATTTCAGCATCATGATCAGTCTTTAAGCTTGCAAAAATGCAACCACAAAAACAAAGAAAACAGCAAGATTATTCGGCCAACATCAAGGCTTCAAAACAGAATTTTCTTTTGCCATTCTTTCTACTTTAACACATAAGTTCATCATCATCCAAGTCAAGAGATATATTGCACTCATCATCAAGGTAAACATCTACATTAAAGCATGGTCTATCACATATATATACAAAGCTCATAAATCCCTCAAGGCCTCTACCTAATATCAAGGTTCTAGGAACCCTTCAACAACCCAATCCTAGTTTCATGCTTGGAAGTTTAAAAGATGGAACAAAAATGAAAACTTTAAGGGATTACCTTCACCAAGTAGCTAGCAAAACACCAAGAGTCTTAGCCTTAACCACCAAGATCTTCCTACCACAAGGTTCTTCACTAAAGCTTTGAACTTGAGCCAAGATGATAGCAAAGTTGTGGAGGATTTTGGAGAGAAATGGAAGAAGAAGAAGATGAAGCTTCTAGGGGAACAGAGGGGGAAGGGGTTCGGCTAAAACAAGATGAGGAAGAGAGAGATTTTGTGTTTTGGTAAAGTGAAAATGTGAAAGGAAGAAATGACATAAAGCTTAGTTTTATGGTGCCAAAAGTCAATCTTGAGTTTGTGGCCAAAAATGCTCCATTTGGAGTTTAATTCCAAGCACTCACTTCTAATCCCTCAATTAGCTTTTCTTAATCTACTAATGATCATTCTTATTCTCCAAACTTACGTCACTCTCAGCCCAAATGTTTGTCTTGAAAAACGTGCCTTTTCTTGTTTTTCACAATTGAGTGATAGAAAAATTAAATTGAAGGTTAAACAAAGTTTTTTTTTTAAAATAAAATGAGGTAATGTATGATGTAAATGCAACTAAAATGATTTAAATCAATTATTTATAGAAAATAAATAAATGATTAAATATATAGGTCAAATAAAAATAAATTTTCGGGTCCTCACAACCTCCCCTTCTTAAAAGAATTTTGTCCTTGAAATTCATACATCATATTCTTTATACAGCAAATTGGAGAAATTCATACATCATATTCTTTATACATCAAATTGGCAATCAAGCCTTGGTTTTCCCATAGACGTTATAACTTCCAATTTATTAGGTCATCTAATTGACCTCACGTCTATCTCGCTCATGAACTAGGGTTTATAAAAGAGTCTATTGAACCAATATCAATTAAAACGTTAGCTAGAGAATGGTAAATGGAGGGTCTTACCTTTAATGATCTCAGCAGAATCGGGAGCCTGGGGTTGATCTAAGGCATAGACCCTAGCCGGTACTCTCGATCGACCTCCTCTTACACTAGATTGCTTAGATGATGGTTGGCCGGACCGCTGGCTATTGCTTCCTTCAAATGGCCTTTCAGGACAGGTGTGTATCCGGTGCTCAGCACTGTCACGTCGCAAGCATTTTCTGATTTCTTCCAACATTCATCCTCAGTATGATTGGGTTTCCCACAAAACCCATAACTTACACTAGGAGTCGATATTTGACCTCCTTGTGAGACGTTTCTTGATCGTCCTTGTCCACTAGAAACTCCTCTCGATGGTACTGGGGTTCTCACGTCTCCCATTTCCTTTCCAACTTTAGGAGGTGGTGCTCTCATCTCAACTTGCCTAGTAGAGTTACTTGGGGCTTTCCTTTTCCTAGATTGAAAGGCCTTCACTTGAAGTTTAGCACTCTCGATTCTTTGCGCTTTGTCTAGAGTATCAGTGAATGTAAGAATTTGGGCCGCCGCTAAAGACTCTTGTATTTCCACTTTCAATCCTTATACGAATCGTCTTATCCTTTTTCGTTCAGTGACCACCAACTCCGGAGCGAACCTAGATAGCTTAGTAAATTTTTCCTCATATTCGGCGACACTCAAGACCCCTTGTCTCAATCTTATAAAATCGTTCTCCCTCTTTTCTTGGATCATAGGTGGAAGAAACTTCTCATTAAACACCCTCTCAAAATTCACCTAGGTCCAAGAGGTTTGTTCTCTTTCCTATTTAACTCTAATTACATTCCACCATGCCCGAGCCACTCCCTCAAATTGGAAAATGGCAAAGCTCACTTGCCTCTCTTTAGTATAGTGTAGGGCGGTAAATATCTCAACCATCCTATCAAACCAGTTCTCTGCCGTCTCAGGGTTAGATCCTCCAAGGAATTTAGGTGGTGAAAACTTAAGGAAACGCTCAAGAGCTCTATCCTCCCCTTGCTCTTGATTTCCAGGTTGATTGTTATGTTCAGGAGCTTGACGCTCAGCTAAGTGCGCAGGATATCAGTCATCCTATTAATAGCAGTGGCTATTTGGTTCTCTTCTTCACCTCTCTGCCCTTGCCCTCGTCTAGCTTCTGATAATTGATTGTTCTCAGAGGCTCGGGGCTGCCTACGCCCACGACTGCGGCCTCTTCCACGTCCTCGACCATCCATAGCCCTAATTATGTGTCTAGATACATAAACAAAATTAAATATGCATAAGTAAAAGTAAACATGTATGTCAATAGTGAAAACATTTAAAACAAGTAAACTAGCATATATCATATATTCCAGAATTCACAAGAAAATTAGCAAGTCATTTCGGGATAATCACACAACACATAGCACACAAGTACCACAAAATCTGAAGGTTAGGTCTTTTAAAGTTAGAGGCCTCACAAAGCACTACCCGAACTAATCATTCAATAAAGCATACAAGAGACTCGGACCTCCCTAGTTTAGTTTACAACTGAACTTTCATCTTACATCTAGGAGGATTTAAGACCAAACAATATAAACATTGGGCAGTGCTAATCAATACATCAAGTGCCAAGTTCAAAACTCTTAAAATAGATACAACTGTCCACTAGAACATTTACCCCATTAAAATTCTCACCTATATATGTATCTCCGAAAGGCATGTCAAAGATGACTACGAGTTTCTGCCTCCTAACAAGGCCTTTGATAACTCCAAGTATGGCAATTATTCTCAATTACAAACATATTTGTATTCAGGTGCCAAAATAAGAATAAAGTCAACCAATACTAAGGTTGGCCACCCCAAAGTGTAAATCAACTCAATCCTCATTTTCGCCTGACATACCATCTAGATTCCTTTAATCACAAATCAAATATCGACCATATATAGTTTCACATTCCTTAACTCCAAATCATCTACTTAGAAAGCAAGTCTTAACCAAATATATGCAAGTACTCTTTTCACTTAACCTTCAAACTAATTCCACAGTCCGGCATCCTAAACATCTAGTCTAGGATACACTACAAGGATCTGATGCCTAAACTCTGATACCAACTGTGACAGCCCCATCTCCCTCGAAGGCGAACCAAAGGGTTCGGCGGACCGCTTGCCCAACTCGCGCCAGGACTCATTCGCTCAATTAACTTAATTAACAATTCCACCTATCTCAATATAACTAACTTCACATTTCAAATCAACTACATCAAAGAACTAAAATTCAACTTACATTTCTGAAATAAATTCCAAGTACTAAAAGACATACAAAAGCTGAATTTACAAATCCCGATAATTTCATCCGAATTTTATTAGTACTAACTCCAAGTACTATAAACCATCAAGTGCTCAAATCAAAACAACCTTATACAAAAGAGCGGAAATCCTCCGAAAGAAACTAAAATCCACGGTTAGCGAACTCCGCTTCAAAACCTGTTAAGGAAAACAAATCTTATGGGGTGAGCAAAGCTCAGTGAGGCCAAGAAAACATGCAAACAAGCAAGATCAAGTAATATACACTTTTATTAAACAAGATAAGTAACCAAAACTTTTAGGCAAGAATGCAAATAACATTAAATAAAGGATACAGGGGCTCTCAGGAGCCAAGTTCCACGAAACTTGATCGCAATCCAAGTAGTTGACACTCCGTCAACTTTCATAATTACCAAGTAGAACTCCACTTGTCAACCATCTCCGTCCACCGTTTCACCCTCACAACAGGGCCCGCTCGTCAAAATAGATAATTTGGTAATTTGGAAATACTCGAGTATACCCAAGCAAGTAGTCGGCGAGCGCACTCCAACTGATGAAAATTGTGAGGGCCTCAAAAATTTGAATTTAATTCTAAAATGCATAATAATATTTATATTGAGTTTATTTATTGAAATATTAGTGAAAATATGTTTAAAGTGATTATTTCTTAATTTAGAGAATTTTATACGAATTGTTTGCCGGTGTGTGGTTTTGGCCAAAATTTAGTGTTATAAATTGTTTCGATGCGTGAATAGTGACTTGGACTTGAAATCGAGCATATGTAGTGATATTTTGAAATAATATTATGGCAGACAGTGTGAGGGATGAAAGAAACCAGTGTAAGTTAGATTGTTGCAGCGGTGTGACATAAAGTGCAAAAGCACTTTTCCCTAAAATAAGGAAATGCACTTTTGGGCACCTTTGCTGTATGACTTTTGGTTCCTTGGAGCTCATTTTTCAGCTGCAATTTGGGGAGATAGAGAGAGAGGCTGCCGAGAGAGAGAAGGGAGAGAAAGAGAGAAATTGAGCTTGTTTCTTCCATAGCTTTCCATCCATTCTTCTTGGAGCTTCAAAACCCATCAACCACCATCATCTTCTTCACTTATTGCAGCCGAAGGAGAGAGAAGAAAGTAAGGGGCTGGTCCGAATTCTTGGAGGAGAAAGAGGTAAGTTGAGTTGATCTTCCATTTTCCTTTATTCTTACAAGCAAATTGAACTAGTGAAGCTTGAATGATGGATTGTGGCTTGGGTTCTTCCTTCCCATTTCAGCCAAAGGAGCCAGAGAGAGAGAGAGAGATCCCAACCTTTGAGGGGAAAAAAGGGAGAAAAAAGCTTGGGTGATCATCTTGGGCTCGAGGTTGAACTTGGTGGCGGATATCTTCGACGAATCTTGAAGATCTTGGGCTAGGATCGAGGGTTTTGGAAGTCATCAAGCTTGGAGGCTACTTTCTTGAAGGAAAGCTTCGAGGGATTTCATTGGATCTTGCCGGATCTCTGGATCTTGATAGATCTGGAGGTATAAACCTCAATCTTGTAGATCTAGCTTTATTAGTGTTGATTAGTGTAGATCCGTGGTTTATATTGATAAAAATGATCTCATCGAAAAGATGAAGTTGGAGCTCTTGAAATCCCAACCTAGGTAGGACTTGAGGTGGCCTCTAGGTAGCGGACTTGAGGACCTGATTGGGAATTTGATTGTTATTTGTGAACTTGCCTTGATATGGTTAGAAATTAGGGTTTTCAGTTGTTGAAAAGTTGAAGGAAAATGTATGTTATGGCCAAACCCATGCCGTGATTTCAATGTTTGATTTTGGAATGTCGTGAATGTTCTCGAAGGGTTTTACTTTTTAAGAAAAATGTGTATATTGTTCAAATTGTGAGTGTATGTGTGTGTGAGTGAGTGTTTGGATTTTAAAAGGGGAAAAAGTGTAGTTTTCATGAAATTTGAGTGAACAGTGCTATTTGACTGAATTTGAAGGTTTTACGGTATTTTGGCTAAATTTGGGATTTTGAATATAATGGCTTGATATGAAGGCGTTTTTATGTCAAAATGGAAGTTTCAGCCAAAAATGAATGTCGAACGTGTTGTGTAAAAAATGATTTTGAGGTGTGAGTCCTCACTTAAATGTTTTGTGAAAAGAACGTGCTTGTAGTGCCAATGAGTATATCAGTGAGATGTTTCCTTTTGAAATGATAAAGTGATTTTCCAAGGGGATCTATTTGGAACTTCGAGCTATGTGAAATGAAAGCTTTTTCTCGAGAGAGTTTTAGAAAATTATAGTTTGAAACTAAAAGTGGAAGTGAACTGTGATTTGTGAATGAAAAAGAATGAATTGAATCTTATTGATTGTTTTAAATTATTTTAGGGAGTGTGCAAGACGGTGATTTTGAACCCTACGTGGAAGCTGAACCTTATTTCGGTGAGTTTCCATGCTTGTTTGGTTTACGTGCAAATGTTTGTAAATAGAATGCAATGAAGTGATTGTTATATGTAAATTGATCTTTGAACCCTCTAATGGGATGTGTACTTTATCGCACCCTACTTCATTTGAGTAAAAGTGATTGTGAAGGTGACTTGAAGTGATTGATTGTAAAGTGCTTTAAAGTGTATTATAGTGATTGCATGTGTTTGGAAAGGTCAGGAAATCCCTGAGACCTATAGGTGAATTGGCCCTGAACTCGAGCGAGGAGGCTAGGCCTAGGTCGAGAGGAGAAAAGAAGTGTTACTTAAATGTCACAAAGCACAAGTGACTACCAGGTGATATATGCTCTGAACTTGGTTTTGAACCACCAAAAGAGCAACAACCCAAAGTGAAATGAAGTGGAATTGAAAATGTACTGACTTGGCGTATGGACTTGTCCCAATGGAGAGTACTCAAATAAAGTGGAAGTGTTTTAAAGTGAAGTGTATTGAGACTTGTCTCGAAAAAGTGAGTGTACACATCAAAGTGAAGTGAAAAGTGTTTAGGCGTGGCAGTGTGGAGAGTAAGAAAGAGAAGTTCTACATGAAATAGCTGATCTGAGTGTCAACTACCCTGGTTCGTGGGCATGTTTCATGGAATTTGGCCCCGGGACCCCAGTAGATCCCTACATTGTATTGTTAATTGCTTTTCCATCTGTTTATATTCCAAGTGTTCTTGTGAAGTGAAATTGTTTATGTGTTAAGTGACTTGCATGTTTTTGGGAACTCACGGGCTTTTTAGCTCCTTTCCATTTGTTTTCCTTAGCAGGAAATGAGCAACCAGGTGGTGGTGCCAACCTTTGAGATTAGGGCTTTCATAAGTTTTGATATGTATTTTGAAGAATTTTGAATATTGCCCCTTTTGTGGACTCTTGTATAATGGAGCTATGTATTATTGAATTGTAACTTGGACCTGATAGATTAGCTTGACTTGACCTTAGAGTTTTTGTAATCTTTTGTGGGGAGTAAGCCTGTAGAGTGGATTCCCAACTTTTGTAAAGTGCATGCTTGCTAACTTGCTACCATATTTTTGTTTAAGTGTACTTGAGAACTTGATATACCAATGTGTATCTTTTGACAAAAGCATGCTTAATCGATGTACTCTTGGCACCATATTGTAATGAAATGTAATTATGAAAGTGTTTTGCCTACTTTCTAAAGTTATTGTTCTAATTGTGTTGTTACTTTTTCCTATGTTCATGAAAATTTGATGGCCCCTAGAGAACTATGTGAGGTCGGGGCGGAACTAGGCTTCTTCAAATCGGAAATGACCATGAATCTACCGCTGTAATCAAGGGGTTAACTTTGTAGAGCAAATGGCTACAGCCATAAACCGTATGACTGAGATTTTAGATCGTGGCTGGGCAACAAGGCCTCCGGACCTGAGCAACACCTTGGTAAAGGATCGGCACTTGAGAGATTCAAAGATTTAACCCTAAATGGTGAACCTAACCCAAGTTGCCGAGGGTTGGTTAGAAAGGATTTGATATTTTCACCGCTAGACTAGGAAAGGCAAATAACCTTGCCACATTCCAATTTGAGGGAGCTGTCCGCTCTTGGTGGGCCATGATAAGAACCAAGTGGGGAGAGAGAGAACACCCTAGGACTTGGGTAAATTTTACTCGAGAGTTTAATGCCAAGTTTCTTCCTCCAATAGTGCAAGAGACAAGGGAGGACGATTTCATTAGGTGTAAACAAGGATTACAAAGTGTGACGGAGTATGAGGCACGCGTTACTAAACTGCCAAGATTTGCCCCGAAGTTGGTGGCCACCCAACGAGGAGAGTAAGAAGATTTGTCCGGGGATTGAATGTAGAGCTACAAGAGATCTTAGCAGCTGCCTCAAGTTAATAGTTTTAGTGGCCGTGGAAAGGGCTCGAGGATTGAAGGCAGCCAAAGCACAAGTGAGGAATTTTAATGCAAGAAAAAGGAATGCACCTAGTGGTAGTCGTGGCCCAATGGACATGTTTGTTCCAACTCTAAGTTTGGAAGAGGAATGGTAGGACAACCCCTCTGGATCGTCAAGGGATCAAATTGAGGAGGGACATACTCAAGAGGAGGAGTGTCTAGAGGGAGTGTGAGAGGAAGAGGGCTATCGGGGAGGTTCCCAAGGAAGTCAAGTCTCTACCCCTAGCGTGTTTTGTGGCTTTTGTGGGAAGCCAAACCACAGGAGAATGAATGTTGGAGAAAGAGTGGAGCATGTCTTAAGTGTGGTAGTACGAGCATCGCTATATCGTGTCCGATGGAGGAGGAGGTATGACCCAACCAGCAAGCAAACCCACTGCCAAGCTAGTGCCAGAATCGACCAAGAGTACCAGCTAGGGTCTACGCCATTGACCAACAGCAAGTTCCTGACCCTACTGAAGTGGTTGAAGGTACCATCCCCATCTTTCAACGCTTGGCTAAGATTTTGATTGATCCTGGTGCATCACATTCTTTTGTTAATCCTTCCTTTTTAAATGAAGTAGACATAAAGCCTACTAGATTACCTTATGACTTGGAAGTTAAGATACCCATGGGGGAACAAAGTTTAATTACTAGTTGGGTATACCAGAATTGTGATGTTTGGATAGGAGAAAGGAAGCTAGTGGTGGACTTGATTAGTCTAGACATCAAGGGCTATGATGTTATCATAGGGATGGATTCTCTAGCTCGTTATCATGCTAAATTGGATTGTAGGGCAAAGACTGTGGAGTTTTCTATTCCTGGAGAGGTTACCTTGAGGTTGGACGTAAAAGGGAGGTTAGCATCATCTGCCCTTATCTCGGGGATCAAAGAGAGAAAATTATTAAGCAAAGGGGCTCAAGTGTATTTGGCCTTTTTGATAAATCCCCCTAGTGATAAAATGAAGTGTGGAGGAAGTGCCAATTGTGAAGGATTTTCCCGATGTCTTCCCAGAGGAATTAGAAAGTCTACCTCCTGAGCGAATGGTGGAATTTAAGATTGATTTGTTGCCAGGGACAGCTCTAATTTCTAAGAATCCGTATTGAATGGCTCCAGCTGAACTTAAAGAATTGAAGGTCCAATTACAAGATCTATTGGAGCGAGGTTTTATCAGAGAGAGTGACTCACCTTGGGGAGCACTTGTACTCTTTGTTAAGAAAAAGGATGGAAGTTTGAGGTTGTGCATTGACTATCGAGGGCTTAACGATGTGAAAATAAAGAATAAGTATCCTCTACTGCTCATTGATGAACAATTTGACCAATTACAAGGTTCAGTGGTCTTTTCTAAATTAGACCTTAGGCAAGGGTACTACCAATTGAGGATTAGAAAGGAAGACGTACCGAGGATTGCTTTTAACTCGAGGTACGGACATTTTGAGTTTGTGGTAATGCCCTTTGGGTTGACCAATGCTCCAGCGGCATTTATGGATTTGATACAACGGGTCTTTAAACCCTATTTGGACCAATTTGTGGTTGTATTCATAGATGACATTTTGGTATACTCAAAGACCCGAGAGGATCATGCTCAACACTTGAAGATAGTGCTCCAAACTTTAAGAGAACATCAATTGTATGCTAAGTTCAACAAGTGTGAGTTTTGGTTAGAGGAAGTGACCTTTCTAGGGCATAAAATTTCTAAGGATGGAATTGCTGTGGATCCCTCCAAAGTGGAGACAGTGACTCAGTGGAGGCAACCTAGAAATCCTACTGAGGTTAGAAGTTTCTTGGGCTTGGCGGGATACTACCGTCGATTCATTCAGGATTTCTCAAAGATTGCGGGGCCACTGACGGATTTGACTAAAAAGCATGTTAAGTTTGCTTGGAATCCAAAGTGTGAGGCTAGTTTTCAAGAGTTAAAGAAGCGTTTGACAACAGCCCCTGTGTTGACCTTGCCAAATGGAAAAGATGGGTTTGTAGTTTATTCAGATGCCTCAAAAGAAGGATTAGGGTGTGTCCTGATGCAAAATGGAAAAGTTATTGCCTATGCCTCTAGGAAATTAAATCCTCATGAGCAAAACTATCCAACACATGATTTGGAGTTGGCCGCAGTCATCTTTACCTTGAAAAGTGGAGACATTACTTATATGGGATGACATTTGAGGTTCTTACTGATCACAAAAGTCTCAAGTATTTGTTCTCTCAAAAGGAATTGAATCTAAGACAAAGACGATGGGTAGAATTTCTTAAGGACTATGATTGCACCATAAGTTATCACCCTGGAAAGGCCAACAAATGCCTTAAGTAAGGCTCAAATAGCAGGTTTGATGGTAAAGGAGTGGGAAATGTTAGAAAAGGTTGGTGAATGGAACCCTTATTTGAAGAAACAGAAAGTTATCTTTGGGAATATAGTGATGAGATCTTCCATCCTAGAACGTATTAAAGAGGCACAAAAAGGAGATTTCATGGTGCAAAGTGGGATTGGAAAAGTGAATAAAGGAGAAACCCTAGACTTTAAGATAGGGCCTGAGGGGATTTTGAGGTTTCGAAATCGTGTTGTTGTTCCAGACAATGAAGAGTTGAGGAAAGAAATTTTGGAAGAAGCACATCGTTCTAAGTATACAATTCACCCTGGGAACAATAAAATGTACCAAGACTTGAAAAGGATGTATTGGTGGGATGGAATGAAGAGAGATGGGCTAGATTTGTTCGTGACTGTCTCTGCCAACAAGTTAATGGAGCACCAAAACCTTCAGGACTTTGCAACCCTTAGAGATACCTGAATGGAAATGGGATCATATCACTATGGATTTTGTGACCGGGTTGCCTAGGAGTCAAAAAGGAGATGATGTAGTTTGGGTGATAGTGGATCGACTTACTAAAACCGCTTCATTTTCTACCGTAAGTATGAAATGTCCTTTGGAGAAGTTGGCTCGATTGTACTTGGATGAAATTGTTAGACTACATGGGATACCACAGCATCGCTCGATAGAGACCCAAGGTTTGTTTCTCGACTCGGCAAAAGTTACAAGAAGAATTTGGGACTAAGGTTAGTTTGAGCACCGCTATCATCCCCAAATGGATGGACAATCTAAAAGGACAATTCAAACTTTGGAAGACATGTTGAGGTTATGTATATTGGATTTTGGAGGAAGTTGGAGTCAACACATGCCTCTAGTTGAATTTGCCTACAACAATAGTTACCATGCTTCAATTCAGATGGCTCCTTATGAAGCACTTTATGGGAGAAGGTGTAGATCACCTATTCATTGGGATGAAGTAGGGGAAAAGAAAATTTTAGATCCAACCACTATTCCTTAGGTTGAGGAGGCTTTTGAGAAAGTAAAGTTAGTTCGAGAAAGACTTCAAACGGCTCAAAGTCGACAAAAGAGTTATGCCGATAACCGAAGAAAGGATTTGGAGTTCGATGTATGGGACAAAGTATTTCTCAGGATTAAGCCAATGAAAGGAGGAGTAGTATCCAAGAAGGGGAAGAAATTGAAACCACGATATGTGGGACCATTTTAGATTCTCAAGCGAGTAGGCAAAGTGGCATACCAGCTTGGATTTACCTCGAGCATGTCAAAGATCCATAATGTTTTCCACGGTCCATGCTTAAGAAGTATCATCCGCACCCAAGCCATGTGTTGCCCTTAGAGAGATTGAAGTGGATGAATCCTTGTCCCATGAAGAGCGATCTGTAAAATCCCTCAGAAGTAAAAGACTTGAGGAGCAAGAAGATCCCATTGGTCAAAGTTCTTTGGAGGAATCATGCTATTGAGGAAGCAACGGGAATTGGAGGAAGAGATGAAGAAGAGTCATCCGTAGTTATTTACCTAGAAAGGTAAGGAATTTTGAGGACAAAATTCTCTTAAGGAAGGATGTAGGCCTCAAAAATTTGAATTTATTTCTAAAATGCATAATAATATTTATATTGAGTTTATTTATTGAAATATTAGTGAAAATATGTTTAAAGTGATTATTTCTCAATTTAGAGAATTTTATACCTAATTGTTTGCAGTGTGGTTTTGGCCAAAATTTAGCATTAAAATTGTTCGACGCTGAATAGTGACTTGGACTTGAAATCGAAAGCATATGTAGTGATATTTTGGAAATAATATTATGGCAAGACAGTGTCGGATGAAAGAAACCAGTAAGTTAGACTGTCATGGTGCTGACATCAAGTGCCAAAAAGCACTTTTTCCCTTAAAATAAGGAAATGCACTTTTGGGCACCTTTTAGCCTTGACTTTTTGGTTCCTTGGAGCTCATTTTTCAGCTGCAATTTGGGGAGATAGAGAGAGAGGCTGCCGAGAGAGAGAAGGGAGAGGAAGAGAGAAATTGAGCTTGTTTCTTCCATAGCTTTCCATCCATTCTTCTTGGAGCTTCAAAACCCATCAACCACCATCATCTTCTTCACTTATTGCAGCCGAAGGAGAGAGAAGAAAGTGAGGGGCTGGTCTGAATTCTTGGAGGAGAAAGAGGTAAGTTGAGTTGATCTTCCATTTTCCTTTATTCTTACAAGCAAATTGAACTAGTGAAGCTTGAATGATGGATTGTGGTTTGGCTCTTCCTTCCCATTTCAACCAAGGAGAGAGGAGAGAGAGAGAGAGATCCGAACCTTTGAGGGGAAAAAGGGAGGAAAGAAAAGCTTGGGTGATCATCTTGGGCTCGAGGTTGAACTTGGTGGCGGATATCTTCGACGAATCTTGAAGATCTTGGGCTAGGATCGAGGGTTTTGGAAGTCATCAAGCTTGGAGGCTACTTTCTTGAAGGAAAGCTCGAGGGATCTCGTTGGATCTTGATAGATCCGGAGGTATAAACCTCGAATCTTGTAGATCTAGCTTTATTAGTGTTGATTAGTGTAGATCTGTGGTTTATATTGATAAAATGATCTCATCCTGAAAAGATGAAGTTGGCTCTTGAAATCCCAACCTAGGTAGACTTGAGGTGGCCTCTAGGTATGGACTTGAGGACCGATTGGGAATTTGATTGTTATTTGTGAACTTGCCTTGATATGGTTAGAAATTAGGGTTTTCATTGTTGAAAAGTTGAAGGAAAATGTATGTTATGGCCAAACCCATGCCCGGTGATTTCAATGTTTGATTTTGAATGTGAATGTTCTCAAAGGGTTTTACTTTTGAGAAAAATGTGTATATTGTTCAAATTGTGAGTGTATGTGTGTGTGAGTGAGTGTTTGATTTTAAAAGGGAAAAAGTGTAGTTTTCATGAAATTTGAGTGAAAAGTGCTATTTGACTCAATTTGAAGGTTTTACTGTATTTTGGCTAAATTCTGGAGATTTTGAATATAATGGTTTGATATGAAGGCTTTATGTCAAAATGGAAGTTTCAGCCAAAAAATGAATGTCGAACGTGTTGTGTAAAAAAAGTGATTTTGAGGTGTGAGTCCTCACTTAAATGTTTTGTGAAAGAACACGTTTGTAGTGCCAATGAGTATATCGGTGAATGTTTCCTTGAAATGATAAAGTGATTTTCCAAGGATCTATTTGAACTGAGCTATGTGAAATGAAAGCTTTTTCGAGAGAGTTTTAGAAAATTATAGTTTGAAACTAAAAGTGGAAGTGAACTGTGATTAGTGAATGAAAAGAATGAATTGAATCTCATTGATTGTTTTAAATTATTTTAGGGAGTGTGCAAGCGGTGATTTTGAACCCCGGAAGTGAACCTTATTTGGTGAGTTTCCATGCTTGTTTAGGTTTACGCGGCAAATGTTTGTAAATGAATGCAATGAAGTGATTGTTATATGAAAATTGATCTTGAACCCTCTAATGGGGATGGTGTACTTTATCGCACCTACCCATTTGAGTAAAAGTGATTGTGAAAGTGACTTGAAGTGATTGATTGTAAAGTGCTTTAAAGTGTATTATAGTGATTGCATGTGTTTGGAAAGGTCGTGAAATCCCGAGACCTATAGGTGAACCCACACTGAACGGAGGCTAGGCCTAGGTCGGGAGAAAGGGAAGAGCCATAGGGTTACCTAAATGTCACAAAGCACAAGACTCGCACTGTGATATATGCTCTAACTTGATTTTGAACCAGTCTCCAAAAGAGCAACAACCCAGTTAAGTGAAGTGAATTGAAAATGTACTGACTTCATGCATGGACTTGTCCCAATGGAGAGTACTCAAATAAAGTGAAGTGTTTTAAAGTGAAGTGTATTCGAGACTTGTCTCAAGTGAAAGCAAAGGTACACTATCAAAGTGAAGTGAAAAGTGTTTACGCGCAGACCCGTGGGGGTTTGGATGAGTAAGGAGAAAGAGAAGTTCTACATGGTAATAGTGACTTGATGAGTATCAACACTTGGTCTGTGGTTCGTGGGCAAGTTTCATGAATTTAGCCCCGAGGGCCTCCAGATCCTACATTGTATTGTTAATTGCTTTTCATCCGCTTTTATATTCCAAGTGTTCTTGTGAAGTGAAATTGTTTATGTGTTAAGTGACTTGCATGTTTTTGGGAATTCACGGGCTTTTTAGCTCACCCTTTCCATTTGTTTTCCTTAGCAGGAAATGAGCAAACAAGTGGTGGTGCCAACCCTTGAGATTAGGGCTTTCATATGTTTTGACGTGTATTTTGGAGAATTTTGAATATTGCCTCTTTTGTGAACTCTTGTATAATGGAGCTATGTATTATTGAATTGTAACTTGGATGTTGTGTAATCGTAAGATGTTGTATCCTTCATTATTGTATCCAGGGTTTTAGTTCGTTAAGTTATATTGAACAAGTGAGTGAGTGAGTCTTGGCGAGAGTTGGCGGTCGGTCCACTGAACCTTGATCCTTCTTGGAAGGTGGGGTCGTCACAAAAATATGTAAAAACTCATGGCTTACCAATCCCTCGGCCAAGCCCTTGCCGGCCCGAGGTGAGAGGTTTACCAATGAGTTTTGGGCATCCCCAACAGGTTTAAGTAGCAAGTAGGATGATGAGACAACGCTCAATCATCAATCAAGTACAATAGTTCGCAAGTCATTCTACATCAAATACAAGCAAGCATGTCGGTCAAGTGAGAGGTGGGATGAGATAAAGTACGTCACACTGACAAGTTTAACAACATGTTCAAATCAAGTATGTAACAGTTCAAACACCATCAACAAATCATGCACTTGACACTCACTAATAATCGAGAGCAAGTGAGAGCAATTCAAGAGAGATCAAACAAGCTTCTCTGTCCATTGATCACCCGAGAGATGAAAATCAAAATTACCTAAGCATGTATTCAAAGTCAAGTTTTCAAACAATTGAGCTTTTCAATTCCAAATTATGAGAATCTCATGTAATTGAAAAATCCATTTTCTAAGTTTGAATGGTGTACAAATACCCAAAAGAGCCACTTGAAAACCGGAAATGTTTCCAAGGCATTTCTCAACTTTCGTCGCTTCCTTAGAAGAATTTTCAGTTTTGTGCAACATTTTTTGAAAAATCATAACTTGAGTTCTATAAGTCCAAAAATTACGAATCTTATACCGTTAGAAAATAGACTCAATGAACTAAAACTCTAAAGAAGACACTTTAGTGAGATTCTAAATAGAAACTGCCTAGAGTTTTGTGCAAAATTACTGTTTTAATGAATACAGGACAAATCAGACTGGTTTTTCAGTCTACTTTGGAAATTCGTCAAAAATTGCAGAAAATGAATTAGCCCCTAACATTTACATGGTTCATAGCCCTATAATTCGAGTTTCAAACTCCACCAATGACACTCAATTCTGACCCTCGAGTAAGAAAATATAGTTGTTCAAACCAGGCAGGTTCAACACTCTGATTTTCTGAAATTCCAGTTTTGCAGGGCAAGTTTTAGTGCATCATTTGGATCGCGAATTCTTACTCAAAAATCACCAAATTTGGTACACTAACTCTACAATATATATATATATATTATATTCATACCAAAATTCAGCCAAAAAATCTCGCGGGAAGATAGATTTCTTAATACCCAAAGTGTGCTCAACATTTCAATTCTATTCTGTGAGGTTTTTGTTTCCTTCATCTAAGAGCCTCTAACATACCCAAATCACCACCAATTGTTCTAATTTTTGGAACCAAGATAGTATTAACCTCCCTAGGCCTTGTGATGGTCAAAAATGGTAGAAGTTTTTATCAAAACCTAGCACTAGAACAGTCCAAAAATTCGGACAGCATGCCCCTTCCAAAATTCCAGATTTTTGCCCCAACTAAGCCACCATTTTTACAACTTTTGAAGGGATTTTTTTGGGAAAATTTAACATCTTAAACCTCAACATTTCAGCATCACGATCAGTCTTTAAGCTTGCAAAAATGCAACCACAAAAATAGAGAAAACAGCAAGGTTATTCGGCCAACATTAAGGCTTCAAAACAGAATTTTCTTTTGCCATTCTTTCTACTTTAACACATAAGTTTATCATCATCCAAGTCAAGAAATATTTTGCAATAATCAACAAGCTAAACATCTACATTAAAACATGGTCTATCACATATATATACAAAGCTCATAAATCCCTCAAGGCCTCTACCTAATATCAAGGTTCTAGGAACCCTTCAACAACCCAATCCTAGTTTCATGCTTGGAAGTTTAAAAGATGGAACAAAGATGAAAACTTTAAGGGATTACCTTCACCAAGTAGCTAGCAAAACACCAAGAGTCTTAGTCTTAACCACCAAGATCTTCCCTCCACATGGTTCTTCACTAAAGCTTTGAGCTTGAGCCAAGATGATAGCAAAGTTGTGGAGGATTTTGGAGAGAAATGGAAGAAGAAGATGATGAAGCTTCTAGGGGAAGAGAGGGGGAAGGGGTTTGGCTGAAACAAGATGAGGAAGAGAGAGATTTTTGTGTTTTGGTAAAGTGAAAATGTGAAAGGAAGAAATGACATAAAGCTTAGTTTTATGGTGCCAAAAGTCAATCTTGAGTTTGTGGCAAAAAATGCTCCATTTGGAGTTTAATTCCAAACACTCACTTCTAATCCCTCAATTAACTTTTCTTAATCTACTAATGACCATTCTTATTCTCTAAACTTACGTCACTCTCAGTCCAAATGTTTGTCTCAAAAAACGTGCCTTTTCTCATTTTTCACAATTGAGTGATAGAAAAATGAAATTGAAGGTTAAAAAAGGTTTTTTTTTTAAATAAAATGAGGTAATGTATGGTGTAAATGCAATTAAAATGATTTAAATCAATTATTCAGAAAAAATAAATAAATGATTAAATATATAGGTCAGATAAAAATAAATTTTTGGATCCTCACAGTAGTAATTTATTAAAAACATAAATTAGTTATATCACTACGTTCTTTAAATTTCTAGAAGCTGAAGAGTGTATAAACTGGGAACATAATCTTTAGGAGTATATTTTGCCAAGATAATTTCAAAAACCTCTCATGAGGTTTTTGACACTTGCAATGAGCTCCTCTATGATTTTAAAAAATTTATTGACGTTCTTTACTTTTGAGGCTTGGTAACAATTCAGTTCAACAACCATTAAAATAATATTTTTATGAGTGAAATGATATTTTTATTCCATGAATGCTCTTTTAGTTGTTTTATTAATAAAAGAATGAAGGCTGTTAAAAGGTTAAAAAAATTAGTGAAGTTCAAGAGGTGAAGGGCAATGTAGTTTCTTAAAAACAACAATTACAATTTAGTAACAATATTTTTTGCAGCAACACCAATAGTTGCAATGGATGGATTTCTCAGAAGTAGTAATAGTATATAAACTGGATAACTACCTCTAAACCGCCAAACTATTAGCATTGCTTGCAACGAGATTTGTTGTGCAAAATAAAGATATCCTATTATGGTGTATTTGGAGTTTATAGTAATAATTCGATTCAGAAATTATAACATCTTCAAATCGTAAGGTAGAGGCAAATTAGGTAGAGGATGTCATAATTTCTAAATCAAATTTTCATTATGAACTCTAAAAGCAGCATAACAAAATTGCTTTATTTACGTACCATCTTGCTACTCAAAATGTTGATAGTTTGATAGTTTAAAGGTAGTTATCCAACTTATATACTATTGCTACTCCTAAGAAATTTATCCATTGCAAGTACCGGTTGGTAATACTATAAAAATACTACTTTAGTTTTTAATTGTTGCTTCTAAGAATTTTTATTGCACTTACAACTATTGAACTTTACTAATTATTTTAACCTTTTAATGACTTTCAATCTTTTACTATTAAAATAACTAAAGGGGCATTCATGGAATAAAAATAACATTTAACCGATAAAAATATTATTTTAATGATTGTTGAACTGAATTGTTACCAAATCTCAAAAGCAAGGGAGGTCAGTGAAATTATTAAAATCTCAGAGGAGGTTAGTGCAAGTGTTAGAAACTTCAGGAGATGTTTTTTAAATTATTCCTATTCTACCATTTAACAATATTGATAGTAGCATTGTCCTTATTTTGTCAGTCCAAGGTATTAAATGCTACAGAATTAAATTCAGACACTAAACGCTTTTTTTCCCCAGTAGAAAAGATAAAAATGGGAAAATTTACAAGTCATCTAAAACCATTACAATTTGCCCACTGCTCAAAACATAAAATCACCGATGCCTTATCAAGACAATTTAACCCAACAAAAAATAAATCTTCTGAGATTTTACGAACTTTTTGTTTTCAGTACAAGGAGGAGATTTTCTACACCACGACGTCCAACATTCTACCCACGTCCATCCTGGCCTTGGTCGTGCGCAATTCATTCTTGTGCTAAAATAATTACATGCATTGGCTATTCCCTTTTGAATTATGCATGTTTCAAATTACTGTTGATTAGCATGTGTACAGAAACCATTGGTGATTGTAAACACAAGTAGCAAAGGATGTTGGTATAAGTGAAAGGGATTTACATTTCTTAACTGCGAGATCTCAGATTCAAAATCTATAGGAGTGAAAAAAATAATGTTGGGAGAGTTTACCCCCACAAGGGGATTGAAGTGACTCAAAAATTATTAGTCACAAACCGTAAAATAAATGAAAATATCTATGGTTTATACCAAAAAAAAAAAATGTCAGCAGAAGAGTAACAAGTCGAATGACTTGTGACCTAATTCGTTGCATAAAGGCCACTATGTAGTCGTACACCCAAGGTTCCAAACTTTTTTCCCCTTCTAAATGAGCCCATAAGTGAAATCATGATGTGTCCTACACCATAACATGTACTAGTATTATCTATCACATATGTATTGCAGGTGGGGTTTTCTGTCAGAGGCCTCCAGCAGTCTAGAAAATCCCAATCCAATTTTGTAGGAATTTGTATTTAATTTAATTCATTAAATATCTCATGAATCATGATAAAAACTGTTAGTAAGTAGTAACTCCTTATCAGCACTATCTCCACTCCTACTCACACGCAACTACCTTATCAGCATTATTACCACTCTTACTCACATACAACTAACTATCATCTAGCATATATGTATTGCAAATCAGATTTTTAGAATGGTTAAATTATAAAAGTTCTAACTTTCTATTATTTTGTTTATAGAGTTTTGTATTTTTTTAATTATCAAATATTCATTCATATATTTTGAATTTGAAATGTAAGAAGTGGCACCATAAATGTAGGAATTTAGATAAGGTAATTTAAAATAAAACATCATATCTCTTATTAAAAGTTAAAAGAGAAAATAATAATATTTTACTGTTTAACGCAATAATCCTAACTGAAAGTATAAATTCTATTTAAAAAATAATATTCAATGGTCATGGATTTAAAAAATTAATAGTTGTACTAATCCTAAACGTTAAACTATGAAATCACTAAATTAACAACAAAGTCCTACTAGCACTTGAAAATGAAAATTATTATTTAAAATCTTTATTTTTGATAAATAATAATAATAATAACAACAACAACAACAACATCAGTCCTACTCAAAATTTTAAAAAATAACAAGATAGTTTAAGAGAAAGATATGATGTATTTATCCGTAAACTATATCTACTCAATTTATATATATCCAATCTAAATTTACTCTAATGGGATTTAAATAAGCGTGTAAAACCCAACCACTAAGAATAGTCTTAGGCATTGTTGATTATTTTGTATATTTTTGTTAGTTTCTTCAATGTAAATATGTAACACTATTATGTCATTTTTAGAAAAATGACTAAATCTTTTTTTTTTTGTAATTGTTGAACGTATTACAAGATATTGTCAGTTTTTCATTTGCATTTCCAGATGCCAATTATTACAACTATTGTGATTAATTCTTGGTTTTATATAGTTTCATATTATGAGAGGTAAAATTAAATATATTCTAAAAATTAATATTCTAAAAATTGTGATATCTTTCAATTTGAGGGATAAATATGAAATCAACTAAAAACATTTTCAATAGAAAATTTGTTACCATTCAATCCAAATTTATAATATAAATAACTATATCATGTCCTATTATTTTGAAAATGCAAAAATAAGTATATTTTAACAGTTTAAAACTAAATTGGAAGTTATAAAAGTTTTTTTCTTTTTCTTCAAATATTAACTTTTTAATTTGGATGTTGAATTATAAACACATTTGAATCCAATTAAATTACCTATCCAAACTCAAATTTGTTGATGGAAAAATGAAAGTAAATAGGTTATCATTTACAATTATAATAGTTTGATAGTATAGTAAAATAGGAGGTAAATGTGCTATAAAATTAGATTAAAGTAAGGACAATTAGGTAAGAATAATATAGCGTAAAGAGAATATAGGATTTAGGGGCCAGGGAAAGGGTTTTAGGATTATGGAAATGTTGAGTTAAGGAGATGAGAAAAAGGGGATAGCGAGAAGTGCGGAGTTGTGAAACGAGATAAATGACTCGAAGAGATGGTAGGGGTGTAATTGTGACAGCCCACCTCTCCCAAGGGCGAACCCAAGGGTATCAACGGGTTGCCTGCCCAGCTCTCGGCAGGACTCACTACAAAATCCATAATATAATTGCAAGAATTAATTCCTAAAACCCTATTTAGCATTCAACCAAAGTACTTATTAACTTACAAGAGTAAATCCTCAAAATTACAATTATATAAACTTCAAATAAAATCATCCATCAACTTCACAATACATTTCAATTCCAGATAGAAGTATAGAAACCCTACAGAAGTAACTAAAATCTCGCTCTATGATCCCCACTCCAAGACCTGTTATGAAAACAACTGGGTGAGCTAACGCCAGTGAGGCCTAAGGAAAGGCATGCAAGCACGTAATCAAGCAAGTAGGAAAGCCAGAAATTCCGATATAAAACGGTAAATCAATCATTCACTTGCACCATTGCAATTTTCACCGAGACCGTATTCCCAAGGAATCACTACTCGAGGGCTCATATTAGACAAGAGTCTTGGAGCTGGGTTCGGAGAACCCTCTTCGAGCCTCTCTATCTACAGTGAATATGCGCAAGAATAGTGAACAAAGGCTCATACAGAAAATACACGTAAACAGTAAGGGATATGGCTCTGTGAGCCACTCACCTGCCAAGCAGCTTGAGTCCATTCCATTCCAAGTGTTGACTCTCCGTCAACTTAGCGAAGGTAAAAATCCATAGAATCTCCACTTGGTACAATCTCCGACCAACAGTTCACCCTCTCGGGCCCAAAACCAAATAGGTAAGTAAAATGGTAAAGCTACAACGAGCACTACCGAGCAAGACCTCTCCAATAGATCCAACTCAAATAACACTACCTAAGGTTCACCAAGTTTCCCGACCAACCCCTTGCCGGCTCGGGTCCCAAAGATCCCCAAAAGGTTTGGGGGTCCCCAAATATAACTTTTAAGTCGATGAATCTTTTCAATCGACATTTAGTTCGAGTCAAGTCAAGTAACAAATCATGTTCATGCGAGTCAAGTAGAGGAGGACTGTGAGGGCCTCAAAAATTCAAATTTTATTTCTAAAATATCTAATAATATTTATATTGAGTTTATTTATTGAAATATTAGTGAAAATATGTTTAAGGTGATTATTTCTCAATTTAGAGAATTTTATACGAATTGTTTGCCGGTGTGTGGTTTTGGCCAAATTTTAGCGTAAAAATTGTTCACGCGTGTGAATAGTGACTTGGACTTGAAATCGAGCATATGCAGTGATATTTTGGAAATATTATTACGGGTGAGATAGTGTCGGATGAATGAAACCAGTGTAAAGTTAGACTGTCACAGTGACGCTGACAAAGTACAAAAAGCACCTTTTTCCCTTAAATTAAGGAAAGGCACTTTTTGAGGCTTTAAAGCCTTGACTTCTTGCAACACCAAGCTTCATTTTTCAGCTGCCAAACCAGTGAGAAAGGGAGAGCTGCTGCCGAGAGAGAGAAAGGAGAGAAAGAGAGAGTTTGTCTTCAACTTCTTCTTCCAATCTTCATCCTTTCTTCTTGAAACTTAAAACACCAACACCCACCATCATCTTCACCATCCTAGCAGCCGAGGAAGAGGAGAGAGAGAAGGAGGTGTGGGCTGAAGTTTTTGGAGAAAACAAGAGGTAAGTGGGTTGATCTTCCATTTTCTTTTCTTCCTACACATAACTTGAGTTGTGAAGAGTTGATGATGATTTTGTGCCTTGATCTTCACCTCCCCACTTCAGCCGAACCAAGGAAGGAGAGAGAGAGGGAGATCCGAAATTTTGGAAAGGAAAAAAGAAGGAAGAAAAGCTTGGGGTGAACATCTTGGGCTTGATCTTGCACTTGGAGGTTGATATCCTCGACGAATCTTGAAGATTTTGAGTGGGCTTGAGGATTTTGGAAGTTATCAAACTTGGGGAGTGACTTTCTTGGAGAAAAAGCTTGAGAGATCTTGTTGGGTTTTGCCAGATATCGCTGGATCTTGACAGATCCGGAGGTATAAACCTCAAATCTTGTAGATCTAGCATTATTAATGTTAATTAGTGTAGATCTGTAGTTAATATTGATAAAAATGAAATCATCTGAAAAGATGAAGTTAGCTCTTGGATTCCCAACCCAGGTAGCTGGACTTGAGGTGGATTCTAGGTAGCGGACTTGAGGACCCGATTGGGAATTGACTGTTATTTGTGAATTTGTTTTGATATGGTTAGAAATTAGGGTTTTCAGTTGATTGAGAAATTGAGGAAAAATATATGCTATGGCCAAAACCCATGCTTTTAGCGATTTCAAAGTTTGATTTTGAATGTGAATGTCTCGTGGATTTTGCCCTGCTGAGAAAAAATGGGTATATTGTTCAAATTGTGAGTGTATATGTAGTGAGTGTTTAGTTTTTTTTAAAAGGGTAAAAAGTGTAGTTTTCGTGAAACATGAGTGAAAAGTGCTATTTGACTGAATTTGAAGGTTTTATTATATTTGACTAAAATCTAGGGATTTTGGGATACAATGACTTGGTATAAAATGTTTTGGGTTAAAATGGAAGTTTTGATTGAAGGTGAACGGTTTGTAGAATGAGTATGTCGCAGATGTTTTCTTTAAAAGGGTGAAGTGATTTTCCAAAGGAATTTATTTGAAATTGTTAGATGAAATGAATACTTTTCCTCGAGTAAGTTTTGGAAAAGATTATCATTTGAAACTAAAAGTGAGATTGAACTGTATTAGTAAATGGAAAAGATTGAAGTGAAGCTTATTGGTTGTTTTAAATTATTTTAGGGAGTGTGCCGAATGCTGACTTTGAACCACGGAAGTCAACCCTACTCATGAAGTTTCCATGTTTGTTTGGTTTACGCAAATGTTGTAAATGAATGTATTGAGTGATTGTTATGTGAAAATTGACTTTGAACCCTCTAATGGGATGGTGTGTACTTTATCGCACCCACCCATTTGAGTAAAAGTGATTGTGAAAGTGACTTGAAGTGCTTGATTGTAAAGTGTATTATAGTGATTGCATGTGTTTAAGGTCGGAAATCCACGAGACCTATAGGCGAACCCTTCAGAAATGGGCTAGGCCTAGGTCGAGGAGAAAGGGGAGCCATAGGGTCATTTAAAATGTCACAAAGCACGTGACTCGCACTGGATTTATGCTCGAACTTGGTTTTGAACCAGCCCATAAGAAACAACCCAAATGAAGAAATTAAAAGTACTGACTTATATGGACTCGTCCCCAATGGAGAGTACTCAATAAAGTGAAGTGTTTAAAGTGAAGTGTTTCAAAGTGAAATGTTTTAAAGTGAAGTGAAAAGTGTTTGACGCAGGCTGGGGTTTGGAGGAGTAAGGAGAAAGTGAAGTTCTACATGGTAAAGTGGCAGTTGAAGTGTCAACTACCGTTCGTGGGTCGCACAAGTTTGAATTTCCCCGAGGTCTGTGATCCCTACATTGTACTTGTTAATTGCTTTTCTATCCGCTTATATTTCAAGTACTCTGAAAGTGATATTATTCTGTTAAGTGGTTTGCATGTTTTGGGAACTCACGGGCTTTTAACTCACCTTTCCATTTGTTTTCCTTAGCGAAGTGAGCTACCAATGGTGATGCCAACCTTGAGATTAGGGCTTTCATATGTTTTGTTATGTATTTTGGAGAATTATGGATATTGCCCTTTTGTGGACTTTGTATAATGGAATCATGTATTGATCGAATTGTATTTGGGATGTTATGTATCTTTAAGACATTGTACTTTCCTCATTGTATTTAGGGTTTTAGTTGTTGGTATTATTGAACAAATGAGTGTGAGTCCCGGCGAGAGCTATATAGGGCGGTCCATCAACTCTTTGTCCGCCTTGTGGGGAAAGTGGGGTCAGCCATGTGTGGTATCTGAGCCTAGGTTTGAATAGTCCGCATAGAGCTGAGAAAGTGGGTTGTTAAGAGTCTAGTGAGGTTGGAGCAAAAGTGAAGCTGAGGGTTATGTGTTCATGAATAAGTATTGTTGATCTTAAGTTAGAACGCAGTATTAATGAGGATTCTTTCTGTAGGTTATGGAGCCCGGAGGGTGATGGCCTCGACATGCCCTACCCCTGCTTATCGCTTGGGTTCTGGGGTGCTCGCAAGCAGCTTATAACCCTAGGATCCCATCTAGCCGTTGTGGTGGAGGCGACCCACGCCTCATCCTGACAGTGGTGCTTGTAGCCTACCAAAGAGGAAGAGGTTGACTAGATCACTGCGAGCCTATATATGAGTGAGAGAGGCTTACCACCGCGGGCCCGCACTGACTAGCTAGGATTGGAGAGCTTGAGGCCGAGGTTCGCCATAACGAGCGCAGCCGCTGGGATCGTGAGAATGGCTCAGAGAGCCGATCGGGATATTGCTGCTGGCTGCTGAGGCCTTGATTGAGTGGGTGATCGGTGAGGAGCCAACCGGTAGAGGAGACTGGCTGACCAGCCTCATGTTGATGCCGATTTGGGGGATATAGCTCCCATTGAGTCTGCTTGAGATGCTATCATGTCGGGGAGATCCATTGCGATTCTTGATGTCCGATCCTCCATAATGAGTCCACGGAGACTTCTTCGTACGCACCGATGGATTAGCTTGACTTGACCTTTAGGGCTTTTGTTATCTTTGTGGGGAGGCTGTAGAGTGGGTTCCCAACTTTGTAAAGTTGCATGCTTATAACTTGTCAAGTACCATATTTTGTTTAAGTGTACTTTGAGAACTTGATATACCATCGGTATCTTTTGACAAAAGCATGCTTGACTCCGATGTACTGCATTGTATTGTAAATGAAATGTAATTATGAAAGTGTTTTGTCTATCTTCTAAAAGCAATTGTTCTAATTGTGTTGTTACTTTCCTGTGTTTATGATAATTTGATGGCCCTCTAGAGAATCCTACACAGGGAGAGGACTTGTCGGGGCATGGAACCAGGCTTCTTCAAAGTATGGAAATGACCATGAATTCTACTTCTTGTCCGAATCGTAATCAAGTGGGTTCAAGCAACTTGTAGAGCAAATGGCTACGCCAATGAACCGTATACTGAGATTTTAGATCATTAGCTGGGCAACAAGGCCTCGGACTCCCGAAAGCAACACCTTGGTAATGTTGGAGTTAGCGAGGACCCAGCACTTGAGAGGATTTCAAAGATTTTAAAACCCCAAAATTTCGGCGGAACCTAACCCCGAAATTGCTGAGGCCATGTTAGGAAAAGGATTATCATATTTTCACCGCTTTAGACTATATACCTTGAGGAGAGGCAAATAACCTTGCCACATTCCACCAATTTTGAGGAGCTGCCCATGCTCTTGGTGAGCATGATAAGAACCATGGGAAAGATGGAAAGAGAATACCCCCCCTAGGACTTTAAAAAAATTTTACCTGAGAGTTCAATGCCAAGTTAACTCTTCCCCAATAGTGCAAGAGAAAAGGGAGGAATGACTTTATTAGGTGTAAACAAGGATTACAGATGTGGCTGAATATGAGGCACGCTACTAAGTCACAAGATTTGCCCCGAAGTTGGTGGCCACCGAACAAAAGGAGAGTAAGAAGATTTGTCCAGTGGATTGAATGTAGAGCTACAAGAGATCCTTAGCACTGCTCAGTCAATAGTTTCCAAAGTGGAAATACGGGAGTGGCCTCGAGGATTGAAGGAGCCAAAGTACAAGCTGAGGAATTTTAATGCAAGAAAAGAAGTGCACCTAGTGGTAGTCGGGTCCAATGGACGGAATGTTCCATTTTAAGTTTGGAAGGAATGGTAGAACCACCCCCCCCCCCCCCCCCCCCCCAGCTCTAGCCATGGGATCAAATCTCGAAAGGACATACCAAGAGGAGGAATGTCTAGAGGGAGTGTGAGGAAGAGGACTATCAAGGGGAGGTTCCCAAGGAAGTCAAGTCTCTACCCCTAATGGTCTTGTGGTTTTGTAGGAAGCCAAACCACACCGAGAATGAATGTGAGGGAGAAAGAGGAGCATGTCTTAAGTGTGGTAGTATGAGCATTAGTTGCTCCGCTTTGTCCTGATGGCCCAAGGGCTGAGGTATGACCCAACCGTAAGCCAGCCTACCAAGCTAGTGCCCAGGAATGGAACACCTCAAGAGTACCAAATGTACCGCCTGGTCTCACGCACTTGACCAACAAGAAGTCTCGCACCCAACCTAAGTTGGTTGAAGGTACCATCCCAATCTTTCATCGCTAGCTAAGATTTTGATTGATCCCGGTGTATACCATTCTTTGTGAATCCTTCCTTGAATGGAGTAGACATAAAGCCCTACTAGATTACCCCATGATTTGAAGTTAAGACACCCACCTGGGAACAAAGTTTAATTACTAGTTGGGTATACAAGAATTGTGATATTTGGATAGGAGAAAGGAAGCTTAGTGGTGGACTTGATTAGTCTAGACATCAAGGGGTATGATGTTATCATGGGATGGATTCTAGCCGTCACATCATGCTAAATTGGATCAGGTGGGCAAAGACTGTGGAGTTTTCTATTCCGAGAGGCTACTTGAGGTTAGACGTAAAAGGAGATTTCTTCAGCCATCCCTCAGCCTCATTCCGGGATTGCCGCAGAAAATTGTTGAGTAAAGGCTCTGGTATTTGGCCTTTGATAAACCTCCCAATGATAAAATGAAGTTAGAGAGGAATTGTGAAGGATTTTCCGATGTTTTCCCTGCAGGAATTAGGAAAAATCCACCTCTGAACGAATGGTGGAATTTAAGATTGATTTATGGTTGGACAGTCTAACTTCTAAGACCTCCGTGATCGAATGGTTCTAGCTGAACTTAAGGAATTAAAGGTCCAATTACAAGATTTATTGGAGCAGGTTTTATCGCAGAGAGTGACTCACCTGCTTGGGAGAGCACCCTCTTTGTTAAGAAGAAGGATGGAAGTTTGAGGTTGTGCAATCGCACTATCGAGGCTTAATTCCATGTGACAATAAAGAATAAATATCCTTGTCAGCTTCATTGATGAACTATTTGACCAACTGCAAGGATCAAGCTGGTCTTTTCTAAATTAGACCCAGGCAAGGTACTACCACCAAGGATTAGAAAGGAAGACGGTTGAGGACTGCTTTTAACTCGTAACTGTACCCATATTTGAGTTTGTGGTAATGCCCTTTGATTGACCAATGCTCCAGCTGCATTTATGGATTTGATGCAACGGGTCTTTAAACCCCTATTCGACCAATTTGTGGTTGTATTCATAGATGACATTTTGGTTTAGTCAAAGAACCGAGAAGATCATACTCAACACTTGAGAATAGTGCTCCAAACTTTAAGAGAACATCAATTGTATACCAAGTTCAACAAGTGAGTTTTGTTAGAGGAAGTGTCCTTTAGGACATAAAATTTCTAAGGATGGAATTGCTGTCAGATCCCTCCAAAGTGGAGACATGGACTCAATGGAAGCAACCTAGAAATCCTACCGAGGTTAGAAGTTTCTGGCTTGGCAGATACTCACCACGATTCATTCAGATTCTCAAAGATTGGGACCACTAACGGATTTGACTAAAAGCATGTTAAGTTTGTTTGGAATCCAAAGCAAGCCAGGCTAGTTTTCAAGAGTTAAAGAAGCGCTTGACAACACTCCGTGGCCGACTTTGCCAAATGGAAAAGATGGGTTTGTAGTTTATTCGCACACTCAAAGAAGGATTAGATGTCCTGATGCAAAATGGGAGAGTTATTGCCTATGCTTCTAGGAAATTAAAGCCTCATGAGCAAAATTATCCAACACATGATTTGGAGTTGGTCACCATTTTTGCACTGAAAAAGTGGGAGACACTACTTGTATGGGTGACATTTGAGGTTTTACCATCACAAAAGTCTCAAGTATTTGTTCTCTCAAAAGGAAATGAATCTAAGGCAGAGGCGAATGGGTAGAATTCTTGAGTGACTATGATTGCACCATAAGTTATCACCTGAAAGGCCACAGCATGGTAGTCGATGCTTTGCCGAAGGCTCAAATAGCAGGCTTGATGGTAAAAGAGTGGGAAATGTTAGAGAAGGTTGGGGAATGGAAACCTCATTTGGAAAAACAAAGTCATCTTGGGAATATAGTGTTGAGATCTTCCATTCTAGAACGATAAAGAGGCTCAAAAAGGAGATTCCATGGTGCAAGAATGGATTGGAAAAGAATAAAGGAGAAACCCTAGACTTTAAATTAGGTCTGAGGGAATTTTGAGGTTTCCAAAATCAATTGTTGTTCCGCACAATAAAGAGTTGAAGAAAGAAATTTTGGAAGAGGCACATCGCTCTAAGAGCATATACAACTAACGGAATAATAAAATGTACAAGACTTGAAAAGGATGTATTGGTGGGATGGAATGAAGAGAGATGCCGCAATTTGTTCGCAGACTGCCTGTGCCAACAAGTTAATACGCTGAGCACGTAAACCTTCAGACTTGCAACCCGAAATATAGAGATACCCGAATGGAAATGGGATCATATAACTATGGATTTTGTGGACTGGTTGCCTAGGGAGTCAAAAAAAAGATGACGCAATGCGATAGTGGATCGAATTTACTAAACCCGCTTCATTTTCTATCTGTAAGTATGAAATGTCCTTCGAGAAGTTTCACTTGGATGATGAAATTGTTACCTATTGCCATGGGGTAATTCAGAGCATTGTCTCCGATGTAGAGACCCAAGGTTTGTTTCTCGATTTTGGCAAAAGTTACAAGAGAATTGGGGACTAAGGTTAGTTTGAAGATCGCCTACCATCCCTAAACGGATGGACAATCAAAGGACAATCCAAACTTCTGGAAGACATGTTGGAGGTTATGTATATTGATTTGAGGTTTGAGTCATTACGCCTCTAGTTGAATTTGCCTACAACAATAGTTACCATGTTTCAATCCGTGATGGTTCCTTATGAAGCACTATATGTGGAGAGGTGTAGATCACCCATCCATTGGGATGAAGTGGAGAAAAGAAAATTTGGATCCAACCACTATTCCCTACGGTTGAGGAGGCTTTGAGAAAGTGAAAGCTAGTTCGAGAAAGACTCCAAACGGCTCAAAGTCGATGTAAGAGTTATGCCGATAACCAAGAAAGGACTTGAGTCTCGATGGGACAAAGTATTTCGTGGTTAAGCCAATGAAAGGAGGAGTGGTATCCAAAGGGGAAGAAATTGAAACCACGATATGTAGGACCATTTAGAGATTCTCGTGAGTAGGAAAGTGGCATACCGCTTGGATTTGCCCTCGAGCACGTCAAAGATTCATAATGTTTTCCACGCGGTCCATGCTTAAGAAGTACCATCCGGACCCAAGCCATGTGTTGCCTTAGGAGAGATTGAAGTGGATGAATCCTTGTCCCATGAAGAGCACTGTAAGAATCCCTCGACGGAAGTGAAAGACTGAGGAATAAGAAGATCCCATTGGTCAAAGTTCTTTGGAGGAATCGCTATGAGGAAGCCATGGGGAATTGGAGGAAGAGATGAAGAAGAGTCATCCCAAGTTATTTACAAGAAAGGTAAGAAATTTTGAGGACAAAATTCTCTTAAGGAGAGGATGTGAGGCCTCAAAATTCAAATTTTATTTCTAAAATGTCTAATAATATTTATATTGAGTTTATTTATTGAAATATTAGTGAAAATATGTTTAAGGTGATTATTTCTCAATTTAGAGAATTTTATACCTGAATTGTTTGCGGTGTGTGGTTTTGGCCAAATTTTAGCTGCTAAAATTGTTCCCGTGAATAGTGACTTGGACTTGAAATCGAGCATATGTAGTGATATTTTGGAAATATTATTACGGTGAGAGATAGTGTCGGATGAATGAAACCAAAAGTTATGACTGTGGCGATGCCATAAAGCAAAAAAGCACCTTTTTTCCCTAAATTAAGGAAAGCACTTCGAGGCTTTAAAGCCTTGACTTCTTGCAACACCAAGCTTCATTTTCAGCTGCCAAACCAGTGAGAAAGGGAGAGCTGCTGCCGAGAGAGAGAAAGGAGAGAAAGAGAGAGTTTGTCTTCAACTTCTTCTTCCAATCTTCATCCTTTCTTCTTGAAACTTTAAACACCAACACCCACCATCATCTCACCATCCCAGCAGCCGAGGAAAGAGGAGAGAGAGAGGAGGTGTGGGCTGAAGTTTTGGAGAAAACAAGAGGTAAGTGGGTTGATCTTCCATTTTCTTTTCTTCCTACACATAACCTGAGTTGTGAAGAGTTGATGATGATTTTGTGCCTTGATCTCACCTCCCCCACTTCCAGCCGAACAAGGAAGAGAGAGAGAGAGGGAGATCCAAATTTTGGAAAGGAAAAGGAAGGAAGAAAAGCTTGGGGTGAACATCTTGGGCTTGATCTTGCACTTGGAGGTTGATAT
This sequence comes from Gardenia jasminoides, assembly GCA_013103745.1. NCBI lineage: Eukaryota > Viridiplantae > Streptophyta > Magnoliopsida > Gentianales > Rubiaceae > Gardenia > Gardenia jasminoides. The sequence continues at coordinate 9,488,055 of CM023097.1, read as the reverse complement.
CCTCGAACTAATCTTGAAGATTTTGAGTAGGCTTGAGGATTTTGGAAGTTATCAAACTTGGGAGTTGACTTTCTTGGAGAAAAAGCTTGAGAGATCTTGTTGGGTTTTGCGGATATCGCTGGATCTTGACAGATCCGGAGGTATAAACCTCAAATCTTGTAGATCTAGCTTTATTAATGTTAATTAGTGTAGATCTCTAGCTAATATTGATAAAATGAAATCATCCGAAAAGATGAAGTTATTCTTGATTCCCAACCTAGGTAGCGGACTTGAGGTGGATTCTAGGTAGCGGACTTGAGGACCTGATTGGGAATTGACTGTTATTTGTGAATTTGTTTTGATATGGTTAGAAATTAGGGTTTTCAGTTGATTGAGAAATTGAGGAAAAATATATGCTATAGCCAAAACCATGCTTGATTTCAAAGTTTGATTTTGAATGTTGTGAATGTTCTCGGATTTTGCACTTTTTGAGAAAATGGGTATATTGTTCAAATTGTGAGTGTATATGTGGGTGAGTGAGTGTTTAGTTTTTTTTAAAAGGGTAAAAAGTGTAGTTTTCGTGAAACATGAGTGAAAAGTGCTATTTGACTGAATTTGAAGGTTTTATTATATTTGACTAAAATCTAGGGATTTTGGGATACAATGACTTGGTATAAAATGTTTTGGGTTAAAATGGAAGTTTTGATTGAAGGTGAACGTGCTTGTAAGCCAATGAGTATGTCGACGAGATGTTTTCTTTTAAAAAGGGTGAAGTGATTTTCCAAAGGAATTTATTTGGAAATTAAGCTAGATGAAATGAATACTTTTCCTCGAGTAAGTTTTGGAAAAGATTATCATTTGAAACTAAAAGTGAGATTGAACTGTATTAGTAAATGGAAAAGATTGAAGTGAAGCTTATTGGTTGTTTTAAATTATTTTAGGGAGTGTGCCAGACAGTGACTTTGAACCTTACGTGGAAGCCGAACCCTACTTCGATGAGTTTCCATGCTTGTTTCGTGTTTACGTGCAAATGTTGTAAATGAATTTATTGAGTGATTGTTATGTGAAAATTGACTTTGAACCCTCTAATGGGATGGTGTGTACTTTATCGCACCTACTCCATTTGAGTAAAAGTGATTGTGAAAGTGACTTGAAGTGCTTGATTGTAAAGTGTATTATAGTGATTGCATGTGTTTGGAAGGTCGTGAAATCCCCGAGACCTATAGGCTAACCCTTCGACTCGAGTCGGGCTAGGCCTAGGCCGAGGAGAAAGGGCAGCCATAGGGTCATTTAAAATGTCACAAAGCACTGACTCGAGACCATGATTTATGCCTGAACTTGGTTTTGAACCACTCCATAAGAGCAACAACCCAGTGAAGTGAAATTAAAAGTACTACGGACTTGGCATGGACTCGTCCCAATGGAGAGTACTCAATAAAGTGAAGTGTTTAAAGTGAAGTGTTTCAAAGTGAAATGTTTTAAAGTGAAGTGAAAAGTGTTTTACGGTGGGGTTTGGAGGAGTAAGGAGAAAGTGAAGTTCTACATGGTAATAGTGACACTGACTGAGTGTCAACCTACCGGTTCGTGGTCGTGGACAAGTTTCAGGAATTTGGCCCCGAGGGCCCGTATCCCACATTGTATTGTTAATTGCTTTTCTATCGTTTATATTTCAAGTACTCTTGCAAAGTGATATTATTCCTTGTTAAGTGGTTTGCATGTTTTGGGAACTCACGGGCTTTTAGCTCACCCTTTCCATTTGTTTTCCTTAGCGAGGTGAGCTACCAAGTGGTGATGCCAACTCTTGAGATTAGGGCTTTCATATGTTTTGTTATGTATTTTGGAGAATTATGGTTATTGCCCTTTTTGTGGACTTTTGTATAATGGAATCATGTATTGATCGAATTGTATTTGGGATGTTATGTATCTTTAAGACATTGTACTCTTCTGTATTGTATTTAGGGTTTTAGTTGTTAAGTATTATTGAACAAATGAGTGTGTGAGTCCTGGCGAGAGCTAGGCAGGCGGTCCGCTGACCCCTTTGGTCCGCCTTAGGGGAAAGTGGGGTCGTCACAAGGAAGAGTGCGGTAAAGTACACTCTCGCCTCAACAGTTCATATTCAAGTAAACGTGTCAGGTAACTCAACAATTCATGCACTTGACACTCACCGACAAAGTAGGGGTCGGAATCCAAGTATTGATCAAACGGTAAATCAGCCCTTTGTCCTAAAATAATTAAAAGAGAACAGAAATAAGTTTTTCTAATTCACCGATCACATTTAGCTCAAAAGAAAATAAGTTCGTCAATGTCCTAATTTGAACTGAAATATTTGAAAAATCATAACTTGAGTTGTACAAGTCTGAATTTCATGAACTTCTTACCGTTGGAAACCTCTTGAAAATTTATAAAACTTTGTAGAAGACATCCAGTTAAAATTCTGGGTGGATTTTGCCCAGATTTTTGAAAAAGAAAATGCTACAGTACTGCATCAGGGCAGAACAGGTTGGGCGATCAGCCCACTTTGAAAATTCGCCAAAAATTACAGAAAATGAATTGGCCTCTCAAATTTATACAATTTACAGTACTGCATAGGAAGTTTTAAACGCCACTGACGGAACTCAATTCTGACAATTGAGCATGAAATTAAAGCAGTTCAAACAGAGGGGGTTAAAATTCTGGAAATTTCTGATTTCCAGTTTGACAGGGCACAGTTCGTGGCTTCGTTTGAGTGGCTAATCCTTCATCAAAAATTACCAAATTTGGTACACCAATACTTCCATATATAGGCTAAGTTCATACCAAAATGCAACCACAAATTCGAATGGGAATGCAGTTTTCTACGTGCCCAAAGTTCGCTCATCGAAACTTCTCAAACCAGGAAAGTTGAATTCCTCTTCTTCTATTCTATCATAATCATCATATGCTAGTACCATTTGACCTAACTTTCGACCCTAAGCTGGAATTAGTCTTCCTTAACCTAATTATGGTAAAAAATGGTCACAACTTTTATCAAAAATTATCACAAAACAATCCCATCCAATTTTCCAGTTTTTCCTAGTTCCCAACAACCTTCAATTTTGCTCATTTTTTAACGAAATTTGTGTGAGACAACTCAACACCTTAACCTTCAACATACAAGCCTCATATTATGCCTTCAAATTAGCCAAAAATCTCAGCCACTAAATTAGGAAAAAATTTGAAAATCTCAAGCCCTAATTTCCCTCTCTCTGGCCGATTTTCCTTGAGGCTTGTCTTCCAACTTTTAACAACAAATTCAAGCATCATGCACATATATATCACCATTTAACCAACTAGTAAACAATTTCACACATTTAGTGGGAATTCCAAGAGCCCACAATTCTCCATAATCATCAAATTACAAAAATAATAAAGCTAACACTTCCAACAACCTAATCAACATCAAGCAAGGTTCTAGGGACATATCAACCATCCAAACCCTAATTTCATGGTTGGAGTTTAAAGAAAATGGACAAGGGGCAAGTTATTAGAACATTACCTCCCTTAAGATTAGCAAGACACCAAGACAAATGCAAACTTGAGCCAACCACAACTTCTTCCTCCACTCCTTGTTCAAGCCCCAAGCTTAAGCTTTAACTTAATGGAAGATTGGTGGAGTTTTTAGTGAAAAGAAATGAAGAAAATTTTGATGGAAAAACAAGAGAAGGAAGAAGAGAGGAAGTCAGGTGAGAGAGGTGAGAAATGAAGAGATTTTAAGTGAATTTTGAAGAGTAAATGGGAAAAAGAAAGACAAGACTTAATGCTTATCCTTTAATCCCAAAAAGTCCAACTTTAAATAGTAAACTTAATTAACTATTTGGAGGGAAAATTAATTACCTCATTTGGCTTGAAATTAAAGAGCAAATCTCGATTAGGAGAGGGGAACAGAAAAGAAATGAAAGGATTAACGGCTAGATAAAATTCTAAACCTAAAAGGGTTATTCCCATTCTTAATTGAGATTCCAAAATCCTAATTAATCACCTTCAATAACCTAATACCAGTAATTTTCACTTCTAACCTACCAATGATCATCCGTACTCTCCTTCACTTATTCACCCACAGTCCGAATTTACCTCAAAAAACGTGTTTTTACATTTTTCCGCTCCTAAATGCTACGAGACGATATTAAAATATAACTAGGGCCAAAATTAGATGAAAAATTGTAAATGATAAAAATCGAATTTCATGAGATAAATAAATAAATACATAACTAAATAAATATGAATTTTGAATTATTATTATTTTTTTATTATTTTTTTTTCAAAAAATAATAACAAGAATAAAAGAAATAAAAGAAGAATCAAACGAATTAATGAGGGAAAGGATATTAATAGTAAGAAGAATAGCTAAATTAATAAATTTTGAGGCCTTCACATCCTTCCCCTCTTACCAGAATTTTGTCCTCAAAATTCTCACCTTACTTAAATAAATAATTCTGGGTACTTCTTTTGCATTTCATCTTCTACTTCCCAAGTCGCCTCCTCGATGTCATGATTTCTCCATAGGACCTTCACCAAAGGGATTTTCTTAATTTCTGAAGTCCTTTACTTTTCTGCTGCAAAAGTCTCCTAGAAGTCACCTTGAGCACCTAAGGCAATTACACTCAATGACCACCAAAAATGAACCATCTCCAATTAATTCCCTTAAACCATCATGGTGCTCAATTCAAAAGATAAACCCACACACTTAAACAATTACTGTAACGCCTAAAGAGGAGATCAAAGTTTTCGAAAACCATTAGTTAAAGGAGGATTTAAAACTATAAGAGACCTCATTTTTCATCCATGAAATCAAGCTCGGATCAAATCAACATTTCCAAAGTAAAGTCATAAGTTTTAAAAGAACACTTTTTTTTCTTCAAACCAGAAAATTCCAATTTTGCATATCCACAAATTGAAAAATTACCAGTTGTTTACCACTGGAAAATAGACTCAAAGTACTACAACTGTTCAATAGACGTTTTCTCAAAACTCAATTTGTAAATAAAGACAAATTTGACCTAAAGGATAGCTTTAACAAATAGAAAAACAGAACAGGTTTGACATTTTTATGAACTTTGAAAAACTATTGGTGCTTATAGAGATTGAGCAAAAATTTCTAAAATTTACAAGGTTGAAAAAGCTCTTGTCTAATTTCAAATCTAACAAACAAAATCCAAATTAAAATTTTATTTTACGTCGTGATATTAAAAGTTTCTAAAATTGTACAATGCTCCCTGAGGAGATGTTTAGCAGAACGAAGTTCAAGAAATTATCTTTCTTTTTTTTTCCTTTTTTTTTAACTTCAAAATTCACATTTAAAAGTCAACATCGAACAAGGATTATTGAGCAACATTTTACCAAAAATTTGTAAGAAAATAGGGCTAAGGGTAGCGGAACGGATTTGTCCAGTAGGGGGTATTTCTAAAGATTCCACCAAGATTCTCACTTCAATCTCACAAATATAGCTCATCAATCTCATGAAATAACCATAATACATAACAATCGACATATATCAAGCTATTACCCATCAAAATTCACCAACAAGTTTACACCCCAAGCATGGGAAAATCTTCAAATCATCTAATCTGGTATTCAGTTTTCAAGAGATCCCTTCAATAACCTAGGCTCATCTAGCCATAAATCATTAGATTTAAACCATAAAACTTATAGGTCTAAAAGTTCAAACTCTTCCCACTAGCGTAGTATTTACCCTAGTCAAGGTAAGTCGTAGACCTCCAAGGTTCGTCATAAGATTTACCTTTCTCTCGAACTTGATCAGTGGCAAGTGAGGTTGGATGGGGTAATGGTCTGAGAGCAAAATTTATGAAAGAATAGATGAAATCTTTCTTCTCTATTTGGAGCTTGAATAACCGGCTAGAGAAGAGTAAACGGCGAAGGAAATTGCTGAAAAATCTCGCCTCTCTCATATCTATAGGACTGGCTACAAGGAAGGAAGAGAATAGAGATTCATGTTGGTGATTTTCTTGAAAGATAAAAGCAAGAATAAAGATAAATTATGAAGCAAGACTCTCTTTTCTCTCTAGTGGTTTCTTGTGAAGTCAAAATGAAATGATAGAATGAAGAATAGTTGAGGTCTTGTAAAGAATGAGTGGCGGAGGTGATGCCAATTATCACCCTCCTATTGCTTGAAATTCCAGTGAAATCCTATCTTATTCAGTAGTTTGCCTATTTCACACCTAACTTCCTTTAATTTCAATAAGATGCAACATACACCTCACGAATTATCTCTTTACCCTTATCCACTAACCTTCAACTTCACTTCTTGGTTATCTCCCAGGTCTTGGGGTTACCTAGCCCTTCGTTCTTGACCTCAACCTCGGCCTCGTCTACCGTCTATAATCTTTATAGAAGGTAGACACAAAATAAATGTGAGAATAAAATAATATACAGTAGAACAAGGTGAAATAAAATAGAACAACATAAAATAGAATAAGCAACTAGCAAATTGAATTTTGAAATCAACATGAGAATCTTTTAGAACCGACCAAATTCCATACATATATATACCGAGAGAATCAAGTACATTACGGTGGCATATTTAATACAAAAGAACATATCAAAAGTCACTTGCACGGCCATTTTACAACACAAAAACACAAGAGTGAAAGCGGTAAATAAGCATGCACCCACAGAGATGAGAATCGCCCTGGTGGTTTCTCTTAAAAAAAAGAGTTACAAAATATACTACACGCAGATGCCACAAAATACAAACAGTCACGTAGCCACAAGCATAGGCCTCACAAGCCTCACCCCAACTAATCCATTTACAAAACATTCAAAAGACTACGACCTTCATAGTCTAGTTCGCAGCTAAATTTTCTCCCTACATCTAGAAGGATTTAAGACCAAACGATATCAACATCTGATTGTACTAATCATTACATCAAGTGCCAAGTTCAAAACTCATAGAATAGATATAACTCTAGGTTTTACGACAGTTCCTTATTAGGTGTTCGAGGCTCCCACACCTTAAACATGCACCCATCTTTCTCCAACACTCATCTGTAGGATGAGGTTTGTGACAGAAATCACACTCAGCAGCTCTGAGTCACCACGCAACAGGTCCACTAATTTTTAGTTTCTTTCCTTTACATTCGGCAGCATGTTCATCTTCGTTAATCTCTTTACGCTTTCCTTTAACATTGAGAGAGCTTTTCCCTCCAGATTTCTAACTTGAGTGTTAGGAGTATCTCGAAATTCAATTTGGGTAGTTGAGCGCACCAGATCAAATTTATGCTACATCTCCTTTAGTACGGCTTCATGTTTCTTCTTCATTTCCACGTACTTGCTTATTAGCTCAGTCTTTTCCTTATATTCTTGTTCCCATCGTCCTTCCCAATATTTAGCAAGTTCCGTCTGAAACCCTAGATACTTTCGAAGAGCCTCTACATTTTCATGTGAATCCTCCAAATTCGCCATGTCACTGATTCCTTTAACTCCCGAATTTCACCTGCTAAGGAACCAAAATCGCCAGGTTAATATTTAATCACAATGGAACTCTAACCATTTAAAGCTCAACTCTATGAAATCCAATATACTGCCCCTTTTTGACTTGTGAATACAAATCGGGTCTTTTGCTTAACTACCTTTCTGAGAGATCTCAACACAACTTATCTATTTTGAGAGATGCAAAACCGTAGACATAGGTATGGCTATCTCAACTCTATATTCGAGAACGATATCCACAAATTATCCCAAATAGATCATTAACCTAGGCTCTGATACCACCTGTGACAGTCCACCTCTCCCAAGGGCGAACCCAAGGGTATCAGCAGGTTGCCTGCCCAACTCTCGCCAGGACTCACTACAAAATCCACAATATAATTGCAAGAATTCATTCCTAAAACCCTATTTAGCATTCAACCAAAGTACTTATTAACTTACAAGAGTAAATCCTCAAAATTACAATTATATAAACTTCAAATAAAATCATCCATCAACTTCACAACACATTTCAATTCCAGATGGAAGTATAGAAACCCTATAGAAGTAACTAAAATTTCGGTCTACGATCCCCACTCCAAGACCTGTTAAGGAAAATAAACTGGGGTGAGCTAACGCTCAGTGAGGCCAAGGAAAGGCATGCAAGCACGTAATCAAGCAAGTAGGAAAGCCATTAAATTCAGATATAAAAGCGTGTAAATCAATCATTCACTTGCACTATTGCAATTTTCACCAGGAGACCGAATTCCTAAAGAATCACTACTCGAGGGCTCACATTAGACAAGAGTCTTGGAGCTGGGTTCGGAGAACCCTCTTCGAGCCTCTCTATCTACAGTGAATATGCGCAAGAATAGTGAACAGTGCTCATACAGGAAAAATACACAGAAACAGGCAAGGATACGGGGCTCTCAGGAGCCAATTTCCACGGTCAAGCAGTTGAGTCCATTCCATTCCAAGTGTTGACTCTCCGTCAACTTAGCAAAGGTAAAATCCGTAGAATCTCCACTTGGTACAACCTCCGACCAACAGTTCACCCTCTCGGGCCCGAAACCAAACAGGTAAGTAAAAGGGTAAAGTTACAACGAGCAATACCGAGCAAGACCTCTCCAATAGATCCAGCTCAAATAACACTACCTAAGGTTCACCAAGTTTCCCGACCAACCCCTTGCCGACTCGGGTCCCAAGGATCCCCAAAAGGTTTGGGCGTCCCCAAATATAACTTTTAAGTTGATGAATCTTTTCAATCAACATTTAGTTCAAGTCAAGTCAAGTAACAAGTCATGTTCATGCGAGTCAAGTAGAAGAGGACGAGTGCGGTAAAGTACACTCTCGCCTCAACAGTTCATATTCAGGTAAACATGTCAGGTAATTCAACAATTCATGCACTTGACACTCACCGACAAAGTAGGGGTCAGAATCCAAGTATTGATCAAACGGTAAATCAGCCCTTCGTCCTAAAATAATTAAAAGAGAACAGAAATAAGTTTTTCTAATTCACCGATCACATTTAGCTCAAAAGAAAATAAGTTCGTCAATGTCCTAATTTGAGCTGAAATTTTTGAAAAATCGTAACTTGAGTTGTACAAGTCTGAATTTCACAAACTTGGTACCGTCGGAAACCTCTTGAAAAGTTATAAAACTTTGTAGAAGACATCCAGTTAAAATTCTAGGTGTATTTTGCCCAAACTTTCGAAAAAGGAAATGCTACAGTACTGAATTAGGGCAGAACAGGTTGGGCGATCAGCCCACTTTAAAAATTCGTCAAAAATTACAGAAAATGAATTGGCCTCTCAAATTTATAGAATTTAAAGTACTACATAAGAAGTTTTAAACGACACCGACGGAACTCAATTCCGACAATCGAGCATGAAATTAAAGCAGTTCAAACAGAGGGGGTTAAAATTCTGGAAATTTCTGATTTCCAGTTTGACAGGGCACAGTTCGTGGCTTCGTTTGAGTGGCTAATCCATCATCAAAAATTACCAAATTTAGTACACCAATACTTCCATATATAGGCTAAATTCATACCAAAATTCAACCACAAATTCGAATGGGAAGGTAGTTTTCTACGTGCCCAGAGTTCGCTCATCGAAACTTCTCAAACCAGGAAAGTTGAATTCCTCTTCTTCTATTCTTTCATAATCATCATATGCTAGTACCATTTGACCTAAATTTCGACCCTAAGCTGGAATTAGTCTTCCTTAACCTAATTATGGTAAAAAATGGTCACAAATTTTATCAAAAATTATCACAAAACAATCCCATAAAATCGGGCTGCATGCTGCCCCAATTTTCCAGTTTTTCCTAGTTCCCAACAACCTTCAATTTTGCTCATTCTTTAACGAAATTTGTGTGAGACAACTCAACACCTTAACCTTCAACATACAAGTCTCATATTAAGCCTTCAAATTAGCCAAAAATCTCAGCCACTAAATTAGGAAAAAATTTGAAAATCTCAAGCCCTAATTTCCCTCTCTCTGGCCGATTTTCCTTGAGACTTGTCTTCCAACTTTTAACAACAAATTCAAGCATCATGCACATATATATCACCATTTAACCAACTAGTAAACAATTTCACACATTTAGTGGGAGCCAACCACAACTTCTTCCTCCACTCCTTGTTCAAGCCCCAAGCTTAAGCTTTAACTTAATGGAAGATTGGTGGGGTTTTTAGTGAAAAGAAATGAAGAAAATTTTGATGGAAAAACAAGAGAAGGAAGAAGAGAGGAAGTCGGGTGAGAGAGAGTGAGAAATGAAGAGATTTTAAGTGAATTTTGAAGAGTAAATGGGAAAAAGAAAGACATGACTTAATGCTTATCCTTTAATCCCAAAAAGTCCAACTTTAAATAGTAAACTTAATTAACTATTTGAAGGGAAAATTAATTACCTCATTTGGCTTGAAATTAAAGAGCAAATCTCGATTAGGAGAGGGGAACAGAAAAGAAATGAAAGGATTAACGGCTAGATAAAATTCTAAACCTAAAAGGGTTATTCCCGTTCTTAATTGAGATTCCAAAATCCTAATTAATCACCTTCAATAACCTAATACCAGTAATTTTCACTTCTAACCTACCAATGATCATCCGTACTCTCCTTCACTTATTCACCCACAATCCGAATTTACCTCAAAAAACGTGTTTTTACATTTTTCTGCTCCTAAATGCTACGAGACGATATTAAAAGATAACTAGGGCCAAAATTAGATGAAAAATTGTAAATGATAAAAATCGAATTTCATGAGATAAATAAATAAATACATAACTAAATAAATATGAATTTTGAATTATTATTATTTTTTTATTATTTTTTTTTGAAAAATAATAACAAGAATAAAAGAAATAAAAGAAGAATCAAACGAATTAATGAGGGAAAGGATAATAATAGTAATAAGAATAGCTAAATTAATAAATTTTGAGGCCTTCACAATAATACTATATTCGATGTACTTTTGGTATTTCTTTCAATGTTTCTATAATTATTTCCTTATATGTTTTTGTTTATTTTAAAGTTTTAGATAAGATACAAAATTATAATATAAATTAGATACTAAAATAATAATCTTTTTATTTTTAATTTATTTTTCATATAACTATTACAAATAGTTCATTAATTATTATTATTATTTTAAATATAAACCCGTGTATAGCACGGGTCAGAATTCTAGTTTTTAGTAATTGGTGTACAAGAAACAAACCTTCAGATATGGGAGCCCCCTTCTTTTGTATGCGCTATGAAAGGGTCGCTTTGAGATTTTACATTGATAGGTCAAAAGAGTTTAAGAAGGATGCAGGTAGTGGTTGTCATAATTAAGATTTAATTCTTTTCGTTATTCCTCTCTACTCTATATACACTAAAAAAGAAAAACTAAATATATAAGACTCTATATTAAAATCATAGCACTTTGGCAAAGGAATATTAAGAATGAAATATCTTGCAAAATATTTCCTGTCAGTACTTCTTTTTAAAGGGAAAAAAATCTTAGAGAAAGGAGTTTCTATGTTTTTGAATGGTAAAATCATTCTTTTAGTAAAGGTCCAGCGTCCATAGTACACCTAACCTAATAAGAAGTCGTGATTAACTTATAGGATTAGTCAAGGACCAACCTAAACGATGAATATACAAAACCACTATAGTTCGCTTTATTTAATATATATTTACTTAGATCGCATTTGATAATTCAATTCAAAACTTCAACTTATTGCATTCAAATTTTAACACATTTAGACGTGTTGATAACCAAAAGTAGAATATCTGAATTAATTAAGTGGTACTCAATTTTCTAGGCAAAACTTCCTTTCAAAAATAAGTGATAAACTTTTTACTCATCACTTAATGTCATATACATACAAATATATTAAATTTAGCACTGAACAAATAAATCATTTAATAAATTTAAATTTTAGATTTCAAATTTTAGTGTTTATTTTTCAAATTTCAGTTTTATCAAACATTTCCTTGGTCTATAGTGAAATAAATTAAATTATTCTTGATCAAATGAAATTAAACGATGATAAGTGCACTAATACGCGGGTTTGCAAGTTGGACCCATATTACATGGGTGTTGAACTAATGTAAAGATCCAGCGTCCATTTAGGGGTGGACAAAATAATTTGTTATAAACCATTTGGGTAGCCCATTTACGAGAGTCTACAATCAATAGGCTGTTTTCGTGGCAACCAACCCAAGTTCAATGGAAATTTACGGAGTTTCTTTTTTCTAAGCCTATATAATCCCAAATCAAGTCCCATGGATGGCTTATTTTTTAGATGTTTTTATAAAATTTTGTATCTAAATGTAGAATTTGTAGGGGTTTGGAAAACTTGAAAATCTTCTTCTTTTCTGTTTTCTTTTCCATCCCTTTTCCTTTTTCCCTCTTTCTTTCCTCTCCTTTTCTTCTTCCCAATATTACTGTTGCTCTTCCTCTTCTCTCCCACCATAGGGCCACTATCACCAGCTACCAACTCCACCACTGTTGACACTTCACAATTCCTTATTTTTTTCCTATCTCTCTTTGTCTCTCTCTTCCTTCCTTTTCTCTTCCCTCTTTCCTCTCATTTTCCCTCCCTCCTTCCCTTCTCCTTCTCCTCTCCTCTCCCTCTCTTCTCTTGCTTCCTCCGTTCTCCGCCATCCCTTATCCTTTACCCTATCCCATTCTTCCTCACCTTCCCCATCCCTCATGATATTGGCAAGGAAAAGAGGGCCAATGTGAGGGAGAGGAGGCTGTAGGGAAAGGTGGGAAGGAGGATGAGGACCAGGGAGAGAAAAGAGAGTTAGAAGAGGAAGAAAGGGGGGACAACGAGAGAGAAAATAAAAACAAAAAAAAGAAGTGAGGAAGAGGTAGCCATGATGGCTGATGTGAGAAGGTATTTGTAGAAGAAAGAAAAGATGTGAATTTTTAAAAATTTTATAGTATTTTTAAATGTTATTATAGATAAAAATATTTAAAAAAACTTGTGTAATAAAATAAGCCAAAAAATTGGGGTACCAAACACATACCATGACACACATTCAAATTTTCGATATTTGGAAAATTCTTCTAAATTCTTTCAAGAACTCTCTTGCAAGCAAGACTTGGCCTCAAAAGGCGGAGAAAGACACTACTGCACCATAGGTGGACTCAAAAACTTCACGAGCAAGGAGGATGCCATGGTGCACCACTTGATGGCTGATGTGATTTAATAAAACCTTTTCTGATGCCTATGATGATGACAAGCACCACAACTATTGAAGATAAAAGTATAACTCGACCAAAATTAGTGAAGGACTTGCATATTCTCTTTGGGCCTTATGTAGAGGAAGCATAAATACTCTGGATCATTCATAGCAAGTGGGACTGTTGAGACAGTTCAATGTCTATTTTGTAGTCACGATATTAAATGACATTTTTTATTCTTTTAATGCCAATTTTTTATGCAAGCTGGAGGAATAGACAAGGTATGAGTATGTTTTTCCGTGGGTACTTCCTAAACATGTTATTGAGCTGCATTGGTTGTGCTGCCATAGTAAACTCAGGAATTTCTAGATAAATTAAACAGGTTAGGATTTGCAATCTTTGTTTCATCATGCATGGCAAGCAAGAAATCAAGTTTATCTTTCAAAAGCTACAAGCACATGATAAACGATATAAACTATTAAACTATGTTGCAATGAGCCGAAAAGTGTCAAGAAAAGCACAGAAAAACTGGGATCTGAGTCTCCATAGAGAGTTGGATTAGTAATATTGTCCAGATTATTGTTTCTTTATTGTCTTCTAGCACTTACATTTGTCTTGGTTTGTCTCGTAACATGTTATGTTTATTTCTAGTGATGTAATACTTAATGTACTGGAAGGATACTACTATATTTCAATTTATTTCTGAGAGTATTGCAAAGAAAATTTTTTCAGAAAAATATACATCAGGCGCCCAATGAATTTTACTTCCAAACTTACTCATGCAGTGCTCTAAAAAGTTTGTAACAACTTTTTTGTATTCTTTTGCCATGCTACTTGCTCTAATTATATAGCTGGAAAACTGTTTACACAAATTGTCCTGGAAGGTGAACTATGAAATTGGCACAATTTTGAGTAAATTGTTCTGGAAGGTGAACTATGAAATGGCATAATTTTGACTATTTGGCTCAAAAGCTTTGCACTCTCATTTTGTACATAAAGAAATCTATAATGTATAGGGGAAGTGTATATGTTGCTCGTAGTACATACGCCTTCAAGAATAGATCATAGTAAATCATTCTTTCTTTATGATTAGATATTCAAGTGCACCTTATTAAAGAAATCTTTCATGAAAGATTGTTGTCCTTTCTTCACATAATGTCAAGGGTAATTATGAAAATAAGTTTTTAGGATTTACCCTAAAGTTACTATTTATAATAGACAGATAAATATAATTTTCAAAATTGAGGGGAACTATTTGAATTTGTCGTAAACCTCAAGAATGATTTGTGATATTATCCCAAACTTTAAATATGGAGTACATACATATGTGTATGTACGCTTCAACACACACACACACATATAGATATATGGTGTGTTGCTGAAAGTATATGTAATTGGCTATGTTTAAATGTCTCAAAGAGCTAAAAGGAAATAAAAAAAAAATGCAATGCCAGTCTAGAAGATCTCATTCTTATTTGGCAACATCAAGTCTATAGCTAGTCTCCCTCTAACATGCATGAAACAACCAGTCTGATTGCTATTGTGTCCATACTATTTACAATTATAGATTCATGAATTTATAACATTTCCTATATGAAGTTAATGCATGTTGAGAAGGAGTAGGAGTTTGAATTCACCAGATCATGTCTGTAGACAATAGAATTTTAATTTATTTTCTAAATTTCCATTGATCTACAAATTATTTTCATGGTATATTTTATCTAATCCAATATTGCCATATATCATGCACACATGGGAATTTGGTTATTTAACAACCAATTATATCGCTCTAATTATCAAGTCGAGGTGGTCTGCCCAATAAAAAATGCTGTAGTGTCTCTATGAATCAAATTGCTCCATGTCACATATCTTTATGACTAAGTGAATTTGGATAAATATCTAAATATTTATTACTTATTAAAGAGATAATATTTAAAGTTACTTAGTACTTATATATGTCTTATATACTGTAAAGATTTGTCCAATCGAACTGCGCCACACATATATCTCTAGAAGTTGACCAAATAAAAGAATACATATATGCATTATTCCTTTATAAAATAAAGGGATAATATCAAGGTGGTACCGTCCTTATATGACTGCGTGTCTTGCAAGACAAGTAAAGTAATGCATGATTCTTCAAACTCTACCTCATTCTATGGTTATAAATAGGGGGTCTGTCCACCAAAACTCAAATACATTAGACATCAAGCATCACATATTTCAAGTTTTCTAGAAACTCCAAAACCTTGAAAGCTCTTCAAGTTCAAGTTCTTAAAGTCATTTTCATATTGAGACTTGAATTTTCAAGTGTTTCCAAATTTTCATCATATCGAGGTTTGTAATGTTCATCATTCATAAAATTTCTCAAATCTTCTATATCAAGATTTGAAGAATTCAATGGTTGATCCAAAAACAAGCTATGAAACACTTGGATTAGCATTTGAAGAGAAGAATCGAAAGAGTTTCTTTCTACAAACTTGAGAAAATCTCTGAGATTGTACTTACATCTCTCTTAAATTTATGTTTCATGTTTATAATGTATTTTTCTTATCTTTTTGTAGACTTCAAATTTTATCACGTACAAATTTCTAACACGCCTGTTAGGACTATCTCTATCTTCTATCTCTTCTCTCTGCATATTTGACTACACATATCAATCAATGGTACTAAAGAACAATAAGTCCATAACTGCTCATTCCAAGACTGGTAATGCCAAACCTACTCAAGAAGCTGCACATGTTACTACAAATACTCGTGCTGTTGGTCTTGTAACGAGGAACATGGCAAGAGTTTCCACTCAAAGTAGCATAGAGGTTCTATCTGCATCAATTGCTATTTTCGGTTCAACATCACTAATGCTTTCTGCTCCTACATTAGGACTCCATGATGTTCTTGCCTCAATTGAGAAGACTTTTACTATACTTGAATTTGGATCTAGATCCAAACTTTTTAAGCATGATGATGATCTGTCAAGTACTGGATCAGCCTCCTCTCATGTAACTCTTTAATCAAAATTTCTCATTGAAAATTCTACTATAGCTTCTGCTGCTATTCCTGCTATGATGAAAAACACTTCAAGTCTCGAAGAGCAAGTCTTAAATATGTCAAGATGATGGAGATCATGATGAAACACATCAAAGATCAAGACACTTTAATTGCTCAACTTATTAATCAGAAAGTGGGTGCTCTTAAAGGAAGTCGTATGAATGCCAAGGAGCAGCAAGAGCATGAAGCTTTGTTATCCAAAAGCAAAGACAAGATGAAAGAAGTGTACATGACCGCTAAGAGTACAATTCCTATAAAACAATTGAAGGAGTTTGTTGAAGACGTGATTAAGGGCAAAAACGAAAGTGGCTGGAAGCCAAGTTTCATTTTCTACAAGCCTTACAATACTAGGATTGATAACCTAGTAATGCCTGCTAGATATCAACTACCTAAGTTTCAACAATTTGATGGAAAGGGCAATCCAAAGCAACATGTATCCCATTTTGTCGAAACTTGCAACAATGCTGGAACATATGGTGACTTGCTAGTCAAATAGTTTGTCCGATATTTGAACGGCAATGCATCTGGCTAGTATACTGATCTTGAACTCGGATCCATGGATAGCTAGGAACAACTTGAACAAGAGCTCTTGAATCACTTCTACAGTACCCAAAGCACTGTCAATATGCTAGAGTTGACCAACACTCGCCAATAGAAAAATGAACCCGTGGTCAACTACATTGATAGGTGGAGAAGTTTGAGTCTTAACTGCAAAGACAGACTCACTGAAGCTTATGCCATAGAAATGTGCATATGAGAAATGCATTGAAGCTTACGTTATATTTTACAAGGCATTTGTCCAAACATGTTTGAGGAGTTAGCTACTCGAACTCATGATATGGAATTGAGCATTTTAGCCAATGCAACTGATAGTCTTCACATTTAAGCTCCACGTGTTCAACCTTCTCACCAAAATAATGAAAGACAAGAAAATAAGAAAGAAGGCAAGTCTTCTTAAAAGTTTAACACTAGGGAGGACATGGCAACGAATATGGCTCTCATGAAGATTGCTATAAAAGTGAGCTAGAAAGCCACTAAAAAGCTTGATCTCTCCTAAGGTAAATCAACAAAAAGGCCCACTTTCAAAGCGATGCAAGAAAAGGAATACCCCTTCCTTGACTCTGATTTGCAAGGAATGTTTGATGATGTTTTCAAACCAAAACTCATTGAACTTCCTCATATAAAGCACCCTGAGGAAGTTGGCCGAGTTAAATATCTTAATTATTGCTGTTACCATCACTTGATTGGTCACCCTCTTACTAAATATTTTGTCTTTAAAGACAAAGTTATGGAGCTAGCCCATCAAGGAAAAATCCTCTTTGAAGAAGATAAATTGGTTGCAAAACAAATCATAATAATGTTTGGATCTTTGTGTTGTCCAATAAAAGTCTCCTTCAATCAATCTGCATCAAACAATATTCAGTCTATAAGGAAGAAGATTGAAAAATTTTCAATTGAGAATGCCATTGAGGATGACAATGAAGGGTGGACTGTTATCACTCTCATAAGCCAAAAGTAAAGAACAGCATTTTTTTGAAAAACACTCGTCCCAAAAAATTTAAAGTGACAAAGAAACAACGAAGTGCAATGAAGAAATCAAGAAAAGTGATTGTAACACTAGTCTCTTCAAATAATCTGCTCGTTCAAAAGGTTTGACAGCATGTAATGCTGAGAGAATTCATGCCAAAGAGATATTTAAATGATGATGATGATTGTGCTTCCTGCAACATCATCAAATCAGAAGATGTTCAAGTTCCACAAATTGATGCCAAATTTAAAAAGAGGCTTAAAATTATTGATAAATGAACAACTATCATTTTTGATAATGATGACTTGATAATTGGTTCCAAAACCCACAATTGACCCTTGTTCATGAGTGGATATACTCGAGAACAAAAGATAAATTAGATACTGATTAATGGAGGATCTGTTATCAATATCATGTCCATACGTGCCATGAGAGAACTTGGAATCTCAAGTGACGAACTCTCTCAAAGCCATCTCATGATCCAAGGATTTAACCAAGGGTGGCAAAGAGCAATTGGTCTCATAAAACTTGAATCGCTTATTGGCGAATTATCTTCAAATGCACTCTTTTATATCATTGATGCCAAGACCTCCTACAACATGCTTCTAGGAAGGCTGTAGATTCATCAAAATGAGATTATACCATCCATTCTTCATCAATGTTTTAAATATTATTGTGATGATGTAGTTAAGAAAGTGGCTGCTGATAACCAACCTTTTACTAAAATTGAAGCATACTTTGCTGATGCCAGATTTTATTTTCAATGAGAAGCAAAAAGAAAAAAAATTGGTAAAGGAAGAAATTCAAGATTCCAAAGCACTTGTTTTACACTATATTCCAAAATCAAAAAGAAAGGAAGGTCAATCTCCTTTTATTGGATGCAATGCATTGAATATTCTGCTCACCAAAATTGAAGCCATCAAAAGTTATTTTGAAAGGATTTGTTCATCTAAAAGATGAGCTTGTAGTCAAATATAACTCATTATCAATAACTCGGATTCAAGAAGATTTCGATCCAAATGCATATAAACTTCTTGCTAGGGCCGATTATCAGACAAATAAGAAGAATGCATTAGACAAGTTGTTTCATAAAGTAATTGAGGAACTCATGAATTGACTCCTACTCAGAAGATGTTAAAAGAATAAGGCTATAGTGTTAAAAGTTCATCAATGGGTCTTGGTTATCAACCACCTTCTCCCATTCGTATAACAATCAAAAGAGCAAACTGTAACTATATGAATGTGAAAAGGAAAGCCACAAGTCAAAGGAGGTCTGTCTTTGATAAATTGGAAAATAAGTCAAAATGTATTTCGGTGTTTGACAGACTTGGACCACAACTAAAGAATTTGAAATGACCTATCCATGAGAGATTAAGCACCCCTAAATAAGAACAACAAATTATTAAAGAAGAAAAGAGTCCTATCTTTGTAAAGAGAAATGGTCTGAGGAAGCGAGTCACCAATTTTTTCATACACTATAGTGATTTGTTCAATGCAAGAATTGAAACAATTATTGATGAACGAGACCAAGAAAGCATCGTTTCCTGCCATTATATTACAATCAATGATTGTGAAGAAAAAGAAGATATAGGTGAAGCTCCCACTGAGTTCAAAGAAAAAGTAAAAACTATAGTTGACAAGCTAAAAGAAATTAATCTTGACACAAGTGATAATTCTCATCCAATTTACATAAATTCTTGGATGACTCCTAAAGAAAAAAAGACTATGTCAATTTACTACTTGAATTTAATGATGTTTTGGCTTGGGATTACTCAAAAATGCTTGGTTTGGATCCAATGATTGCCCTTCACAACTTGTCTATCAAGTGTGGTGCAAAACCCGCCAAACAAGTTCAAAGACACTTTCAACCTGAATTGATTCCTTTGATAGAAAAATGAGGTAAATAAGTTGATTAAGCCTAGATTCATACGAGATGTGCAATATCCAACATGAATTTCAAGCATCGTCCCTTTGAGAAAGAATAATGGGTAAATACGGACATGCATGAATTTTCAAGACCTAAATGAATCTTATCCAAAAGACGATTTTTCACTCCCCATTGTACAATTCATAGTTGATGTTACAATGGGTCATGAAGCATTATTTTTCTTGGATAGGTTGTGACGACCCCATTTCTCCTTAAAGCATACCCTACGGTATCAACGGATCGTCTGCTTAACTCTCGCCAGGACTCAATCAAAATCTCAATCAATAGCATTAACAATTCAACCATTAATATTTTAAATCCGTGAATGAATGTCTACAACCAGAAATCCATCATCAGTTATACTCAAATGCCACCAATAGGTAAGTCTACAAACTTAATTTTCCATCAACAGACAAAAGTTTACCAGTCATAAATATCTCATACTTCATACTTACAAAAAACCAATGATCAAAATCACAATTATTGATTATACAAGGATAGTAAACTAAGCACTTAAACAAAATGTCTGGTTCCTTGACCTCGAGCTTCTAGGTTCCTAAGGTTTTAAACTCCTGAAAAGTAAACTAACTATGGAGGGGTGAGCTTACTCCCTGTGAGGTTCCTAAACAAAACACCATCAACAATTTGGAATATAAACAAAATATACATCAATCACATATTAAAGCAGTAAAACATTCAATTCAAATGATACAATTGCTTCACAGGCTGTCTTATCATCACTGCACACTTCGCCTTTCTCCACCTTATACCCTCCAAAATAAGAAACAATACCCGATAGTATTTTTCATTTCATTATTAGTGATCTTTACAGTTGGTCGTAACTCAAGTATACCGATCATTTACTCAACGCTATCGACAATGGCAAACTGATAATGAGTTTTGGGCTTCAGTTCAACCGATGTGATAAAGTACACTATCAACTTACAGTCATGCACATTCATTTCAATCCAAATAGAACATGAAACTATTCAATTAGGTATATTGCAATAAAGTACACACTTGCCTATAACAAGGGACAATCAACATTTCAATTCATACATGAAACAAGAATGAACCTTCTTAATCAAACAATCATTCATTCATAATTAGCACATAAGGAACACTTATCGATAAAATTTGATTAAACTTCGGATTCTGGATTAACTCCTTAATCACCTTCAACTCCTGTGGTAAATACCATAACCATAATCATTCAGGTAATTTAAATATATTTTAATTTATCTCTAATGGCAAATTCTAAGAAGTTTAAGCCAATTAGCATTACCTAAGTCGACACCGTCTAGTTATTTTCAAGTTCTTATGTTCATAATTCTAAACTTAAGAGTCTTAGGTATAAATTTAAATATGAATTTGAAAATATAGTAAGAGAGTTCTAATTTGTTAAAATCTCACTAATTAGGTTTTCACCTACTAAAACCAAATTTCTTAGTTCGGAGCCAAGTTGCGAGAAGCCCTACTTTCTTACACTTTCATTCAAGAGTTATTAAGTTTTATCAATTCAAAACAAGGAAAATATACATATACTAGGATTAAAGCTTTACAAGGTGCTAAGTTCAGATTTAAAGTATTTTATCCTAAAATTTTAAGGAGTAAAACTACGGATCTTTCTTTCTTGCTCTAGGCCCCAATGAACAAAATTTCTAGCAGCATTTCCCTTTGAATTCTCCAAATATCCACACTTTTCCTTAACTAAAAGATGGTAAAATCTACATGCAAGGTCAAATTAAGATCCTAGGAGGTGTTTTGATCAAAATTATACTAACTTTTACCATTAAATCATCAAGACACAATAGCAAATTTCTCTTTCTCTCTCTCTCTCCCTCTGTTTTCAGCTGGAAATTCCAGCAAGGACTTTTCCAACTTTTCATCAAGATTTCTGTTCTTTTCACTAGCTTACAACATCAAACATGCACATATATTTTATCCAACATATTGAATGTCATATAGCATAGATTCTTGAAAAGTAAAACCATCAATAACTCAAGTATAAAGCCACAACTTAAACTATCTCTAACAAGCTCTGTAGCTGGAATTTTTTTATTTAGCTTAAAGAATAAACTTTTGTTCATCAAAACTCATGCTATTCAGCCAAAATTTAACATACATCCATATGTATTCAAAATACAAGTCATCTAACTTGATTATATAGCAAACGTTCAACCAAAACTCTCATGCATGGACCTAGAACCAACCAGCCAGCTTCACAGAAAATTTTCCAGCAACATCATCTCAAAACAAGAGTTTTCTCCAAGAAAACTTGAGCTTCAAAGCTTAAACTCAATATGCAATCATAATTTTCAAACATGTAAGAGTTGTAGGCTAAATTTTCCAAAGAAAAGTAGGAGAATATTGTGTTGAAATTTACCTTTCCTTGCAAAAGGTTGAAGCTGGAATTTTTTTTGTTTTGAGCAAGGTAGAATCCTCCCAAAACTTGTTTGAGCAAGAAATTCCTAGAAAAATGAAGTTTCTCCCTTCCTTTTTCCTCCAATCTCCTCTCGGCTCTCACTCTCACTCTAGCTCTTTTAGAGACAAGAAATAAAATGAGTGAATTTTCTTCATTTTTTTGGTTTTATTGAAAGCAAGGTTGGTTGCATGGTTATTCTTTGGAAAAAGAAGGGTAATTTAGTCTATTGACAAAATTTTTGACAATTGGCAAAATTATGAACACTTGTCTAAATTTTCTTGCATGAAGTTAAAATAATTTCAATCCAACCAATCTAATTCTTATTGATCTTAATATTACCCTGTTAATTCTTATTCTATCTAATTTAAGTCCCTAAGGTTTAATAATCTATTAATATAAAACATTTTAAGCACTTGATTAATACAAGAAATAATTAATCATATAATTCAGTTAGTAAGGAAGTGATTACGACATACAAAATTTTGTCAAAGTAATTTAAGAAGTGATAAGGTACAAATCACGAATTAATGAATAATTAATCAATACAAGGAAATAACATAAAGATAGGCAATTAAATTTTTGGGTTCTCACACTCTCTCTCCCTTAAGAGAATTTCGTTCTCAAAATTCTAATCTTTGCTTGGAAAAGGTCAGGGTATCCTTATGACTGTTGTCTCATCTACTATCATTCCAACAATGAAATCACTAGACTATGGACTCACAAGACAGTGAAGTTTCTTAATTATTAAACCATAACTTGAAAATCTTCATTCAATTCCAAGAATAGCTAGCTGAGATTGAATCATCCATGAAATTTGGGATACTTAATCAGGCACCAAGATTAATATTTAGAAGGTAGATGCTTATGACCATATGAAACATTCCTTACATATACGCCAAAAGATACAACTATATAAGTTTAAACATCAATAATGGCTAACATTGACTAGTGTTGGACTTGTGGAGTTGCAACACCACCCTTTGAATCGGATCAGAATTCATAGACCTGATCATGTGACTAACCGCCTGACTCGCGGGACCCATGGGGATGCAATCCCTTAGGCTGACCGAGCATTGTACGGTGCTTTGTGCTGCCATTGGGTTAAGGAAATGAAATAGAGCCCTCACTAACAGCAATTGCTTTTGGTGTAGCGGTTAGTGCTTAATCCTGACAACTAGTATAGTAGATTTACCATAGTCAAATCCTTGGGTTTGGGCAGTTCTTGACTTGATGTCCGCATTTGCCACATCGAAAACATGCACCAATTGTTCGATAACATACTCCAGTATGAGGTTTATCATAGATTTCACGCTTAGCAACTACAAATCTTTTCTTGAAATGCCCATTCTTCCTTTTCTTCTTTCCTCCATCCTTAATAGCAAATTTTTTTCACTAATCTCTCTACATTTCCTTTTGGTAGTGCGGGAACTTCCTTCTTCGTTTTGAACTTGATTACTAAGAGTATTTTACAACTCCTCTACGATCCCATCATAGGTCCTCTTCATTTCTACATACTCGCCCTTTAGCTCAATTTTCTCCACATACTCTTATTTTCATAGTCCCTCCCAGTTTTCAACCAATTTCCTTTGAAATTTTACCTCATTTTGCAAAACCTTGATTTCCTCATGCATATTTTCCAAAGTTGTCATATTACCAATTCTCTTAATCTCACATGACAACCTGCCAGACACATCAAAGTATCTACGTTAGTATCTATCCATAAATTGAAACTCTATCCATGCTTGACCCGAAATTGGAGGATTATAGCTGATAAACTTTCCATTTCTTTCCCTTGGTCTAAACCATATTCACTTTGTTTTCACTTTTCAAGCTCAACAGTTTTCTGCATCTCAAAAGTGATAAAATGCACATATAAAACAAAATCAAGGTACCAGGAGATTTCGAAACAATGTTGCAGCAACCACCAGTAAAGCAAAAAATCTCCCTCATTCTCTCAGCTATTACACATGAAATTGGTAGCAAGGTTCCTCCAAGGTTCCATAAGATTTTCTAATCCTTTCACTTAACCAAACATACCATCTAATCACGTCCATCATATACACAAATACAAAATATGCTTCCTTAACAAGATCTTTACCAAGATTTCCTCCATAACTCACTACAATAGATTGCTCAAAACAAACTAAGGCTGGAAAGTTAGCAAAAGAAACAAGGAGATCCTTCGGCAAACTCTTTAGTCCTTTTTTCCTAACTCACCAGATATCCTTAAATCTTAACGACAATGAAAAGACCATTTTGACCTCTCGATGCTCATAAACCAAAGTTGAAACCAAATAGAACTCCTTCCCTCTCATTCTTAGTTCTTCAAGTTTCTTAAGAATTCTCTTCCAATCTTGGAAGGTGTTGCACCCCTATTAAATATTCCAAGGCTACCACTGAGCGCACCTCATTTCCCTACCTGAAAAAACTACAACTAAGACTTTACACTCTCAACTCTTTGGGGCTCTCTTGAGGGTTTCAACAAAATGTCCATTTGAGCTGCTGCTAAGTTTTCCTGAATTTCTAGGTTCAATCCTTGTACAACCACCTTATTCTCTTCCACTCTCTAATCTCCAATTCAGAAGCAAAGTGGGACTACTTGGTAGGTTGAGTCTCATCCTCAGTAACACTTAGGGTCTCTTGACGAAGCTGTATAAAACCATCCTCTCTCCTTTTCTTCTTGGATCAAAGTTAAAAGAAGTTTCTCATTAAGTTTGCGTACAAAGTTTTTCCAAATTTTTGAGGTGTGTTCTCTTTCCCAGTTGGTCCTTATAACGTTCTACCATAAACGAACTGCTTTCCAACATTGACAAACGACATAGGTTCCTTATCTCTTCTTCGAATAGTTCACTTAATCATTTTCTCAAGCCAACTCTCAGCCACTTTTGAGTCAGATCTTCCAACAAACTTAGGTGGGAAGAATTTTCAAAAATCGTTCTAGACTCTATCCTCTCCTAACTCAAGGTCCCCAAGCCGGTTTATACATTCTCGACCTTGTCGGTTACTAGGCGCTCTAAGAGATCCATCCTACGATGTATAGTCATGGCTACTTGGTTTCTTGCCCCAACTTTCAGTTTGATATTTTGGGTCAGTAACAAATTCCTTACCACTTCCTTGACCTTGGAGTTGTCTAGGCCTACACGATCATTCCCAACATTGTTTTCCCAACTTCCAATTCACCACTCAATCTATATCATTTAACTTATTTCTAAACACCCATTTTGTTCCAATAACAGGATGATCTAAAGGTCTTTCTACCAAAGTCCACACTCTATTTCTTTCAAATTGATTTAGTTCTTCTTGCATGGCCACTGTCCAACTATCATCTTTTAGAGTTTCATTGACATTTTTAGGCTCAAAATGAGAAAGTAATGCAAAATTATCTATTAAAGGTTTTATAGTAGAGCGCGTTTTTACCCACACGGATGGATCACCTATTATGAGCTCCTTTGGATGATGTTGAGTGAATTTTCAAGCTCTTGGAAGATCTTTTTGAGTTCCTGTGACAGCCCCACCGTCCCCAGAGGCGAACCAGAGGGGTTAGCGGACTGCCTGCCTAGCTCTCGCCAGGACTCAAGAGATAACCATCAAACCATAGAAAAGAGATACCGCCACTCAATGTAATATACTGAACTCCAAAGTTACACCAAGATTATGTTGTAAACAACTCCAACATAGTACAAACCATCCAAGATAAACCCTAACCTCAAACTTATACAAAAAGGAAAGAAAAACCACAAAAACTAGCCTTCTGATTTCCGTCCCTTCCAAACCCGTTAAGGAAAACAAATCTTATGGGGTGAGCAAAGCTCGGTGAGGCCAAGAATTCATGCAAAAACAAACAGAGCAATACTTGAATGTAGTAATAACAATAGAAAAGGAAAAACATACAAAGAGGTATAAAAGTCACTAAAATAAAAGGATACGCTTGCCGCTCCACCGTTCATCTTCAAGCCAGTCTTCAACAGAAATGTTGACACTCCGTCAACCACAATCTCACTGACCGTAGAATCACTTTACTCTCACCCGTCTACTTACACCCCCTACCGCCTTCGTCAAAACCATTTCATTAAACCAAGTCGGATGAGGCACCTCCCGCTCATAGAGCGTGGTACATACTACCGCAGAGTGAGTCGAGACTACGCCCGATCGACTTAATCAAAACCAGACCAAACGGAGGAGAGGTACCTCCCACTCTCTTGAGTGTGGTACATACAACCGTTTGGCTTTAACATGTCAATGTCAAGCACACGCACAAGCATTTAATGATTCAAGTAAATACAAGTAGGGGTGAGCTCGATAAAGTACACGCTCACCGAGTCAAGTAGGCATGCTTAGCAGATATTCGAGCACTAAAATTACAAGCACTTGAACACTCACCACAGCTGAGCAAGCAAGCAATGCAGGAGTTTAACCTTGTCTTTCCACGTCCACAAGATCACCCGAGCGGAAAGTGATAGTGTGACTTTTCGATTTTCAATTCATTGTTCAATCACACGCAAAATGATTCAAAGCGAGAGTGGTGAACTCGATCGCGTGAAACTCTTAAGAATTGCTCCTAAACACTTAATATGATAAAAGAAAGTACACGCATACGGCCGCTGGACGCAAAACGGGTGAACACATAATGAAAACGGAAAACACACAGTGAAGGTGCAGAAAAACAGTTTTGGCGCTCTGTACGCCATCGCTCATAACTCGAGGTACGAGTATCGGATTAGGTGTATGAGGTGCCGCTTCAAGCTAAGAGAACGAGCTACAACTTTATGAAGGAATATTTTGCCCAGATTGTCTCGTTTAAGGTCAAAAACGCAGAAACAGTTCCAGAAATTTTCCGTCAGAAATTCCGACAGGCTTACTTCAAACGGACATAACTCCGCTCACAAATCAAATCAGGAAATTTCGCGTTGGAAAGCTAGGATGAAAGGCTAAAATTTTCGTGTTTTGGCCAGAAGCAAACGCACAGTAGATCAACACGAAAAACGAGGTCCAAACTGCAGGTCCGACAACCCTGTTTTGCTGTTTTGTGCCCGTCTACGTCCATATGACCAAAACGCACGCAAGCGACTCGAATGCAACAACAAAGAGGTAATTGCAGCGCCATGTACACTCGACACACACACACACATTCACCTACACGCACACACACACCTACACACACCCACACACACATTCACCTAGGCGATCATTAGTACTTCACAAATCCACCTAATGTACTTCTTGTTCACCAAAATCGATGCCGCTGCATTTCATCGAGCATTAGGCGTTCATCATCGAAAAGCACAGCAATAATCAAGAAACTAACCCTAACCCTAGCCAATTCAAGACCAAGAAAGCAACACAATTAATCTATAACATCAATTGCTCTACTTCCCTTAAGCATCAACAACCAAAAATACAAGCACGATGCATCTTATTGAACTTTCCAACACACAAATTCAGCATTTAAAGCTCAAAAATGAAGTTGCAAAAATGAAGTATACCTCTTAGAAAACCTCTTGCAACCAAGAGTTCAAATGTTCTACTTCTCAAGAAATAATTGCAAGCTTGATCAAGAAACAATTCCTCCAAGTTTTTCCCCTTTTTTTTTTCCTCTCTTTTCCCTCTTCTTTCTCCTTTCTTTCTCACAGTTTTATTTCCTTTCTTTCCTTCCTTGGTTGGCCGACTATAAGCTCTTGAAATGAGCTAGGTGAAGCTTCAAGATTGTATTCCTTTCTTGGTCAAAGTGGTCAACTTTCTCAAGCTACACTATGGCCCCCAACTCCACTTATTTCTATCTTTGCCCCAAATGATTTTCTTCCTTGTCAAACTAGTCCATAGGTTCACAAATTAACCTAAGCCACCAAACCTTAAACACACTGCCTTAGACTACTAATCACCTAGAAACATTAATCTCACTTCCTAATCATACATTTACACACATAAAATCAACAAAATGGTAAACTTGTAATCAAACATAAAATTGGTAGTTATTTTCAAATTTAGGGTTTAAGAAACCAAAATTAGAGTTTTCGATGTCGGGATAAAAGTTGTCTCGAAATTTAGGGTTTTCAAAAGAACTAGGGTTTATCGGTCAATTTAGGGTTTTTGCTTTGAAAATCAAAATAATTCAAACGACACCCTCGGCGAGCATGAATGATCTCGACGTTGAAATTTATAGGAAAATAAACAACTAAGGTAAACAAATAAATAAAAATAAAATAAAAAAAAATGCAAATGGTGTGGGTCCTCACAGTTCCTTCATCTTTATCTTTCTTTTCTTGTTCATCTTCTTCTTGAGATGTATCTTCCTTTGTGTCTTCCTTCATTTCCTTGTCTTGCTCCTCATGAATGGCTAGTTCCTTAAGGGCTTCTTGTACACCTATATCATCATCTTCACAATTGTCTTTGGACACAACATCATTAGATTCATCAAAAGTAACATGGATAGTTTCTTCTATGACAAGGGTCCTTCTATTGAACACTCTATAACCACGTTTATTTTCACAATACGCCAAGAAAATGCCTTCATCCATTTTCTTATCAAACTTTCCAAGATGTTCTTTAATATTCAAAATAAAACATTTGCAACCAAAAATTTTGAAATAACCAACAACGGGCTTTTTGCTAAAAAGTAGTTCATACGAAGTTTTATTCAAAATAGGTCTTAAAAGAATTCTATTCATCACATAGCAAGTCGTGTTTACCGCTTCGGCCCAAAAATATTTTGGCATGTTATATTCACTAAGCATGGTTCTTACGGTTTCTTGAAGAGTTCTATTCTTTCTTTTAATAATACAGTTTTGTTGAGGAACTCTTGCAATAGAAAACTCATGTGAAATTCTATTATGATCACAAAATTCCGAAAAACTACAATATTTAAATTCCGTCCCATTGTCACTTCTAATTTTCACAATATTCAAGTTTAGTAAGTTTTGAACTTTTGCAAACAAAGAAACAAATTTTTGAAAGTATTATCCTTATGAGCTAAAAAAGCAACCCAAGTGTATGTTGAAAGATCATCAACTATGACAAAACAATACCGTTTGCCCCCCAAACTAGCTACTTGAGTAGGACCACATAGATCAAGATGTAAAAACTCCAAAGGTCTTGAAGTTGAGACACAATTTTTGGGTTCAAAAGAGACCTTTTTTTGTTTTCCAAATTGACCAGTATCACAAATACGATCCTTTACAAATTTGATTTTTGGTAAGCCCCTAACAAGTTCCTTTTTGGAAATTTCATTGATTAATTCCATATTAAAGTGACAAAGTCTTCTATGCCATAACCAAGGATCATCAATTGTAATCTTAAGGTATTGAAAACTAGTAGAATCAATTTTCTCAAGAAAAATGACATAAATGTCATTGTATCTTTTTCCTTTGAAGACAATGTTGAAATTTTATCAAATATCAAACACTCATGTTTTTTAAACAACACATAAAGATTCCTATCACATAACTGGCTAAGACTCAATAAAGTATAACCCAAATTATCAACTAAAAGAACATTATGAATGAAGGTTTTATCATATTTACCAACATCTCCAATCCTAATTGTCTTAGGTTTCATATCATCTCCAAAAGTAACCTTTCCACTACTTTTTGACCTTAACTTGACAAAATGAGATGGATCACCGGTCATGTGCCTTGAGCATCTACTATCAATTAACCATTTTGATTCTTTGATTGTATTCTTCAAACATACCTACACAAAAGAAAATGAGAGATAACCTTTGGTATCCTTTTTATTTTTGGGTCCTTAGGAGTTAGTTGCAATCTCAAACTATCCAAGTAGTTTTTATGCCATTTCTCATGTTTTTCTTAACATAGTAATGACTTTTCATGTGTCCATATTGACAATAAAAATTACACATTTTACTAGTGTCCTTAACACTGATGGGTTTTATGTATCTAATTCCCATTTTCCTAAGAATAGCAAACTTATTTTCACCAAGAGTAGCTTTTCTAACATTCATTTGAAAAATCTTTTCTTTTTTTATTTTGGAGGAACTCATTTAAATCATCCATTTTTTTCTTCAAGCCACTTTGTTCTTCTTGAAGTCTTTTGCAAAACTTTTTCTTTCTCATCAAGTTTCTTTTGCAAGTCTAAATCAATCTCAAGTTTTTTCAATTCATCATTTTCTTTCTTCAACTGATTATTTTCTTGAAAGAGCTTTGTGTTTTCACGAAGCAAAAAATTTATTTTGACTTTTAACTCTTTATTCTTGGCATAAGAATCTTTCAAGCTTTCATGCAATTTCTCAACAAAAGATTCAATATTATCATCATTTTCATCATCACAATCAAAGATAGAGTCACTAGTGGATATCTCATATTCTCCTATGGCCATGAATGTCATTTGAGTGGATTCTTCTTCTTCCTCTATTTCTCCCTCGGAATTGCACTCATTTCAAGTTATTTGAAAGTTATCATATTGTTGCCTTCGTTCTCCTTTTCCTT
Source organism: Gardenia jasminoides (assembly GCA_013103745.1). Taxonomy (NCBI): domain Eukaryota; kingdom Viridiplantae; phylum Streptophyta; class Magnoliopsida; order Gentianales; family Rubiaceae; genus Gardenia; species Gardenia jasminoides. Next base: position 9,457,593 of record CM023097.1, on the reverse strand, counting down.
CCTTTTCTTCTTCATTAGACACTCATTCATATAGTGCCCAAGTTGGCCACATTCATAGCATTTTTCTCCTTGCTTCTTGTTGACCTCTTGCTTTCCTTTTCCTCTTTGATTGTTGATTTGGTTGGGGTTGAAATTGCTAGGACCTCCCATTCTAAATCTCCTCTTATTGAAGATTCTTTTGAAACTCTTGGAGAGGAGTGCCAAGTCATTATCATCCATTTCAACATCTTCATCATCTAGAGAGAATGAATCATCCTTTTCTTGTGAATCTTTGAGAGTTATGCTTCTTTTTACTTTTGCATCATCTTCCTCTTGCACCTTAGACTTGAACTTTAATTCATAGGAGGTTAGAGAATTTATTAGAGTTTCAATAGACATGGAATTCAAATCCTTAGCTTCCTCTATAGCTGTCACTTTGCTTTCCCAATCTTTAGATAGAGCATTCAAGATCTTCCTATTTTTCTCAACCTAAGGTGTATTCTTTGCCCAACACCTCTAAGTCTTTTACGATGTCATTGAATCTACAATACATCTTGTCAACATTCTCATGAGGTTTCATTTTAAAGGATTCATACTTAGTGACAAGAAGGGATTTCTTTTGTTCTCTAACATTATCACTTCCCTCATGTATTTCTCTTAATTTATCCCATATTTCTTTAGCCGTTTTGCATCCTTTAACCCTTGTAGATTCATTGGCATTTAAGGCATTGTATAACACATTCATAACTTTTGCATTCAAGGTGCGGTTGATCTTATCTTGGGGAGTCAATTCTAGTCTAGTTTTAGGTCTAGACTGGTGGGTGATTTCATCTACAACAATAGTTTCATATGGACCTTCATTCACTATATACCATAATTTAATGTCTATTGATTGCAAGAAGATTTCCATTCTATCATTCCAACTTACATAATTAACCCCATTAAACATATGTGGTCTAGTGACTGATTGTCCCTCTAAAAATAGTGCATTGTTGGTTGCCATGACCACTCCAAAGCTGATTGAGCTTAATCTCTAGGAGACCAAGTTCTGATACCAATTGTAGGTCCCGAAGCAACCTAAGAAGGGGGTGAATTAGGTTGATTGAAATTTTAAACTAAATGAATAGCAATAATAGCACAATTTAAATTTATCAAATTTTCTAGGTGATTTAATACTTGAATAAAGAATATGACAATTACAACAAGGAGAGAATCACAATTAAAGTGCAAGTAAAAGAATAAATAAGAAGGTTTGAATCAAATGGACTACCAAGTTGAGTTCAACTTGAAGTCCAATACTTCAATGTAATGCTTCTTCAATTTGATGAAGTTACTCCAAGTTGTACAAGGAAGGATCACCCCTTGCTTGCCTCAATATCTTCTTGATCAAGCCAAGTGGTTTTACTATAACTTTGCAAACCCTCACTAAGTTACACACTTGAGATTTCACTCACAATTGAAAAGCAATAAATGATAACTAAGTCACTTTCACTACAAGTACAAAGAAAGACACAAATTATTACTCAATTTGCTGTAGAAAACTTGTAAGAAGTGGCTGTCAAAAGTTCTTAACTCCATCAGCCTTTATGGTATTTATAGAGTACAAAAATAACCACCAAAACTCCTCCAACGATCTTGAATTGTATGCTAAATAAACTAGCCGTTAGGGGTTTCGGACGTCCAAAGCTCTGCTTTGCGTTCGAAGTCATCGTCCGAAAGTTTGGTGAAATTTGTGTCGTCAACTGTCGGATGTCCGAACCAATTGTCCGACAGAACCAGTAGCCATTTAAATTTCTTCTCAATCTGTCCGACGTTCAAACCTTAATTCTTCGTCCGAAAGTATCGTCCGAAGGTGTTGTCGTAAACTATCGGACGTCCAAAGCGATCGTCCGACAGAACCAATTGCCATTCAATTTTCTTCTAATTCTGTTGGACGTTCGAACCTTTATTTTGTGTCCAAAAGCATCATCCGTAGGTGTTGTTATAAACTATCAGACGTCCGAAGCAATCGTCTGAAACTTGATATAGGTTTGCCAACTTCCAAATAGTGCTGTTAATCAAGTCGAGTTTCTCACATTCGAACTCGACTCGAGCCCTTATCGAGCTAGGCTCGAGCTCGCTCCATTACTAAATCGAGCTACAAATTGTGTTCGAGATCGACTCAGTAAACTCGGTTTTGATCTCGAGCTCATTTAGCACTAACAAGTCGAGCTCGTTTAGCACCAAATATAATGTGATCTTCAGTTCAGACAAATCTCATTTCTACAAACCTGTAAGGCTATGATCAAATTTACTAATACAGCAAAACGCAAATCTGCACCAATATAGCAAAACTCAATCCATACCAATCACATTTTCCAGAATCTTAGACCAAAACATACATTTGAAACACTCAAACACACAACTTGAGAAAACTAAGTGGTCCATGGCCTTTCACAAGTCAGGAATGGCCATCGGGGTTGCTGAAATGTCAAGGTCACAAATACTTGAGGAAAACAGAAGTCACAAATACTCACATTTCACAAGTCACAGTCTCACAAGTCATAATACACATTTCACATTTCACAAATACTCAAATACCAATGAAGTATTATCCAGATTCTTACATCAAGTCCAACTAGTAGAATTTTACCAATGCACAAAATCACTACTTAGTAGCTAATAGTAAGTACAAACACCCTATTTAATGAAATAAATCTGAAATCTAATACAACTTAAAGATGTCAAGTACAGATTTCAAATAAGAAGAACAAAGCAGGATTCCATAAAGGACCAAATCCACATTCTTGCAACTTGTTCAACTCCACATTCTTGCATCAAGTCCAGTTGGCAGCCACCACTCCAACATCCATTCAATCATCAGGAAGTTCAACTTCTTCAAATTCGAATGATTCTGCAACATCTGGCTGTTCCTACAAAGAAAAGGAAGTTATAAAATTACTTAAAATCAGATTTAAAGAACTTTTAGACATAGTAAAACATTCAATCAAATAGACTAATATATGAATGTGTATCACACTTACACGAAACTTATTTTTTAGTCCATGAAGACTACGAATCCAGTCATTGCCATAAAGCAACATTTGCACTGTTTCAACCGACATAGAAGCATGTTGATCATCAATTACTCTACCACCAGTACTAAAGGTAGATTCTAAAGCCACAGTTGTAATAGGAACTGAAAGTATATCACTAGCCATTCTTGACAAAACAGGAAATCTCCACCTTTCCCCTTTCCACCAAGCCAAAACATCAAAATTTGCATTTGCATCACAAACATACCTACCTTCGTCTAAATAAACATCCAAATCTAATTTTTCAGGTGGAGACTTGTCAATTTCACTCACATGCATTTGAAATTTTGCTTTACCAGTCAGTACATTACTTGCAACCCTTTTAGCACTTCCTTGACTAGAAGAACTAGAAATTTCCATATGTTTCCATTTAACAGCCTGCCTTTGTGGTTGTTTTCCATGAGATGCAATATGAGAATCCGCATATTCATTATACAGCTCATAAAGAATGTTTTTAATCTCATAAATGAATTGAGGAGCTGCATCCTCACCATAAATAACTGGAAAAGCATGATTAATGAGGACCATTTTGTATCTCAGATCCAAAATAGCACCCAATGACAGTAGAACATTACTTCTCCCCAATATTTATCAAATTTATCAGACATACTTCTAGCCATAGCCCTAATATGGTCAGAAAAATCTAAAGGTTTCTCATGTAGAAGCTCCTTAATCCTTTACAACTCCACAAGAAAGATGTTAGCAGTTGGATACTCAGTCCCAGAAATCATGTTAGTTATTTCATAAAATATACCCAGAAATTTGCAAACTTCTTCCACCATCATCCACTCAAATTCACTAGGGACATATCGAAATCCAGGGTAAATGTCTGCAAATCTAGGAAAGACATTCTTGAACTCTAAAGCTACTGCCAACATCAAATATGTGCTGTTCCATCATGTAGGACAGTCCAAAATCAACTTTTTAGAGGGTAATTGAAGCTGTTTTTTAATTTTGGAAAATTGAATAAGCCGAGCCTCTAAGTTGTTCACGTACTTGATTCCCTCTCTCACTACATCAATCACATCACCTAGTTGATTAAGACTATCTTGCATAAAAGATTAAGTATATGTGCACAACATCTAACATGAAAAATTTTTCCACCAATACTTAATCTCTTTCTTAAAGAAAAATCCTCCCTAAGCCTCCTAATGCATACATCATTGTAAGAAGCATTATCTACAGTTATGCTACAAATCTTATTCTCAATCCCCCAATCAATAAAACACTTGCTTAGTGCATCTGCAATGATCACCCCTGTATGAGGATGCGAAACATTACAAAAATTCAACACACGTTTTTGCAGTACCCAATCAGCATCAACAAAATGGCCAGTTACAACCATATATTGAATTTTTTGGCTAGGTTTCCATAAGTCAGTAGTAATGTTAATTCTACCAGCACCCTTCAATAATGATTTCAACTTTCTTTTTTCAAGATTATATGTAGCAATGCAATCTTCCTTAACAGTTTGTTGGTTAATCTTTTTATAGAATGGAGATGCAGCTTTCATAAATTTATTGAAAACAACATGGTCCATCATACTAAAGGGATACTTATGTGCAAGAACCATATGAGATGCAAGTTCTCGAACTTTGGCATGGTCATAAGAAAAATTAGTAATAGAAGTGATACCATCTAATGGACCCTCTGTAAATGACAATACTTGCTGCTTCTTTCTACTTTGTTCCCCCAATTACCAACTTCCTTTGTAGGCAAGAATTCAAGTGACGTTTGTGTTGAGATGTTGCTCCAGTTGCGATTTTGGCAAATAACTCCTTGCAATGATTACATTGGACTTTGATAGCTCCACTTTGCAGCTTAATAGTGGTCATTTCATCCCATATACTTGATTTCTTTTTTCTTTCCTTTTTCTCAAAAGGTTTTTCTCCTTCATTACCTACTTGTTGTGCACCTTCATTGCCTTGCTCTTCTAATATTTCCAGGTCTTTTTCACTCATTTCATCTGGATTTTCTTCAATGTCATTAAATTGCTCTACAACTTCATTATTTGGCTCCATCACAGGGCTTGACGATGAACCTTGATATGAATGAAATAGAGGACCGTACATACCTATTAACCAAAAAGTTTCAGAACCAACACATGTTGTCTGTAAAAAAATAAGAAACAAAAAAAAAATGTTGTTCGAAATAGAGGACCTAGGGAGAGAAAAAGGAAAAAATAAAGCAATTGATTACTCTGGCTCCTAAAGTATCCAAAAAAGCATATTCAAACAAATATGGTGGAAGTCATCTGAACAGTAGTGGAAAAGAAATAAAATTGAGTCACTGCATCATCCAGTTTCACAACTTGCAAGTAAGCTCGATCATTGCTATTCATGCATTGTCACCGAATCTGTTAATTAATCTACAAGAAAAGGTTTAGGTACAACTTTCAGGCAATATGAAAACTAAGAGGCCATTTGGATTGCTTATTTTTTGAGTTTTTGTAGAATAATATACTTTATTAATTTAATATATGCGAGGTAAAAAGACAAATGAGAAATGTGTTTGTAGAATTAAAATGTAAAAAATTTTTCATAAAAAACTACAATCCAATATTAGTTTCAAGAATCCGTCAGTAGGATACTAGGATTCAAGAGCCAGTTATAGCTATAACTATAGATGTATATTCTGCCACCACCATGAGATCAGTCCAGTTCAAATCCTATCTTTATGAAGCTTGATGAGCACAAAATTTACGTGTCTTTAGTAGAGTTTTAGTGTTTGTTTTATGTATGTTTTAGTATACAAAGGAAGAAATGGATTTCTTTATGTTTACTTTTTGTGCAAGAATGTTTCTTAACCAAAACATGCAAAAATGTTGTTTAATGTGCCATTTTATGTTTATTTGTAGGTTTTGGCATCTAATGGATTGTTCCAAAACATGAAAAGATCATGTTACACATCCAAAACATGATTTAGAGGAGTTTTGATGCAAAATAATACAAGAACAATGCAAATGAAAGCAAAGGTGAAGAAATCAAAGTTGACAGCTTTGACACATTGTCGTATTTTGGCCATAACATGAGGTACACTCATTGGATGGAGATGATTCTTGTGCCATTTGAAGCTAAGACATAGCTCTACATTTCATATGAAGACATGGAGATCCGAATCATACGTTATCATGGTCAAAAATCGCAATATCTAAGGTACAATTCAAGCTGTCAAAGTGAAAACAGAGCATGTGACCAGTCAAGGATATTTTGGACATTTCTCAGCCTACAGAACTCCGATTGAGCTGATTCTGGTGGCACTGGAAAGCTAGCTCAAAGGGCTACAACTTTTATGTTTTGTGCGAGAGTTGGTTCGGCCTATGTCATGGTCAAAATTGCAGATCAAGTTGGAGCATGTGCACAGAAGTTCCCAGAAACTTGCAAAATGACATGGAGCTGAACAAGGAAGATCCGCGGGACAATACCTCGCGGATCATCCCGCGTTTCCAGTCCGCAGATCATTGAAAATGACATGTTTCGGCTCTTTGCAAGTTGCATCTCATTTCCAACTCAAATCCAACCATTTCCAGCTATAAATTTCGGCTGAATCTGTGCAATTTGACCAAGGAAGTTGATTCAAACTTGAAGAACAAGATTATGTCTACATTATGTGAACATTTCCTTGTCTCAAACATCTATAAATACCCCTTGATTCTCAACAAAAAAAGGAGAGAGGAACTTGAAATAAATTAGAGAATTAAAAAAGAAAGACTAGAGAATAGCTCTAGTTCATTAGTTTTACCTCTTGTTCTTATATTTCTTAGTGTGTAGTTTCTAAAGAGAGCGAAAAGTGATAGTTGTGAGGACTCTTGCACTTTGTATTTGAGAGATCAACTTGTGAAGAAGTTCAAGGATTCAAACTTCAAGAAATTGAATAAGATTCCTTCTTCCTTTACTTTGTCTCTTGTGCTTTACTTTCATGGCTTTGTGCAAGTTTGTTTTATGCTTAGATGTTCTTAACATGATGTCTAGCTAAGCCTCTTAAATTCTAGAGTTAGGATGAACTTGTTTTAGTTGTGATTATGAAGTGGTTAAGTTATTTATGTCCTCCATGATTCTGCTAGTTTAAGACTTGTGCTTATGCTTTATGGTTGATTAGCTACCAAGTATAAATGATTTGATGTTGATGAGCAATGAAAAACTTGCCTTCAATAAGATCTATGTTCTTAAACACTAACTTATATTCTCATGAAAGTAGTGAATATAGTTGGTTGGTTGTGGTTTCATACTATAACTTCATTGAGCTTATTTAACTTGTTTCTCTCTTTTCTCTATGAAAATAGGTCAAGGAAGATTCCAAGGAGGTAAGGAATTGGCGAAAGCAATTCCGAGTGACTAGGTCATCTGAAATGAGATCTTGCACTACACACGACCATTAACGAAAGTGGTAGCATACAAAAGGAAGTTATACCTTAGCGAATCATTGGAGAAAGGACATAATAAACTTGACTAACTTCTAATCTAAACATAACAAGGGATTCTAAAGCTCTAGGATTCCTCCAAGTTGATCTAAAAACTCTCTCTAACTTAACTCTCTAATTTCTTTACTTGCTTTCTTGTTATATCCGTTTTCCACCAATTGGATGTCTTCGACACCTAGCGGTTCGTTTTAATTGTTTAATCCCTCGTTCTTAGGTCGGTTTACCGCCTTCTCTCTTTTATTTTACTTGTTGCTAAGTACCATCTAGCTTTCCTTTTTTTTAATTGCCTTCCTTTAGTTGTTTTCTATGGTTTTCCTAGACTAGCTTCTCAAACTAGGACTAGGTGCAACTGTGAGAACCCAAGGAAAAAAAAAAGAGGAAGAAAAGAGGGAATTTTACTTGAGTGCATCATATGATCATTAGTGCATTTTTTTTCTTTTTTCTTTTTTCCCAAAGTGCTCAATTTCATGTGGATTGCATGGTTTAATTTAGACTTTTATTTTTCATGTTTCATATGGACAAATGCATTAAACTCATGTGGTTTTGTGTGAGTTATATTTTAATTAAGGGGTTGGAAGACAATTAGTAGAGATATTATCTCATTTTTTTTGGCTAAGAAGTTGCCACTTGTCAACCACCCAAGACCTCTTGACTTAAGCCATCTTATGTAAACCTTCCATTTCAAAAATTTGAAGCAAATTTCCCTCTCTCTCTCACCCTCTTGGCCGGCCACTCCCTCAAGCAAGAGCACTAAACCCTAAGCTAAATTCTAGCAATTTTTAGTGACGAAACACAACTTCAAGTGACACCCTAGGCTAGATTACTTCCTAATCACCAATCTTAGTTGCAAGGAGGGAAGTTCTTGGGTGGATTTTCTCACTCTTCTAGCAAGGTAAATCCTCATTTATTTATGCTTTAATGAACCTTGAATTCAAGGAGAATGTTAGTTAAGGTGTGATTAATGGCTTGTGGGTGTTTGAAGAGGAAAATCATGGAAGGATTTATTGTGTTTGAAAACTAGAACTTAGGTTTTCAATTTTGGCTATCATGTGTTTGATGAAATGCTTAATGACTTGTGATGCTTTAATGATGGAGTTAATTGCTGTTTTAGCTTGTTAAACACCTTGGCAAATGATGGAAATGGCTTTAAAAGATTGATAGAAGAAAATGCCTCCAATCTGAAATTTTTGCAGGAAATCAGAAATGGAAATCAGTCCACTTCCCGAGGTTACTGTACACTGTAGAAAATTAATTAGCATCCAAGCCTTATACCGTTAGAAATCCCTATGAACCTAATTTTAAACGCCGCTGACGGAGCTTGATTTCGATTTTTCTATGTCGAGTTATGACTGTTTTCCCAAGACTGCTCGGCCAGCCTGTCACCAATCTGGCAGTTTTCTTTCTTCTCTGAGTTTTGCCATTTTGACTAGGATTAAACATGATTTGATGCTTGACCTCTTCATGAAAGTTGTAGGGCTATGTCTTAGCTTCGAAACGCCATAAAGTAAACCCCAATCCGATAAGTGTGTCCACAGTTATGAGTAAATTATTGCAGCATGGAAAATCAGTCAAATGCCGATTTCATTACACCAAGGCTTTTCTCGTTCCTTTTGATTCTTGTGCAACTTTGTCGTGTCCCGACTCACTCGTTTATGATTCTAACATATGGATGAGCTTTTCATTTGATCATCTTATAGTTGGTATTCGTCATTTTATAAATTGTGCATTCAAGTGTGATTTTTATCAAGTACAAAATCAATGAGCGTATGCATTAGGTCTTCTCGTTTGGTGAGTCCAACTTAAAAATTTTCGTTTCATTTGTATTAGACTTGAAAGGAGGAAATAGAGGTGATTTGGGCGCAAGCACTTGAAAAGATCTTGCTTGATTTGGTGAGTGTTCCAATGCTTGTTTACTTGTTAAATGTGACTAGTTGGATTGTCTGATCTTGACCTACTTGATTATAAGAACTACTTGAAATCTGTTGGCTTGGACACTCTTTTGTGTTATTATGATCGAGACGAGTGCGTACTTTATCACACTCGATTCTTTTGCTTGAACTATATATCCTTGATATCGTGATACTTGTGGATTTGGCCCTTGCTTATATTTGATCCGTGAGTCATTTGGGTAATATCCCATCGACTAATCTGTTTAGAAGCTTGTTTATCTGTGCTTGTTACCTGTGCCTGTGAAATGGCCACTTGTGTGATATCACAAGGGCTAATCTTGTTATCCGTTCTTGGGACTCGTGATCGGAGTCCACTCCATCGGCTCATTGGTCGAATCGAGCCAGTTAGGGCTTGATCGAGTAGACTAATGATGCCCTTGGATCCTGCTTGTTTTGTATACCGGTATTACCTCCATGTTGGTGTTCAGCCCGTAAGGTGGGAGAATGGGTGAACGGGTATGGCTGATGAGTGGGGTTCTACTGGACATTAATTCTTGCATTTCCTTGGTTGATGGAATGTCAACGGACTTGGATCAAGTTGTGGAACTTGCCCTCGAGAGCCATCTATCCTTTTATATTTAAATTGTTATTTAAGTGATCCTTGTGCAATCGATCTTCCCAGAAGAGAAGCTTGAGTGCTGAACTCCTCGTGAGTAATCGACTCCGAAGTCGAGGCTTGAGTAGTGCATAGGCACCATCTCCTGGTTGACAGTGCTACTGTGATCATCTCTATACTTATACTTGAAATTCCAAATTTTATTGCAAATGTGCTAGTGTGATTGTTTATCAAAATCTTTTGTGGTGCAAATGTGCTAATTACTATTTTGCATGCCTGTCTTTTGGAATATCACTGGGCTTTTAGCTCACCCTATTTTTCCCTTTTGTTTTCCTTAGCAGGGGGATTTGCTTGAGCTTAGGATTGGAAGTACATGCAAGTAGTTTAAGTTTTTGTTGTACCTTTGTTTAAGGGAGAATGTACTAGCAAACCCTATCATGGATAAGTTTAGAGGTTGATTTTGTATCCCAATACCTCATGTTTTAAGTTGGAATGATGGTGTGAAACTTATGTATATATGTTGGTTGACTTTTGAATTTGGATGTTTTAGTTTTGTAAGTTGTGAGTTGTTGGTTTATATTAGCTATCGAGTCCTGGCAAGAGCTAGGCAGGCAGTCCACCGATACCCTAGGGTTCGCCCTACGGAGAAGTAGGGCTGTCACAGCAACATTAAAGTTAAAACAAGCTTTATTAATCTAGATTTTATTGTAGCCCTTTTTCTTTTCTTTGTTCCTTGTAAGCACACCAATCTCTTCATCTAGGAGATCAACTAGCCCTCATATTCAAAGACAGCGAGAAAAGGAAGGAGACGTCTCCAACAACAAGATGAAAATATTGTGGTGGAAAGTGAAGGTGAAACATCCGTAGAGATGGAGGAGTCAAGGCCAAAAGCATTAAGAGATTATGCCTTGCTGGATGAATCCGGTGCTCAAACAAGTGTGGCAAGGCTGGCCATTAGTGCTAGTAACTTTGAAATTTCACTGACATTTATTCAAATGATCCAAAGAAGCCAATTTGGAGGAAATGCAACCGAGGACCCCAATACTCATCTTGCTAACTTCACGGATTTGTGTGGTACTGTTAAGTATAATGGAGTGAGTGATGATGCTATTAAATTAAGGTTGTTTCCTTTTTCACTTTGTGATAAAGCAAAGGTATGGCTTAACTCTCATCCACCCAATACTTTTACTTCATGGAGTGCTATAGTTAAAGCATTCTTAAATAAGTATTTTCCTCCCGCCAAAACTAATAAGCTTCGTATGGATATCACAGGCTTTCACCAACAAGATGGTGAATCTTTATATGAAACTTGGGAGTGGTTCAAGGATCTTCAAAGAAGATGCCTCCATCATGGTCTTCCGGAATGGTTGGTCGTACAAACTTTCTATCAAGATCTTACTATACCAACCAAAAATATCATTGATGTCGCAGCCGGTGGATCGTTAATGGCAAAATCTACCTAAGAAGCTCAAAGTTTGATTGAAGAAATGGCCTCTAACAATTACCAATGGGCTAATGAAAGAGGTAACTGAAGAAGACCGGCCGGTATGTATGAACTTGACACTCTTAACATGTTATGTGCTCAAATGCAAAATCTTACTAGCATGATTAGTAAACAAAGAGGAAATGGTTCAAGTTCTTGTGTAAATGGTGCTTATTGTTCAACTTGTGGTGATAATCATGATGCTTGTATATGTAAGAATGTTGAGCAAGTTAACTTTGCCAACAACTTCAACCGACCACCTCAAAACAATCCATATTCAAGCACTTACAACCCCGAATTGAAGAATCATCCCAACTTTGGGTGGAGGGATCAACCTCATAACCAAAGATCTTCTAATCCACCCGAATTTCCATCTAAACCACTTGAGCCTCAACTAACTTGGAAAAAAGCTCTAGAAAAACATGCTCAAAGTACGAGTGAACGGTTTGAACAAATGGATAAGAAAATTGATCATATGCATAGAAGTTTAGAATTCCAAATAGGTCAATTAGCTAATGCATTTAATGGAAGAAAACCGAGGGAGTTTCCAAGTAAAACCGAGGATAATCCAAGAGAACATGTTAATACAATCACTCTTAGGAGTGGTAGAATATTAGAGAATAATAAGCTTGGTAAAAGTGGTAAATCCTATGAAAATGAGAAGAATAAGGAAAAAGAAGAAGTAAATAACCATGTTGCTATTGATATTGATATGCCTTCTTCTCATATTCCTCATGAGAATGCTACTAACTCTATTCCTTTTCCTGATAGGTTGAAGAAGAACAATAAGGAGAAGGAATTTGAGAAAATTGCTCAAATGTTTAAGCAAATAAGAATTAACATTCCTTTTATTGATGCTATTTCACAAATTCCCTCTTATGCTAGATTTTTGAAGGATATCATGTCCAAAAAGAGGAAGATTGAAGATTATGAGATCATAGCATTAGCGGAGGAATGTTCTGCTCGAATTCAAAACAAACTCCCACAAAAGCTTAAGGATCCGGGAAGTTTTACTATACCATGTACCATTGGTCATCTCCAATTTTCTAATGCTTTGTGTGATTTAGGTGCAAATGTGTCATTGATGCCACTTTCCATAGCTTGGAGACTTGATTTAAGGGAGATGAAGGACACAAACATCACTCTTCAATTGGCAGATAGATCATTAAAGCGCCCAGTTGGTATGATTGAAAATATCCTTATAAAGGTTAATGATTTCTTTATTCCGGTCGACTTTATTGTGCTTGATATGAAAGAGGATATTCATTTACCTATTATTTTTGGTAGACCATTTCTAGCTACCACCGGTACTTTAATTGATGTTCAAGAGGGCATAATTAAGTTTAGAGTAAATGAAGAAGAATTGGTGTTTAATCTAAATGAAAATAAAGATCTTGAATTATAGCATGGAAAAGCATTTAAGCCAAAAGAGGTAGATATTGTTAGAGAATTGCATAATGATGGCTTATTTGTTAATAACATGTTCCATGTGAAGAACAAAGGAAAAGAGATCTTTATAGAGTATGAAATCCCTAAAGTTAATGAGGAAAAAAGGAATAAATCAAGTAAACTTTGGGATTGTTTTAAATATTTCTCAAAAACTCCTCATACTATATGTGATAATACTAATTCTTCGTTGTTTGATGATGAGGATGATTTGGAGAAAGGGGAAGCTTCATTTGAGGTGAATGGAACCAAAAGCTTTAGCTCTTGGGAAGGAACAAGTTCCTTTTCACCTCTAAAGTGACTTTAAAGAGAGACACTTTTGAGTCGAGCCAACGACTTTAAACAAAAGCGCTTATTGGGAGGCAAACCCAATTTTGTTTAAGTTTGTGTTAGTTTGGTGTGATTTTGTGTTTAGTATGTTTGTTTAAGTGTGTTTGTTGTGTTTTTGAGATAGGGTTCAAGATCGGAAGTCAAAAGTGCAAAATGAGGTTCCAAGGAAGTTCAAATGATCAACTTCTCAACCTCTCAAATTTTGATTCTTGTGTTTTTTATGCTCAAATTTGTGTTAGAATCATGTATTTGATCAAGTTATATGTGTTTGCTAAGGTACATTATGGTTTCTAACAATTATTCTTGATTAGGGGTATGAAGTGGAAATCAATGGAATAGTGAAAAAGTGCAGAAAAATTGCAGAAAATTGCAGAAACTGGTGAAACGCGAGGTGATCTACGAGGCTTACCTCGCGGATCCCTAAGGTTCGCATTTCTTTTTGGGCAATCTTCAAGAACCAAAAAAAAAAAAATTTCCTTGCTTCTTTTCATGACTTGAGCACCTACATTTCACTTTATTCTTCAATTTTCTTGATCAAATATCATTTGTTTTCACCATTAAACATCATTTGGAGTTGTTTTTAACATTCTTTTGCATCATTCAACACATCTTTGGTGTGTTTAACCTGCGTGTGGCCTTAAAAGTTTTAAATGCATAAGTTTCATACTAAGGCTAGTTTATACGCATAACTTGCACTAACACCTCATATTTCATTCATACAACTACTTTGTGCTCAATTTCTTTAACTTTAATGAGTAGTTTGCATTTTCATATTTTAAGTTGTTTCACATACAAGCATGACCTTGCATGTTTAACTTGTAAAGGTGTTATGTGAGGCATATACATGACTAATGGACTCCAAATGATTTGTTTCTGATTTTCATTGCTTTCTTTTACATCTAAATAACATGGTGAATAATAAGGGGCTTAGGTGCTTCCTGTTTTGATCATATGAGCCTAGTAATGAACTTAAGGTTACATTTTGAGCTCTAATGCCTATTAATGTCACTTGTACATCATTGTTAAAGAGCCTAAAGTCTCATACATGCCTATTTACCTTATGCATAAGTCTTGAGCCTATGTAGGAATTTTGTGCTTATTTTTTTTGCAACTAATGGTTATATTGAGGAACTTGTAACTTCTTTGCTACTCATTTGTATAGGATTTGGATGAAATTCAACAAGGATGAGATGATGAAGTATCAAGCAAAGAGTTTAAAGCTCTATATGAGGGAGTTTTCCTTTTTACTCTTCCTTTTTCACACATTGAGAACAATATGCACTTTAAGTGTGGGGGGAAGGAAATTGTGAAAAATGGTTAAATTTTTCTTTAAAAAAAAAATTTCTTCACAATTTTCACAAAATTGTTCCCAAATGATCAAAGTTCCATGACCATTAGTAGTCAAATTCTCTCTTTGAAGTATTTTATGTGTCTTAAAGATTTGATTTCTCATTTTACTTGGAAATAGCTATTATTTGACTAGGATTTTTGCTATGAAGAAAGTATAACTTGTAAAGTGGAAGGAATTATACCTTGAATTTTGCTTGCTTAACTAAGTTTCCTATCTTGATTGAATTTCACAAAATGAGTGATAAATGTGGTCGATCTTAGCATTACTCTTCTTATGATCATCTCATGTGTATGAAAAAAATGAGAAATACAAAAAAAAAAGAAAAAAAAGAAAAAAGAAAGAAGAATAAATCTACTCCAATGGTTCTTGAACCTAAGTAACCGGGAGTCTTCACCTAAAAGTGTCGACTTTCGCGCATCAAACGACTCTTGAATTATGAGTATGCAAAGCACTTCATATTAGTAGCATGTTGAGCAACCGGGGATCTTCACCTAAAAGTTACAATTTTCGCGTCAAAAGGCATTTTCACTACTTGAAGAAACTCTTCATTGTCTTTATGTTATATTTCCCTTTTGAGCAAAATAAAGATGATCATGGATGAGTGTGTTTTAACTTGGCCATGTTTATTACTTTACAAGTATGATTGAGTTGAGGGGACGAAATGAATTGAGCTTGTTTAAATTATTGGACTAATTTTCTCACCTTTGCTTGATATGATGAGGATTTGTGGTGAAATGAATGGTTATATATTGGTTTTTTACCTTGTTTATAAGGCATGACATTTGATGGACACAAAGAGCTTAAAGAGTGATATTTGAGCTATTGTATGGTTTGTAATTCTTGATCGTTCAAGGACAAGCACTAGTTCAAGTGTGGGGAGTTTGATAAGTACGTGTCTTTAGTAGAGTTTTAGTGTTTGTTTTATGTATGTTTTAATATAAAAAGGAAGAAATGGATTTCTTTATGTTTACTTTTTGTGCAAGAATGTTTCTTAACCAAAACATGCAAAAATGTTGTTTAATGTGCCATTTTATGTTTATTTTGTAGGTTTTGGCATCTAATGGATTGTTCCAAAACATGAAAAGATCATGTTACACATCCAAAACATGATTTGGAGGAGTTTTGATGCAAAATAATACAAGAACAATCCAAATGAAAGCAAAGGTGAAGAAATCAAAGTTGACAGATTTGACACATTGTCGTATTTTGGCCATAACTTGAGCTACACTCATTGGATTGAGATGATTCTTGTGCCATTTTGAATCTAAAACATATCTCTACATTTCATATGAAGACATGGAGATCCGAATCATATGTTATCATGGTCAAAAATCGCAATATCAGAGGTACAATTCAAGCTGTCAAAGTGAAAAAGAGCATCTGACCAGTCAAGGATATTTTGGACATTTCTCAACCTACAGAACTCCGATTGAGATGATTCTGGTGGCAATGGAAAGCTAACTCAAAGGGCTATAATTTTTTTGTTTTGTACAAGAGTTGGTTCAGCCTATATCATGGTCAAAATTGCAGATCAAGTTGGAGCATGTGCACAGAAGTTCCCAGAAACTTGCAAAATGACACGGAGCTGAACAAGGAAGATCCGCGGGCCAATACCTCTCGGATCCTACCTCGTTTCCAGTCCGTGGATCATTGAAAATGACATGTTTCAGCTCTTTGCAAGTTGCATCTCATTTCCAACTCAAATCCAACCATTTCCAGCTATAAATTTCGGCTGAATCTGTGCAATTTGACCAAGGAAGTTGATTCAAACTTGAAGAACAAGATTATGTCTACATTATGTGAACATTTCCTTGTCTCAAACATCTATAAATACCCCTTGATTCTCAACAAAAAAAGGAGAGAGGAACTTGAAATAAATTAGAGAATTAAAAAAGAAAGACTAGAGAATAGCTCTAGTTCATTAGTTTTACCTCTTGTTCTTATATTTCTTAGTGTGTAGTTTCTAAAGAGAGCGAAAAGTGATAGTTGTGAGGACTCTTGCACTTTGTATTTGAGAGATCAACTTGTGAAGAAGTTCAAGGATTCAAACTTCAAGAAATTGAATAAGATTCCTTCTTCCTTTACTTTGTCTCTTGTGCTTTACTTTCATGGCTTTGTGCAAGTTTGTTTTATGCTTAGATGTTCTTAACATGATGTCTAGCTAAGCCTCTTAAATTCTAGAGTTAGGATGAACTTGTTTTAGTTGTGATTATGAAGTGGTTAAGTTATTTATGTCCTCCATGATTCTGCTAGTTTAAGACTTGTGCTTATGCTTTATGGTTGATTAGCTACCAAGTATAAATGATTTGATGTTGATGAGCAATGAAAAACTTGCCTTCAATAAGATCTATGTTCTTAAACACTAACTTATATTCTCATGAAAGTAGTGAATATAGTTGGTTGGTTGTGGTTTCATACTATAACTTCATTGAGCTTATTTAACTTGTTTCTCTCTTTTCTCTATGAAAATAGGTCAAGGAAGATTCCAAGGAGGTAAGGAATTGGCGAAAGCAATTCCGAGTGACTAGGTCATCTGAAATGAGATCTTGCACTACACACGACCATTAACGAAAGTGGTAGCATACAAAAGGAAGTTATACCTTAGCGAATCATTGGAGAAAGGACATAATAAACTTGACTAACTTCTAATCTAAACATAACAAGGGATTCTAAAGCTCTAGGATTCCTCCAAGTTGATCTAAAAACTCTCTCTAACTTAACTCTCTAATTTCTTTACTTGCTTTCTTGTTATATCCGTTTTCCACCAATTGGATGTCTTCGACACCTAGCGGTTCGTTTTAATTGTTTAATCCCTCGTTCTTAGGTCGGTTTACCGCCTTCTCTCTTTTATTTTACTTGTTTCTAAGTACCATCTAGCTTTCCTTTTTTTTAATTGCCTTCCTTTAGTTGTTTTCTAGATAATAAAGCAAGTGATTAAACTTTAGTGTTTGCAAAATCATAGTTCCCTGTGGGATCGACACCTTATTTCCCTATACTCAATAAACGATCCGTATACTTGCGGTAATATAGGGTAATAAAGGTTTTTAAAATTTGAGGAGTAAAGAATAACCCTGTCAAAGCTTAAATCGTAAGTTTTTTTTTTTCTCTTTTTTTAGGGCTTCCTAGTTCCTGGAGCTTACAAGAAGCTGGCAAACAGATATTGCACTTTTGTGGTTTGTATTTGCATCTGCTTTATGTTACTAATAAACAACTCGTGACAACCTTTGATAGATTACGAGCAGAATATTTGGCAAGGATTTCAATAAAGTATTTTGGTATACCACAAATTGAAGAATTAATCACAAATGTGGCCTCAATTAGAGATGATGCTCCAACTGATTGATTGGTGCCGCTATTATATTCATCACATCAACTTTTTTTTTTTGGCTACTGAGACTTGTGCACTATCTGATAAGTGCATTTGCATGCAAATCATCTATAAATCAAGTTAAACTTTTGCTGCAGCAAGCAGAAAAGTTATATAAAAAAAAGGATAAAAGCAAATGTGAACAAGATGAATGTGCAAGCGTATTCATTGACGCGGTAAACAAGTTTACCTTTCAAGCATTAGATGTTTAAAATCTTAGAATGTCAAGCATTAGCTAGGTTTAAAATACTTTGGGAACTAATAGAAAGGAATAAAGGATTAAGCACTTACCAAATTAGCCGTTCCAGATGATTATACCAGCCACTGGCTACACAGCCTGGTGGTGGTGGACCGATGGCGGTGGATGCTGAATGGGTGAACCCACGGAAATCAGTGATTCGCTCTTAACAGCGATCACTCTTCACAACGGTTCTTCCGAGTGGTAATGGCGGTACTTTGGCAGCCGGTAGGGACAGATGGTAGGTTGTGAGTTGTGATAGTAGTGGTGGCCAGTAGGTGGCTTGGTGGTCGGAAGATGATGATGATGATGATTCTGATGAACAAAAAAGAAAGAAGCGGCGGAAGAAGAGGCGGAAGGAAAGTTAGAGACTCAGATGAATGAATCGATGGAATGTGTTATTAACCTAATGGGCAAAATGACAATTTGCCCCCACTTACGAGCCTTATTTTGAGCTTAACGAGCCAAGCCGGGCTCGGCTCGTTAGTTATTCGGGTTCTATGTTAGGCTCGAACTCGGCTCGTTTATATTAATAATTGAGCCGAGTTCTAGCCTTAACGAGCCAAGCGAGCCCGGCTCGCGAGCTCCCCAGTTCGATTAACAGCACTACTTCCAAACTTGATTGAAAATCTGTCTTTATCAAATTATACTCAAAAGATCATTAGTGAAAATCATCATTTTGGTTTGTTAATCATCAAAAAACCAACAAATAAATAAACTCATACTCAAGATATAACCACACATCTTTTCAAACAATAAATAGATTAGGGAAGAAGAAATGATCATTCAATAGAAGAAACACATTCTCCAAGTTTCATCATCTTCGTTGCTGTCAAAATATGGATTACATCAAGTGTTCTTCAAGATTTTCTCCAAGAAAAGTGAATAAAACTATGTCTACTTACTAGAGAGAAAAAGAGTTTTTCCTTCTCACTATCCTCTCCCTTTTCTCTCTCTTTTTCTTCTCTTATATACCCCTCAAGTATTACCTAGAAAATAATTAGCCTTAAAAGGTACAATGTTGATTGTTCAAGTCTTCATCACACAAAAACCAGCTTCCAGCCAAAATTTCTTATGAGACACATGCCAAAAAGCAAGTGTGAAATGAGCACAACTTATTCTGCAAGTTGTAGAGCCGAAATATGGATCCGAGGTCTCAATCAGAGGTCAGACCTATTTGATGACCCTTAGATCCAATTCCCTTACTTATCATATTTTTTCTTGTTGAGCATGATATGAGGACATTTCATGCCAGATTCGAGGTCGGATCAATCTTCTGATTTTGGATTCCAATCCAAGACTTGGATCCAAGGGGTTCCAGATGGATCCAAGGTTGGATCATCCTACATTGTTTTCTCTTTGCAAAATTTTCATTTCGCACGCAACTCCGATTCTTTAATGTTTCTTCAAATTTTGAACTTGCTTTATCAAAATTCGATTAAAATCTTTTCCAATGAATCTGCAAACAACGAATGAAGCTTCACTTCCTACAAGAATAACATCAATTTGAGCATTAATCCATTCAATTTTTCTAAATTTTAAGAAAATGTAACTTGGAGAATTTTTAGCAAAAATAACTAAAAACACCTAAATAAAGCTAGAATATACCATAAAACTAATACCCAATAACATACTAATTATAGGTAAAATAAACTATTATCAGTTTCTTTTCTTTTGCATAGGTTAATCTCAAATTTTGCATTATACATGTATATATATGTATGTATATATGTATATGTATATATGTGTGTGTGTGTGTGTGTATAAATATATATATATATATATATATATATATATAATATTAGGACATTAGATTCTAATTGACAAGAAATACCAATAGCAAAAAATAAAAGGTTATTTTCTTAGAAATTCCTAATATTACATCACATTGGTGCTTACCTTCACTAGTTTTTATAATCTAAATTTTTACAATGTAAGTGAAAGTAAGTATTAGTGTGAAGTAATTTTAAAAATTTTTAAGGAAACTATCTTTTATTTTTTTTTATCTTTCCTACTAATTAGAATCTAACATTTCAATATTATAGTTTTAACGCATTTACGTTAACATCTATGTACCTTGACAATCATTTAATGATTCATAAAGTTTGTATAAAATGTTCATTTCAAACCCAATTCATAACCTATTAAAATGTCAAAATAAAAGCCAATTTAGTTTGCAAAAAGTATATTTCCTTATATTTTAAAAGGATATTAATTTAGTATTTTAATTATCATTAAAAAATAAAGCTTATTATCAATTAATTATTAATAGTGAAAGACAATAATGCAAACAGATATATACATATATACACACACACACACACACACATATCCAACAATATATAAATGCAGATTTGCTCAAATCCTGTTTGCATTTAGCAGCTCAATTGGTTTGGGTATTTTGTAATTTTCATGAAATTGGGTGCTAGATGTTTGGCTATTTGTTCCTTGTGTGATTGGTCTGTTTGGAATTTGGGGAATTGCAACCATGAGACTTATTTTGCATGTTTACTCCTAGCTTGCCACCTCTCTTCCAGTGGAAGCATCCCTTGATGTGTTGTCATTCTTTTTTCAATTGGAATTGGAAAGGCCGGTTGTGAGGGCAGCTTTCTTTAGTGCAGTAAATTCTTCAACTTCTTCTTCTAGCTTTGCTATAGTTTTAGGTTTGGGTCTGCTCTTTGTTGCTGACGATCACTGTTAGTTGGGTTTTCCCTTTCGCTTTTCTATTTTGTTGCGCTCCATCTCTTCTGTTATTCTATTTTCTTTTTCTCCTTTTGATAGGTTGGCTTCCAAATTTTGTTTGTTGCTATACAATTGTGGTTTTTTTCTATTGCTAGCTGCCACTTCCTTTTCTCCTTTTGATTGGTTGGTCTCTGGAATTTGATTGTTGTTGTGGAATTGTGGTTTTTTCTATTTCTACTTGCTACTAGAGCATTTTTTTCCTTCTTTTTTGCTTTTGTTTTTTCCAGAGGTGCACCCCATGTTATGTTGTTGTTTTCCTATGAGTATAACTTGATATATTCAGCTATTTATTTCTATTGTGTTTCGTTTGCGGAAAGGGGGTTTTAGCTTTTAGTAGTAGTATTTTTTAGTTTCTACGAAGATTCAAAAGAATTCAAATTGTCAAGAACATACTCCTTCTAATTGGTTGGTTTCCAGAATTTGTTTGTTGTTGTGTAATTGTGGTTTTCTCCTTTTCTACTTGCCATTGGAGTATTTTTTTTTTCCCTTCTTTTTTGCTTCTGTTTTTTTTTTTTTCAAAGGTGCATCCCAGGTTGTGTTCCTCCTTTTGTTTTGTCTTTTTCTTTCTTCGATTTATCGATATGTGGGTTTTTTAGGTGTGGCTGACAAGCGGGGGGTATGCATATATATTAAGCACAAATTATTAGTCAAGTTTTATATTTATAAATTTTAAAATGCACAAATTATTAGTCAAGTTTTATATTTATAAATTTTAAAATACTCCACACGCAATTTTCTACAAATATATAGGTCGTAATTGAGTATGGGTCAATCACATAGGAAAAATGGACAAATACTGGCACTACTTTTTTTTTTTTTTTTTGTCAATAATCATAGGGAATGGGATAAACCTAAATCCTCAAACTAACCCAAAAGGCAATTGCTAACTTTGAAGTTGGTCCAAGGAACTTATCTACTCACCACTCAACTCTTAACAGACCGATGTGGGACTAAGGGAAAGGAAACTTGGGAGCTACTGCTAAAAGGTAAATACTGGCACTACTAAAGTTTCTTTATTTTAGATGATCAACAAATTGCCTAAAGTCACTACAAGAAAATGGGCTATTAGTGTCAACAAGAGTTCTCGCTATTAATTCAATAGTCGTCACTCAAACAAATCAGTGACAAAAATCTGTTCCTCACCCCATTGACTCTGAATCAACATCACAAATGCTATCTACTGACAAGTTAAAAGAATTTGTCACTAAATATTTACATATAGTGATGACATGACGTTGTCAGTAATTTGAAAGTCTTTTACTGACAACTTTTGCCAACATTAAATCTTTAGCCGAATCGTGAGTGTTGAAGTTGTTTAAATAAATATGATAATTATAAGTTTAGATTTGCTATTAAAAGTAGAGAAGTGACATAAAAAAGATTAGAATAATTTTTAATCTTCATTTCACATTGAGTATTTAGTTAAGAATCTAAGAAAATGATTTACAATGTTTTTATTGATGTTATATATAAAAACCATAATGTCAAAATAAAAAATAAAAAATATAATTAAAAACCGCAGGAGCATCCATGGGAGAATGGGGTGGGTAGGACAGGGGTAGAAAAGTAGAGGACAGGATAAGGGTGGGGGAGAGATCCTAATGCCATCCCTATGAAACACTAGAGCTAATTGATACAAGTACTGTTTATGAAACTATTAAAAATGTGACCATTACATTTAATAAAAACCATTTGTTCATGCAAATATGAGTATTAGATTTAACTTCATATTAAATTTCACTATTTATTTAATTATTAATTTTTTTTTACATATTTGTCATAAGGAATAGTAGAGAATCCATGAAATTTTTTTACGTTTATAGGAAATTTTGTTGAAGTTTGTGAAAATTATAAGATATCAATACATAATTCATTAAGCTACCTTTTCCATTTTGCTGATAAAAAAAAGTGGTGTTCAACTGCAAAAGTTAGGGTGCCATAATAGAATTAATAAAACTAATCCAAGAGATAGGGGTTAAATTGCAACCATAGTTGAATTAATGAAATTGATCAAAGAAGACGAAGTCCTTTAGATAGTGACAACAAAATGTTGTCACTGTCATTAAACAAGTAGAATTTTGATGATAACATTAGATGTCGTCACTATTTTGCTATATTTAGTGACAACAATATTTTGGGTTGTTGCAAAACTATTCCCACCATACCTACCTAGCTACGTGCCAACAATATTGCGACAACACTCATGTTGTCACTAACTAGGGTCTACTCATGGTCAGCTGTGATGACTTCAAAACTTGCCACAAAAACCTATCAACAGTAACAAGATTTTTTGTTATCACTAAGATCTTGTCACTGAAATCCATTTTCGTTGTAGTGAGTAAAACTATGCTAAAATATGCAAAAAAAAATATAGCAAATAAAAGCTCCTTAACTCATAGAATCTCTTACGACTCATGTAAATGTAACTCTTGGATCAATGAACACTACTACATTAGTTAGTCATGACGTAATTTCTTAATGCATGTGATACCTGCTTTTGCCAGTGTACTAACCGCACCTATAGTTAATCCATACCTACTTTTGTGGTTATAAAATTAACTAAAGGCTCATTAGCTCGATAAAATTACATGAACAAGTCAATAAAGCGACAAAGGTGCACCTCTACTTTCGTGAGTGTACTCCCTAGATCAAGCACTTCCTTGAACTAGTGTTAAATTCCAAATTTCATTGCAAATCTAATACCTTTAGATTATTCTGATCATTGGCCAATCAATCATGACTAGGAAAACAAAAGTGCTAAATAACTTGTTCAAAATAATAGTATCAAATAGCCAAGAGATCAATACAAAACAATCATAGAAAGTTCAACCAAAACCCAAGGCATAAACTTTAGAAACACATGTTAAATAAAAAATCCAAACTTGTATTATAGCCAAACAAGAAATTCAATACAAAAGAGAAAGTGTTAAGTCTTTAATTATACACATTATTTATGGATATTTCCCCTTAATTATGGCCTAAATATGGTATTAATTGCTTTATTCTACTCATGTTTGATTTTTGGCATTGATTTTAGGTCATTGGAATTATTTGGAGCTTAAAAGTGCAAGTTTGGTGAAAATTCCAGAAGACTTCCAAGGATAGGGCGTGGGCGCGCTGCATTGGGTTGTGAAGAAGGATTTCGTAAAAAAAATCCTACGCCTGATATTTGTCATCTTTGGGATTGAAGATTTTATTTCACTTTTGGGAATTGCTTAAAAAGATACTTTTATTTAGGAAAGTTGTAATTTGGTTTCCTTATTTACTTTGTTATTATTATTTAGCAAGTTAGACTCCAATTAGGATTAGAACTCTTGAGAATCCTAATTTGGTAGGAATTGGGGCAAGCATCGTTATTTATCCAGCCTTGGGCGCAGACTTGCGGAGGAGGATTCGAGAGACTTAGATTAGATTTGAAGGAGACGTTTTCTTTGTTTTTGTTCTTGAACTTTCGTCCCAATTGTTTTACTTCTCCTTCGTAGTTTTTCTTCTTATTTTAGTACTAGTAGTTCCCTTTGGAAAAAGTGACGGAAAAGAAGAAAAAGTCCATCTTTACTTCTTCTTATTTTTCCTATTTTTCCATTAGTCTTTTGCCCATCTCTTACTCAAACATCTCTGGGATGCGATTCTCCATGAGGAGCGGCTAAATTCCACGTCTACTCAAAGGGCAACTCGAAGGCGCGGTCCAGGATATTTGTGAGATCTAATCGAATCTCTAACCTTTCTTTTAATTTGTTACTATTCGTACGTTTTCTAGATTAATTGATTGAGGGTTATTTTGTTAATTGAGTATCAACGGCTGGGTATTTAAATTAATCTAATAGTCTACTGTCAAATTAACTAATTGAATATGTAATCGTTCATTTAGTTAATAATTAGTGGCGACACCATAATTGGTTTTATGTTGGGGAAACGTATGATCTAGTTTAAATGAACCCTCTTAGCGTGCTCGTTGGTTAGGGTTGGGTTTTTCTAGCTTTTAATGCAATTGGATAATTAAATACCTATGGTCGTACCTAGGGTTGTTATCTGGTTAGAGAAGCAGTCAACGGTCGTACCTTGACTGTCGAAAAAGTAAGGAAAAGTTGGTTGTCAGAGCTTGTTGGCAACTATAACTAGCCTAGTGACGAACGAACGAAATATTTATGCATCAATAATCAAGTGATTGGACTGTGCCTCAGAAGTTGTTCGTTTGAGTAGAATTTCATTACCTTTTATTTCTATAAAATTATTCTTTGGTGATTTATTTATTTACTATTTTCAATTTCATTTTCTAAGTTTATTTATTTTATTTCTAGTTCTATCCCATCCAAACCCCCCCATTTTCCCGTGACTTAAAAAGAACCAAATTCCTACCCGTTCCCTGAGGAGATGACCCTACTTGCCACTACTACAAATTAATATTTTCTTAGAGATAATTCTGGTATATCAGGTTTAGCATACTCTTTGGAATCAGGGTGAAGCCAGTAACCCATTGCACATCCGGAGTCCCTGCTCCAGTACTCAGAATTACTCTGTAATGAATTGTGGTGGTAATTAGGATTTTTAATATTTATTATTGCACAGGTTCGGCACCTGTCAGAAAGTGATAGGAGAGATATCACCCTTGTTACATGAGATCAAACCCTCCATCTTTGCTCCTCAATCTTCGTCCAAATCTAGTTATAAACAAGAATGATAAGCAATATCTATACTATCTACTCTACACTAAACTAGTCTAAACTAAAGAAAGTAGAAGAGATACATTTTTGGCAGTTTTCTTCTCCTTCCAAAAGCTGCTTTTAGTTTCTTGAAGGCCTATATTTATACAGAATTAAAGCTCCAAGTGGTCATGTTAAAGTTGTGCAACTTGTGTCTTGAAATTCCAAAAGATTGCTTATCCAACTTTCCATGCTTTTCCATGATAGAACCAGCCAAAATCTTTTAACATAAGCAGTCAAAAAGTTAGTGTGAAAAGGCCACAACTGTAACAGCCTCAAAAATTTATTCTGCTATTATTACAACTTAATATTTTCAAATAATGTTATTATTATTATTAATTCGTGTAATTATTTTAAAATTGCATTTAACCAAATTTTTAGAAAATTTAATTTATTCATTTATTTATTTGTTTAATTTATTTCATTTTGAGAAAAACTTAATTTAGCTCTATATTAATTTTTCAGGTAGATTTTCAACATTCCATACATCTTAATTTAAAATTTGCTCTTTTTGTATCAATTATACAGAAAATGAGAAAAACACGTTTTTCGAGGTGAAAATTCGGGCCATGAGTTAAGTTGTACTGGAATGTAAGGATGATCACCGTAGGTTAGAAATGTTATCCAGTGACTAGAGGTGAGATTAAGTAGGGTTTTGGAACCTTAAGACCTAGTTGGACCAATTTCCCGAAAGTTAGGATTTTAACCTGCGACTGTTTATCCGTTTAATTTCCTCCAATTCATTTCAATTTTTTTTTCTTTCTTTCTTCTCTCTCCCTCTTAACCAAGATTACCCCTTTAATCTTCTAGTTAAATTTGTCATTCCATTTCCCCCCAAATTAAGTTGCAAGACATGGAAATTTAGATAAGATATTAACCCATGAATTTGGGCTTTATGTCTTGTCAAATTTTTATGACCAAACAATCCAATTTTTCTCTTCTCTTCCCCTCCATTTCAGCCGATCACTCTCTCCCCTTTTCTCAACAAAAAATTGCTCTTCATCCTCTCCTCAAGCTCTCCATTTCAGCCGGCTTCAACCCTCCATTTTCCTCTCAAAGAAAACCCCCCATCTCCTTGCAAAACACTTGTTTAGAAGACTTGAAGCTTGGGAGCTCTTGAAGGAGAGGGCTGAACGAATCTTGAGGTGGAAAGAGGAGCTCTTGGTGATGGATTTTTGGGTCATCTTAATCTTGCTCAAACAACTAGAAGAAGAGGTAATTTTTCTACACTAAAGATAAAAGCTTTGAGTTTGATTCTTGGAGTTGTAGTTGTTAGAGTTGCTATGGGTTGTATTTGTTGTCTATGTTTGATGTGTGGGCTCTTGGATTCCCACAAAGTTGTGCAAATGTCTACTAGCTTGATAAATGATGTATTGTGTGTGATTATATGGAAATTGAGTAGTTGAGAATTGGTGGAAAACCTCAATGGAAGAACCGAATTGGGGGGGGAGGAAATGGGGCTGAAAATTTGCTGTTTTTCCTTGAATTTCGTGGCTGTATTTTTGGCTAGTTAAGAGGCTGAATTTGATGTTTAAATGATGAATGTTAAGCTGTTATTTTGCCCCACAAAAAGCTCTTCAAGAGTTGATGTTATGAGAGTTGATAATTTGGAAGTGAAAGCTGGAAAAAAAAGGGGGTTATGCTGTCCGAATTTTGAGGATTTATTTTGTGATATTATTGCCAAAATATGTGACCATTTTTTATCACAAATAGGCTTAGGAAGTTCAATACTAGCTTGGTTTCGAAAATTAGGCAAATTGGAAGTGAATTGAGGCATGAACTAGATGATACAAGTGAGGAATCAAATTTTCCAGTTTTGAAAGCATGAGTTGGACGAAATTGAGACACATAGAAAACTGCCTTCCCGGTGGTATTTTAAGTTGAAATTTGGTGTGAATATATTTGGTATATGGAAGTGTTAGTGTGCCAAATTTGACAATTTTTGAACTTGAATTCGTCACTCAAATAACCACTTGAAAACTGCCCTGTATTTTCGAAATCCCAGAACTGCAGAATTTTGAGTGGCCTCTGTTTGCACTGTTGTCATTTCATGCTCGGATGTCAGAATTGAGTTCCGTCAGTGGCTGTTGAAACTTCATATGTAGGACTATATTGTGTATAAATTTCAGAGGTTAATTAATTTTCTGTAATTTTTGGCGAATTTTCAAAATGTGCTGGATAACCAGCCTGACGGACACTGTCGTTTTACTGTAGCTGAATGTTCAACGGAAATCTGGGTTATTTTCATCCATAATTCTAATTTGATGTCTTCTTAAAAGCTTTAGAGCTTTTAAATAGGTTTCCAACGGTACCAAATGAGCAGAATTCCGACTTGTATAACTCAAGTTATGATTTTTCAAAGATTTCAGCTCAAAATGGAATTTCATTGAACTTGACTTGAGTCTCTTTGAGACATTTTTAAAGACATCTATCAAATATTATTCAAGTGTTTTGAATGAAAATACTCGTACTTGTCTCAGGTGATCGAGAAGATCCCGGAAAAACCTCAATTGATCTTGCGTGCTTTTGGCCTTAAACTCATGAACTCGGTGAGTGTCAAGTGCATGACTTGTTGTATTACTTGACTTGTTTATTTGAATATAAGCTGAGGCGAGTGTACTTTATTACTCGTCTCTTTACTTGACTTGCATGTACATGACTGTTACTTGACTTGACTGGAAATGAATGTCGTTTGGAATAATCCATCGACTTAAAAGTTAAAATGGGGGCCCAAACCTCTTGGGGATCCTGACCCGATGCAAGGGTTTGGTCGGGAAACTTGGTGAACCTTAGGTCCTGTTCTTAGAGCTTGATCTATTACAGAGATCTTGTTCGGTATTACTCGTGTAGCTTTACCTTTTACCAAGGTGTTTGGTTTCAGCCCGAGGGTGTAATTGTTAGTCGGAGGGTGTACCAAGTGGAGATTCTACCTGGACGTTACCATTGTTAAGTTGGTCAAGAGTCAACATTTGGAATGGATTGGACTTAACTGCTTAACCGTGGAAATTGGCTCCTGAGAGCCCCGTATCCTTACACATTTTGTGAATTAATCCTGTATGAACACTGCTCACTGTGCTTGTGCATATTCACAGATAGAGAGAGCTCAAGAGGGTTCTTCAACCCGACTCCAAGACTTTGTCTAATGTGAGCCCTCGAGTAGTGATTCCTTGAGAATACAGTCTCCTGGTGAAAATTGCAATAGTACAAGTGAATGAATGATTTACATGCTTTTATATCTGAATTTACTGGCTTTCCTAATGGCTTGATTATGTGCTTGCATGCCTTTTCTTGGCCTCACTGAGCGTTAGCTCACCCCAGTTTGTTTTCCTTAACAGGTCGTGGAGTGGGGTTCGTAGACCGAGGTCTTAATTGCTTCTGTAGGGTTTCTATGTTTCATCTAGAATTGAATTGAATTGTGTAGTTGATGGACAATTTTATTTGAAGTTCATATGATAGTAATTTTGGTTGAAATGTAAGTTATATTTTGGAGAACTTGAGTTGTATTCACTATGGGAACGTACTTGCAGATTTTAGCCTCCTTGTACTTTTGGAGTTTTTAATTTGTAATCAATTGAGGTCCAGTGAGTCCCTGGGGCCTGACACCCTTGTTCGCCCTTGGGAGAGGTGGGGCTGTTACAACAACTTTCTTTGTGAATTGCACAGGAAAAATATGGATTCGAGGGCTCGGATCCAAACTCAAATCCATCCCTCAGATCACATCCAAGCTTTGATCCGAATTCCTACTTCCCCTATTTTTGCATCAACTTTAACTACGAATTTCTTTATGATGCAGGATGAATTATCACTTGAATGAAACATGAAACCTGTACATAATTGAGTTAGCTTTCCAATACATCAAGAATCATCTCAATCTGATCTCTGTAGCTGAGAAATTCCAAAATACGTTCAATTGGTCAGATCCTCTATTTTCACTTTTCATGGCTTAAATGCATCTCTGAGATTGTGATTTTTGACTAGAGAAACGTGTTAATTGGATCTTGATGTCCCATAAGAAATTTAGAGCTATGTCTCAGCTTCAAAACCCACAAGAATCACCTCAATTGGATACATATAGCTCAAGTTATGATCAAAATGCCAAAATGTGGCAAAGCTGCCATTTTCTACTTGACTTGAACTTGCTTACCTTTCATCATTTGAACATTTTGCATTTCATGTCCAATTCAAATCATCAATAATCATCTTCAAATATGTCAATTGTACCTCACTTGAACCACATTGATATGTAATGAGCTGAAACCTACAAAAGCAAAAGATATTATGCATTAAATTGCTCTTTTACATGTTTTGGCAATAAATGATTCTTGAAGAAATAACCATGCTGATGCATTAAGTTCATGTTAATAACTTGTTTCATACTCAATCAAAAATCCCATACTCTTGAAACATAAAATTGAGATTAATCTTCCCTTTTTTTGAATTCCTTTCCTAACACCTTCGACATAACAACACATACAACCATGAAAACACACTAAAATAAGAATAAAAAAAACAATCAAAATAAGCACAAACACACTAAAAAATCTCAAAACAATTTAAGCTGTTGGGTTGCTTCCCAACAAGAGCTTCTTTGTAGTCATTAGCTTGACTATTCTCAACTTATGATTAAGGCAGTTTTCTTAAAGAATGATCCACCCGTGGTGGATGAAGAAAAGGTGATTCCATAGTATAAACCACATATCCAAATAATAAGAGAGATGGAAGAGGTTTACTAATCTCAAGCGATTCATAGGTATTATCATGTATTTGCAATACTTGAGACGATACCAAAAGCATGTTGGTGAGACTTTCTTAGACAATAAATCCTTAGAACCTACACTTTTGAAACACTCCTGAAGAGGGGTTAAAAATGAATCATTCACAATTTCTTCTTAAGGTTCAAGGTTAGTTGTAAACATATTATCAAGTGAAGTAGATATGTTCTTATTAAAATAACAAGTAAAATCTTCCTTATCATCAAAATGTAATCAATTTTCATATGCAACATCCTTACCATTCTCAATAGGGTCAACTTTCATATTAATTGACAAAATTACTTTACACATAGCATGCAATTGATGTTGTATTCTATCATAATGAGAAGCTAATTCATCCATCCTTTTCTCAACCCTTTCAAAATGATCGGAATTCACATTTGCTAACCTTTCTATAGCCAAATCTACTTGATTAGCAAATTTTTCTATAGCAAGCTCCCAAGATGGTTTAAACTCAAGTTGGACACATTGGGATTGATAATCATCATAAAAACATGAAGAATTAATCTACATGCACTAATCATTCCAATCATAGGCATATGAATTACACTAATTAGTATCATATTGATCAAAATAAGGATTGCACTGGCCAAATTCATCATAGTACTCCACATTTTGTGCTTAACTACATTCATAAGTTGCATGATAATCTCCACACAAGTCACAAATCGCATGATAAGAATTAAAAGCATTAACATTCCTCTTTTGCTCAAGCATATTTGTAATGGTGTCCAGTTGTATTTTTAGTGTTATATAATCAAGTTTAGCCTTTAAGCTCTTTAAACCACCTTAAAACGACATACCTTCAAACTCTCCTTGGTTACTTCTATGGATGGAGCTTTGCATGTATTAACGGTTCATTGCTGAACTTCTATTTCTCATGCATTGTTTTATAAATTGAACTATCTTTATTGAGTCCCTAAACATACTTTCAAACCAACGTCTCAAGAAGAAGAGGTGAGTAGACATATGCACAAACAAAACACAAAAACAAGAGACAAAAAACACACAAGACTAACAGCACTTAAAACATGCACAAGTAACTAGACTCAACAAACACATGACTCCACTTAGCCAAAACATCAAACAAAAGATATGCAATAAATACAACTAAAATGTCTAAACTAGTAAAGTCACTTTTTGCATCGATATTGCCACAAATCTCCCCAACAACGGTGACAAAAACTTGACAAGCGCAGGGCATGCAAACACATTAAGCACAAATCATTAGTCAAGTTTTATATTTATAAATTTTAAAATAACCCACATGGTATTTTCTGTGAGTATACAGGTCATAATTGAGTACAGGGTATTAAGCGTCTATCTCACAGGGAAAAATGGATAAATGTAACAGCCTCAAAAATTTATTTTGATATTCTTACAACTTAATATTTTTAAATAATGTTATTATTATTATTAATTCATTTAATTATTTTAAAATTACATTTAAACGAATTTTTAGAAAATTTAAATGAAAATTCAATTTATTTATTTATTTATTTGTTTTATTTATTTCATTTTGAGAAAAAATTAATTTAGCTCTATATTAATTTTTCAGGTAGATTTTCAATATTCCATTCATCTTATTTTAAAATTTGCCCTTTTTGTATTAATTAGACAGAAAATGAGAAAACACATTTTTCGAGGTAAAAATTTGAGCAGTGAGTGACGTAGCCATGGAGTGTAAGGATGATCACTCGTAGGTTAGAAATGTAATTTGGTGACTAGAAGTGAATTAAAATGAGAGATTAGTTAGAATTTTGAGACCTTGATTAAGATTTGGATTAACTTCATTAAACTTAGAATTTCAACTAATCATTATTCCTTTCAACTAATTCCTTCTAGTTCTCACAAAATTTTTCTTTTCTTCTTTCCCTCTAAAAGTTAGCCTAATCTCAAGCAAAATTAAGCCATTTATTTTCCCTCCAAATAGATAAGTTTGGCATTAATGAAAGTTTGACTTTTGAGGCAAGACAAGACTAGTGTCTTGTCTTCCCTTTTTCTATTACTCTTTAAAAAAAATTTGCTCAAAATTGTTCATTTCTTCCTCTCCCTCACCAACTCCTCTTCATTTTCCTCTTCATTTTCCATCAACTTTCCTCTTCATTTTCTTTCAAAAATCACCAACAATCTTTCATCAACCTTGGCTTGAGCTTGCACTTGGATAAGAAGCTTGGAGTAGGAGCACTTGGAAGCTTCAATTTAGCATTTCTTGGTTGAACTTTGCTTGTTTCTTGGAAGAGGTATAAGCCTAGAACTTGAACTTTAGTCTCTTCAATTTCATTTACAAGCATGATGATAGGTTGGGATGTTGAAAGGTTTTAGAAAACCTTGACTTATGTGTTTGTAAATTTGTATGTGCTAAGTTTCATGGAGTGGTTTTGTGGAATTTGATGATTATGGTAAATGTGGGCTCTTGGATTCCACTAGCTTGTAATGGTGTTAATTAGCATGATTATTGTTGCATTGGAATTGGTTGAAAGTTGTTGTTGGATTTTGGACAAAACCTCAAGAGGAAACCGGTAGCAAGAATGGAATTTTGGGGGTAAAATTTTCTGATTTTTGACTTAATTTCGTGGCTGAATTTTTGGCTAGGTTAACTGCTGGATTTGATGTTTAAATGATGGGGATTAAGCAGTTAATTTTTCCCACAAAAAGTCCTTCATGAATGGTTGCAATTAGGGTTGCTAAATTGGAAGTGAAATCTGGAAAATCAAGGGGCTATGCTGCCCGATTTTTGGGGGTTAATTTGTGATAATTTTTGATAAAAGTTGTGACCATTTTTGATCATCATTAGGTTAAGGGAAACTAATACTAGCTTGGTTTCGAAAATTAGGCTAAATGAAGTTGATTTGAGGCATGAAATAAATGCTAGAAGTGAAGGATAGAAACTTCACAGTTTTGAATGAAGTAGTTGAGCTCACTTTAGGCACGTAGAAAACTGTCTTCCCATTCAAATTTTAAGTTGAATTTTGGTATGAATCTAGTTGATATATGGAAGTATTAGTGTACCAAATTTGGTGGTTTTTGACCAAGAATTCATCACTCAAACAGAGCCTAGAAGTATGCCCTGCAAAACTGGAAAACAGAAATTTCAGATTTGTGAACATGCCCTGTTTGAACTGCCCTAATTTCTTGCTCAAGTATCAGAATTGAGTTCCGTCAGTGGCGTTTGAAACTTCTTACATAGGTCTATAAACCGTGAAAATTTGAGAGGCTAATTCATTTTCTGTAATTTTTGGTAAATTTTCAAAGTGGTCTGGACGGACAGCCTGCTATGTCCTGTTTGTTACTGTAGCAGTTCGTTAAACTGGGCTAATTCTGTCCAAAATTTTAACTGGGTGTCTTCTACAAATTTTTAGAACTTTAAAAGAGGTTTCCAACGGTACTAAGCTTACAAAATTTGGACTTGTATAACTCAAGTTACGATTTTTCAAAGATTTCAGCTCAAAAGGGAATTTCATTGAACTTGACTTGAGTCTCATTGAGACATTTTTAAAGACATCTATCAAATATTTCTTTAGTGATTTGAATTAAAATACTCGTATTTGTCTCAGGTGATCGAGAAGATCCCAGAAAAACCTAATTGATCTTGCGTGCTTTTGTCTTGGACTTTTGATTTCGGTGAGTGTCAAGTGCATGATTTGTTGAATTACCTGATATGTTTATTTGAATGAAAACTGTTGAGGCGAGAGTGTACTTTATCGAGCTCGTCCTTTTTTACTTGTCTTGCATGTACGTGATTGTTATTTGACTTGACCGGAACTGTACTTGATTTGACTGTAACTGAGTGTCGATTGGAATAATCCATCGACTTAAAAAGTGATAAATAGGGACGCCCAAACCTATTGGGGAACCTTGGGACCCGAGCCGGCAAGGGCTTGGTCGGGAAGCTTGGTGAACCTTAGGTACTGTTCTTTGAGCTTGACCTATTGGAGAGGTCTTGCTCGGTATTGCTCGTTGTAGCTTTACCTTTTAAACCTACCTGTTTGGTTTCGGGCTCGAGAGGGTGAACTGTTGGACGGAGGTTGTATTAAGTGGAGTTTCTACGGACTTTACCTGTGCTAAGTTGACGGAGAGTCAACGTTTGGGATGGAATGGACTCAACTGCTTAATCGTGGAAATTGGCTCCTGAGAGCCCTGTATCCTTACCTGTTATTGAGTATTTTTCCTGTATGAACTGCTCACGGTGCTCGCGCAAATTCACTGTAGATAGAGAGGCTCGAAGAGGGTTCTCCGAACCCAGCTCCAAGACTTTTGTCTAATGTGATCCCTCAAGTAGTGATTCCTTGAGAATACGATCTCCTGGTGAAAATTGCAATAGTATAAGTGAATGTTTGATTTTCACGCTTTTATATCTGAATTTACTGGCTTTCTTACTTACTTGATTACGTGCTTGCATGTTTCTCCTTGGCCTCACTGAGCGTTAGCTCATCCCAGTTTTTTTTTCTTAACAGGTCTCGAAGTGGAAAAACATAGATCGAGGATTTAGTTACTTTGGTAGGATTTTCATAATTTTGTATAGGCTTAATATTAAATTTCGAAGTTAAAGATTTATTGTACCTGAAATTGATGTTATAAGAGCTTTAATAGATATTATTGAGGATTACTTTTGTAAGTTAATTATCATTTATTGTTGGACCCCAATTAAGACTTTAAGAACGAATGCTTGTATTATTATTTTAGAGATCTTAAAGTGTGATTATTTGAAGTCTGTAATATGATTGAGGGTTTGTAGTGAGCCCTGGCGAGAGCTGGGCAGTCCGCTGATACCCTTGGGTTCGCCCTTGGGAGAGGTGGGGCTGTTACAATAAATACCAGCACTACCAAAACCTCTTTATTATTTAGATGATCAACGAATTGTCAAAAGTAAAACTATACTAAAATATGCAAGAAAATAGCTAATAAAAGCTCCTTAGGTCATGGATTCCTTTACTACTTATGTAAGTACAACTCTTGGATTAATGAACACTATGACTTTAGTTAGTTATGACGTAATTTCCTAATGCATGTTATACCGCTTTCGCCAGCATACCAACCATACCTAGAGTTAATCCATTCCTAATTTTGTGGTTATGAAGTTAACTAAAGACTCATTAGCTCTATGAAACATGAACAAGTTGCTAAAGCCACAAAGGTGTACCTCTACATGAGTGTATTCCCTAGGTCTAGCACTTCATAGAACTAGTGTTAAATTCTAAATTTTATTGCAAATTTAACACCTTTAGATTATCACAATCAATGGCCAATCAATCATGATTAGGAAAACAAAAGTTCTAATTAACTTGTTCAAAATAATAGCATCAAATAGTCAAGAAATTAATACAAAACAATCATAAAAAGTTCAACCTAAACCTAAGGCATAAACTTGAAAAACACATGTTGAATAGAAAATCCAAACTTGTATTATTGGCAAACAAGAAACTCAATATGAAAGAGAAAATGATAGGAGAGATATCACCCTTGTCACATGAGATCAAACCTTCCATCTTTGCTCCTCAATCTTCATCCAAATCTTGTTATAAACAAGAAAGGATAAAACAACACTATACTACCTACTCTATACTAAACGAGTCTAAACTAAAGAAAGTAGAAGAGCTACATTTTTGGCGGTGTTCTTCTTCTTCCAAAAGCTGTTTTTAGTGTCTTGAAAACCTGTATTTATAGAG
This sequence comes from Gardenia jasminoides, assembly GCA_013103745.1. NCBI lineage: Eukaryota > Viridiplantae > Streptophyta > Magnoliopsida > Gentianales > Rubiaceae > Gardenia > Gardenia jasminoides. Next base: position 9,421,517 of record CM023097.1, on the reverse strand, counting down.
AATTAAAGTTCCAAACAATCATGTTAAGTTGTGCAACTTGTGTCTTGAGATTCCAAAAGACTGTTTCTCCAACTTTACATATTTTTCTTGGATGGAACCAAACAAAATATTTTAACAGAAGCAATCAAAAAATGAGTTTGAAAAGGCACAACTTGCTCTGCAAATTGCAGAGTTGAAATATGGATGTGAGGGCCGAATCCGAGCTCAGATCCATCCAAACTTGGATCCTGACTCCCCTAATTTTGCATCAATTTTAACTGAGTATTTCTTCATGATTCAAGATGAATCAGCACTTGAGAAAAATATGAAATTGTAGATAATTGAGTTAGCTTTCCAACGCATTAAGAATCATCTCAATCGGACCTCTGTAGGCTAAGAAATATTCAAAAGATCCACAATTAGTCAGATCCTCTGTTTTCACTTTTCACAGCTTAAATGCACCTCAGAGATTGTGATTTTTGACCAAGAAAATGTATTAATTGGACTTGATGTCTCATAAGAAACTTAGAGGTATGTCTGAGCTTCAAAACCCACAAGAATCACCTCAATCCGATACATATAGCTCAAGTTATGGTCAAAATACCAAAATGTGATAAAGCTGACACTTTCCACTTGACTTGAACTTGCTTTCCTTTCATCATTTGAACATTTCGCACTTCATGTCCAATTCAAATCATCAATAATCATGTTCAAATATGTCAATTGTACCTCACTTGAACCAAATTGATGTGTAATAAGCCAAAACCTACAAAAATACAAGATATTATGCTTTAAATAACTCTTTTACATGTTTTTAGCAATAAAATGATTCTTGAAGAAATAACCACCAAAATAGAGCCTAAAGTCCTCTTTAAATCCTAAAAACAGACCAAAACTAAGTAATTAAACATATCAAAAATAAATAAAATAAACTCTTATCCACTTTTTCCATTCACTATGCATGTGAATCTTGAATATTTTGGATGTAGTTATGAGTGATTTACAAATATTTGTCACCTTCTAATGTTGTGCTTATTTTTCCCGATTCCGTTTGTTTATAAAGGCTACCTTCCTTGTGATTCTGCGCATGTGCGTGTTATGTTAAAGCCTGGTTTAATTAATGTATGGCATATGCTGGCGTAGGACATATTTCTTTGGTCTTTAAGTTGCTTTTCGAAAGTTATTTCATAGTTGCATTTTAAGTTTACCTTTTTTTCCAACTAACTTGAAGACCACCTGTGTTTGGTTTATGTGTTAGGAATATTAATTTTGTAATGACTTTGTTCTATGTTTTTCACTATTCTATTATAGATAAAATTGTAACAGCACCTACGGGATGGGAATAGCTGAGCTGTTGAAGCTTACCTTTTCAGGTCTCTTGCAATGGACGTTGCCTGGTAATTATTTGTTGGAGTATTCAGTAGCTATTGATTTGCTTATTTTATGAGACATAAACCAACTCCAGATTCTTTTGGCAAATTAACATTTTTGCTTTCCTTGCAATTTAATTAATTCCAAACTTTCTCCTACATTTTGCTTATGCTTTTTGTTCATCTATGAGTGGATAAAAATAAAATCTCTAGCTACATATCCTTGTACAAGTGATTTGTGATTGCCTCTTTTATTTCAATTATCACAGTTGTAGTTGACACATAAATCTCTTGTACATTTTGTGATGTTTAGAAAGATGATTTGATTTCATGGTAAATACATCAATCCCTCTCAATTGTGCTCTCCTCCTTGTCTCCCACTATCCAATCATTCCTCCTCCTCACCTCAAAATCCAACTATTTAAGATGCAAAAAAGGGGAGCAAACAGCAACAGCAATGCATTAATTTCTCAACCTATCTATAAAAGCATCCACTCTTTCTCTCTCTCCCCTGGTTCCTCGGCATTCATTATCTACACACAAATACAGCAAAAAATTCCCAGTACTCACAGTTGCCTTCCGATTCTTAATCTTCCAGTCCTCCCAGATGCTCTCCTTTCAGGTCGATGTCACAATCACATTGCCATTATCCATATTGACTGGCATTAGCTTTGTCCAGTGACATTTGGGCTTGTTAGGACTGGTTTCAAAAAATTGATGAAAGGGTTCTTAACAATTGCAAAAGACAAATAACAAAGCAAAATTAAATAAAATAGAGATACAGGATTTACATGGTTTGGTCAAATTGACTTACGTCCATGAGCAGAAGAGGAGCAAAATTTCACTATGAAGAAGAGAGTACAAAAGCCTTAGAAAAAAGTGTTCCTAATCCTAAAAGCACCTAATGCTAAAACACAAGAGAGTCCACAATATTTTTACTACAAAAGAGATTTAATGACCCAAAATACCCAAAAGACCCAAATAACCCATTAAGAATTCTCTTGATTAGGTGCAGTTAATCTCACCATAATCCCACTGTATTTATAGGTAACAGAGGGAAAGATTCCCCAATAAAATAACCAATGTGGGACAAGTTACACATAACAAATCTCCACATTAGCGTGTCCCCAACATCGATAAATAGTAAATTTGCTCCACATTCTCCACAGAAACCCCAATGGGCTTAATCACAAATAATGAATACCAACCAAGTCCAAGCATTGCTTGAACTTGTAAAATGGAAGAGGATTCATAAATATGTCAGCAGGATTCTCCTTAGTATTTATTTTTTGAACAAGGACTTTCCCTTCAACAATAGTGTCTCGAATGAAGTGATATTTCACGTCAAAGTGTTTCATCCTCTCATGATATATCTGATCTTTAGCCAAGTGTATCGCACTTTGATTATCGCAGTGAATAACAGTAACACCTTGATATAGACTAAATTTGCCAAACAAACCCTTCAACCATAAGACTTCTTTGATTGCCTCGATCACAGCCATATATGCTACCTCCGTAGTAGATAAAGGTACAGTAGGTTGTAAAGTAGCTTTCCAACTGACTACACAACTACCAATACAAAATACATAGTTTGAAAGTGATCTTCTCCTATCAAGATCCCGACATTGTCTGAGTCTACAAAACTAATCAAAATATTATTATTTCTTCCAAACTCCAAACAAGCCTTTGAATTCCCTCACATGTATCTAAGAATCCATTTCACAGCCTGCCAATGTGCTTTATCTGGACAAGACACTAACTGCTTGTAAAATATTTAGACGACTATAAACCATTGCATACATAATAGTGTTGACTATACTGCAATAAGGAACCCATGTCATATATTCTTCCTCTTCATTTGACTATGGTAAGTGAGCAGCAGATAATCGAAAATGGTTAGCCAGAGGAGTACTTACCGATTTAGTATCTTTCATGCCAAATTGCTCCAAAACTTTCTTAAGGTAATTTTCTTGGGTCAAGAATAACTTCCCTACTCGTCGGTGTCATCTGATATCCATGCCAAGAATATTCTTAGTTGCTTCCAAATCTTTCATATCAAATTCACTACTTAGTTGCAATTTCAAATTGTGAATTTCTGACAAATTCTTAGCAGCAATGAGCATGTCATTAACATAAAGTAACAAATAAATAAAAGAACCATCATTTAACTTCTGAAAGTAATACAACTATCATAAATGCTCCTTGAATAACCATGATCCAACATAAATAAATCAAACCAAACTGTTTCAATCCATATAAAGATTTCTTCAACAAGCAAACATGGTCCTCTTTTCCTTCAATTTCAAATCCCTGTGGTTGTTTTATATAGATTTGTTCTTCAAATTCACCTTGTATGAAAGCTGTCTTAACATCATGTTGCTCCAATTCCAAATCATACATGGCAACTAAAGCAAATAAAATACCAATAGAACTATGTTTAACAACAGGTGAAAACACATCATTAAAATCAATGTCTTGTACCTGACTATAACCCTTTGCAACTAATCGTACTTTATATCTTACATTTTTAACCCCTAGAATACTTTCCTTCTTCTTGAAGATCCACTTACAACTAACAATCTTCTTATCCAATGGCGGCTTTACAAGATCCCAAGTTCCATTTTTATAGAGAGATTCAATTTCTTTATTCATCGCAAGCAACCACTTAGCAGAATCATCACAAGAAACTGCTTCTGAATAGGTAGAAGGCTCCCCAACTCCATCAATTTCTTCTACAATAGACAAAGCATATGCAACAATATCTACATATCTTTGTGGTGGTTGAATATTTCTACTTGGTCGATTTCTGGTTATGGAATATTGCTCCTCTTCTAGATTATCTTCATTAGGTGACTCAGGTGCATCTACTGGCAATTGCTGAATAGAACAGTTGGACTGGGAAGGACTTAAATTTTTTATTTCAAGCTCCATCTACTTCTGTGTACCATCTATAGCACAACGACTAGAAGACTCCTTCTTGGAAGATAATGTAGATAATTCATCAAAAATAACATCTCTATTGATCACAAATTTGGAAGTTTTGGGATTGGGACACCATAATCTGTATCCTTTTACCCCAAAAGAATAGCCAAGGAAAATACACTTTTTAGCTCTTAACTCTAATTTTCCATCGTTCACAGGCATATATGCTGGACACCCAAAAACTTTTAAATCAGAGTACTTAGTAGGACTACCTTATCAAACTTCCTCAGGAGTTTTAAACTTAAGAGTCGCAGAAGGAGCACGGTTGATAATGTAACAGGCCATATTGATTGCCTCTGCACAAAAGTCTTTTGTCAACCCTGCATTGGAGATCATACACCTTACTCTCTCTGAAAGTGTTCTATTCATACGTTCAGTAACGCCATTTTATTGAGGTGCCATCCTAACAGTCCGATGTTGAACAATTCCTTCATTCTTACAAAATTTATCAAATTTGCTTTCACAAAATTTCATGCCATTATCTATTTTAAGCCACTTTATCTGTTTGCCTGTCTGTTTCTCAATAAAAACTTTTCATTGTTTGAAAGTTAGGTAAACATCATTCTTATGTTTCACTAAATAGATCCAAACTTTTCTTGAATAATCATCAATGAAAATCAGCATGTACCTAGCACCACCTTTAAACACGATGGACCCCATAAATCTGAATGAATATAATTAAGAGTACCTTTCGTCTTATGGATTGCTAGCGAACTAAAGCTAACTCTTTTCTGGTTCCCAAAAATACAGTGTTCACAGAATTCCAATAGACTGGTACGTTGTCCATAAAGAAGTCCTTTTTTACTTAGAATGCCTAAATCTTTCTTGCTCATATGTTCGAAACGCATATGCCGTAATTTGGTGATGTCAGTATCAGTCAAAGATGGTGATGTCAATATCATTCAAAGATGATGATGAAACTACAACAGAACCTATAACAGCAGAACCCTGCAAAATATACAAATTACCAGACCTGCAAGCTTTCATTACAACAAGAGCACCTTTAGAAACCTTCATAATGTTATTTTCAGCTATGCATTTACACCCAAGTGCCTTTAAGGTACCCAAAGAGATAAGATTCTTTTTCAAATCAGGAACATGTCTAACATTAATGAGCGTTCTCACAATACCATCATGCATTTTAATTCAAACTATACCCTTACTAATAACATTACAAGCAGCATTATTTCCCATCAAAATAATTCCACCATTACAAGATTTGTAAGTGGAAAATAAATTTTTGTCAGAACACATGTGGTAAGAACACCTCGAATCTAAAATCCATTCATTTTTTAGACCTTGTCCTGTCATCAGCCATGAAGAAAATATTTCCTTCATTGTCATTGGCTGCAACACTAGATTCAGCGGTTTTAGTATTTTTTTTCAACATATTTCCCTTTTGCTTTAATTTATTTTTCAATTTACAGCAATCAGCCTTAATGTGCCCCATTTTATGATAATAATTACACTCCAAATTCCTATGTCTGGATTTAGATCTAGTTTTAGATCTACCACTGTTAAGTTCCCTTCTATCAAATCTGTCCCTAACAATCAGACTTTCTGCCTGACCCCTATTAATTTTTCTAGTAATATCCCTATTTATCTACTATTTAGATTTTAATGCAGATTTAATTTCCTAATACGAAATTGTTTCTTTTCCATAAATCATAGTATCATGAAAATACTTAAAGGATTGAGGAAGGGAACACAAAAGTAGCAAGGCCTGATCCTCATCATCAATTCTTGAATCTATATTCTTCAAATTCATAATAATGGAATCAAATTTATCAAGATGTGAGAATATAGATGTACCTTTAGTCATTCGAAGCATACACAGGCTTTACTTCAAATAAAGTCGATTATCAATTGTCTTTTTCATGTACAAAATCTTGAACTTATTCCATATGGCCTTAGCCGAAATCTCAATGGCGACCTCCCGTAAAATCTCATCAGAGAGATTTAAAATTATATTGGATCTGGCCTTCTTATCCATTACAGCAAAATCTGCATTTGTCACATTTTCTGGCTTTTTCTCAACTCTCTGTATCGTTAAATCAACTCCGTCTTGTACCAAAATGGCCTCCATCTTAAACTGCCACATTCCAAAATTGACATTCTTGTCAAATTTCTCGACGACCATTTTTGTTATTGTCATTGTTGTCACAGAACCTAGAGCCTCCTAAGAAGTTCTGATATCAGTTTGTTAGGACTAGTCCCAAGAAATTGATGAAAGAGTTTTTGACAATTGCAAAAGACAAATAACAAAATAAAAATAAATAAAATAGAGACATAGGATTTATGTGACTCGGTCAAATTGACCTACGTCCACAGGGGAGGAGGAGCAAAATTTCACTATGAAGAAGAGAGTACAAAAGTCCTAGGAAAGTATTCCTAAATCCAAAAGCACCTAATCCTAAAACACAAGAGAGTCCAAAATAATTTTGCTACAAAAAAAGTTTAATGATCCAAAAGGCCTAAATAGCTTACTAAGAATTCTCTTAGGCCCCGTTTGATAAAACTGAAATCTGAAATCTGAAATTTGAAATCTGAATTCATTAAGTCACTGAATTGTTAAGTGTCGAATCTAATACAACTTTTGTCTGAATCTAAACACTGAACGTATTATGCCTGTTTGATAATTATAGATGACTAAATGCTGAATTTCTTGTATTTTACAATTTTCTCCTTATATTGACTTGTTTGTAAATGATCTATATTGGTATATTTTACTAGTAGTACATATGATTTAATTTTATTTAAAATAATAATTATTTATTAGAAAAAGAATGAACTAAAAATGAATGAACTATTATCAAAAAATAAGAATTATTTAGTAGAAAAAGAATGAACTATTATACAAAAAAAAAAAAGAATGAACTAAAAATGAAAATAAAATTATAATATAACAAATTTATTTGATAAAATATAAATGCTAGTCTATCAAATGTTATAAATACAATTAATCAAAAAAGCTAAAAATGTTGATTTTTAATTTGCTCACGTAAGTTGATCATAAATGTTTGATAAGTTTGTCGAGATCCTCCTCCGTGTTCTGTATTTTCTGGGTTATTTTCAACATATTGCTCATTTTGTACCACAATTTCTTCATTCTCAAAGATTATTTTTCTAGTCAGTTTGTATTGCCTACGCTTCTATTTCTATTGTGGAAGATTATTTTTCCATTAACCGTATAAATCAACTACATAGATGAAGCATAAATTTTTATTGAATATGAGTATGAACGACAGCTACACAGTAGAAATAAAGCATATGCATAAAGTTAATACTTACCTTTATGTTAAAAAATTGAATGCTTCAATGGGTAAACTTCTTAAGAATGAAAGCTGACCAAAAAAAAAAGAATGGAGGAGAGATTGATAAACTTAGAATGATGATGGAAAGAAAAGAATGAGAGAGAAGAAAGATGGTAGAAGAAAGAGAAGAGAAAAACATAAGGTGATTGTGTTTTATTTGGCAAGAGTTATTTATGTTTTAAAAACTGTACTTAAACCCTAACATCTGAGCGTACTTTTGATTAAATGGTGATCAGTGATAAACTTATCACTTATTTTTTGGACTCATTTTGCTTAGGCAATTCAAACCCACTTAATCATTAAGATGTAGTACTTTTTATTATCAAACAGTCTTTAACACCATTAAGTTTTGAAGTCATTAAGATTAAAATCTGAATTGGATTATCAAACGGGGCCTTAGTTAGGTGCACTTAATTTCACCATAAGTCCACTATATTTATAGGCAACAGAGAAAAAGATTCCCTAATAAAATAACCGATGTGGGACAAGCCACACGTAACAGGGTTAAGGTTATTTTTGTACGCTTACATCTTCCGCCCTTCCCAGTGCTTTCTTTGATCCATGTTTGAAAATATTTGTTCTTTTTTAAGGTCTAATATTTGATATATTTTCCCTTTGGGATTTTTGGTTTAGTGTATTTTCAGTAACTAATTAAATGCAGGTTTTTCCTTTTTAGTCAGACTTACTTGTAGTTTGCAGAAATTGGAAGCTATGGGAGAATACTGATGGAAAGAAGTGGTCAATCTTGGCATCTCTGAACAACTTTAATTTATTTCCTGCCACTTTGTTTCAAAATTAAATGGATTTTGTTTCTTGAATTCCAGTCAATATAATGCTGACAATTAGTTGTACACTGAACGCTATTGATGAAACCATAAAACTGATTGACGGAAATTGCTTTTTTCTCACAAACAATTCAGTTGCTTCTAACTTTGGAGAGTCGTGATCACATCATTATCGATTGGAGGCATAATTATAAAAGTTTGTAATCTTTGTTTCAATCCTTTCAGATACAAGGCAAACTTTAATCTGATTATTGCTGCTTTTGATGTAGCTTGGATACTCTTGCTATCATGAGTCTAAGGGTCTTTTTTTAATTGTATTTAAGCCATAGTTTGCTTGACTCGATATGCTAGAGCATGGTTCACTTAATAATTGTGAAGCTCAATGCATGATTCTAGCCTGCTTAGCAAGTAGTAAACTTTTATGTACATTCACACACACTGAATTTCAATTCTTCAACTAGGTATCTGTATTTATCTTTCCATATTGGAAGCCATCTACAATTGCTGAGACTAAAATCGGTAAGCACCAGAATCTCCAATTTAATTCCTTTTTTTTTTGGCTAAAGTTTGACAAATACCTACCATAACTATGAGTTTCGTTGCTGGAATTTTAGTTTATGACCCTCTGATGATAATTTATCGATTGTAGATTTTTGCCTTTGGGATGTAAAAGAGGGATCATATAGGAATTTGTGCTAATGCGCGAGAGCATGTGATTGCATATATCTACAGTCAAGTGTTGTAGGAGATTTAATAATATAGAATACCTTCATGTCATTAATTTAGAATGGTTAGTCTGAGTCTCTTGGTAAGCTTAACTGATTCAGTTGCATAGTCAATCCCACGTGTACCTTCCACCTTGAATTCAAAATACTACCAAATGTAAAATCGCTTTACATTTCTTTTGATGGTCTTTACCAATTATAGGCTGCCATTCAAAGTCCAACTATTTGACATCATTGCCCCATTTCATTAGAGATGAATATGCAGAATTTATAATCTAAATTTGGTTGAAACAATGGTAAACATAAAATCACAGTACTTTTCTATCTCCCCAATGACCATTGAATAAAAAGCTATGTAAGCACCTTGCTCAGCTAGCTGCTTTAATTTTGCAGGCTGAATAAGTTGTATAGAGCTAGTGAACAAAAGACTGAAGAAATAGTTACTGTGTGCAGCTTAGAAATATACTCCAAGCATCACAGATTCAACAGCCACCTAGCTATGTTATTGTACATGTGCCAATCTTAAGTGAAAGAGAAGATCACCCATATGCCTAACAACAAAATCCTTGTTGTTCTGCTGATTGATTTTGTGGTCTTAATAATTTTTTTTTATGAATGAGGGCACTACATGAAATTTTTATCTTTCTTGCTGAATCGAGGCTTTAGCCCTTGGATTTTTATGATTCAATTTTGGTCACAGTTTTGGAGAGAAGAATGAAGTGTACTTTAGTTATTACTTGATGACTTCCAGGTGTAAGTTCTCAAGCGTAGTGGATCTTGGGCCGGCTTTGTTTGTTTGAAAGTTCCTATTTTTTATTGTGATTGTTGTGACAACCCACCTCTCCTAAGGGTGAACCCAAGGGTATCAGCGGGTTGCCTACCCAACTCTCGTCAGGACTCACTACAAAATCCACATTATAATTGCAAGAATTCATACCTAAAACCCTATTTAGCATTCAACCAAAATCTAATTAACCTACAAGAGTAAATCTTCAAAATTACATTTATATAAACTTCAAATAAGATCATCCAACAACTTTACGATACATTTCAATTCCAGATGGAAGTATAGAAACCCTACAGAAGTAACTAAAACCTCAGTCTACGATCCCCACTCCACGACCTGTTAAGGAAAATAAACTGGGGTGAGCTAACGCTCAGTGAAGCCAAGGAAAGGCATGCAAGCACGTAATCAAGCAAGTAGAAAAGCCAGTAAATTCAGATATAAAAGCGTGTAAATCAATCAATCACTTGCACAATTACAATTTTCACCAGGAGACCGTATTCCCAAGGATTCACTACTCGAGGGCTCACATTAGACAAGAGTCTTGGAGTTGGGTTTGGAGAACCCCCTTCGAGCCTCTCTATCTACAATGAATATGTGCAAGTACAGTGAACAGGGCTCATACAGGAAAAATACACAGAAATAGGTAAGGATACGGGGCTCTCAGGAACCAATCCACGTCTTGGCCGATTGATCCACTTTTAGTTGACCCTCCGTCAACCCAAGTAACCATGTCCGTAGTACCCCACCTACTTCCTCCAACCACCATGACACCCACTCGGATCCGTAACCAAACACGCACTTAAATGGCATTACTTAACAGGTATGCCTAGCAAGACCCCAATTCTGGATCAAGCTATAACACTTCCCATGGTTCACCAAGTTTCTCGACCAAGCCCTTGCCGGCTCGAGTTACAAGGCTAGCCAATGGGTTGGGGCGTCCCCCCCACTATGGTCGATGAGACAAAGCTCCAATCGACATACTCGGTCATAGCATTGGGACGGGAGGGGTGGTACCCTGCCGCTCAATGCTCACAAGAAACACTTTAATTTACATGCACAAGTAACACTTATCATTTATCAAGCAAGCAATCACATGAGAGAAAGGACAAGGGCGATAAAGTACACCCTAACCTCAGTAACTAGTAAGTACGAGAAACATTTTATTTAAACACTTAACATGCACTTGGCACTCACCGAAGTCAAGAGCCTAAAGCAAAAGCACGCAAGATCAATCGAGTTCTCCAGGATCTTCTCGATCACCTGAGACAAGTACAAGTATAAATTACTTAATTGTACAACCAAAGTTTAGTAGTTTTCTCACTACCCTTATTTAAAAGATAACATTTTCAAGTCATGGGAAATGATCAACTACTTTAATTCAAATCACTAGGGTAATATTTGATAAATGTCTTTAAAAATGTCTCAATTAGACTCAAGTCAAGTTCAAGATTCTCCAATTTGAGAATCAAGTGAAACACTAATTTGGCACAAAAATCAAGAAAGAGGGTCAACCATTTTCATGTCAAAATTACTAAGTTTTACACCCTAAAATAGTTAAAAGAGAATGGAAATAAGTTTTCCTAGTTCACTGACCAAATTTATCTCAAAGGAAAACAAGTTCGATAATTTCCTAATTTGAGCTGAAATCTTTGAAAAAATCATAACTGGAGTTGTACAAGTCCAAATTTTGCGTACTTGGTACCGTTAGAAACCTCTTGAAAATTTCTAAAACTTTGTAGAAGACACCCAGTAAATATTCTGGACAGAATTTGCCCAGATTTTCAAGAAAGAAATGGCTACAGTAACAAAACAGGACAAAACAGGTTGATCGACCAGTCCACTTTGAAAATTCACCAAAAATTACAGAAAACGAATTGGCCTCTCAATTTTATAAATTTTAAATTAATATGTGAAAAGTTTCAAACGCCACTGACGGAACTCAATTCTGACACTCGAGCAAGAAATTAAAGCAGTTCAAACAGAGGGGGTTTAAAATTCTGAAAATTCTGTTTCCCAGTTTCGCAGGGCAGAGTTCAAGGCTCCATTTGAGTGACGAATTCTTGGTCAAAAATCACCAAATTTGGTACACTAATACTTCCATATATAGGTTAGGATCATACCAAAATTCATCCAAAAATTCGAATGGGAAGGTAGTTTTCTATGCGCCTAAAGTGAACCGGTCAACACTTATTCATTCCTGCAAATTTTCTTTCCCTTTCTTATCATTGCCTTTTACACATCTAAATCACCACCAATTGACCCCATTTTCGAACCTAGAATAGTTTCAACCGTCCTAAACCCAATGGTGATCAAAATTGATACAAGTTTAGCTCAAAACTTAGCACTAGAACCGCCTCAAAAATCGGACAGCTTGCATGCCCAATTTCCAGTTTTCCTTGTTCCCACTAAACCTCCAAGTTTGCTTAACCTTTGAAGGGATTTGTGTGGGACAAATTAACCACCTAACCCTCAACATTTAAGCCTCACATTAAACTTTCAAACTTGCCAAAATCACAACTAACACATTAAAAGAAAAACAGCAATTTTCTCCCTCATTTTCTTCCTCTTCTCACCCGAATTTCCTTGGGATTTTTCCTCAAATTTTCAGCCACCATTTCCCACATAAATACATATATTGCATCATTAATCATGCTAGAAATCAAATTATCACAAGTGTGGGAGTCCAAGAGCCCACTCATTCAACCAAAAATCAAGAAAGACAATTTAATAAAATTTATCATCCAAAATTGCAAACTAACACAAGAATCAACTTCATCAACAAATGTCAAGGTTCTAGCAACCTCTCAACTTCCCAAACCTAACATCATGCTTAAAAATGAAATCAAAGAACAAAGATGCAAGCTTAAGGTTTATATCTCTTCAAGAAGTGAGTAAAATTTCACCCAAGAAATGCTAGATTAAAGCTTCCAAGTGCTCCTCCTCAAAGCTCCTCACCCAAGTTCAAGCTCAAGCCAAGATTAATGGAGGTTGTTGGTGGTTTTAGAGAGGAATTTGGTGGGAGAGATGTGATGAAAATGCAAGGGAAGAAAAGGGTGGGGAGTTCGGCCAAGAGGAAGAAAGGAAGAAAGATTTTTGTGCAATTTTTTTTTTAAGTGAATTAAATGAAGAAAGAAAGACAAGACATAAAGTATGTCTTTTGGCCCTCAAAGTCAAACATGGAATAGTAAGCATTTGCTAACCATTTGGGAGGGAAAATAATCATCCCACTTAGCTAAGGATGAAAGGGTTAATCTTGGTTAAGGGGGAGAAATAAAAAGGAATAAATTAAGAGTGAATTAGGGTGAATTAAGTGGAAGGAACAATGGCTAAATAAAATTCTAATTTCAATGAGGTTAATCCAACTTATACTAAGGTTTCAAAACCCTAATCATTATCGCCCTTATTAACTCACTTCTAATCCCTTAATTGTATTCTTAGCCTACGAGTGATCATCCCTACACTCCATCGCTACGTCACTCACTACCCGAATTTCTACCTCGAAAAACGTATTTTTCTTATTTTCTGTCTAATCGATATAAAAGAGCAAATTTTAAATACTAAACGAATTATTGATAAACTACAAGAAATTAAGAGTGAAATAAAATCAATTCACCTCAAGACGAAATAAATTAAAATAATAAATAAATAAATGAATAAATTGAATTTTCATCTAAATTTTCTGAAAAATTTGTTTAAATATAATTTTAAAATAATTGAACGAATTAATAATAATAATAACATTATTTAAAAATAATAAGTTGTAATAATATCAAAATAAATTTTTGAGGCCCTCACAATTGTTCCCTTCCGTTTGTTTTTTATTCGTTTGTGGCTTTATTGATCAAAGGTTTGTTTTCCTTTGGTGTTAGGATTGGATTTGTTCTCTCCATTGCTATTCGTTTGCCTAATTGTGTTGATTGATCTTCTGTTTTGAATTTTTTTCCCTTGTTCGTTTATGTCCTTATTGTAAGATTTCTCTTAAGACTGCGTTGCTGGATTCTTCCTTTGATGCAAGGTTCTACTAATTTATTTTGTGGTCTGAATCGATTTTATATAACTTAGAGTACTGCATGAAGTTTTATTTTTCTTGAACATTTGGAGGTTTACTGTTTTTAGGATGCAGCTTACTCTAGGACTAGGATTTGCCTCTTTTCGCTGGGTTTTAATGTACACGCATAGTGATCATCATCAATTGTCTATCGTTTGATATATTTTTCTTTAAGGTGGACTGATTCATGAGTTTGGTATGATTCTAATCGCGCGCATCAAAGAAGTTGCTTACTTTTGGTTACAATGAAAGTGCTCATGCTCTGTTTTCTCTTATTATTTCTATTATTTTGATTATTCTTTTAATGGACTATACTATATTAACGCAAGTTATGGTAATATTAAGGAGATAACCTGCAATAGTAGGCTTTTACCGTCTTTAGCGATAAATTAGATCTTTTAACAATTTTTCTAATATTGTAATGGTAAGTTTACGAAGAAATTTAATAAGTATATCTCTTAAAGCAGTAAATTATAGTCATCAATGAAATTTATGTTTTCAGTAAACAAACTTACTTTTTAATAAAATTTACCTTATTTTAAATTTAACTTACTAGTAAGTTTACTTAGAAATTTAGTAAGTATATCACCTAAAACAGTAAGTTATAGTCATTGATGAAAATTTATATTTTCAATAAACAAATTTACTTACGTTTTAATAAAATTTAGTAAGTGTATCTCCTAAAGCAGTAGGTTATAGTCATTGATGAAAATTTATGTTTTCAATAAACAAACTTACTTTTTAATAAAATTTACTCTTTTTTTAATTTAACTTATTTACTTTTTGATAAAATTTACCTTTCTTGAACTGAGACTAAAAAATCATGGATACTAAAAGTCCGATAGCTGGGTTTCTTGTCTCTAGAATTCTAAACCATTTTAAATTTTAATAAAGAATTCTTTCACAAACAAAACACTTTATAATTCAAAAAATAACTTTGTCCAATTATTATTATTATTATTATTATTATTATTATTGGTTAAAAGCACCAAAAATCTTACTTTTGAGTGTCATTTGCACTTTTCCTATACTATTATTTTTTGTTGGAATCTCCTCTTTTAATTAATAATGAACACTAATATTTTAGTACAATTACATTAATGACCTCATAAGTACAAAATAGGGTTAAAGTATATTGTAAAAGAAAATCTACATTTTTTCTTGGAAGAATGGTAAAAAATTAAACAAATTACATGAGCACGTACAATCTATTGTATAATTTTAATTAAATTCATTTCATATACAGAACAACTCTGAATAATTAGCACGCTATAACAACATATTATTATAACAATAGAAAAAAAATTTCTATCAAAATTCTCAAATATCCATGATATGTATATGAAAGATATTTTACCATATTATATCCCACATCCACTCATAGATGTTAATTTGAGGAGTAATAGTTTTTGTAATAAAATCATTTTATTTTTAATTAACAAGTTGATATTTTTACAAAGTAAAAGTGAACTTTTTGGGAATTTATATTGTGATTTTTCAAAAAAAAAAAGCTATATTTTAGCAATTGCTATCATTGACACTTCATTGTATTCACCAAATTTTGCCAACATAATGTTAATGTCATTGCTAATAATTGATGTTCAATTAGCATTTCTCTATCCAAATTCAAATAATTAGCTAAAGTAACAAAATAAATGATAGCTAAAAAAGAAGGAAAAAATATGCTCAATTGGATGCATTTATACTATAAATTCTGTTAATCAATAACTAGTATATGTTAAATTATATTTCTATTTGTCTGAAATTTAAATGCATTGTATATCGACCAAGGATTAAATTGACGATTACTTAAACAAATCATACCAAAACGTATTATATGATGTGTATTGTATTTGCACATCTTTATACTCATGTCATTATTACTTATTCCTATTCTTTTTAATAGTGCAAAATTCTTTGGATTATATTGCTTGAAAAAGCATAAAATCTTTTACAAATTATTGAAATTGAATTACAAAATGCTACTATTTTTAGGAGAAACTATATATTGTATGAGTGGTTTAACAATTTTCAAGTTAACATAGCTACTAAATCAAAATGAAAAAAAAAAGAATTTGATTACAAGTACTTCTACAAATAATAATATAAATAGTAACGTTGGTGAAAATTTCAAAGTAACAATCACCTTATACATGATTGCAATAGTTTCTAGTTAAATTAGACTAATATATGCTACAAAATAGTAAGTTCAAGTCATTTGTGAAATGACAATTTTAGTAATTTCCATATCATTCACCTATAAAGAAATATGATTATTATAAAAATGCCATATCATAATATTTCACAAATCATTTTTCCATAAAAACTTAAGATTATTCTCATAAATTTTACAGTTTCTTGCTATATATAAAGATTTACAAGATAATTTGGAGTAGTTTCTATTATAAAGTAATAACCATAGTTACTGAAATTCTGGACAAACATGAATAGACAATAAAATTTATCATTTTATTGGTAATAAATTTATTAGAATTTTATCATTGTATTGTATTCATATGGATTAATTTATAGAAATTGTGATGAATAGACAACTACTATTATACGTATAACTCAGCTCGGATGATTTGTTATTATTGTAAACTAAACTATCATCTTTTCAAAATTTATAATAGATCAAATTTTTATTACATATTTTATAAGTCATGTGAATAGCAAAAATAGTTTAATAGTATTTTTAAAATGCATGAAATACACAAGATTTATAAATGATATGTATAACCATGTATCATATATGTATATTATGAGTATTTTTACTGAATATGACGTTAAATTTCAGTCATTAATAAAAAAAACTTTAGCATTATTTCAACTAAACTTCCTAATATTAGTTTTTTTTAAGTAAAATAGTAAATTTATGCCACAAAGTAGTAAGTTTTGATCATTAATCAAATTTACTATGTTATTGACAGGTGCCGAACCTATGCAATAATAAATATTAAAATCCTAATTACCACCACAATTAATTATAGAATAATACTGAGTACTGGAGCAGGGACTCCGGATGTGCAATGAGTTACTGGCTTCACCCTGATTCCAAGGAGTATACTGAACCCGATATACCAGAATTATCTTTAAAAAAATATTAATTTGTAGTAGTGGCAAGTAAGGTCGTCTCCTCAGGGAACGGGTAGGGAAAATGTCTCTTTCTAGGTCAAAGGAAAATGGGGGGTTTGGATGGAATAAAACTAGAAATAAAATAAACAACAATTAGAAAAGGAAAAATAAAAATACCAATTAAATAGACCACTAGAAAATAGGTAGAGAATAATTAAGTAGAAATAACACGTAAATAAGTTCTACCCAAAGGAACAATTTCTCAGGCACAGTCCAATCAAATGATCATTGATGCAGAAATATTTCATTCAATTGTCACTAGGTTAGTTATAGTTACTGACAGGTGTCGAGCCTGTACAATAATAATTAATAGACCTAATGCCAATAAAAATAACCAAAAGCTAATCCAGTGCTGGAGTAGGGACTCCGGATGTGCAATGGGTTACTGGCTTCACCCTGATTCCAAGGAGTATACTTGATCCGATATACGAATTAGTTAATTTTGTATCTGATGGCAAATAGGTCGTCTCCACGGGGAAATTAACTCCTTTTTCAAATGACAGGAAATGGGGGATTTTGAGAATTGTATGCTAACAAAATATTAACTAATTAACCAACTAAGAATTAAGAGAGAGAATTAATGAGAAAAACTCTAGCCAAGGATACACTTCAGAAATGGTTCAAACAACTGATCATTGATGCAAATATGATTCCAACATTCATTGATAAATAGGTTTTTCACTGCCGATACGATCTGACAGCAGTCTCTCCTTAATGTTTCGATAGCCAAGGTACGACCATTGACTATTTTCCTAATCCAGGAATAACCCTAGGTACGACCATAGGATTTAATTCCTAATTGCATTAAAAATTAGAGAAACCATGTTCTAATTAACAAACACGCTACGAGGGTTTATTTAAATTAGATTGTATATTTCCCTGACACAAACCCAATTATGTCGGTTGCTATGGATTAAAGTAATCAAACAATTACAGTTCAATTACTCTAATTAGCAAATAGATCACGTGAATAATTAAATATTGTACACCTATTTAATCACACACGATAATCATAGCCAATAAAGTAGAAAACATACAAATACCAATGAATAGAAGAAATAAATAAAATTGATTAGATCTCACAGTAAAAGTTGAACCAAATCCTCAGTTGTTTCCTTGACTAGAAATAGGAAATTAGCCCTCCATTAATGGAGAACAAGCCATGCAAATTCCGTTGAATGCTCCTTGTAAGAGTAAAAATCTGACCTGCCGAACTGACCTCCTCCCGAACTGCTATCCACTAGCCGAGCTCACCAGCACCTGCAAGCACAGCGGGATTGCTCCCCGGAGTAACTCCGACGATCAAGTCAGAGAAGGTGGAGAAGAATAGAGAGAGTATAGGCACAAGGCTTGGAATAATAAGGTGTACCTCCTTCTGGTGGTCTATATGTGTATTTATAGGGGATGGACCTCCCAGTGTTGGAGTCCACCCCAAACACCGTTAAAGGCGGGAATTAGGACCTATCCCGTGCGGGGAGGACGGGATAGACGAGACCCCCGATTATGTAGGTAGTAGTCCTGACTATCAGGAAGACCAGTTCGCCCGTGAAGGCGGCTCGGCTTAACTTAGCCTGGCGATTCGGCCGGGTGTAGGTCAGCAGCGTCAGGTGTCCACGCTCAGGGGTCAGGTCGGATTTGGAGTCTCGCGCAGCTCGGCAGGTCAGCCGTACTGCCGGCAGGATGCCACGTGTAAGGAACCTGTTCAGAGCTCCCTCAATAGCCCCCCAGGACCAAGGCCGTTCTCCTCGGATGGGTTTGGTCATAACTGCAAGGGGCACGTGGCAGCTCGGGACTGGCTGACCTGGAGCACATCCCTTCAATTCTCACACGTCGCCTCCGAAAGAGGGGTGAGCGGGAACTTGTAATGGCGCAGGGACACGTGGCAGCTCGGCAATGGCCGGCTATGGGTGCAGTCATGACCCTGATGTTTCAGCTCAAATTACGACACCAAAGTGGAGTTCAGCATCCTAATTGGGATCCCTTCCTCGGTGGTTCATCTGCCATTAAGGCGTGGAATTTCCAACTCTTCTGGAAGCACTTGCACTTCTATGCAGAAAATGTTTCTCAACTCGAACTGATTAGGATTTTCAGTTCGGACCCCATGCTGAATGCCCAAGAGCTTCCCGATGACCTCCTCCTTATGAGTTGAGTTGAAATTACTCAGTTCGGATAGTTGATTTTTATTCCATCAAGTAGTTCAGCTCCACCCAGTTCGGACAGTTATTATCCATCCATCCAGGCAGTTCGGCTCCACCTAGTTCGGACAGTTAGTAGCATCCATCCATCCAGGCAGTTCGGCTCCACCTAGTTCGGACAGTTATTATCCATCCATCCAGGCAGTTCGGCTCCACCTAGTTCGGACAGTTAGTAGAATCCATCCATCCGGCAGTTCGGCTCCACCTAGTTGGACGGTTATTATCCATCCATCCGTGGTTGCTCCACCTAGTTGAACTGTCTTAAATGCCCCATTCGATTAACTCCTCAATTTCTATTTTAGATCCGGCAATCTTCCTCAGACGTGGTCCCACGCCCCGTGAAAAGCACAATACAAGTTTTGGTTGCGTTTAAGCTTATTTCCACCCAACTTCTTGGGAGGTCGGACAAGCCCTTCCTTCTCCATAACAGCTAAGACTTGCGATCGAGAAGCAGTGAGAGGAGTGAGACCCAGTTCGGCTCCGGAGTTCGGCCTAGTCAGTTCGGCCTGGTCGAAGATATCCCGTTTAGGAGGTCCTTCATGAGTCTCTCTGCCCTTACCACCTCTTCTTCTCCAATCTTCTTGGGGCCTTTCTTGCTCAGATTTGAGGCGCCTGGCCTCATCCGTGTTAGCTCGGTCATGGGCCCGATCTAACATCTCTCTTACCGTCCGAGGAGGCTTCTCCACGAACTCCCTCGTTTACATAGAAGCCATTGATGAAGGCAGCCATCACCACATTATCGTCGCGATCCTTTACTTGCAAGCTTTCGTTGTTAAACCGCAGCATGTACTCCTTTAGGGTTTCTTCCGACTGCTGTTTGATGGCCATGAGATGCGCTGTGTTCTTGGAATAGGCTCTCGATGAGACGAATTGGGCGGCAAATTGCCGAGCCAATTGCTCGAATGAGCTGATTGAGTTCGGCAGTAACCCTTGGAACCATAACCGAGCTCTTCCCTCCAAGAACAGAGGGAAGGTCCTGCACCTTATCGCATCGGGCACAGTCTGCAGCCTCATCTGGGTCAGGAAGGCAAACAGATGGTCCTCAGGATCAGTGGTGGCGTCATATGATTTTATCGTCGGGATCTTGAACTTGGCTGGTAGGGGGTAGCTCTCCACATCAGGTGTGAATGGGGTGAGTGTATACCGGCGTATGTCCATTTCTTGGTTCAAGATCTGGTCTAGTTCTTCCCGAACTGGATTGTTCAGCTCTTTCCGAATTGGATTGTTCAGCTCTTCCTGAATTGGATAGTTCAGCTCTTCCCGAACTGGGTAGTTCGGAATTGGAGAAGGCAGTCGAGCTCGGGATTGTCGGTAAGGAGATTCAATCCCGAGGTGAGGCAGGGAAAGTGAATGACGTGCTTTCTTCCTTTTGGGGTGCCCGTCTAAGCTACCCTCGGAAGATTCGTTCACTTTCTCAATTTGGGGACGCGGTTGAGAAGCCTGTTCACGATTAGCCTTCTCCTTTCCCTTGAGGTGTTGAATAATGACCTCAAATGTAGGTAGATTGGCTGTTACAATTTGAATCAATTGCTCGGGCGCTATTTTTGCCGATCCAGTCTGTTCATCACCCTGAGTTTGCCCGGGGTGAGAAATTTGTAGGCTGTTTGGTTCGTGAGGAGCCGAGGTCTCTGTATTCTTTTTAGATCGTGCTCTTGTCATGATGAAGGATGAACTGTCGTTTCCCACAGACGGCGCCAATTGTAAGAGCAAAATCTGACTGCCTCCTCTGCTATTGGACTCCTGCAGGGATTGCTCCCAGGGTAACTCAGATCAAGTCAGAGAGGTGGAGAAGAATAGAGAGTATAGGCACAAGGCTTGGAATAATAAGGTGTACCTCACTTACGGTGGTCTATATGTGTTATAGGGGATGGACCTCGGTGTTGAGTCCACCCAAACCGTTAAAAGTGGGACCTATCCCGGGAGGGCGGGATAGCGAGACCTACATGTATGGGTCTCGCCTATCCCGGCCCTCCCCGCACCTGGATAGGCGGCGGGGGTGGACTCCAACACCGGGAGGTCCATCCCCTATAAATACATATAGACCACCGTAAGGAGGTATTCCAAGTTCCTATACTCTATTCTTCTCCACCTTCTCTTGACATAGCTGGATCAGGTCAGATTTTTGCTCTTACACTCCTCAATTGCTTTCCTACTTGCCGACAAGAAGAAGATAAGAGGACAGTTGATTGTCTTTGCCGTTCCTATCTTTTTCCTTTCGTCTCTTCTGTCCCACGATGCCACCAGGAAGAAAGCAATGTAAATGATAGTTAAAGAAAAGACGTCCGCCTCCAATGAAAAGAAAAAAAAACCTAAAGTACTAATCATGTTTTTTTCGTTTCTTCCTCTTTTTTTTTCTTTATACTATTAATTCTAATTTCCAAAGATAACAATCCTAATCCAACTACTACTAGCCTCTTTACAAAGTGGAATTTTCCTAATTTAAATAGCTCTTTGACTTCAACTCGGATTAGGAAACTCCCTTGTGTCCACCCTGAATATCCTTCAAAACCACCAATTAAGCCCATTTTTCCTCCAATTCCTACAATTGACACAAAATACCAAATATAAGTAGAATCAAGCAATTAAAACAATATTTGGTATAAATAGAAAGTGAAATAGGAACAAATATACCGATAAAATACACCTTATCAGTTACTAACAAGCTCTGATAGCCAGCTTTTCCTTACTTTTTCGACAGCCAAGGTACGACTGTTAACTGTTTCCCTAATCAGATAACAATCCTAGGTACGACCATAGGAGTTTAATTACCCAATTGCATTAAAAGCTAGAAAAACCAACCCTAACCAATGAACACGCTAAGAGGCTTCATTTAAGCTAGATCTTACGTTTTCCCAACATAAAATCAATTATGGTGGTCGCCACTAATTATTAACTAAATAAACGATTACATATTCAATTAGATAATTTGACAATAGGCAATTAGGTTAATTTAAATACCCGGCCGTTGATACTCAATTAACAAAATAACCCTCAATCAATTAATTCAGAAAACGTACGAATAGTAACAAATTAAAAGAAAGGTTAGAGATTCGATTAGATCTCACAAATGTATTGGACCGCGCCTTCGAGTCACCCTTTGAGTAGATGAGAGATTTAGCCGCTCCTCATCATGGTCATCCCACGTGGTTTGATTGATTTAATTTGTATACCCATGACCACGTTGGAAATTAGATGTTGATACGATTGGAATTGTAGATAAGAAATCGACCAAAACGTTGAATGAGAAAATAATCTAAAGACTAATGGAAAATAGAAGAGAAATAAGGAGGAGCAAAGGTGAACGTTTTCCTTTTTTTCTGTCGCTTTTTCACATAAAAAATCCAATACTAACTAACAAGAAGAAGAAAGACTACACTACCAAGGAAAAGTTCACAATTTGGATGAAATTTGGAAGAATAATTGGAACCAAGAATTACGTCTCTCTTCTCTTCTTGACGGCTTGGCTAATAATATAAAGAAAAACCTAAGCTCCCCTATTTAACTAGGAATCTCAGTCCTAATTGGAGTCTAACTTGCTAAAAAGCAATAATAAAGTAAAAAGGAAACCAATTACAAACTTTCCTAACTAGAAGGGTCTTTAACCAATTCTAAAAATAAAATAAAAATCTTCAATCCCAAAGATGACAAATATCAGGTGTAGGATTTTATTCACGAGATCCTTCTTCACAACCAAATACAGCGCGCCCACGCCCTATCCTTGGGAGTCTTCTGGAATTTTTACCAAAATTGCACTTTTAATCTCCAAATAATTCCAATGACCTAAATAAATGCCAAGAATCAAATATGAGTAGAATCAAGCAATTAATACCATATTTAGGCCATATTTAAGGGGAAATATCCACAAATACTGTGTACAATTAAGGACTTAACAGTTATCATAAAATTTGCTACTATCCTATAAAAATTTATTATTAGTTGAATTAAACTTACTCTCTAAAAAGTAACTTTAGGATACAAAGTACTAATTCATTAATTCCAAAAAGAAAAAGTAACTTTCATATTTATTATGATTTAATATTTAAGACATAAAAGTTACTAATTTATTAAGTTAAATTTCAATCATTAATAAAAAAAATTAGCATTATTTCAAGTGAACTTTCTAATAGTAGTTTCATATAAGCTTTTAAAGTAAAATCATAAATTTTCACCACAAACCAGTAAGTTTTGATCATTAACTAAATTACTATGTTATCATAAAATTTATTACTATTCTATAAACATTTACTATTATTTGTACTAAACTTACTCTTATAAGTTTTTAAAGTAAAATAGTAAATGTATACCACAAACTAGTAAATTTTGATTTTTAATTAAATTTGCTATGCTATCATAAAATTTACTACTATTCTATAAAATTTTACTATTACTTGAACTAAACTTACTCTTTAAAAGTAAGTTTGAGATATAAAATAGTAATTTATTTTCACAAAAATGTAAGTTTCATATTATTTCAGATTTACCTTTTGAGACATAAAAGTTACTAATTTATTAACTTAACTAACTATTTTAGATGCAAAAGTCACTTCTCTTTAAAAGTAAGTTTGAGATATAAAATAGCAATTTATTTTCGAAAAGATATAAGTTTCACATTATTTCTGATTTACCTTTTAAGATCTAAAATTTACTAATTTATTGAGTTAACTTACTTTTTTAGATGTAAAACTGACTTCTCTTTAAAAGTAGGTTTGAGATATAAAATAATAATTTATTTTCAAAAAAAGTAAATTTCATATTATTTCTAATTTACCTTTTGGGACATTAAAGTTACTAATATATTAAGTTAACTTACTGTTTTAGATGCAAAACTTACTTCCAAATTTTTAGGCTAATTTTTAGGCATTATCTTATTTAGGTGACTGGTCTAATAGATAACCAATTGGTCACTAAAAGTGTTTTTACCTGTAATATTAGGTAAAAATTGTTTTGTTATCATAACTATCGTTACTGGAGTATTTTCCACTTTTGACATGTATTATTCTTTCGGTAATTTTGTTTTGAGTTGTTTTCTTCCCTAGTATTCAAGTGTTGCATATCATAACCATTAGTCTTGTGATCTTGATCCAAACAGGAAGAAACATAACAAATTTCCTGAGGTTAATCAATCAGTGCATTGCATCAGTACTTCAATATCAGACTGTACATGGAGAGATAATTCAACTGCAGTCGGTGGCTGGAGCCTTCTGGTCGCTGGTCAGTGGTGGTAACAGCGAAGAACAACCCGCCATCAGTTGCTGAGGCAACCGCCTGTTGTCTGACCCAGGCGACTTCAGCGTACCTTTGGTAACCTTTCTGGTGCGGGGACTCCGAGAGACGGTGCAGCGCTGATTCAGCCAGCGGCAGAATTGCCGTCGCGATCTCCACTTCCTGTTGGAGTAGAGACCCAGTTAGGAGTTGAGCGGCTGCAACTTCACCTTTGGAAACCCTAGAACTACAACCCACCATCAGTGAAGTGTGAGCCTGCTGTTCTAACGGCAATTCAGTTCTGGTGCGCGGACTCCAGGAGGCAGTACAACGCTGATCTAGGGAAGGCATTTGCGATCCTCACTTCCTGATTGTGGAGTGGCGAAGTCCAGGTGCTTGCAGCCTTAGCTGAATCAGCATTCCTCACTTCGCACGCCACCCCTATGCGATCCTAGGCTGTTGCCTTCTAGCAGCAATGGCGTGCCCAGACAGCCTCGGAGGACGTGGGTGGCCAGGGAACGTCCTCAACAGCGGTTTCATTTTGTGGTAGGGTTTGCATGGCGGGCTGGGAGCCATCCCGACCCAGTGGGAGCGACCCTCCCTCGTTCGCAGCTGTAGTGCATCTTCACGGCCTCCAGAGGTAGGTGTCATCGCACAGCACAGGGGAGAGCCGGCCTTGAAGCTCTCGTGATAGGAGATGGAGCTGATTACGGAACCATTTAAAAACTCACTGGTTGGCAGATATCCTTTTAGTCAGCCCCCGATGGACATTACCCGCAAATTCTTTACATCGGGGCTAAAAGGTGGCTGCTGGGTGGGGCTGCTGGATGATAGGCATGTGCTTATTCGCCCTACCCTACAAGAGGACTACACGCGGCTTTTTGTCCAACGCACTTGGTATGTCAAGAATACGCCCATGCTGATCTCTAAATGGTCCTTTGATTTTAGAACCTCACAGGAGTCCTCCATAGTACTGGTATGGGTAGGCTTCTCGGAACTGCCCATTCCCTTCTTCAGTGACATATACCTGTGCAAGCTAGTTTTAATTTTGGGGCGACCTTTGCGGATTGACATAGCAACTCTGGACTTGAAACGGCCATCGATTGCCTGGGTCTTGGTGGAAATTGATGTGCGGTTCCTCCTACATTGCGTATTTGGCTGGGGGATAATGACTATGGTTGGTGGCAACCTGTGCAATACGAGAACTGGCCAATGTTTTGCTCATCCTACTCATACTTGGGACATGCGCTGGAAAGCTGCCCTAAACGGAATACCCCACGACGCCCAGTGCCACTGCCCACGCCAGCTGTCCATAAGGTCTATATTCCGAAAGCAACACAAGAGACTAGTAAGGGGAAAGAGCTGGACGATGCTCCTCTGGACGACCATGGACTGGCTATTGGTAGGCCATCGCTAACTACGGCCCCCATCACACTGACTGGCATTGCCGCCCCAGCCCTAGAACACCCTCCTATGGAGGCGATGGTGGACCCTCTCCAACTCGGTGTGCTCCTATCATCTGATGATAACGGCCCTCCCGGTGCAGAGCCAGACCTCCCCCTGTGTGGGGAGAGCAGATTTGCGATATTGGAGCAACTACAGGTTGATTCAGTTGATATGGTGTCTCTTCCCTCCTCCCTGCAGTCATCCCCTTGAGCCCGAAGAGCCCTAATTCCCTACCGACGGTCCCTTCAAAATCTAGAGAATGTGGATAAATCGATGCAGGAGCTGCGCGAATTTCACGCTTCATTCCATGCAAGGTTCCAGCACATGTCGTCCCCATAAGATCCAGGAGCTACGGGGGTTATTAGCGGAGTAGCACCTACGCCAGAACTGGACGTGTCTCAAATGCTATAGCCTCAGACTGCGGCCCGCCATGTCGGGCGTCCTGGCAATGACTCTGCTCCTCCAGCCAAGCAAGTGGTGCCGGTGCCTTCAGCTAAGTTCCCCCTCCGATCTCATATTAAATCCCTTTAATATGCTCATCTGGAACATTCGGGGGGCGTCCCGTAGGGATTCCCTCCGTTACTTAGGGAAACTTTGTTCTCTTTATTCCTTTCCGGTTTTGGTTCTTCTTGAGCCCATGGCACAAATTGAGCAGCTTGAAGTTGTTCGTTAGTGTTTGAAATTTGATTTTGCTTCGTCATTTGTCAGTAATAAGATTTGGATTTTGTGGTCTAGTAGTCTTTCCTTGAGCTTCTAGGAGTATGCTGATCAGCTCGTCCACATGCGTGTTTCCTTTACTTCTGGGATGGAGATTTCTATATCTAAAGTGTACACTAAATGCACCCGCATGGCTCGGCGACCTTTATGGGAGGCCATGGAGACTATCAGTACCACCGTTCAGGGCCCATGGTTAGCGGTTGGCGATTTTAATGTGGTGGCTACAGCTGAAGAAAGGTTGAGAGGAGCCCCAACGAACATTCACAATATGGAGGAGTTCAATACAGCGGCATTCAATTCGGGGTTAGCCTCTATGGAATTTAGCGGCTCGCCCTTCACGTGGTCGAATGGCATGGTGAGGCAATGGCTGGATCGGGCCTTGATTAATGAAGCGTGGTTTGCCGCCTACCCTATCATAAAGGTCTCTCACTTAGCCCAGGGTCGCTCAAATCATACCCCTCTCTTAGTTCAGTGCAACCGTTCAACAAAGGGCCCATCAGCATTCCAATTCTTGAATGTCTGGGGGCAACACCCATAATTCTTGGAGACTGTTTCGACGTGCTAGAATTCCGACATGCCTGGGGTAGGGATGAGTAAATTTTTTCGGAAGCTAATGTGACTGCACCGTCACCTTCGTCAGTGGAAGAAAGATATGTTTAGGAACATCTTTGACTGGGTACAACAGGCCTATAGTGACCTTGTGGATAAGGAGGCAGTGGTTGATACTTCGGGCCTTCCATGAGATCGCATAGCCATCAGCGAGGCTCGAGCTAGGTACAACCAGGAACTCGGGGTGGAGTGTGCATACTGGAGGCAAAAGGTGTCAGTGCGTTGGATCAATAAAGGGGATGCGAGTACAAAGTTCTTCCACGCTCTAGTGAAGCAGCATCGATACTCCAATTACATAGCGCGAATTAAGGACAACTCAGGCTCCTGGCTGGAATCGGTGGATCTCATCAAGCAATTAGCAGGGGACTTCTTTTTGGCCCTTTTTTCGGCAGAGCAGGTGGCACCCATGGCACCCCTGGATCTCCATTTCCCCAAGGTGTCTGCTGAGGACAATGAGATGTTGCAATCCTAACCATCATTGGAGGAGGTTCGTGTAGCGGCATTCTCCATCTCACTAGAAACCACCCCTAGACCGGATGGTTTTGGAGCTGGATTCTTTCAGATGGCATGGGATATAATCAAAGATGATTTGCTCGATGCGGTGTGGGACTACTTTCTGGGTATGCAGCAACCCCGAGATTTCTCCAGCAATCAGCTTATACTTATCCCTAAGGTCGAGGGTACGCCACAATGGAGGGAATTTTGACCTATTAGCTTATGCAATGTGAGCTCCAAGATTATCTCTAAGGTCCTGGCCAACCGTCTCAATAGGCTGTTGCCGGCTCTTATCTCCCTCTGGCAAACCGGCTTCGTTCCGGGATATGGCATATCAGACAATATTATGCTAGCTCAGGAGCTAGTCTACGACTTGGATCGCCGGCTTTCACATCCTAACATCTTCTTTAAGCTAGATATGGAAAAGGCACTCCTTCGGATGCTCCGACTTTTTGGATTTTCGGAGTTTGTGGTAGACCTCTTTTTTCGATCCTTTTCCAATGCCTGGTTCTCAATCTTGATAAATGGGGAGCCGACAGGCTATTTCAAATCATCTAGGGGGTACGGTAGGGGGATCCCGTGTGAGAACCCAGAATTTCTTGAATTATACACCCAAAGTTTCTCGAATTATTTGCTTATATTTCTTGCGAGAACCCTAAAGTTTTCATGAAATTTTTTTCATTGTATTCATTTAAGTGCAAATCATTTTCTTTAAACATTGGTAGCATAAAATTTTCATTCAGTGCATTATTTTCCTTTAAGTACCCTATTTTGTATGTATTGTAAGACATTAATTTGGAATTACATTTTACATGTTTCATGTAACTAAATACATAAAACTTATGTGGCATTAAATAGGTTATATTTTACATTGAGGGATTAGAAGTTAATTGCATAGATTTTAATCCAATTCTTGGACCAAATTCCACCACTTGTCAACAATCTACAACAACCTTGACTTAAGCTTTTCTATTTAATCTCTTGTCTTCAAAAATTCAAACAAAACTCCCTCTCATTTTTCTCTCTCTTGGCCGAACTACATGAGCAAGAAAACCACAAAATCCTAAGATAGAATCTAGCAATTTTAGTGAAGAAAAAATACTCCAAGTGAAACCCTAGGTTGGATTGCTACTTGATCATCAAGCTTTGTTGGAAAAATTGGAGCTTTTGGGTGAATTTTCTCTCTCATCTCTCAAGGTAACTCACCACTTATCTATGCTTTAATGATCTTCAAATTTAAAGTGGATGCATGATTAGTGAATTTAAGGTGTTTGAGGTTGTTTAGAAGGAATGATTGTGGAAGAATTTCTTGTAGTTGGAAACTTGAACTTAGACATTTGTTTATAACCACCAAGTGTTTGATGAAATGCTTAAGATTTTGTGATGTTTTATTGATGACTTTCCTTGATGTTTTAGCATGCTAAACACTCTACTAAGAGTTGGAAATAATTCTTGAAAGGTTGTTTATAGAAGTTGTGTAGGAAATGAACTTAAACAGGAAATCAAAAATGGAATTCAGCCAACTTTCCGAACCTGCTGTTGATTATAGGAATTGAAATAGAACTTGAGCTTTTTGGAAAGATCTATGAACCTAGTTTTAAACGCCACTG
Source organism: Gardenia jasminoides (assembly GCA_013103745.1). Lineage (NCBI taxonomy): Eukaryota > Viridiplantae > Streptophyta > Magnoliopsida > Gentianales > Rubiaceae > Gardenia > Gardenia jasminoides. The sequence continues at coordinate 9,392,118 of CM023097.1, read as the reverse complement.
ACGGAGCTCAATTTCGATTTTCCTAGATCAAGTTATGGCCGTTCTTCCGAGACTGTTCGACCAGCCTGTTTCCTGCCTGACAGTTTTCTGGTGTCTCTGAGATTAGCTATTTCGACCATGATTAAGCATGATTTGAGATTCAACCTCTCCATGAAAGTTGTAGGGATATGTCTTAACTTCAAAACGCCATAAAATATGCCCCAATCCGATAAATGTAGCCCCAGTTATGATCAAAATACCGAAGGATGACAAAGCTGTCACCATTAGTTCTTCACCTTTGCATTTCCTTTCTTCACTGTTCTTAGTTCAATCCCTTTTATTTCATTCAAATGAATATTTTCAATCCATATTGTACTTGAATCATTGACCTAACTTGTACTTGGGTTCTTCTTTGATTTCCACTTCCAATTCACTTTTGAACCTTGGCGACCCTTTTGAAAAACTAACCTGGGCAGATCTTAGTTCACCTAAGTTTTGATTGGCTAGGCTCTAATCTCTTTTATTTGGAAACCCCAGATTTGAGTATTCTGGTTGTCCATTTTCTTAAGCTAAACTTTATTTTGATTATGAATTTGACTTTAGGGATCGATTTTGACCTAGAAAATACACCTGAGATTGACGTGTAATCTTCTACTTTTGGATTCGAATGTGGTACCGAGGGTGATCAAGACACGAACATTTGAGTTACTTCGCTTTGTTGGGTGAGTGTTCCAACCTGTTTTAAATCAAATATTTTACTACTATTTGAAAATGACTTGTGAAATAGTTTACTCGACTCATATTTGCAAAGAAATGATTTACCATTATTTTTAAATAAAATGCTTTTACAAGTGAAATAATTTATGTAGGATTTGTGAGTGTTCCTTATCTTCTAAAATGTTTTGTGTGTCCTACTCCAATAGTTTATTTGAATTTGCACTAAGCCTTACTTTGCCCACTTACTTAACTTTTGATAAGTGTTTCAACTACTTTTCAAACGTGTTTCACTTGTTTAGCGTAAAATGGATTGTTACTTCTTTTGGTAAATAAAATGGTTTTCTATCATGTGGGCGAGTTTCTCGTTACTAGTTGTGTTTTCATGTATCTTTTACTCAAAAGTGTTTTACTCTTAATCGTGCCCTAACAAAGGTATTTCAAAGAATTTCCTAGTATTTCCAAATAAAAGGATTGTGAACGTATCTTGTGTGTTTCCACTAAATGCCTTGTCGTGTTGATTAAGTGTTAGTTTATTTGTTACATGCATTACTGTTGAATGTTAACTGCGCATGTTGTAAGCCGTGAATGCTTTGGAAGCATCGGCTGAACTGGGCCCTTGCATGAATTGGACCCACGCCCTTTGTTATCGGCCAACCCGAGTCAGAAGCGGACTAGGTCGGGACCCTGTAACACTAGGACATTGGCTGGTTTACTCGAGTATTACCACTGGAGATATAAGGAGACCACTAACTACTGACTTACAGGCTCTATGCGTTACTATATTCTTTTACTGTTTATACTTGATTAGCTGATTGTTGAATGAATAAATGCTTGAAAGTTTTCTTGTGTTGATAATTGTCTTTTGAATAATTTCTTGTTAAAAGTGCTACTCTGATGAACCAAGTTATTCCAAGGTTTTTATTTATTTTACCAAATCTATGGAACCTCACTGAGCTTCTAGCTCACCCCAAAAATATTTTATTTTCCCCCCTCACAGGGCTCGAGATGAAGGAAAACAGGAAGTGATCTTTCTTAGTTTGACTGGCAGGATTATCTTTTGTACTATTTGTAATCTTGGATTGTTGTACTTTTGGGGTATTTGGATTAGTTGAAAATGTAATTATTATTTTGGAGATCTTGCAGTGTAATTATTTGAGATTTGTGATACGATTGAGGAATTGTAATGAGTCCCAGCGAGAGTTGGGCAGGCGGTCCGCCGATACCCTAGGGTTCGCCCTAGGGAGAAGTGGGGCTGTCACATCCCCTCTCACTAGTCTTGTTCTTGTTTGCTGCAGAGTTTTTGGGCCGAGGTTTGGCACATCTTTGTGAGTAGGATCCTAGGCACTACTACGTCTCAGCGGGATCAAGTATCCCATACTTGGCATTTGCGGATGATACCATTATTTTCTCCCGTTGTTCAGAGGACTGTTTGAACTCTCTTACGGGCTTCTTGGACTACTACCAGACCATCTCGGGCCAGAGGATTAATGTGTCTAAGAGCTCCTTTATGGGTCCAAAACGTATGTTCCCAGAGAAGTTCAGTTGGTGGCTTCTTCCCTGGGGTTTATACGGTAGGAGTTCCCGATCACTTACCTGGGCATCCCGTTGGTACGTGGATGGCTCAATTGTGTGGTTTTCGATCCGGTTTTGGTGAAAATGTGGAAGCAGCTCTTTCACTGGAGTTCAAAACTGCTCTCTCACGGGGGAAAAATCGTGCTGATCTAGCATGTCCTTGCAGCCATTCCGGTGTACTTCTTTCAGGCCGTGAGCCCCCTACGACAATGCTTGTTGCCTTGGGTTGCATTTGCAATAGGTTTCTGTGGGAATGGAACGTCGTAGAGAGGCGTATCCATTGGTCATCCTGGGAGAAGCTGTGCTTACCCCATGAGAAGGGTGGCTTGGGCTTTCGTTCATTTACAGACATGCTGCAGGCATTCTCATGCAAACTTTGGTGGTGGCTGCGGAAGGATGACTCGATATGGGCAAACTTTATGCATGCCAAGTACATGAGTGGGAGATATCCCTCCGTAGTTGAGGTTCATCGGCCGCCGACTTTGTGGTGATGTCTGGTGAGGGTCAGAGACTTTGTAGAGTCCAGGATTACGTGGTGGATTAGGGAAGTGTTAGAGCCAAAAACCGTTCCGCCGAACTGACCTCCTTCCGAACTGCTATCCGCTAGCCGAACTCACCAGCACCTGCAGGCACAGCGGGATTGCTCCCCGGAATAGCTCCGACGATCAAGTCAGAGAGGTTTAAGAGGGAGAGTGTGTGTAAGCTAAAGCTGGAATAATGAGGCGTACCTTCCTCTGGTGTTTTACCTGTGTATTTATAGAGGATGAACCTCCCAGCGTTGTAGTCCATCTCAAACACCTCTCAGTGTTGTAGTCCATCTCAAACACCGTCAGAGATGTAGAATAGGACTTGTCCCGCGTTTGGGGGGATGAGGATAGACGAGACCCCCGACTACGTAGGTAGGAGCCCTAACTATTAGGAAGACCAGGTCGGCCCCGGCGGAAGGGCAGCTCGGCTGGCTTAACTAGCCAGCCTGGCCAGTTCGGCCGGGGTGTAGGTCAGCAACGTTAGGAGGCCACGTTCAGGGGTCAGGTCGGACTTGGAGTCTCGAGGAGCTCGGCAGGTCAGCCGAACTGCCGGCAGGATGCCACGTGTAAGGAACCTGTTCAGAGTTCCCTCAGGAAGGGTTTGTTGATTTCTGGCATGACACATAGTGTGGGGAGTCTCCCTTAGCGCAATGGGTCGGAGTGGCGGACCCCCCTCATATATTGGTGGTGGAATTCCTAAAACCGGATGGGTGGGACATCCCTAAGTTGCATCACTAGCTACTTGTTGACTGTGTCCCTCTGGTGCTGACCACTCTAGTTGAATCTGGCCAGAGAGAATGCATGATCTGGCTACTATCCTCCTCAGGAGAATTCTCTGTGTCCTCGGCTTGGGAAGCGTCGAGAACAGTTCTCCACCGCACGCTTGTTGATCAGTTTACATGGTGCTCCCTAGCTCCTCTAAAGATGTCCTTCCTACTTTGGCGACTACTTAGAGGGTTCCTTCCGCTTGATTCATAGGTGCACTGTTGAGGCTTTCAGTGTGTCTCACGTTGCCACTGTTGTTTGCAAGCGGAGGAATTGCCTACGCACGTCTTTGTGACGGGTCCCCTAGCTCGGCACATGCAAAATTTTTTCGCACGCCAATTTGGGATAGTGCCCTTCGATCCATGCTCCATCTCCATGGCTATGATGGGTTGGTTTACTTCCCATTCCAGGGTGCATAGGGATCACATTCAGGTCCTGGTGCCCCTAGCTATATGTTGGTTTTTATGGAACGAGAGGAATGCTGCTCGCTTTAAGGATTCGCGTATGAGGAGCGCCAATGTCCTGCGAAAGGAGCATTTTGCTGGTGATTTGGATTGCAATGTAGCTCAGGGTATCCCCATGCTAGCCTCGCGAGGGAAGGTTTGGGCCCTTCGCTAGGAGAAGCCTATAGGGGGGCAAGTCAAGCTTAATACGGATGCTAGTGTTATAGGAGGACAGGGGTTTGGTAGGGGTATACTCCGCGACCATGAGGGGAATATGATCTTTGCCTTCTACAAGGAGTTCGAGGAAGTAGATGTGTTGGCTACTGAAGCGCTCTCCCTATTGCACAGGCTAGATTGGTGTGTGCAGCTGGGGCTGCGGCATATTGTGGTGGAGGTGGACTCCAAGGTGTTAGTGCAGTTGATAGCCTCAGGGAGACTTTCATGTTGGCCCCTATGTGCGTCTGTGTGTAGGATTCGATCTAGATCGTCATCATTGCAAGCAACTGTGTCTCATGCTTTTCGAGAGGTTAATGCAGTGGCAGATCGGAGAGCCAACCTCTAATTGCAGCGGGATCACATATACCATCACCTTGAGGAACTCCCTACTACCATATGATCACTAGTTCGCCTAGACTGTCTTGGTACTAGTTATGTCCGTACTAGGAGTTAGGAGGTTGTAACGCTTACTTCGGGTTGGCCCTGACCCAGGATCACACGCTTGTATGCTTTTTATCTCTTTGAATAATACAGGGGTGGCGCCCTTCCCCGGTTGGGGTTTGCCATTAAAAAAAAAAATATCAGACTATACATTCAGTAGTTTGGGTGTTTCTTCGCCTCTTTTCGACGTTAGTTTAGGTGACCAAGCTCAGTTACCGAAATCATCATTACAGATAATAAGATACCAGTACAAAAATATAATGTGTGCGCGAAACATTGATACTGGTTCAAGTAGAATTCAGGCTACTGACATAGAAAAAATTATGAAAATTATACTTAATAATGTATTAATTGTAAACAGTTCTCTTCCATCTAATATTGCTTCAGCTTATTAATACTATGGAAGCTCAATATTCAGTTTCGTCACTGAGGAAAGAAGTTATGTAGACACAGAAGAATAAAGAACAAATCAAGAAGCAACTAACAGAAACAATGGAGTATGATGTAAAGATATAATGAATAGTATGTTTGCTCTTATGAACCTAAATCGAAAGGGAAGAAGCATTCAAGAATTCCAATAATAAAGAAGCCTTTCTATATACGAGATACCAAATTTGAGATTAACGTGTGAAAAAGAAAAGAAACATATGATATCATTAGCATGAATTAATAAAATGAAATTTAAAAAAGAACAATGAGAAATCCAATTAGAATTCTTATTACCCATCAAATACTATTTCATTTTAATTTGCATCCCAATTCATGATGAAATTCTTAATATCACTATTTAAAATTTAAGAAAATATATTGAATCAACATCAAAAATTGGGGACCAAAGTGTAAAGTCAAAACTATTAACTAACAGCAATTTGATGTTGACTGTTAGTCATTATTTTATTTCTGTTAATTGTCTTAAATCTATATAAAATCATAAACTTTAGGAGCTAAACTTGTTTTAACCAAAACATTGGGAGTCAATTTGGCATGTGGCCAAATATTGAGAACTAAAACTACAATTCTCCCTTAAAATAAACGCGAAATGTGTCTTGCGTGATTTTGTTTCCTTTCACAATGATACGCTTTTACATGAACTATGGTATGGAAAAAAGAAAACAACAAAAATGGAATTGGTGCATAGGGACATGTTTTTCATTTATATTGTTTTAACAACACAAGTGTAAAAGAAAATGAAAAGGAAAAAGTATACTTTTGTGGAGTTTTGCAATACCATTTGGTCTGGGAGTAGCAATATCTTCCTTAATATTCCAATCCTTAAACAATAAACGTGTAAAAATGGAAGGGCTAAAGTGGCAAAACAATAATGTTAGGGACTGTAGTGGAAACTAGGAAATTAACATTTCTATATCTGTGAGAATGACATTACATCGGAAACACTAATCGACCCTCATTTCTACATGTGAAGGTGGGTCAGCATCTATAGTCTTAATTCTTAAACAGTAATAAATGATTTTTTAGTTCAATTATTGACTAATAATGAACCGGAAGAGAGATAATCTATAATTTAGTCCATGCCAAGAAAGATATGTTGTCCTAATCAAATTTATAAAGGTGACAACAACCGTTGATGAACTGTCAAAACCAATAACATGTTTATACTAATTAAACAAAAGATTATGTTGAGAAAAGTAGTTAACCTTTATGTTATTCAGTGGTTAACCATTATGTTATTCCGAAGTTGCCTATGGCGGGCAATAATCTATAGACTTAACGTATTCAGTAATTCTATAGTTCAATCATTGACAAATAATAAGTCGGAAGAAATGTACTGGACATTTTAATCCATGCAGAGAAAGAAATGTTGTCTTCATGAAATATTGAAATGTTTAATGGGTAGAATAACCATTGATGAACCATCAAAAAACAAACCCTTTTATGCTATGCAAACGAAAGAGATCTCAGATGCCAAACCAAAACTACGAAAGGATCGGGGTATTGATAGAACGGTGTGTGGTAATTACCAATGAGATTGATAAAATTTAACATTTGAGTTTTGAAAATTTGAACCAAACTCAATTCTGAAATCATCAACATCCACTTGTTTACTATTTCAAATTAAAATCAATTTCAATAGTGAAATAAAACGTTCTGTTCACTGCATTGGCAACAGGTTAGAGATAAATACAAAATCTAGCAAATACTAAAAAATGACTTGAAGTCAACAGCGATCGGGGAAAAGAAAATCAGCATCTGCAAAGCAAGTTTGAATTTCTTAAGGACAATGCTGCTATCAATATCGTCAAGAGGCAAAATTCTGACCCCAACTTGCATAAATGAATAACCCCAAATTCAGCATCAGTAAAGCAAGTTGGATATTCTGAGGGACAGTGCTGCTGTAACTTTGTCTCAATCCCAAATTCTATTCCCAATTTATGCATTCTTCAATATTCTGAGATTGAAGGAACAAAGTGAAATAACTAATTTATTTTTCATATGTTATTAACGCAAGCTCATTTAAGCTATTTAAACTTTAATTTTAGTTTTTAGTTGCTCAAGAAAAGACTTTTAATTTTAATTTATATTGGTGATTTTATTTACATATTACACTCAGGTGACGATTGTATTCGGATTCCAAATCAAGAAATGAGAACGATAGAAAAATCTTCAATGAAGATGTGCAGAAACAAAGGCAAAAGAAAAGGGAAAGATGGATGAACTATAGATCGCTATGGGCTTCTTTTAAATATGTTGACTAATAATTAAAATTGGTTAATCGACATACACTTGAAAATAGATATTAAAATGGTTAATAGCTTCGACAATATAAATATATTATGTTCTTTTTTTTTTTTGGTGCAGAAGTAATGTAGAACCCAAAACCTTCACAAAAAAAACTATAGGAGATAAATTTCATGAAAATACAGGGACCAATGTACATAGGGATAGGGTGAGAAAAAGGAATAATATCAATAGTATATCAATAATCACACATAATAAGAATACTCTCAAACTTCCACTCTTCTCAACTGATAACAATATTAAGACTCCCTATTTATAGGCTAAATGACTTAGTAAACAAGTCTTACAACTACAAGAAATTTTTCAATAAAATACTAATTCCTAAAAAGTAAAACCAACTCTAATAGAATTAATTACTAAAATCTTAACTTGACTAAAATACTACTAAATAACAATATAAAAAATATTTTTTTGAGTCTTGATTTAATATGCCAACATTACCTCAAATCAAATTCTCTTGAATCAGGTCGAACACGATCACGATCAATATCTCCCTTGCACAATCCTTTGTAAATTCTAAGAACATCTCTTTGTACGGGTTCTTCCTCTTAAGACACTTTCTTGTTGCAATAATCTATGCACCTGGATATATTGTTTTCGTCGCACAGTTTGATGTCAATTTATTGATAACTTACTTTGTGATTTTTATAATTACAACTCAACTAACGGGGTTCTTCTCCGATCTCGCAACCTTGCAAACAATTTAACAAATCTCCGGATCAATTTTATGATCTAATCTTCATCAACTAGATATTCCATGACCAACCTTGTAGTCTAACTCGATTAACTATTTCTTCAGAATGGCAACACTTATGCTCTAACTGTGATAATGGAAAGCAACCATGATTAATCTTGTAGTTAATTTAATTCTTCAATGTTCACAAGTATCCCAAGATCAATTTTTTGAATCTAGGGCTCTGATGCTAGATGTTGAACCAAAAAAATTCACAAAAAATTATATGATATAAATTTCATAAAATCAATGTATATAGGGACCAATATATATTGGGATAGGGTAGCAATTTACATACATAAACTATACATGGGAGAAAGAGGAATAATATCAATAATATATCAATAATCACACATAATAACAAGTCTCTCAAACTTTCACTCTTCTGAACTAATAACAATATTAAGATTCCCTCTTTATATCCTAAATGACTTAGTAATCAAGCCTTATAACCACAAGAAATTTCCTATTACAACACTAATTCCTCAAAAATAAAATTACAAACTCTAGTAGAATTAATTATTAAAATCTTAAATTGACTAAAACACTACTCAATAAGAATATAAAAATTTCTTTTTTTTGGGTCTTGATTTAATATGCCAACAAGTAAGATGTTTTGAATCCAAAACTTCCTACTGTCATGCCCACATAACCACCAAACCCAACCCCCCTTAAACATAAATATTTTGACTAATTATCAAAATGGGCTAATTGACAGACACTTGAAAATAGATTTTGAAGTGAGAAGTACATTATACTTCAAGTTGTACGTTAGTTTAAGTACCCCCATTTAGTCTAGGAGTATGTATGCTTTTTATTTTTATTTTTTCATTTTTCAATCCTCAAATAATGAGTATGTGCTAATGGAAGAGGCAAAGTGATATGACAACAATGACGCGGACGGTAGTGCAAAGTTGCAAATTGACCTTTTCTTACGGTTGGCAATGACATAATATTTTGAAAACAGTAGTTGCCCCTTTTTTTTCCTTTCAAGTTGCCAATGTTGGGCTGTCATGTACTAGAGATAACGTGCTAAATAATTCTTTAGTTCAATATTGATTTATAAATAACCGGAATAAAAGTAATTTATAATTTGTCCATGCAACAAAAAAGATACTGCCTTAATGAAATGCATAAGGGTTAAAAACCTTAAAAGCCATTAAACTATATTCCACATTTACTTTTAACTATCAAACTATTTTTTATCTCAATTCAGTCACTTAACTAACTGACCAGTACATCTGTGGCCATTTCATCAGATTTTACTCTTAATCTATACAATAAATCAACCACGTGCAAATCATGTGTCAAACTTTAAGGATAAATATGTCCATTGAATTTCTCAATCCGAGTCTAAAAATTCCAATGGCCACTAAACTATTCTGCTCGTACACTTCTGGTCACTCAAATATTTTTTGTTTCAATATAGTCACTGACTTCTTAAATCGGTATACTAGTGCTAATTCCATAATGTTTCTATTATGCTAATAGAATGATTGCCATGTGCATTTTATATATCAAAAAGTAAGGACAGTTTCATAGGATCAATATTTTTTTTATTTTTTCTACCTAGGGTTTCATATTTTTAGATTAATAAAAATAAAATTTAGAATCTATATTAACTACTTTAATATATTCTAATTTATAAGTTTTGACAAAAAATCTAAATTATATGCTCAAGTTTTGTATGGATTATTGCCAAGATCCTGAAAATACTAGATCTAATAACAAATTTGGAATAAAAGCTTACTAATATACTATTTTGGTGAGTTAAGTGGCCAATTTAAATGAAAAAATAACTAAAAATATATTGTTTGTATAGTTCAATAACTATTACACCTATTTGGATGAATTTATTCATGGTTTTTGGCATGTGTAGTACATATGCAACTCATTCTATTAGGATATACACCAAATTTAGACAGAATCGCCACTAGTGTATATATACACACACACATTTGTAACTTGAGTGGCCATTTTGAATCAAAAAAATAATTGAGTGGTTAAAAGCAAACAATCAGAACAGTTAGTGGCTGCTAGAACTTTTTGTCTTCTAGTTGAGAAAATCAGTGGACATATTTACCTTTAAGTTTTGACGCGTGACTTGCATGTGATTGGTTTATTTTATAAACTAACAGCAAAATCTGATAAAATAGCTGCGGATGTATTGATTAGTTAGTTGAGTGGCTAAATAAAGACAAAAAATAGTTTAATGGGAGTATAGTTTAATAGCCGCGCATTGAAGTTTTTTCCCCGATGTATGAAGGCCAACAACCATTGATGAATCATCAAAACAAGAAAAAATATTTGCTAAACAAAAGGTTTCTTTGAACACAGTAATTAACCATTATCTCATTTCCAAGTTGCCCATGGTGGGCCATCATCTATAGAATTAACATAATGAATACTAATTATTAAGTCCAATCATTCACTAACAACCAGCTGGAAGAAAACTAATCTTTAATTTAGTCCATGCAGAGGGAGAGTTCTCTTTATGAAATGTTCATAGGCCGTAACAACCATTGATGAACCATCAAAACAAAAAGGGTAAAATACAGAGAAACTTCTTGTGGTTTGACTAATGTTTAATTTAACTCCCTGAGTTTCGGAAACCTACATTATGACTCCCTCAAGTGTTAACTAAAATAAAAAGTTAACAGAAACCATTCAAACTAACTAAATTTGAGAGACACGAGCTTCATTGATGTTCAGTTTAACTCCCTGTGGTTTGAAAATTTGTAATTTAACTCCCTGTGATTCTAATTGAAATATAATTTGACAGAAACCGTTCAAATTAGTTGACAAATTTACCCTATGAATGAATGAAAATTCACTTTTAGGGTTTCAAAACCCCATTCTTTGGCTATTCTGCAATAGCAAAATGATAGATACATCCTTTGCATTATGGTATTCTTCTGAGTGCCCTTTAGGTTCTTGAGTTCAGATTTTGAGTGAAGTTACAAAAGTTTTACAAATCCAATTGCACTCCCAAATTACAAAATAAATCTAGGTAAAAATTAAAGAAGAAAAAATCAAAAGTTTGAAGGGACATTTGGATATCTTTTTCCTTCCTTTCTGAAAAAAAAGATGCTACCAAAAAGGTGGCGATTCATATTTGAGAAAATCATGTAGTGATTCGGAACTTAGGTTTTATCTCTATTATTCCTTATTTTTTATTTTTTATTTTAAAAAGAAGAAGAAAGGGATGATATTGATTGTGGTTGTGGTAATGGGGTTGGAATATTGAGAATGTCAGAAGGAGATAATGGGTTTTGTGGGGAGCTACAGAGAAGAATGGGACAATTATGACATTTTGCATATAACTGTTAATTTAGACATTTTTTGTCAATGTTTCAACTTATTTAAAACCTCAGAGAGTCATAATGTAGGTTTTCAAATATCAAGGAGTTAAATTGAACATTATTGAAACCACAAGGAGCTTCTCAATATTTTATCGTAAGGGCAATTTTGACATTTTACATTCTATCGTTAGTTTGAACGATTTCTGTCAAGGTTACATTTTAGTTAAAATCACATAGAGTTAAATTGTAGATTTCCAAATCATATTAAATTAAATATTATGTAAATCACAGGGATTTTTTTGGTATTTTGCTCAAACCAAAATCATGTTCATTCAAACTAAACAAAGGAGATCACAGAAACCAAACTACCTAAGGCCAGAGGATTATAAAATACGACACAATAAAATTTGTAAAATTGAGCTTTTGAGTTTTGAAAATTTGAACCAAATTCATTTCTTGATTCATCAACATCAAATTGATGTTCATTTATGGGGAAGGTTAGATTGAGAGATAAGGTAGAAGGGATTGTAAATAAGAGATTCTCAGTTCAACGCCTTCCACTTACCAATAAAAAAGATTTGATGTCCATTTCAAAGTATAATCAATCTTGGTATTAAAATAAAAAATTATTAATCGCACATGATGTAGGTCAGAGAAAATTATAAAAAGACTTGAAGTCAATGGTCATTAGGGAAATACAAAAATAAAAAACAATCAGCATCAGTAAAGCAAGTTTCATTTCTTTAAAGAGATACTCGCATTTACGGGAAAAATATATAGTCTGGTAGCACGTCAAGCAGACAAAATTGACTTTAAAGCTTTTCACTAAAAGCAATTGACAACAACACCAGACCAATAATAATAAAGAAAAAGGGTTACGTACACTGTATGCCTTGTTATTTGTTAATTGTTATACCTAATCTCTTATACTTTGGATATATACACCTTCCCTAGTACCTTTATAAAAAAGGGATAATTTCAGAATTTCCCTTAAGGTTTCTCGTAATATCACTCAATCCTCTTGAGATTTACAAAATCTCATTTACCTCCATTGTCAATTTGACAAAATTAAATATTCCTATCAAAAGTCACAAATTGACAACATTACCCTTACTATTAATAACTATTTAACCAAAAAGCCAAATCAAAATAAAATTTTTAGACAAAAAATGTATATTAAAAAACCAAATTGCTATTTAATAATGGTCCATATTAATCTACATCGAGGTCGTGTTGAGATAGCAGAGGACATTGATGAATCAAATTTAGTCAAAGTCAACCACTTAGGAGGATTTTGGCGAGTAATTAACACCATAAAAATTTTCATGAACAGTTATAATTAAGGAACTCAAGAAATTTTGTTGGAAAACATATTTTACTACATGGTGTAGTTTAAGTTGCATTGAAAACTAAAATAATTTCTTCAAACATATGAACTTTTTATGGTGTAAATTTTTCAAGGTGTAAATTTTGTTTTTACTCCAATACAACTAAAATATCTAATTCAAGTCACGAAATTTATGTCGTATAAAAATTTAACCTTAATCTATTTTTTTATTGTTGTTGTGAACTTCATAAGTAGGATAATGTAAGGGTAGTATTGGAATAAAAGTTTTATCTTTCTTGTACTTCCTTCAAAGGAGTTAAAATGTTAGAAAAAATGTCAACTAGGAAAGGCAAATGAGATTTTAAAAGCCTCAAGAGAGCTCAGTGATATTATGAGAAACCTCAGAAGAGATTTCTAAGATTATTCTTATGAAAAAAGAGCAAAATGTGACAAATCCCCATGACCTATTGTTTTAAGTACGTGGAAACCTTTTGGGACTAGCAAATTGCTAATTTGGATACAGGCAATCCTCAATTGGAGGGAAAATCAAAACACTTGTAGCACATGATATGCCCATCAAAAGAATGAAAACTTTATAATAGAGACACGGGGGAAAAATTCTAGGCAGAACAAATAAGGGTTAAATGCATTGAATCTCCCTGAACTTTACTGTTAGTCGTGCCTTGTCCTCTTGAACTCATTAAAGAAGTATTTTGCTCCCCTATTTGATATTTTAAAATACATGTGCCCCTACTTTTTTTATTTAGTTTCTTTTTCCACTGCTTTCTTTTAATTTTTATTTTTTTACTAATTTCTTTTTTTCACTTTTTCATGTCACTATTTTGTTTCACTTTTCTATTGGTATTACTAATTTTATGCTTATTACAAAATTGTAATCATTTTTAACTTATAATTTCATTCTTCTTTTATTATTTATATTATTAGAGAATATAAGATAAATTTTATGACGACCTCACCTTCCCTTAGGGCGTACACTAAGGTTTAGCAGACAGCCTGCCTGACTCTCATCAAGACTCAATACAACACTTCAATTTAATAAAAGACTTTAACAATTATCTCTTTAATTCATCACCCATTCCTCGCAATTCACGCTTAATTACAACCAAAAGATATAAAAGATAAATCATTTGTCTAAACATTGATACCACCAGAAAGTCTTTCACATAAACAAGGCCCCCAATCTTGCTCCAACCAACCTAGTTGCCCTTAGCTCAACCCCTGTAAGAAAAAAATTACTAGTGGAATGAGTTTACACTCAGCGAGGTTCCAAACAAACATAAGCAACAATCAAGATATAACATTCACAATTTCAAAGCAGTAAATCATTCAAATCAAAGGATATGGTTGCTTCATGAGCCACTTCACTGGCACTGCACACTCTACCATTCTCCTTCTTATACCCTCCAAAACAATAAAAAAAAATATCTGACAGTACACTTCCCTTCAGTTTTGGTGATCACCTTAGTAAATGGTAATACTCGAGTATACCAAATAGTAAATGGTGCCCAGGAGTTGACGACTTATCTGACCAAACCCTTGCTGGCTCGAATAGACTGACTAATCGATAGGGTTGGGGCCCCAAAATAGTATGGGCGGTACGATAAAGTACACAACCAGTTTTCAATTATACATATTCAATCCAACAATTAAGATCATAGAATTTCATTTTAATTAGGCCAAACAGTGACTCAAAGCTATCAACAAAGGCCGACCGACAATGAGTTTTGAACCTGTTTAACCGATTTTATAAAGTTTATATTCGACTTATAATCATGCACATTCATTTCAATCAATTAAAAACATGAAACTATTTCAATTAGGTCGAATGCATACACACTCGTCTATAACAATGGATAATCAATATACACTTAAAACATGCTCAATCAACAATTATTCATCAATCAATTCATGGAAGGAATTTCATTATAGGTTAAACATAAGGAACACTCACCGATAAGAATCGATTAAACTTTGGATCCTGGATTAAATCCTTGATCACTTTCAACTCCTGAGGTAAATACCATAACCACAATCATTCAGGTATTGTAAATACATTTTAACTTATAACTATTAACGACAATTCTAACAAGTTTAAGCCGATTAGGTTACTTAATCTGACACCATTTAGTTTCTTCCAAGTTCTTATGTTCACATTCTAAACTTAAGAGTCTTAGATACAATTTTAAATGTGAATTTTAATGCACAGGAAGAAAGTTTTAAGTTGTTAAAATCTCACTAATTAGAATTTGACCTACTCAAATCAAATTTCTTAGTTCGGAGTCAAGTTGCTAGAAATGCTAATTTTTTTACACTTTTATTCAAGAGTTATTAAGTTTTATCAATTCAAAATAAGGAAAATATACATATATACTAGGATTAAAGCTTTACAAGGTGTTAAGTTAAGATTTAAACTATTTTAACCTAAAATTTTAAGGAATAAAACTAAGGAATTTTTTTTCTTGCTCTCAGCCCTAATGAACAGAATTTCCAGCAACATTTCTCTTTGAATTCTCCAAATTTTCACACTTTTCCTTAACTAAAAGGCGATAAAATCCACATCAAGGCCAAATTAAGATACTAGGAGGTGTTTTAATGAAAATTATACTAATTTTTACTATCAAATTTTCAAGAAATAACACCAAAAATCTCTCTTGCTCTCTCTGTTTTCAGCTGGAAATTCTAGCAAAGATTTTTAATTTTTTCATCAAGATTTCCATCCTTATCCAACATGTAAGGTGTCATATAGCATAGATTCTTGAAAAGAAAACCATCAATATCTCAAGTGTAAAGCCATAACTAAACCATCTTCAACAAACCTTAAATCTGGAATTTTTTTTCAGCATGAAGAAATGAAACTTTTCTTCCACAAAAACTGATGCTAATCAACTACAATCTAACATGCATTCATATATAACCAAAATATAAGTTATCTAGCTTGAATTTATAGCAAAAATTTTACGCAAAACCCACATGGATGGATCCTAAACCAACTGGCCAGCTTCCATAAAATTTTCTAGCAAAGTTTCTAGAATTTTGTTTCATCAAATTCCCAACTATTTCACTTAAACTCGTGGTAAATTTCTACTATAACTTATTTGACTTAAAATCAGACAATTAGCATGTAATTTTAGCAAAGACTTCCACCAATAATCCACATACAAATCTGTCATCAACTAACATAGCATTTTCAGCAATTGTACAACTTAAAGAATAAGATTTTTCTTCATCAAAATGGCCTAAAACAGCATGCATCAAACATATCTAAGTTTTATTAGAAGATTAGAGTGTTTCTAGCCATTTGACTTCTTTTGTTCTTCTAGAATGCAAGGCTGAAATCTCTCTTCCTCTCGGTTTTCTTCTTGGCAGGAAAAAATGGAATGGAAGAAAGGAATTTCTCTCACTCAACTCTCAAGCTTTGGACCAAGAGTTGGAAATGGAATTGCTCTTCAAGCGACAAGAGCTTCGGACCAGAATTGAAGGAAATGGAATGCTCTTCAAGATTAAGAGCTTCGGACCAGAAATGAAGGAGATGGAATGCACTTGTTCTTTATTTTCTTTCTTTGGCTGCATGGTGATTCTTTGGAAAATGAGGGGCAATTTAGTCCAAGATTTTTGACAAATGGCAAAATTCATTGACACTTGTTTTAATTTTTTGCATGATGTTAATATAATTTCAATCTAACCAATTTAAATCTTATTGATCTTAATATTACCTTGTTAATTCTTATTCTATTTAATTTTCAATCCCTATGGTTTAATCATCTACCAATATAAAACATTTCTAAACACTTAATTAAATATAAGAAGCAATCAAGCAATAATTTGGTTATTAAGGAAGTGATTATGATAGACAAAACTTTCCAATTATAAATACCAAATTAGGTTAAAAAAATTTTCAAACTCTCACAAATTCTATAGTGTAAAAAATTGATATATGCTTATCGTAATAAAAAGGGTATATTACTAGCAATTTGAATATTTAAAAAGACATTAGCAAACTAGAACTTTGAATTACTTAATGTTTAAAAGTATATCCCAAAAAATAAAGTAATTAATAATTTTATTTACTTTTTTATCTATGGTTAATTAACCACTACTGTCTTTATTAAAAATTAATTAAATCTAAACTTTAGACATATTGATTTTAGTGATGTATGAAATAGTTTATGCACATAGATAATGATAATCTGTTATAGCATAGACTTTATGATTATTATTGTTTTCAATAATACAAAGTAAATAAGTTAGAAATAAATAAAAAATATGTTTAAGAAGATTAGATATAATATATAGATAATGATAGCAAAGAGAAGAAAGTTGTTGATTACATGAGAGAAATGATAAAATTTTAAAAAATAAAGAAAAATGGCAAGTAAAATAAAGGGCAAAAAAGAGAGAAAAGAAATAAGTACTAAGGCATAAAGTAGGGGGTAAAGTGCCTATTTATTGAGTTGAGAGGTGCAAACTACAACCGGAGATAAAGTTCAAGAAGGTTTAATGCTTGTAACCCAATAAATAAAAATATAATTTACACTTCAAATTAAAACTATAAGCTAATTTTCACTAAATTCGCCTTTGATAGGAACTAAATAATTGGAATAAGAGTCATATCTTGATTCCCAAAATACCATTCTTTAGATTAAAGCCTGAAGAGTAAAATTCCAGAATAGTTGTCGTAACTGAAGTACGGCTAAACCCTAAACTCTAGAAACTAAAGCAAGGCTAATATATGGTTCGTCCTCTGTAAAGAGGTCATTTCCAATTTACCCCCTCATAATTCTCTTACTTATAATATACCTCTTGAGGACTAATAGTCAAAAACCTAGATTAACATTTCATGCGTGAGGATTGGAAAAAGACTTTCATGCCTACAGATACTCTTACTTTACTCTTGGATAGTTCCTTCCCTTGTGCCTTAAAGGCTAAAATTTTCTTCCACAAATACATTTCACTGGAGGGAAAGTAGGAGGTATCAGGCAGGGGACCTACTTTCAAGCCGCTGGTTGCCAAATATTTTAAGAGAAACTTGTCCTCAAAATGTACAAGTCAAATTAATGGTTAAGAACAAGTAAGGCGTTATTTCGCCAAGGGACAATTGCAGATAAAATAAGCGTGGCTGGTGCATTGGTTACCAACCCTTGATTGTTGGAGAGAAAACCATCATTAAGTTAAATGAAAACATGTATTTGGTCTTAAATTGAGGCATGATTAACTTTATAAAAGCAAGGACGGAACTAAACTAGGAAGTTTTGTTGATGGGGACGAACACCAAGTATATGATATTGCAAGCTTAACCTATTTTAAGTCAAAATATTATTAGCTTTATTAGGTAATACAATCATCAAAAAATAAGGTATTAGATGGTGATTGCGAGGTCCGTGATTCAATTCTTAAACTCTGACTTTGTAAGAGTTGGATTCTCTTCCTAGATACTCATAATGATGCAACTTGATATTTCAATCATCTTTTAACGTATGCTACATTGATATGGTTAAATTGATATTATGAATTTTCAGTTAAAATCTATGGCATAAAATAAAAATTTTAGAAAATTCAGGAAAGCGGCTGCTCCTTCCCATCCCCCTTAAATCCATCCTTGTATGAAAGGCTTGTAAGGCATCAAAAAAAAAAAAAAAAATCCCTCGATCGTAGCATGTAATTCACCTTCTAAAGCACAATTGAAGCTTGGGATCTGGGCATTAGAATGCTCAAGTTTTTCTTAACCTTAAACATAGGATAATAGCATCTTTGACAACAAAGGACCTCAATGTAACAACTGCACAACAAAGTGGAGCTTGTTAGTTAAATGACCAAAACCAAGTGAGGATTCTAAGGAATATTCAAAGGATAGAAAGCGCGACTCCTAAAAATCAACTTAAATGATAAAGAAATTTGTCATATAATTTGAGATCTCTAGTTCGACTTTTAAATCTCTTATTCTTTCATTCTTTCTTATAAGGTTTGGAGTCTCTCCTTTAAAAAAGAAAAATCTCCAAGTTTAAACCACAAATCACTCTAAAACAAACACAAAAGAACACTATAGAGGGTAATAAGGAATTCATAAGACAACGGCATGCAAAAGTAAAACATGTACTACAAAACTCTAACAATGACATAAAAAATGAACCTACTAAAAAACCATCAACCCGATCACCAATTGACAATAGAGTTGGCAAGAAATCTACTTAGTGCTTTTTAAAATAATTACTATAGCACTATTTATAATGTGATATATGTTAGATCAAATGGTAATTAAAAACCTTTCCAAGCAGTAATGTAGTATCCGCCAAATCAACAAGATCTTGATATGATATCTCTTTGCTTAATGGAAAAGTTCCAGGCTTTTATTGATAATTGAATTTTTTTTATTCTCTTATCTCTTACCTTTTGTTGTGAACATGCATAATTAAATATTTCTACCCTTTTTATAGGAGACAGAAGTATAAATATGTATACAATACTTCCAGAAAACTTTCATACTTTTAAGGAGACAAAGCATTGGATGAACTTGGAGGTTGATGGCCCGTGGCCTTTCCCAGCCCCTCCTAGCTCAGGATTCTAGGTATCCTAATCTACCATGGACGAATTGGTCTCGTCAATATAATCCACAGTAGGGATAGTTGCAAATTTAACTATCCCTGAACGGTTTTGTTTAATTCAACAAAATGTATGTTTATTTCTCGTGTATGTAAATCACTTTGAATGCAAAAAAAAAATAAAAAAATAAAACAAATTTTTGTAAGTTCTACACATAATGTTAAAAATTAATATATGTGATATAATCTGAAGCTTACATTTTTTTTTTATTTTATTGGCCAATCTTAGCCGACTCTTAAAGGAGCGCCTAATGTAATAGAAAACTCAAAATAAAAGTGAAATTGGCTAATACCCTAAGAGAGACACTTTAGTTAACCCATTCATTCAAATTTTTGAATAAGTACAAAATGTTGGCAGAATAAACCAAGCTGTTTAGTATTTGTTTATTTATATATTAATCGTATTAGAATTAGATTTTTAGTAGTTGTGTGATTTAGGAATTTGTGTTTTATTTTGGTAATTACTTATGCAAGTGGTTTCTTACCCAACAAGTCTGGTAGACTATAAATAGACCATTAGATGGAATATTTTCTTAAGAGAGTCCAAGAAGAAGAGTCTGTAAGGTTTAATTGTGGTGAGACTTTCTTCCATTGTTTTGAGATATCAATAATAGTGTGTTTATTATTTTCTTCTCTTCCTCCTACATATATTTGAGTGTTTTTTTCATCCTTCAATCTATAGCCTTGCATGCATAATTATTATTAGAACCCTGAGATTTGGGTTCTACAATTGGTATCAAAACCCTAGGTTCAAGAAATTGATCCTGGGGTGCCTGTGAATATTGAAGAATTGGCCTGACTACAAGATTAGTCGTGGATGCTTCCGCTGTTCGAGTTAGAGAATCAGGTTTGCTCAGAAGAAGTTAGAAGATTGAGTTAGACCACAAGATTGGTCATGGTGTATCCACTTTGTGAAGATTGGACTATAAGATTGGTTCAATGAAATGTTAGATTGATTTGGGTTTGTGACAGAGATCAAGAAAGAATCCTATCAGTTGAGTTGTGATTATCAAATCACAAAGTGATGTCAGTTGAGTTGTGATTATCAAATCACAAAGTGATGAGTTGTCAGTGAAGTGACAATAAAATTGTGTGACAAGAACCATGTATCCAGATGCATGGATTATTGCGACAAGAGAAAAATGTTTGAAGGTGAAGAACCAAGGTTGTCAGAATTTGCAAGAGAGATATTGATCGTGATTGTGTTGCAACCGATTCAAGAGAACTTGATTTAAGGGAGGCAATGTTGGCATATTAAATCAAGATTCAAAAATAGAATTTTCTATATTATTATTTAGCAGTATTTTAGTCAAGTTAAGTTTTTAGTAATTCTAATAGAGTCAAGTTATGGTAGTTTTATTACTTAGGAATTAGTATTTGATTAGAAAATTTCTTGTGATTATAAGACTTGTTTACCAAGTCATCTAGTCTATAAATAGAGAGTCTTATTATTGTTGTTAATTGAGAAGAGTGAGAATTGAGAGCCTTATTGTTATGTGTGATTATTGATATTATTCCTCTTCTCCCACACATACTTGTATGTGTGTAAATTGCCTCCCTATCCCATAAACATTGTTTTTATGAAATATATCTCCTATAACATTTTGGTGGAATTTATTTTTGGGTTCTACAATTGGTATCAGAGTCAGACTACGAGATTAGTCCTGGGTGCTTCCGCTGTCAGAGTTAAGGCACAAGGTTTGCTAGAAAATATTCTGTTGATTGAATTAGACCACGAGATTGGTTCTAAAGTGTGCAGTTGGTGAAGATTTTGACTACAAGATTAGTCCAGAAGTTGTCAGATTGTTGCAAGTATTATGACAGAGATCAGAGAAGAATCCTGTCAGATTTGTTGATTGCTGCAGGTTGTCAAATTGAAGGATTTAATTGGCTAATCAGTCAAGGTGGCCAAGAAACTTCATAAAGGGGGAAGAATTTGTTGATAATGTGAGTTATTAATTATGGATATATCTTGGGATCTACGTAGTGGTCAAAGGTATTATATACTAACTTCCAAAAATAAAAGTATGGAATCACATTATTTTTGGCTTTTAAGAGTAGAAAAATATCTTGAACAATGCAATTTAGATGATATTCTCTATATTGATTCAAGTGAACTGCTGCCAAAACATATTTTTAAGAAGAAGGTCAGATTATTTTTTCAAATCATGCGTAAAACCATGTCTAATTGTCTTTTCAAAGCATCTATTCATCGGACTAAAGCACCTTGGAGATTTTGGGTGGATACTCATTATGTTTTGTGGACTCTTGAGTTGAATGAAAATTTTAAACCAAAAAATGGTTGTTGGACATGGTTAGTTGATTTTGAGAGTGATAGATTTATTGATAACATGGGTGATTTGGAAGATTTTGAATTGGCTCATAATTTTGATTTGCATACTATATTTGGAGAAATTGGAAGTGATGATTTTGTTGAAAAAAGAGAAGGTGTTAATTTGATAGAGAAAGAAAAGGAAAATTTTGATATAGCAAGTCAAGGCAAAGAAATTGTTGTTGAAGAATTTATTGGTTTGGATTGTCTTCAAAGTGATGTGGAAAAGTTTGATCTGATTGACATGGATTTCATTGGAGTCGAAAAACATTTTGCTCCTGAAGAGTTAATTGACAAGGTGAAATTTTTTTGATAATTCTGGTAGTGGAGTTTTTGAATTATGTAGTGGTGATCATTTTGGTAAAAGAGATTATTATGATTTCATATTTTTGGGCACTTATGTTGGTGATACATATGATGAATATGGTGACGAATGGATATGCATCAATGACTATTTTGATCAAGAAGAATTTGTTGAAAAATTGTTTGCAAAGTATAAAGTACGTCCACTGCCGCGTGTAAAAATGAAACTGATAACTGGTAACAATATGAAATTGCATATCGTCTATTCAGCAATAGAATTTTCAATGGAGATTGTTGCTCAAGATGGAATTGGATTTCATTTAATGGAGAGCTTGGTTTAAGGGAGGCAATGTTGGCAGAATAAACCAAGCTGTTTAGTAGTTGTTTATTTATTTATTAATCATATTAGAATTAGATTTTTAGTAGTTGTGTGATTTAGGAATTTGTGTTTTATTTGGTAATTACTTATGCAAGTGGTTTCTTACCCAACAAGTCTGGTAGACTATAAATAGACCATTAGATGGGATATTTTCTTAAGAGAGTCCAAGAAGAAGAGTCTGTAAGGTTTAATTGTGGTGAAACTTTCTTCCATTGTTTTGAGATATCAATAATAGTGTGTTTATTATTTTCTTCTCTTCCTCCTACATATATTTGAGTGTTTTTTTCATCCTTCAATCTATAGCCTTGCATGCATAATTATTATTAGAACCCTGAGATTTGGGTTCTACACAAAACCTCTTTTACTGTATTTCTGGGAACCTTAACTCTTAGTGTCCACTCTATTTCCATTGTCTCTAATGAACCTCTTTCTCCTGCATGCCTTCCATTATCAACAAAGAGGTAATGCCGTCAAATTTTAATGGAGAGCCTCAAAATAATTATCATAGATATAATATTCAGTGCCATAAATGTCATGGTCATTATAAAAATGAATGTTGGTTTCTACACACAATGTTAAAATTGATATATGTGATATAATCTAAAACTTACGTTTGTCTTTTGTGCTAGTTCAGATACTCTGACTCTGTCACCCTCCGAGTGGGACCTTTTTAACTTACCAGTACCCTTTTTAATCAAAGTTGCCGATGATGGACCTTAATCTCCCCAGGCTTATACTGTTGACTCCGTGATTCAATCATTTCGCCAGGTCCCAGACTCTTAGCAATTTTCTGCAAAGGATTCTGGATTGGAATCCTTGAGTACCTCGGTGGGCGATCTGCTGCACAATATTGATTCAGCACAATAGTCCGGCTTTTCAGGAGAAAGCTGCTTCAAGTTCAGGTGTGTATGCAAGCTTCTTGTGATTTAGGTTAACATTTTCTTTTTCGTTCTATCTTTCGAAAAACTGTGGCTTAATTCTTTAATTCCTTAGCGTAGTGTATATATTGTGCCTTCAATTTTTGTTGAGTGCTTTTTAACGATCTTTAACTGGGGAGTCAACTGGCTGTCTTCTTGGTCTCAGATTGCTGGTTGGGCAATTATGAGTGATTTTGGGACTCTAACTGTAGTCACAAGTGTAGTTGTACCATCGATTTAATCAGTAAAAGGACAAAATTTTAATGAGCAGTTTAGATTGAGTAGTATTACTAGCGGTCCGATCTGGGCTGCGCGTTGCTCATTGCAGTTGAACCGCTGACTGTACTCAGTCCAGTTCAATGTACATATTCTGATTTCTTATGGTGGAAATTGGTAAACCTCAAAGCCTTAAGATCCAGAAAGGATACGGTGGAGTGGAACAGCAATTGTTGCAATTTCTTTTTGTCAGCGTTCTGATCAGGATGATAAGGAGATCTTTGGATTGATGGGCCTCTTCTACCTTACCAACTGTCAGAACAAATATTCGTCTTAAGTTGAACTGGGAGCATTTTTGGTGAAAGTTCATCAATCATTTTCTTCCAAAACTTTTAAGTCTCTCAATTTATTCTAGTATTTTGTAACTGTTTACATTTTATTTAAAATTATGAGCTACATAAGTGAGTAAATATTGATTCCCTACTGAAAGATAGTTAATCATAACACTTATAGAATGGATCTATCATTCTTATTAAATTATTATGATTAATTTTAAGAGAGAATTGTAGTTTTGATCCTCAATATTTGGCTCATGTGCCAAATTGGATCCTAAAGTTTTAGCCAAAACAAATTTAGTCCCCAAACTTTATGATTTTAGTAAATTTAGGACAACTAACGGAAATAGAATAATAACTAACGGTCAACATCAAATTGCCATTAGTCAATAATTTTGACTTTACACTTTTGGTCTCTAACGTTTTGATTTTCAATCATTATATTTTTCTAAATTTAAATAGTGATATTAAGGTTTTTAGTATGGATTAAGATGCATATTAGAATGGAATAGTATTAAATGCGTGGTAAGAATTCTAACTAAACTTCTTTTTGCTTTTTTTTATTTTTGTTTCGTTTATTCATGTTAACAAAATCATACATTTCTTTTCGTTTGCATAGGTTAGTTTCAAATTTTGTACTATATATATTAGCATTTCTCACTATTAATGATTAATCAATAATGCATTTTTATTATTTTTATTTCTAATGATAATTAAAAACTTATTAACGATTCCAAACTAAGTTGATCTTTGTTTTGGGTATTTGAATAGATTATCAATTGAGTTTAAAGTGAAGTTGGCATTTAAGGTGCATAGACATTAAAATAAATGCTTTAAAACTATATTATTAGAACATCAAGTTCTAATTGAGAAGAAAGACCAACAACAAAAAATTAAAGGCTATTTCTTAGGAATTCCTAAAAGTAATGACATTGGTACTTACCTTCACTAGTTTTTATTATATAAATTTTTATAATCTAAGCAAAAATAAGTATGAGTGTGAAGTAATTTTAGAAATTCCTAAGAAAACTGTCTTTTTTTTTTAGGTTTTCCAAATAATTAGAATCTAACATTTCAACATTGTAGTTTTAAAGCATTTACTTTAAAAATCTATGTACCTTGATAATCATTTAACGATTCGTATAGTGTGTATAAAATATTAAATTTATTTCAAACTCAATGCATAACTTGTTAAAATGTCTAAAAGAAAAGATCAATCTAGTTTGCAAAAAATATATTTCCATATATTTTATAGAAATGCTTAATAAAGTTTTTTAATTATCATTAAAAATAATAAACTTTTATCAATTAATTATTAATATTGAGAAACAAGAGAAGACACACACACTGCCAAAATTGAGACTAACCTATGCAAAAGAAAAGAAACATATGATACCATTAGCATGAATAAATAAAATTAAATTAAAAAGAACAATAAGAAATTTAATTAGAATTCTTATTAACCCATTTAATACTATTTCATTTTATTTGTATCCCAATTCATGCTAAAATCCTTAATACCACTATTTTAAACTTAAAGAAATATATTGAATCAACATTAAAACATTGGGGACCAAAAGTTTAAAGTTAAAGTTATTTACTAACTGCAATTTGATGTTAACGATTGGTCATTATTCTATTTTTGTTAGTTGTCCTAAATCTATGTAAACTCATAAATTTTCGAGACTAAATTTGTTTTAGACAAAACATTAGGGACCAATTTGAAATATGAGCCAAATATTGAAGACTAAGACTACAATTCTTGTTAATTTTAACTAATGATAAGCATCTAATGGGAAGTGAATCCAAAGGAAAAAGCTTCAAGAAATATTTTCTGAAGAAGAATCAATGATTTGTTTGAATGAGAGAAATCTCTCAATTTATTGGAAACTTCAACAAAGGTTTGCTTATAATTAATAAGAAGGGATAATTTCAGAAACCTCTCCTAAGGTTTCTGATAGTTTCATTTGGCACTTTCAAACTTTTAAAAATCTCACTTGCCTCCCTTACTTTATGTTTTTTGTGTCATTTATAACCCATTTTAAAATACAATATTAAAAAATTTATTTTGGAAAAGTAAATGTAATCTCATTCCAAATTTACCCTTTGTTGTCTTACTTTTTAATGTCTAAATATATTAATAACAAAATAAATGAAAGTTTATGTCGATTGGAAAAAATATAATGCATTTTTATATAACAAACATTAATATTTGGATTTTACAAGTGAAACCCATTTCAAAATATAATGTTAAAAAACTTATTTTGGGTAAAAGAATATAGTTCTATTCCAAGTTAGCCCTTTTCTTATGATTTCTTAATTACTATAATACACCAAATGTATCTTTTTGATTTTTGTAAATGGATGGATGCAGTTTCTTAATGAACATTTAGGACTTGATAACAATATTAAAAAAACTTTAGTAGTTTTTATGTCATTGGTTTGGACAATAAATGTTAAATTACTCAAAATTCTGAATAATTTATAATACTCTTAGAAATAACTTATAATAATTTCCAACCATAATGATGCCTTTTTGCACTGATTAAAAACAATACAAACAAATTTATATATATATTTTGGCATGTTATATCTTTTTAGTTTCCATCATCAATTTGGACAAAAAGTAGAAAATTCAAAAATATGTAAATGATTTGTAAAACTTCTTAAATTAACTCAAAATACTTTACAACAAAGAACATATTATCTTTGCAACTTGAAGAATTCAAATATTAACGTTTGTCATATAAAAATGCACTATATTCTTTTCAATCGACATGAACTTTCATTTATTTTATTATTAATATATTTAGACAATAAAAAGTGAGACAACAAAGGGTAATTTTGGAATGAAATTGTATTTACTTTTCCAAAATAAATTTTTTAATATTATATTTTAAAATGGGTTATAAATGATACCAAAAATATAAAGTAAGAGAGACAAGTGAGATTTTTAAAAGTTTGAGTGCGCCAGATGAAATTGTCAGAAACCTCAGGGGAGATTTCTGAAATTATCCCTAATAAGAATGATAGAAAATACCTAGGAGAATGAGAAATGGAGCAATAACTCCGATGGAGACTTGCACTAGTGTTCATAGCCATTCAGTCGGCACAGGAAACAATACAAATCTGGCCCCATGTCCTTATCAAAGTCTGGTGCAGTTTGTGGTCTGACATATTCTCCAACTTGAAATTCGTTCCCTTAGTAGGAAGTGTAGTTACCAAATGCTCTTTAAGTCAAACTGGGGAGCAAAGAGTGTTAAGTGTTTCGGCTCTAATCGAGCAGACGTGATAAGAAAATAGAAAAGAAGAAGACGACAATATAAGGAAGGAAAGGATAGGAATTGTTAGTCCGAATGATTCTTGATCAAACACACACCCCAGAGATTTTTAATCAACTCTCTTTATACAGCAACTTCCTCAGTGGCTAGTCGGTTACTATTGCTGACTCAGCGTAACTACCAAACTAGAAAAATTCCACTTGGCTTCTAATAGAATATATTTACAATTACAAAATTATTTTCACAGCCTTATTTTTGACTCTACCGTCATTACAAAGAGCTGCAATAGGTGGCTACGGAGGAGAGAGCAATGGCGCTCATGTTGGGAATTGGGCCAGGGACCGTTAGCCTTAGATATGGAAGGTATAATTATTATACTTTTTTTGATAACTTGATAAATACTCACATATATTTGTTGTATTTCACTACATGCAACAAATGTTATATGAGTTTATATCAAATCATGAAATACAAATTGTGTAAGTGTATACTAAATCATAAAAGAGTACAACAACCATACCAATTATAACTAGAAGTCAATTATATCTACCTCATTCTCTATATGTTGTATGGACCGGAGACCACCCCATTTATTCTTTTGAATTTTTTTTCTAGTTACGCTACCTCATTCCCTCCCCCAGTTGTTCATTGTATGGGTAAATTTTAAATTTCCACACACAATAGATTTGTTAATAGTTTAATGCTGTATTGTCCAATAAAATTAGATAAGAAATATAACATTAATTTGGAATAACAACTTAAATAGTTACCTCGCAAAACAAAAATAAAAACAATCTACAACACCAAAATATGTTCCACATATATAAGAGCAACATAACCGTGCTTCGCGCGGTGCTTAGAATCATTGAATAGATTTATATGATGAAAATGTGTAATCGGTCGTGGAGTTTCAGCCTATGACTGCTTAAGATAAATTTGCAGTTCGCAGGATGCCAGTTCCGGGACTTGGGCAATGCATTGCAGCTCTACATGAGGATGCTAAAGGCTGCTTTCTGTATTCAAAGAGCAGGAGAAGGCATGTCATAGATTTACCCCGAAATTTTGAAAATCTAATACATCAAATGAATAGTCTCATTACGCATTGGAATGTCGTCAATGAAAATATATGTCGTCAGTCAGCAACCAAACAGAAAAACGATAATTACGCAGCTCGTAATTATGACTTATGTCAGAAATGGAAATATTGCGAAGAGAAGATCGTCAACCAATACAAAAAGATAGTTGGACTTGAATCAGGTGCAAAGGGAGCAGATGGAAACCAAATCCTGGTCCATGAATTATTAGCAGCTTCCGAGCATTGGCATAACAAATTTTGTGACCCGACATTCTACAAACTTGCAAGGCTGGATAAGGATGTTGTCAAGTTTATGCCTGAAGTCACTGCACTTGAAAATAAGATAACACTAGAGCATGTAACCAGTCCGATAAAACCAAAAATTGTAGTAAGACAGGGGGCTGAAGAATTAACTGAGGTGCCTTCGCATCAAGCGGTACTTGATAGCCTGGTGCGCTGTTTGAACGAGGCAGGCCGCAAGAGGATTGCCATCTACGGAGAACCACAAGTTGGAAAAACAAATATTTTGAAAAACTTGAATAACTTGTTGGATCCATGCCCTCCGGGCCTCAAAGTCGACCATGTCATTTGGGTGGCCTTTCCAGCTGATGTGCCCAGGCCAGATGACATCATCAATAACATACAAGACAAAATTCTTCAGCGTCTTAACCTATATGGGCAGAATAATGGAAGTGGGAAAAAAGAAATAATAACTAGAGAACTACATGAGAAATCATATTTGCTGCTTCTTGACGGGTTCTCTTCATCAATTGAGCTTGAGGACATTGGAATCTCTGAAGAGCATGAGCATGGGAAAGTCATCATTGAAGCAAAAGATCCACATCTCCTGAGGAGGTTTAACTTCCACAAAACAGTCTCCTTAGAAAAGCTACCACCTGAAGATTCCAGGAAATTGTTTGACAAGATCATTGCTGATGAAACATTTTGTAAAGAAAACAGAGATCTAGGTGACTTGATTCTTAAGGAGCTTGGTGGGCTTCCAGGGGTGATCGCATCTATAGCAGGTCAGCTGAAAAGTAATAAACGAGTACAATACTGGAATGGTATGAAGCAAAGATTGAAAGCAGACATTTGGGACAATAATGATCCGGGCTTGGCAAGAGTAAAATTGGCTTTTGATGCAGCTTATAGTAAATTGAAAGAGAATGATCAAAAATGCATACTTTATGCAGCATTGTTTCCAAAAGAGCTCACAATTCCCAGAGATACTTTGATCGAATGTTGGAAAGCTGAAGAATTCCTAAGGTGTGCCATTCCTACTTTCTCTTATGCACGAGGAGAAGGAGAGTGTGTACTCAACCGGCTGACAGAGCTTTATCTCTTAGAGAAGTGTTCTGAACACCATGTCCAGATGCCAATAAATTTCAGGAGAGTTGCACGTCATACACCTTTCCCTGGGGAGGAAGATGAACCATCATTTGTTAGGTCGGGCCCAGAGATAGACGGACACCTAAAAGAGGAAGAATGGGAGATGGCCAGAAGAGTGTCTTTGATGCGAAGCCAATTAAAGGATTTACCTTTGAGCCTCAAATGTGAGAGCATTTTAACACTATTTCTGCAACTTAACCCAAACTTGAGAATCATTGAGGAACCGTTCTTCACAAGTATGAAGAAACTGCGAGTTCTGGACCTGCACAGCACAGGAATAAAAAGGTTGCCAGCCTCTATCTCCAACTTGAAAGCACTCCGGAGTTTATACCTCAACAATTGCTTTGGCTTAAATATGCTGCCACGTCAAATAATGCAACTCAAGGAGCTCGAACTTCTTGATATTCGAGACACCTCAATCCATTGTTTTCCGAACGAAATCAGCAGTTTGGTTGGCCTAAGGTGCTTAAGGTATTCATTTGCCCCAGGAGAGTGCAATTCGAATTCGGAGCCGAGATCATTGAAAAATATTGTGACGCGCCGAATTTTTCCCACAATAGGGAGAAGGGTTATATTTCCCCGGGGAATAGCTGATCAGCTTAGCAAGCTCGAGGAGATGACCATAGTCATCATTGATGGAAGCCGTGAAGAAATTGATCAAATAAGAACAGAGGTGGCTGAATTCAAGAATGTAAGTACTCCGTTAATTTTAATTCGACACTCTTCGTCCCAGTCCCAGGACCCAGGAAATCTCGTTCAACTGAACGGGGAGGGAAGAACCCAGGAAATCTCTTTCAACAGAATGGGAAGGGAATAAAGCTTTCGGATTCAAGTGTTCCTGAAACTCCCGTTCAAGATCCGAGAACCCACAAGGAGGTAACGTTCCCTATCTGATTTGTAGTACATTTTCCAAAGACTCAACGAAAAGGGGGACAAAATTACTTGCTGTGACATTTTTTATTGTTGTCAGTTTATTTTAGGATTAATAGCACTTTGCCCCCCTAAACTTAGGGGATAGTCATATTTTAGTCTCCTCAATCTTAAATATATACACTTTACTCCCATGAAAACTAGTCAAAGTTAGAAATTAAAAAAAAAGTAAGTAAAATGATATCATTATTCATTTATGCATGAAATTATTTAAAACCTAATATCATTTTCTTTCATTACTAAAAGATTTATATTTTCTTTATCATATCAATTATACAAAAAATCAAACTCGAAAAAGTCAAAGAAAGTTAATATTTAGTTTATATCCTTAAAATTTTTTCTTGTTGGATTAATGTTTACTTCTATATATGTTTTGTTAAATCTCTTAGACTTCAAGTCAAACAAAATGGATACATAATATAACACTAAAAGTAAATACAATTATCAAGACTTATATAAAAAAAGGTAATACAAAACTCATTTTTTAAAGTAATTTATTATCATTTTAATTTGTTTAAACCTTTAAACTAATGTCATTATCATTGTTTTGTTTATCAAATTAGTCCAATATGAAATTCTTAATCAAATTTGCTGAAAGAGGTTGATACGCCTCATTTTTAAACTTAGAGAAGGCAAATGGAGAAATTTTATCTTTTTGAGAAGAAAAAGCAATAATAGTAAACTATAATTACATCAATAGAAAATGATAATAGTATTAGCCTAAAAGTTCACATAAACTAAATTGACAAAATACTACTTTTTAAACAAAAAACAACTTTAGTATTATCTCTTTTTCAAAAAGAAATTTGGTATCTGTGTTATTTTAGTATTGTGTTATTTATTATTCTTTGGATTAAATTATAACACATTAAATAAAGCACATATAAAAGTAAATACTAACCAGTAAAGAAAATTTTATGGATGTAAACTAAATTTAAACTTTATTTAGCTTTTTGCAATCTGAAATTGTCATACAGTTGATACAATAGAGAAGATATATATATTTTTTAATAATAAAAGGAAATAATAGAAAATTATAAATAATTTTATGAATAAATGGGCAATAATATTATTGTACTCACTTTTTTTTATTATTTGTAACTTTCAGTAGTTTTCATGACGGATATAGTATATATATTTAATGTTCAGAAGGGTAACGTTTGACTTTCCCCTAAGTTAAGAGGCCAAAATGTTATTAAACTTCTATTTTATTTGGTTTGTATTGGACTGATACCACCTCGTATTCCCTAATTTATAGTCAATTCTCACTTTTCATCCCTAAAATGTTGGCACCTTATGCTTTAAGTCCTTAGATCTGTCCATTTGATTTCTATTTAATATTGTAAATGAAACTAATGAAAATAAGGAGCGTGCATAGAATGCACTAGTGATTACACATACTAGAAGTAAGGAGTGTACACAAAATACACTAGTGTAGGGATTACACAAAAGTAAAGAAAAATCTAATTTCACCTTTCCACCATTTTAGCTTGTGCTTATTTCCTACTTTATGAGAGGACTCTAAAATTCTTTAAGTGCATAATTTGCCCTTCTTCCTTAATTCATAGCAAGTGTAGAACTTGATGGTGGTTTTGAAACTAATACAAACTAGAGGGAGTTACAAATAAGTGGGTGAGATTTTTGTAGCCAAGAGATAGGGATTAAGGAGAGTTTGCCATGTGTCCTCTTGTTGACCAAGACAAGTTCTTGAAGTTTAGTTTCTTTTGCACTTTTAATTCAAATTGTCTTGTTTTCTTTCTCCTCAAAACCGACCCAAAGAGAGAGGTGAGAAGTGAGAAACAAACCCAAGATAGTTTTAATTCTTTGAGAAACTAGTGAAAACAAGAGAGTGATCATCTTGCACTTTATCAACTATACTCCAAGTTTGGTAGCAAGGAAATTGAGGAATTTTGGTGGACTTTTCTCCTAGCCTTGGCGTAAGGTAACCTACTTTAAACCCTAACCTAATGATGTTGAACTTGAAGGATTCTTGATGCTTAAGCTCATTAAAGGTTGAAAGGAAGCAAATGATGGAAGGGTTTCTTGTGATATGAACTTTAGGAGTAGGGTTGGTTGGTTGCTTATTAGGTATTTGATCTTTGGTTAAGGTTATTATTTGTGATGTTTGTGTTGGATTTTCTTAGTAAAATTGTATGAACTGTACCCTAAAACATGCTAGGAGTAGGCTTTAGTTGGTTGAACTACACCCTAAGTTAGAAGTTAGTTGATGCAATTGTGAAACCTCAAACCTGATTTTTCTAAAATGCTGGCAGCTTGCTGTGAGGAGGTTTCCTCCTTGGTTTTTGGCCTTCTCATGATAAAAATTTAGCCAAATCTTAGTCAAGACACTTGTTAAGACTCTTATGTGTTGAACTTGAGTGAGAGCAATGAGTTTTGGAAAGTGAAAACCCATGTTTTGCTTTTTTTTTTTTCCTAACATTTCTGATATGCCAAATGTCGAGTACCCTGTTGGTTTTAACCTTAAAGTCCTTCTGTTTGGTGGTCGTTTGGATTCAATCTTGTTCATATCACTTGCTAAACATTGAAATACAATTGTGTGTCAAATTGGAGTAAAATTAATAGCTTAAAAGGGGTGAACCATCTTGGTTTCCTGATGAGATGCAATTTTAGTTATTTCTTGTGTCAATATTTCCTAGTTATTTCGACTAAAAACTTGCATTCTTGGGTGGATTCTACTAAATTTATCTATTTGGTGGTCAATTGTAGGATTTGGTGAAATTGTGCTGAAAAAGGGAAAATCCAGAAGCATGACAGTTAGGCGCGGGCGTGCCTAAGTCATACGTCCAGCTTCAAGTTTCCAAATTTTCCAAGGACGCGTGGGCAATTTCCAAGAGTTTGTGAAGTCCAAATTCTGAAAGATTGTGGAGTTAATTGTGATGTTTTCTTATTTAGTAGTTGGAACTAAGTTGGTATTTTATTTTTTAAGGAACCTCTTTGAATAGGGAACTCTTAATAGAATAGGATTTGGTATTATTAGTAATTTTGTTTCTTGGAGGACAAAAAGGAAAGGAAAAAAGAACGTGGGCTGGCAACTCACCGTAGGGGTGATCAGTAATGGACTTGGAAACAAAGTCTTGATGTGGGAATTGAATTTGAAAAAAAAAAAAAGAAAAAACAACAAGAAGAAGTGGGACCATGCGATTCATGCCGATAACTTGGGGATTAGTAGATTAAAAAGGAATCTACTTCTTGGCTTGAGATATCCTTTGGCCTAAGGAAAGGAACGTGACTACCCTTCTGACTCTCTGAAGCTTCGGAAAAACAAGAAAGAAACGGACGAAGAGCAAAAAAAGAAAGCCAGCCATTAGTTTTTCCATTTTCCACCTTTCCTTCGCTATTTTTTCTTTCGAATATTAAGAGTTGACTTTGCTATTTTCCTCAAAACACTTTGGTGAATTTTATGCATGATGTGTGGCTAAATTCATCCTTCTAGTCAAGGAGCACTTGAAGATTTGGTTCATCTAATCCTGTGAGATCTAATTTATTTTTGTTGGCTATTTTGATGATTAACAAACCACCATGATGATTTTTACTAATCCCCTTTTAAGCCTGAGTGTAGCAAAACAGGTTTAATCTCAAAATTCCAGTCAGGAATCTGTCGGACGATGCTGTCGGATGCAAGGCTGAGATTCGGACGTCCGACAGGATGCAGTCATAGAAGGATAGACCACTGGTTCTGTCGGACGATACTTTCGGACGTCCGACAGTTTACAACAAAGTTTTGGACAATGCTTTCGGACGATCA
Organism: Gardenia jasminoides; assembly: GCA_013103745.1. NCBI lineage: Eukaryota > Viridiplantae > Streptophyta > Magnoliopsida > Gentianales > Rubiaceae > Gardenia > Gardenia jasminoides. Next base: position 9,357,799 of record CM023097.1, on the reverse strand, counting down.
TCCAAGTTTCGGACATCCGACAGATTGAGAAGATGGAAACATGAGCTTCTGGTTCTGTCGGACGGTCGAGTCCTTGGTTCGGACGTCCGACAGTCTACAACACAATAACTCAACAAACTGTCGGACGATGGCTTCGGACGCAGGTTTGAGTGTTGGACGTCCGACACACCCAACGGCTATATTTTCCTGCATTTAATTCAGAACCGTTGGAGCAGTTTGGGTGGTTAAATTTGCACCCTATAAATACCATAAAGGTTGGAGATGTAAGAGACTTTTTGCAACCATTACTTACAAGTGTTTAAGAGCAATTCTAGAGAGAATTTGTGTCTTCCTTCTTTATTGTAGTGTAGTGTAGTGTGCAAACAAGCATTGCTTTTCAATTGTGAGAGTAAGGCTCAAGTGTGTAGCATTGTGAGGGTTAGCAAGGCTGTTGTAAAACCTCTTGGCTTGATCAAGAAGAGATTAACGCAAGCAAGTAGTGATCCTTCCATGTACAACTTGGTGTAACTTCTTCAAATTGAAGTAGCAATTGAATTTGAGGTATTGGACTTCAAGTTGGGTGCAACTTGGTAGTCCATTTGGATTCATCTCTCTTATTTGATTTTGTGTTTTTACTTGTGATTATTTACTTGGTGTGATCCTCATATTTTGTCTTGAAAAGCTTGTATCACCAAGGAAACTTGATCATCTCTAATTGTGTGTTTTAATCACTCATCAAGTTTTAATTTTCCATCAACCTAATTCACCCCCCTCTTAGGTTGCTTTCGGGACCTACAATTGGTATCAGAGCTTGGTCTCCTAGAGATTAAACTCAATTGGCTTTGGAGTGATCATGGCAACTAACAATGCATTATTCTTAGATGGACAATCTATTACAAGGCCACCTATGTTTAATGGGGTAAATTATGTGAGTTGGAAGGATAGGATGGAAATCTTTTTGCAATCAATAGATATTGAGTTGTGGTACATTGTGAATGAAGGACCATTCGAAGCCACTATTGTAGATGAGGTTACTCATCAACCGAGACCCAAAACAAGAATGGAATTAACTCCCCAAGATAGAATAAATCTCACCCTAAATGCAAAAGCTGTGAATGTGCTATACAATGCTTTAGATGCAACTGAATCCACAAGGGTGAAAGGATGCAAGACAGCAAAAGAAATATGGGATAAGTTTAGAGAAATACACGAGGGCAGTGACAATGTGAGAGAGCAAAAGAAATCACTTCTTGTCACAAAATATGAATCTTTTAAGATGGAATCTCATGAGAATATCGACAAGATGTATTGTAGATTCAATGACATCATAAAGGATCTAGAAGTGCTGGGAAAAGAGTATACTTTGGGTGAGAAGAATAGAAAGATCCTAAATGCTTTATCTAAGGATTGGGAAAGCAAAGTGACAGCTATTGAGGAGGCTAAAGATTTAAATTCCATGTCTATTGAAACTCTCATAAATTCTCTAACCTCTTATGAATTAAAGCTCAAGTCTAAGGTACAGGAGGAAGAGGATGCAAAGATGAAGAAAAGTATAGCTTTCAAAACTTCACAAGAGGAGGATGATTCATTCTCCTTAGATGATGAAGATGTTGAAGTGGATGACAATGATTTGGCACTTCTCTCCAAGAGCTTCAAAAGAATCTTCAATAAAAGAAGGTTTAGAAGAGGAGGTCCAAGCAACTTCAATCCTAATCAAAGAGGAAAAGGAAAGCAAGAGGTCAACAAGAAGCAAGGAGACAAATGCTTCGAATGTGGACAAATTGGGCACTATGCCAACGAATGTCCAATGAAGAAGAAAAAGGAAGGTAGAGGAGAAAGAAAACATAAATTCAACAACTTCCAAATAACTTGGAATGAGTGCAACTCCGATGGTGAAATAGAAGAAGAAGAGGAATCCGCACAAATGACATTCATGGCCATAGGTGGAAATGAGGTATCTACTAGTAATTCTATTTATGATTGTGACGATGAGAATGATGATGATATTGAATCTTTTGTTGAAAAATTGCATGATAGTTTGAAAGATTCTTATGCCAAAAATAAAGAATTAAAAATGAAAATTAATTTCTTACTTCGTGAGAATGCAAAACTCTTTCAAGAAAATAAGAGTTTGAAAAATAAAAATGAGGATTTGAGAAAACTTGAGGTAGATTTGGATTTGCGAAAGAAACTTGATGCAAAAGAAAAGCTTTGCAAAATATTACAAGAGGAACAAACTATCTTGAGAAAAAGAATGAGTGATTTGGATGAATTTCTTCAAAATGAAAAACAAAAGTTTTATCAAATGAATGTTAGAAGATCTAATTATGGTGAGAACAAATTTACCATTCTTAGAAAAATGGGTATTAAATATTTAAAACCCATTGGTGTCAAGGACACTAGCAAAATGTGTAGTTTTTGTTGTCAATTTGGTCACATGAAAAATCATTGTTATGTCAAGAAAAACATGAGAAATGGTTTGAGAACAACTTGGATAGTTAGAGATCATAACTAACACCTAAGGATCCAAAAATACAAAGGGTTCCAAAGATTTTTCACTATTCCTTGTGTAGGTGCTTTTGAAGAAGGCAAGCAAAGCCTCAAAATGATTTATTGATAGTGGATGCTCGAGACATATGACCGGTGATCCATCTCATTTTGTCAAGCTCAAGTCAAAAAGTAGTGGAAAAGTCACATTTGGAGATGACACAAAAGCCAAGACAATTGGGATTGGAGATGTTGGCAAAAATGGTGAAACATTTATTCATAATGTTTTTCTAGTTGATAATTTGGGTTATAATCTATTGAGTGTTAGTCAATTATGTGATAGGAATCTTTACGTACTTTTTAAGAAGTATGAGTGTTTAATTCTTGATGCAAAATTCAATGTGATTTTTAAAGGAAAAAGATACAATGATATTTGTGTTGTGTTTCTTGAGAAAATCGTTTCAAACAAGTTTCAATGTCTTAAAATTACAAATGATGATCCTTGGTTGTGGCATAGGAGATTTTGCCACTTTAATATGAATTTACTAAATGAGGTATCTAAAAGGGAGCTTGTTAGAGGCTTACCTAAGATCAAATTTGAAAAGGATCATATTTGTGATGCATGTCAATTTGGAAAACAAACAAAAGTTTCTTTTAAGCCAAAAAATTGTGTTTCTACGTCAAAACCATTGGAGCTTTTACACATTGATTTATTTGGCCCTACTCAAGTTGCTAGTTTGGGTGGAAAACGGTATTGCTTTGTAATAGTTGATGATTTCTCTAGATACACTTGGGTTCTATTCTTAGCTCATAAAGATGATGTTTTCAAAAATTTTGTATCCTTATTTGCAAAAGTTCAAAATTTGCTCAATTTGAATATTGTGAAAATTAGAAGTGATAATGGAACTGAATTTAAATATTGTGGTTTCCCGAGTTTTGTGATCACAATGGTATTTCTCATGAATTTTCTATAACTAGAGTTCCACAACAAAATGGAGTTGTTGAAAGGAAAAATAGAACTCTTCAAGAAGCCGCAAGAACAATGCTTTGTGAATGTGATATGCCAAAATATTTTTTGGTCAAAAGGCGGTCAACACGGCTTGTTATGTGATGAATAGAATTCTTTTACGACCTATTTTGAATAAAACATCATATGAACTTCTTTTTGGCAAAAAGCCCATTGTTGGCTATTTTAAAGTATTTGGTTGTAAATGTTTCACTTTGAATATTAAAGAATATCTTGGAAAATTTGACAAGAAAACGGATGAAGGCATTTTCTTAGGATATTGTGAAAATAAACGGGGTTATAGAGTCTATAATAGAAGGACTCTTGTTATTGAAGAGGCAATACATGTTACTGTTGATGAAACTAATGATGTTGTTTCCCAAGATGTTTGTGAAGATGATGATGTAGGTGTACATGAAGCACTCAAGGAACTTACCATTCAAGAAAGCAAAATGAAGAGTTGAAGGAAGATATCCAAGATGATTCACCTCAAAATGAAGATGCACAAGAAAAGGAAGAGAAAAGTGAAGAAAGTCCAAGAGATCTTCCAAAAGCTTAGAAATTCACTCAACACCATCCAAAGGAGCTCATAATAGGTGATCCATCCGAGAGGGTAAAAACTTGTTCTTATAAGAATGTTTTAGTAGATAATTTCGCATTACTTTCTCATTTTGAGCAAAAAAATGTCATTGATGCTCTCAAGGATGATAGTTGGATTATGGCCATGCAAGAGGAACTAAACCAATTTGAAAGGAATAAAGTATGGACGTTAGTGGAAAGACCATTGATCATCCCGTGATAGGTACAAAATGGGTGTTTAGAAATAAGTTAAATGATAAAGGAGAGATTGTTAGAAACAAAGCTAGACTAGTACCAAAGGGTTATGCTCAAGAAGAAGGAATAGATTTTGATGAAACATTTGCCCCCGTAGCTAGATTAGAGTCCATTCAGATGTTCCCTGGATTTGCATGCTTTAAAGGTTTCAAACTTTTTCAAATGGATGTTAAAAGTGCATTTTTAAATGGTTTCATTGATCAAGATGTGTATGTTGATCAACCTCCCGATTTTGAAGATGAAAGATATCCAAATTATGTTTTCAAGCTTTCAAAAACTTTGTATGGATTGAAACAAGCACCAAGAGTATGGTATGATCGTTTAAGTAGATTCTTGGTGGAAAATGGTTTTAAAAGAGGTGATGTTGACACCACACTTTTTATCAAAAATAACTTGCATGACTTATTAATTGTGCAAATTTATGTAGATGACATTATTTTTGGTGCTACTGATGAACACTTGTGCAAAGACTTTTCTGATGTTATGCAAAAGGAATTTGAAATGAGCATGATGGGAGAAATGAACTTCTTCCTTGGACTTCAAGTACATCAATGTAAAGATGGAACTTTCATCAATCAAACCAAGTATCCAAATGATTTTCTTAAGAAATTTGGTATGGAAGACTCAAAACAAGTTGGTACTCCAATGTGCACATCCACCAAACTTGACAAGGATGAAGATGGAACCAAAGTTGATGAAAAGCATTATAGAGGTATGATTGGAAGTTTACTCTATTTGACCGCTAGTAGATCGGATATCATGTTTGCTGTTTGCTTATGTGCTAGATTTCAATCATATCCTAAGAAATCTCATTTACGAGCTGTAAAACGGATCTTTAGATATTTAAAAGGAACTATCAACTATGGCCTATGGTATCCTAAGTGTTCTAATCTTGCCTTAGTTGGTTTCTCGGATGCTAATTTTGCTAGTTGTAGAATAGACAGAAAAAGTACAATTGGTTCTTGTCACTTTCTTGGTGAATGCTTAGTTTCTTGGTTTAGCAAAAATCAAAACTCCATTTCATTATCTACCGTGGAAGCCGAGTATATAGCAGCTGGTGCATGTTGTGCTCAATTGATTTGGATAAAACATACGTTATATGACTTTCATTTGAGATATGAATGTGTACCTATGTTTTGTGATAACACTAGTGCTATAAATTTGACTGAAAACCCCATCCAACATTCTAGGACAAAGCATATCGACATCAAATATCATTTCATTCGTGATCTCGTTCAAAGAGGAGAAATTTGTGTTAATTACGTTTGTTCCAAAGATCAAATAGCTGATATTTTTACAAAAGCATTGTCCTTAGAGCAAATTGTGTACTTGAGGAACAAACTGGGAATTTCAGAAAAATTTCTTTGAAAATACAGGGGATTGGACGTCCTACACATTTCCGACGTCCAACAGCTTCTATGGTTTCTTGTTCGGACGTCCTACATGAGAATCAGACGTCCGACAGAAACAAAAAGGTTTTGTGTTTGAAAACAGGGGATCGGACGCAAGTGTCGGACGATCACTAAACGTTCGGACGTCCGACACTCTCAAATTTTTCTTAAAAAGGATTTCGTACGGTCTTTTTATTTCATTCTTCTCTTTCCCAATCGAGAGCTGCTTCATCTTCTTTCCCAAACAGACAAAAATTTATCCCTTACAAGATCGAATCAGCTCATATTTCTTCAAAAATTAGCTGTCAAACTTCTTCTCCAACCCTTAATCTTTGACATTTTCTTTCTTCATCAAAACCGAGAAAATCTCCAATTTTTCTTTAAAAACCCTAGGTCTGTAATCTCTCCTCTCTGAACTGATTCACGCTGCCAGTAGTTCTTAGGAGGGCTGTTTGATTTCAAAACATCATCACTGTATCATACATTCTCCTGCATTCATCCACAATGGTACGGACACGAGGCAGTTCCTCATCTGCAAAACCATCCCTGGAGGTTCAAGCATCGGACGGCCTCAAACTTACAGGAGAAGAACCAGAGCTTCTACTGGACACACCGAACGTCAGGAAACTGAGGAATCTGCAAGGGAGATTCTACCAACTTTCATTGATGTCGCGTCGAGGCCCTGCTTCTCCATTGTGTGCGTAAAAGGGTTTATCACTCAACGCTCTACTTTTCTCGATTTTATTCGCAGTTAGATTGGGTGCTGAAAAATTTGCCTTTCAAAAATGGACTCATCTTCTTTCCTTTCCTCATGTTATCTATCCTCCCATGGTTCATCAATTTTATACTAACATTAGACAAGGAAGAACTCCTTCTGTTATTATTTCTAGGGTGAATGGCATTGATATCACTTTTGATCCAAATGTTATAAATGAAATTTTTAATACTGCCATTGAACCTGATTGTCCTAGCAAAGTTGCAAATTTTTTCTCGTATGAAGAATAACCAACTTCATACAATCATTTCGATGGAACAAAACTTTTATCGTATTTTCAAACTCGTTAAGTTCCAAATTAGCAGATTTAAATGAATTAACTCCTTGCAAAGCAAATTCTGGTTATGATTGGTAATTTGTTAATTCCAACCTTCACATCGTAATCACAAAGAAACAAAATAGAATTGTATATGTTTTACTGTTTTATGAAAGATATAAGAGTAGATTTTGGTTTTATCATGTGTCGGTTTATGAACAAAATTAAATCTGACAGTCGTCACACAATTCCTTATGAAAAATTTATGACTTCTATTTTCAATCACTTCAACATTCCCTTGACTGGTACTCCCACTTCTGAAAATCCAAATTGCTTTTTCACGAAAGCTTATTTTGAAAAGCAAAATATCCGCTTTGTAGGTGATGAATGGTCTACACAGAGACCGCTTTGAGTCTGCTCTAAGACCATTCATGATCCTCTTCTTTCTTCAAACCCCGCCACTAGGTTCAAACGCCCCGCTCTTGCTTACTTCACTCTAATGACCTCACAACCTTCTTCTTCTACTTCTGATCCCATTCACTCTCCTCTTAGAAATCAAACAAAGGCACATCCTTTTGAAGAAGGGTTTAGAATGGTTATGAACTGAACAAAGAGAGGCATTTCAAAAACTTAAGGAGGAGCTCCTTCCCTCTCAAGGTCAAGAGGCCATTGAACAAGAAATGGAAGAACCGAGAGGACCAACATGAAATGGCTACAGACAAGATCCACTAATCCAAGCACCACACAAAGACAGATCAACAAATTGTCAAGGATTGATGGAAATGTGGGGTACCTCTCAGGCAGCCACTACTCAAGACCCCGAGCCATCTCAATTTCATATTCCTCCTCAAGAAATGGATACCCATGCAGTGAGGAAAGTTCGTGAGGGTTATCGCCCTGGTCTACAAAGGCGCTGGCTCATCTCGCCCCAGATTTTAAGTTTCTAGACATCTCTTAGACATTTCTAGGCTCATCTCATCTCTTAGACATGTTTAGGTTGGCATCATTTTGCTCATATTGGGCCTCTAGTTGTTTTTGCTTGGCCCTACTTTTGTTGACTGTACCTGTCTAAAACTCGTTATGGATGCTTCCTTTATTGGTTATTGCTTCTTTTATTGTTTTCTGTTTTGAACTTGTTCCTTGCTTACTGTTTTAATCCTCTTGTTGATCGATGCCAAAAGGGGGAGAAAAATGATGATTGAATGGTTGATTGATGGTTGTGGTGTGTTGTAAATGGTTGATGGTTGTGGTGTGTTGTAAAATGATTAAAAGTTGGAAAACGAATTTGGATTTGGATTGGTTGAGTGTTTATTGAAAGTTTTTGTGATGAAAAGTTGGAAAATGAATTTGGATTTGGATTGGTTGAGTGTTTATTGAAAGTTTTTTGTGAATGGTTGTGAAAATGATTACCAGACCAGTGATTGATTATAAGTTCAACAAAACTCGTGCTCATGTGGGGAGTCCGGTGTTTATTTTTTTGAAAATTGGGGTATACAAGTAAGGTGGAATATTTCGTTTCAAAGTTATGTTTGTTTTGTCCCCTATTCATTTAAATCGTCAAGTGGTTTGTCATCAATGTGGGAGATTGTTTATTTTAATGATTAACAAACCACCATGATGATTTTACTAATCCCCTTTAAGCCCGAAAGCAAAACAGGTTTAATCTCAAAATTCCAGTGAATTTGTCGGACGATGCGCCGGACGCCAGACCAGGTTCGACGTCCTACGATGTAGTCATAGAAGGATAGACCACCGTTGCTTCGGCTCGATGTTTTGGACGTCCCAAGCTACGGCCAAAGTTTTCGACAATGCTTTCTGGACATAATCCAAGCCACGCCCGGCGTGATTGACAAGATGGAAACATAAGCTTCTGGTTCTGTCGGATGGTGGAGTCCTTGGTTCGGACGTCCGGCTACAAACACGAACTCTAAACAAACCGTCGGATGATAGCTTCGATGGTCACGAGTTTGAGTGGACGTCCGCCACACCCAACGGCTATATTTTTTTTACATTTAATTGAGAACCGTTGGAATCAGCAGCTGATTTGGGTGGTTAAATTTGCACCCTATAAATACCATAAAGGTTGGAGATGTAAGAGACTTTTGCAACCATTACTTACAAGTGTTTAAGAGCAATCTAGAGAATTTGTGTCTTCCTTCATTGTAGTGTAGTGTATGGTAAACAAGCATTGCTTTTCACCATTGGAGAGTAAGGCCTCAAGTGTGTAGCATTGTGAGGGTTAGCAAGGCTGTTGTAAAACCTCTTGGCTTGATCAAGAAGAGATTAATGCAAGCAAGTGGTGATCCTTCCATGTACAACTTGGTGTAACTTCTTCAAATTGAAGTAGCAATTGAATTTGAGGTATTGGACTTCAAGTTGGGTGCAACTTGGTAGTCCATTTGGATTCATCTCTCTTATTTGATTTTGTGTTTTTACTTGTGATTATTTACTTGGTGTGATCCTCATATTTTGTCTTGAAAAGCTTGTGTCACCAAGGAAACTTGATCATCTCTAATTGTATGTGTTAATCACTCATCAAGTTTTAATTTTTCATCAACCTAATTCACCCCCCTCTTAGGTTACTTTCGGGACCTACAATTTTAACCATTCCTTCTATTCATTGATATTTGTATGTTTCTGCCTTTATTGATTATAGTAACTGTGTGTGATTAAATAGGTGTACAATATTTAATTATTCACGTGATCTATTTGCTAATTAGTGTAGTTGAATCTGTAATTATTTGATTACTCTAGTTCTGGTAGCAACTGGCATAATTGATTTTGTGTCAGAAAAATATGCAATATAATTTAAATGTACTCTCGTAGCGTGTTTCTTAATTAGAATAGGGTTTCTCTAATTTTTAATGCAATTAGGAATTAAATCCTATGGTCGTACCTAGGCTTATTCCTGAATTAGGGAAATAGTTAATGGTCGTACAGCTATCAAACAAGAGTGAGAGGATCCGGTCGTATCAGACGGTTGAAAAGCCTCGCTTGTCAATGAATGTTGGAATTATATTTGCATGAATGATCAGTTATTTGAACCATTTCTGAAGTGTATCCTTGGCTAGAGTTTTTCCCATTAATTCTCCCTTTTTAATTATTTTTTCCTAGTTGGTTAATTATTTAATATTTTGTTAGCATTCAATTCTCAAAATCCCCCCAATTCCTGTCACTTGAAAAAGGAGTTAATTTTCTCCAATCCCTGTGGAGACAACCCTATTTGCCACTGTATACAAAATTAACTAATTCTGGTATATCGGATCAAGTATACTCCTTGGAATCAGGGTGAAGCCAGTAACCCATTGCACATCCGGAGTCCCTGCTTCAGCATCTAGGATTAGCTTTGGTTATTTTATTGGCATTAGGTCTATTAATTATTATTGTATGTGCTCACACCTGCCAATTTTTGGCCAAGTATCGTGACCGGTGCCCAATTATTTGCTCCTTTTGAGTTTATTTTACTTTATTTTATTTTATTTCTATTTATTCTTGTTTTTAATCTCTCGGTATTTTGCTAGTTTATGCCTTGTTCTTCCCGCATTGTGTAAATTGATATCTGATCCGGAGGTTGAGAAAACAAATACAGGCTAAGAAAAAGAGACCGTGAGAACACAAAGGGCAATCATCTACAACATCTCTGGGCTTAATTTGGAATTGGATTGGCCGAATTTCAACCGATTCCTCTAGTGACTCAATCAAGAATACAATTTGGCCAATAACAATAATAGGACACTCGTAGTTGGCTGCCCCGTGATTTGACTCAACAACCCTTTGCATAACTTTTTCAAATTTAGCTGAAAATACCTCGTTTGAGTTAAAATCTGGGTTGATTCACCTCTTACCATCTTTTCATGGACTTTCAGGTGAAGAACCCCACAAGCACCTCCAGGAATTTGACATGGTCTGCTCGAGTATGAAGCCGCTTGGGGTAACTGAAGAGCAAATAAATCTTCAAGCATTTCCATTTTCACTTAAGGATGCAGCCAAAGATTGGTTATACTATCTACCAGCAGGTAGTATCACCACATGGGAATAGTTGAAGAAGAAATTTTTAGAGAAATACTTTCCTGCATCCCGAGTTGCAAGTCTACGGAAGGAGATATGTGGCATAAAACAACATCCTGGAGAATCCCTGTATGAGTACTGGGAAAGATTCAATAGATTGCGCACTAGATGTCCACAACATCAAATTAGTGAATACCATCGATCCGACTTTCTGAGGGACTTGTCTGATAGAAACATCATTGATGCTGCAAGTGGAGGGGCCTTAGCTAATAAAACCCTTAGCCAAGCATGGGAGCTAATGGAGAAGATGACAGAAAATTCACAACAATTCGGCACCCGTGAGAATTCATCTATCCGTAGAGTCAATGAAATGGAGGTATCTTCTATGCAACAACGGTTATGCTTGTCCAACCGACATCCTTTGTTCGCAACTAGTTTGTAGGAAATGCTCACCGCAAGGTGTGGATTTGTACAAATGGAGGGCATTCCACTGATATGTGCCCCATGTTGCAAGAAGATGGAATTGAACAGGTGAACATAGTTGGAGACGTGCCCGCGCCTAAAAGACAATATGATCCTTATTCAAACACGTACAATCCAGGATGGAGGGATCATCCTAGCTTCAGCTATGGGAATAGGCAGCAAAATTCATTTCCTAATCGACCCCCAGGATTCCAGCAATCTTACCAACCCAAGCCACAACAACCCTCCTCTAGTTCATCCAATGCATCTCTCGAGGACATAGTCAAGAGCCTGGCCTCTAGCACGTTGCAATTCCAGCAGAAAACAGACTCCAACATACAAAGCTTACAGACGCAAGTGAGTCAGTTAGCAACTGCTGTCAACCACTTAGAAGCCAAGGTAGATGGGAGGTTACCCTCATAGCCTGAGGTGAATCCCAAAAATGTGAGTGCTATGACCCTCAAAAGTGGAAAAGAGGTTGAAGGTCCTAAACCAGCAATTCCCAAAGACAAGAATGAGGACCAAATTGAGAAAGAATTGGAAGAAGAAGGGTTGGGCAAGGCTCCTGAAGTAACTCCTGATCTAGTAATTAAAGCTAAGGCTACTCCACCACCATTCCCTAGTAGGTTGGAGAAGCCAAGAAGACAAGAGAAGGAAAAGGAGATCTTAGAGGTATTTAGAAAAGTACAAGTAAATATACCTCTGCTGGAGGCAACCAAGCAAGTGCCCAAATATGCCAAGTTTTTGAAAGACTTGTGCATTAATAAGAGAAAGTTGAGGGGAGATAAACGAGTTATGGTGGATAAGAACGTATCAGCTGTGCTACAAAGGAAACTCCCACCTAAATGTGGTGATCCAGGTATATTCATCATCCCTTGTAAAATTGGAAATTTTAGAACTAGAGGTGCCATGTTAGATTTAGGGGCTTCTGTTAATGTGATGCCTAAATCTATATTTGATTCCCTAAATCTAGGCCCATTAAAGAAAACGGGGGTGATAATTCAATTGGCAGATTGTACTAATGTTTATCCTGAGGGTTTATTTGAGGATGTTTTGGTTCAAGTTGAAGGATTAGTTTTTCTTGCTGATTTCTATGTGCTTGATATGGGTGACAAGAATTCTCCAAATCCATCACTTATTTTGTTAGGGAGACCATTTATGAGTACTGCCCAAACTAATATTGATGTTAATAAGGGTACACTTACGATGGAATTTGATGGAGAAATTATTTACTTTAATGTTTTTGATGCAAAGAAACATCCTAATGAATCTCACTCCATGTTTGCTACCAATATAACTAACCCTGTTGTGCAAGAGGCATTTGAGTTAAATGACAGGGAGAATCCAAAAGTTGTGGTGGCCAAACATCGAAAGCAATTAAATGCAAAATCCAAGCCATTACTTGCTCACTTCAGATCATCCCCGAGTCAAAAGAGCACCACAGTTCATGAGTTCAAAGGCTACTCCATCTATGAGGGCTATCAGGAACATATGGAGCAAGCCATGACAAGAATGAAAAATTTTTATCCTCCTTGAACAAATCAGGCATTGTCTAGCCAAAGATATTAAAGAACGGCGCTACTTGGGAGGCCACCCAAGGATCCTTACTTTGCTTATTTTAAGTATTTCTAGTATTTTTGTGTTTTACTGGGTGAATATGCTTAATTTAAATGTTCAATCTCTCATGTGTTAGATCGCCACTAGTTAGGCGTGCCCACGTAAATTGGGCACGTTTAAGGAAGGGAACTATCGCTTGTGGTCTGAAGCGTCATCAAGGGTTAGGCGTGCCCATGCAAATGGGTCACGCCAATTTCTGTTTGTGGTCAGAAGCAATGGAGACAGTTAGGCATGCCCACACCAACTGGTCGCGCTTCAGGAGTCAAAATTCTGTTGCCTCATCAGAAGCATTGGCATAGGTTAGGCATGCCCACGTCTTGTGGTCACGCCTAAGACATTAAATTATCGAAGGCCAACCAGAAGCGTTAGAGACAGTTAGGCATGCCTACGCCTAACTTGATTGAACCAAAAAAAAAAATAAAAAACTCCAGGCTCTAATTTCTTTTCCTTTCTTTCCTTTTCTTTTCTTTCTTTTTCTTTCTTCTTTCGTTCTTTCTCCCTTATTCCTCCTTTCCCACTGCTTCAACCTCACCTAATCGCACTCCACCATGAATCTCCCACGCTTTGTCAGCCAGAATGCTTCACTCAACGCCAGTTTCCTCTTTGTCGATTAGCAAGCTCAGCCCAGATCGCCATCACCTCTGCTAGGATGATTTTATTTATTTCCACCCTTTGTATGCTGCCGGCTAGCGTGGTTTGTATCCTCGTGGTCGCTACCTCGCGGCCAAACGCTTACCCTGCTTCCTTGGGCTACGCCTCCAACCTTTCACTCAACAACCTCCGCTACTCCAGACGGATCGCTCATGCATCTGGCAGATTGGCTGTCGCCGTCAGATCCCTGGTCCGCCATTGCTGCGGCTCACAGATCTTTGATTGGTGAACATAACTGCCATCCAAGACTCCGCCATTCCAACCACTGTGCAAGCGGCAATCCTTGTGAGATTTTTCTGATTCTTTTCTAAACCCCTTGATGGTTTGTTGATTAAACTTGTATGGCTGATTGGTTAGTGCTTCTGATTTTGTGCATTAGCATCGTCTCTCAATTCTGTTGTGCTATGGAGTTTTATTGTTGTGGGCTCAAATGTCTGATCACGTGCACTAGTTGATTGGCTGAATCAATTGAATTAGTTTAAATTTGCACGTGCTCTTGTGAGCTGTGTCGGGAATTTAAGGAACAATTGTGCATTTTGTTGAGTAAACTCTAATGGACTGCCTTGTTGTTGGTTGGGATTTTCAATTGTATATTTTGCCCTGTGGTCCTGTTCTTTAACTAATTGATTGGGAAACTGCCCTGTGGTTCTGTCATTGCTATTGTGTTGGGATTGCATTGGTCTGCTTTTATTAGACATCATGCCTAAAACTAAAGATAAAAAAGCACCGACCCCCATACCACCCACCAACCTTGCTCTCTACGGACCTTCTCCAAAGATCTAGTTCCGTCCCGCCTTGAAAAAGTAAAGAGGTGCATCTATCCTCCCCCCCACTTTGTGGGCATTTAAATTCACCAAGGTGGTGACAAGGAGCATATACAACAGCTTACCGCAAGATAGTCCTTCCAAATACATCCATGGCCCCACCCTTGACACTATGCACATTAGGGAGGAAGTCACTAAGAGAATAGCTGCTATTGGGTGGAATAATTATGCTTCCATTATTTTACCTGCCTTTACTAAACTGACATGGGAATTCTATGCTACATTTGAATTTACTGTCCCTGATCAGTTTTCTGTCTCCACCCCTGAGTTGGTTAGATTCCGTTTAATGGGTAAGGAATTTAAAATGTCTATCACTGAATTTAATTTAACTTTTGGATTCATTGATGTGCCCTATTCCCAAACTGAGGAGTATTTACATAACCCTTGTGAATACACTGAACCATTTTATTCTCATAACACGGGCTATTGGGCTGATCTGTCAGTGGATAAATACCCTTATGATCCTAGCAAATCTAAGGCTTCATTTCTTAAAAATCCCGTTTTCCGTTATTTGCATAGGTTCATGGCTTACAGTTTTTCTGGTAGACGAGACAGCTCTAGTATATTGACTAAGCCTGAGTTTTTCTTTCTTGGTGTATGATTGCTGATGTAAAGGTTAATTTGGGCTGTTGGTTAGCATCTCAGTTCATCAATGTGCTAAGTAAGAAGAATAAGCCACTGATTTTGGGCTCTTATATCACACACTTGGCTGTGCACCTTGGGGTTTTGGATTTGTCTCATCATAATTTGCATAAGGCTTGTGATATGGAACCTCTTGACCTTGCTTGTTTGGAGAAAATGGGCTTAATTCAACAGGTCAATGGCGTCTTCTTGTTCACCCCTCCAGGACCCATCCAGCTCCCTTCCAAGAGAGCGACTTCCAAGGTTGCTTCCTCTCAGCGTGGTGGTTCCTCCACTGATGTTCAGGGCGCCTCAACCTCTAGGCCACCACCTTCATCCTCTGGGGAGCAGCACCCCTCTGACCTCCGCTTCCAGTTGCATCAAATAGATTCTAGGATAGAGAGGGTTGAGCGTCAAGTCTCCCAGTTGGCTCAGAACTTGGCCCAGTATTTCCACTATGTGGGCTTCCATCCTCCGTTTCCCCCCGAGCCATAGTGGGATTGTTGCCCTCCTCCATGATTCAGGGAAGTCCCGTTGTCCCTTTTTACTTCGTCTTTATGTTCTTTATTTGCTACATTGAGGACAATGTAGAAATTAGGTGTGGGGGAGGGTCCTATATGCTTTAAGTCCTTTGTTCTGCATTTTACTTTCTTTGGAAAAAAATGATGAAAACAATGATGAATACAATCAAGATGTAGGTCTGAGTAGAAAGTTCATGCCAATTGGTTCTTCTATTTTTCTTAATGATAGAATCAATTGATGAATGTATTGGATTTAGCAAAAATTATTGACCACTTATGTGAGTTTTGGGCTTGATTACGAGGAATTTTTTGAAATTTACTCTATGTTTGTTTGTTGAGTGGTTTTCCACGTGGGTTTGATCATTCCAGAATTTGCTCGGTTATGCATGTTAAAATCACTTTTCCATTGAATTTGGTGTAATAAGGGCATTTAGGATTAGCCATTTTTGACTTTTAAAAACAACCCACCTTTATTTTATTCCCCTTAGTGAACCAATTTGAGCCGTTAACCCCTTCTTTGCTTGATAACCGCATTTATAAGCCTAAGGCCACTTTTTAGACTTTTTCTTTTCAAACCCATATGTTAGAGAAATGTTGAATTCCATTGTATAAGAAGTGTTAGACTAATTGCAAGGCAATAAATGTGAAGAGCAACTGTAGCAAGTTAAGGTGTTTTATGAGTTGTTGTTTCCTAAAAAAAAAAAAAGAAACAAAAAACGAAAGAAAAGAAAAAAAAGAAAAAAAAAGCAATGAAAAAAAATGAAAAAAAATAGGAAAAAGAGAAAAAAAAAAAAAGAAGAGGAAAAGAAGAGATGGTCGTAAAGATGGTCATGATGTGTTCTCCTGTGAAGTTTTTGTTGATTGAGATCATGGCAAGTACCAATCTTCGCTACAGTTGTGGGTTGATAGAAGGCTACTTTGCCTTGGAAGTGAAAAGTTGTAGGAGATTCATGCATTGGAAGTTTAACATTTTCTTTAGCATATTTTACACCTAAATTGACCTTTTTATCCTACTTTTACCCAGCCCCATTACAACCTTGTGAAAGTCCCTTTGATTTTTTGCATTTAATTCATGATTAAGTGGGGGGATGTGATATATGGGCAAATTTATGGTAATGGCATTCCATTGTGTTGAGTTGAGTGATATGCCATATTCTTTACATCTTGGAGTGAATGAGTGCAATTGTTAAAATTCCTGGTGAGGTTTGCCAAATTAATATATTCTGATTTTGATGAAATTGTTGGGGAATATGGGAAGCTTGATTGGTATGGAATTGCTACAATTATCCTATGTCTTGATTGTGCTTCTGAATTGGAATATGCTTGAGGACAAGCATCGTTTAGGTGTGGGGGAGTTTGATGAGATGCAATTTTAGTTATTTCTTGTGTCAATATTTCCTAGTTATTTCGACTAAAAACTTGCATTCTTGGGTGGATTCTACTAAATTTATTTATTTGGTGGTCAATTGCAGGATTTGGTGAAATTGTGCTGAAAAAGGGAAAATCCAGAAGCATGACAGTTAGGTGCGGGTGCGCCTAAGTTATACGTCCAGCTTCAAGTTTCCAAGTTTTCCAAGGACGCGTGGGCAATTTCCAAGAGTTTGTGAAGTCCAAATCCTGAAAGATTGTGGAGTTAATTGTGATATTTTCTTATTTAGTAGTTAGAACTAAGTTGGTATTTTATTTTTTAAGGAACCTCTTTGAATAGGATTTGGTATTATTAATAATTTTGTTTCTTGAAGGACAAAAAGGAAAGGAAAAAAGAATGTGGGCTGGCAACTCACCAGATGGGTGATCAGTAATGGACTTGGAAACAAAGTCTCGGCGTGGGAATTGAATTTGAAAAAAAAAAAAGAAAAAACAACAAAAAGAAGTGGGACCATGCGATTCATGCCGATAACTTGGGGATTAGTAGATTAAAAAGGAATCTACTTCTTGGCTTGAGATATCTTTTGGCCTAAGGAAAGGAATGTGACTACCCCTCTGACTCTCTGAAGCTTCGGAAAAACAAGAAAGAAACGGACGAAGAGCAAAAAAACGAAGCCAGCCATTAGTTTTTCCGTTTTCCACCTTTCCTTCGCTATTTTTTCTTTAGAATATTAAGAGTTGACTTTGCTATTTTCCTCAAAACACTTTGGTGAATTTTATACATGATTTGTGGCTAAATTCATCCTCCTAGTCAAGGAGCACTTGAAGATTTGGTTCATCTAATCTTGTGAGATCTAATTTATTTTAACCATTCCTTCTATTCATTGATATTTGTATGTTTTCTGCCTTTATTGATTATAGTGACTGTGTGTGATTAAATAGGTGTACAATATTTAATTATTCACGTGATCTATTTGCTAATTAGAGTAGTTGAATCCGTAATTGTTTGATTACTCTAATCCTGGTAGCAACTGGCATAATTGGTTTTGTGTCAGGAAAATATGCAATATAATTTAAATGGACTCTCGTAGCGTGTTTCTTAATTAGAATAGGGTTTCTCTAATTTTTAATGCAATTAGGAATTAAATCCTATGGTCGTACCTAGGCTTATTCCTGAATTAGGGAAATAGTTAATGGTCGTACCTTGGCTATCGAAACAGTAAGGAGAGACTGCTGTCAGATCGTATCGACAGTGAAAAACCTGTTTGTCAATGAATGTTGGAATTATATTTGCATGAATGATCAGTTATTTGAACCATTTCTGAAGTGTATCCTTGGCTAGAGTTTTTCCCATTAATTCTCCCTTTTTAATTATTTTTTCCTAGTTGGTTAATTATTTAATATTTTGTTAGCATTCAATTCTCAAAATCCCCCCAATTCCTGTCACTTGAAAAAGGAGTTAATTTTCTCCAATCCCTGTGGAGACAACCCTATTTGCCACTGTATACAAAATTAACTAATTCTGGTATATCGGATCAAGTATACTCCTTGGAATCAGGGTGAAGCCAGTAACCCATTGCACATCCGGAGTCCCTGCTCCAGTACCTAGGATTAGCTTTTGGTTATTTTTATTGGCATTAGGTCTATTAATTATTATTGTACAGGCTCGACACCTGTCATTTCCTCACTGTTTTGCTGCTGGAAATTTCCAGCCATGAAGTGAATGTAGAACTCTCTTGTTGCTCACATCTCTTGGGACCAAATGCATACTGTTCACTCCAAAACCATACTTGATTCATTGTCATAGCATGTACTTGGTTTTTCTTGATTTGCACTTTCAAATTGTCTTGGAACCTTTGTGATTTTGCCAACTTGGATGGATGAATAGCTCAAAGTTGAGCCTAAAATGTGAACTTGGTTCGCCTAAGTTTTGGATGGTTGGACCTTAATATCTTTTGTTTTGGTTGCTCTTAGGGTTTGAAGGTGAGTAAGAGGGAAATCTAGAAACAGAAATATAAGTTGCTTTCTTTGAAACTAGTGAGTGTTCCATTGCTTGCTTACTTGACCGACTTGATTATTTGGACTACTTGATTATTTGAACTACTTGCAATTGGTTGGCAATGAATGCTTTCTTAAATTAATGTGATTGAAATGAGTGCATACCATATCACACTCAATCTCTCCTGCTTGAATTTCTAGTATTTTTGATATTCTGATTACTTGTGAATTGATGAATGCCTACATTTGATATAAGTGTTATTTGAGTGACTAATTTGATTTGTTCGGGGCCCCAAAAGCCCACTAGTGAGTCAATTGAATTGGGCCAGTGTGGGCTTGGTCTAGAAGATCGATGAGTTTTGAGTTATGATATGTGATCTTAGGAAAGTGGTATACTCAAATATTACCCAAATTTGATTTGTTTGAGGTGTTAGAACCCGGTAAGGTGGGTTAAATAGTGACAGGTTTTGGTGTTAAGTGATGGTCTATGGACCTTGGTTCCTGAATTTCAAACGTTGACGAAGAGTCAATGGATTGAGATATGATCAAGCTACGGGAAATTTGGCTTTGAAAGCCATCTATATCCTTTACTTGAACATACTTGATTTATTACCGTGTTTCTTGATGTGGTGCTTGTTTGTTTAATGTTTACTAATTTGTTATATGCTTGTATGTTATTTGGGACCTCATTGAGTTTCTCACTCACCCCATTCCATTTGTTTTCCTCAGTAGGGGCGTGCACTTGAGCTTGTGAGTTGCAAGAGCGTGTTCTTAGTTCTAGAATTTTTTTGTACTTTTGTTTGAGTGCCAACGTAATAGTGAACCTTCTATGTCTTTAGTAAGCTTGAATTGGTTGTGTACTCTAATCTTGAAATAGTAGTTCATGTTAATGTATAAATTGCCAGCTGTATTTGATTTGATGTTATTCTTCTTTTTGGGTGTTGTTGGCAATTTGGATAGCGAGTCTTGATAAGAGTTGGGCAGGCAGTCCGCTAGTCCTTGGAGTGCACCCCACGGAAAGATGGGGTTGTCACAGTTGGTGTCAGAGCCTTAGCCTAGGCGGACTAGAAGACTTGATTTTGTAAAAATTTCTGTGTGGCAGTATGAAGTGCTAGGTCGAGTTTATTATGTAAACCTAAATTTGCCCAAATTTCTAATTGTGATTTGTAGGCTGTAGAAGGAAAAGGAGGAAAGGATGAGATGGAGCAGCCTTAGAGGCCCAGTCCAACGGTTTGCTATCAAGAGAGGCCAGGAGGCCTTATTCTATATTGAAGTCCAGCATGTAAGATTAGGCAATATGACTATTGGAAGACTTATTCCTACCCTGACCAAGTTGTTTTGGCGGTGTTAGATGAGAGGAGGAGATTGACTGGAGACAATGAGAGAGCCTAAGTTGAGATGGAGAGACTGACAGCTATTATGGTGATACAAAGGGATAGAATTCAAGAACTTCAAGAAAATGTTCCCGAGGAGTAAGAACAAGCCAATGCTCTTCATAAGCAACTTTAGGAGACTAATGAGCATCTTGCTAGAGGGGTATAAGGAATAAGGAATAGAGCTAAAGGAATTCTGAATGAATGTGGAGTCTTACTTGGAGATAGGGACAATGAAGTCTCTAGCATGGGAAATGTAGCTGAAGCCGAACAAACTCATGATATGGAACCCTATGGTTCTGAGTTGGGCCTGTGATTAAGTTAGTGACTTTTAAGTTGTGAACTTTGTTTTGATCCTTTGTATAAGGGAGACATGTTGGGAGTTAAGATGGAGTTTGTTTTGTGTATTTTTGTTATGGCCTTGTTTTGCACGCTTTTGTGATGATCTTGCTTACTTTTCTCTCCTGGGCTCAGCTTAGTTCATTATTTGCTTTTGATTTGTACTTTCATATACTTATGTCTAACTTTAATGTGATATATCAAAGGGTTGTGCTAGTTTATACTTGTCTTTTGATTTATAAACCGGTATATATTGTTTGCTTTGTGTACTTAGTTAATGATAATCATGCATATCATATCTAAACTTGTTATAAGAAATATGAAGGGAGAAGACATGGGCGAGGCCGTGTCCAAGGACCCAAACAAGCCTAAGAACAAGGGGGCGATCAGGAATCGATAACCAAACAAAACCATGAACCAAGGGTTAATGCAAATGAACAAGTATCTACGGCTATCCACTGCATAACAGACATTTTGGAGTGATTAGTTGACCGATAGGGTCAAGAACCTATTAATCAGTCTAGAGACCTTGAGAGAGGAAAAGATAGGGCCTTAGAGCATTTCCAAATGTTCTTTCCTCCTAAGTTTCTTGGAGTACCTAATCCCGAAGTTGATGAGAATTGGCTAGAGAGAATGGTAGATATCTTTGTTGCTTTGAGCTATACAGAAGAAAGGCAAGTGACCTTTGCCATTTTCCAGTTGGAAAGAGCAACACGCTCTTGGTGGAATGTGATAAGAGCAAAGTAGGAAAGGGAACAAATGCCATGAACTTCAATCAACTTTACTAGAGAATTTAACGAGAAATTCCTCCTACCATTGATCCAGGAGAAACGAGAGGATGATTTTATAAGACTTCACTAGGGCACCTTAAGCGTAGCTAAATATGAAACACAATTCACAAAGCTATCTAAATTTGCCACTGAGCTGGTGGTGACTGAGCAAAAAAGAATAAGCCATTTCGTATGGAGGCTAAATGTTGAAATTTAGAAAAATTTAGTAGCAGCCCAAATTAATACATTTGGAGAAACTCTTGAGAAAGCCCAATGGGTTGAATAGGTGAGGTTTCAAGTAGGCTTTTCAAGCAAAGAAATGGGATGCCTTTAGTAGTAATCTGGGACAAGCTAATAAGAGTGTGTCCACTCTTAAGATTGGAAGAGGAGCAGGTGGAGTAAGACTTCTGGGGATGCCAAGAGGAGTTCAGAGTGAAAGAGGACAGCAATGGAGTGCATCACAAGAAAGCCCAGCACCCACTCCTCGTGTAAATTATCGTTTCTGTGGAAAGCCAAACCACACTAGGACAAGTATTGGTGAAAAGAGAGAAAGTGCCTCCATTGTGGCAGTGCCGAGCATCAGATCACGATATGCCCCAATATGCCTTGTGAAGGGAGTGAGGCTCAGCAATCGAACAAGTCGACCTCAGCCAACTATAGGTGGAAATAGACCACGAGTACCCCCTAGGATTTATGCAATAGACTAGCAACAAGTCCCTAATTTGACCGACGTAGTTGAAGGTACGATCCCTATTTTTCATCGTTTGGCTAAGATTCTAATAGACCCTAGTGCAACTTATTCTTTTGTGAACCCTATTTTTATGTGTGGAATTGATGTGAAACCAGTTTGATTACCATACGACTTGGAAGTTAAGACCCCCACTGGTGATTTAATCACTAAAATGGTCTATAGGATTTGTGATATATGGGTGGGAAAATAAAAATTGGTGGTAGATTCAATAAGTTTAGACATCAAGGGGTACGACATTATTATCGGCATGGACTGGTTAACTTGATATCATTCTCGGTTAGACTGTAAGATGAAAGTGGTGGAATTTTGTATATTGGAAGAGGCGACCTTAAAGTTAGATGTGAAGAGAAAGTTGGCCTCGTTTGCTTTGATTTTAGAAATTCGAGTTATGAAATTATTGAGTAAAAGGGGCGCAAGGGTTACCTAACCTTCCTAAACAACACTCCAGAAGATAAGGTAAAATTAGAGGATGTGCCAGTGGCAAATGAATTTCCAGATGTTTTTCCTAATGAATTAGTGTCATTACCACCAGAGAGAGATAGAATTTAAAATCGACTTGTTACCTGGAGCTAGAATAAACTCAAAAATAAAATAAAATAAAGTAAAATAAACTCAAAAAGGACTTGTTACTTTAAAATCGATTTGATCAAAAAGCACGGCAAATTTGTTTGGGATGCTAGATGTGAGGCTAGCTTTCAAGAATTGAAGAAACAGTTGACCATGGCGCTAGTTTTAGCTTTGTCTAATGGAAATGACAGTTTTACTATGTATACTAATGCTTTGAGAAAAGGATTAGGCTATATTTTAATGTAAAATGGGAATATGATTGTGTTTGCTTCTCGAAAGTTAAAACTCCATGAGCAAAATTATCCGACTCATAACTTGGAGTTAGCAGCTGTTGTTTTTGCTTTGAAGAAGTGGAGATATCATTTGTATAGGGTAATATTTGAGGTTTACACCGATCACAAAAGTCTTGAGTATTTATTCTCTCAAAAGGAGTTAAATTTAATGCAGCATCGGTGAATTGAGTTTTTGGAGGATTATGACTATACGATTAATTACCATCCTAGAAAGGCCAATGTAGTGGCGGATACCCTAAGTTGAAAAACTCAAGTAGCAAGGTTAATGATTAAGGCATGGAATATGTTGGAGAAGGTTAGTAAGTGGAATCCTCGCCTGGAACGACAGAAAGTGGCTTTTGGGAACATCACAGTGAGTTCCATCTAACTAAAACATATCAAAAAGGCGCAAGAGAATGATTCTATGGTACAAAAGTGACTGGAAAAGATTCAAAAGGGGGAATTACCGGACTCTAATTTGGGTTCTGAGGGAATCTTGAGGTTTAGCAATCAAGTAGTGGTGCTGAAAGATGCAATATTAAAAAACAAAATTTTGGAAGAAGCTCATTGTTCCAATTTATGGTGCATCCTGGTAGTAGTAAGATGTATCAGAATCTTAAGGGACTTTATTGGTGGGATAATATGAAGAAAGAAATTGCCCAATTTGTTCTAATGTGCCTTGTTTGCCAATAAGTTAAAGATGAACATCAAAAACTCTTAGCCCTGTTACAACCCCATGAGATGCCTGAATAGAAGTGGGAGCATGAAACTATGGACTTTGTATCAGATTTGCTACAGATGCAAAGAGGTCATAACACCATTTGGGTAATAGTTGACCGCTTAGCCAAATCGGCCCATTTCTTGCCAATTAATATGAAGTATCCCTTGGAGAAATTAGTTCAACTATACATGGATGAGATTGTGAGATTGCATGGAATCCTGCTGAGTATAGTTTTAGATAGGGATCCCTGATTTGTGTCTCGATTCTGACAAAAGCTGCATGACGCCTTAGGGACCAAATTGAATTTTAGTACAACTTATCATTCTCAAATTGATGGACAATCAAAAAGGACCATTCAAACCCTTGAGGACATGTTGAGGGCATGCATTATAGATTTTCCAAGAGATTAGGGCCAGTACATGACACTGGTTGAGTTTGCATACAATTACAATTATCATTCGTCCATTCAAATAGCACCATATAAAGCTCTTTATGGCAGAAATTGTCGATCACCATTTTATTGAGATGAAATAAGGGAAAGAAAGGTTTTGGATCCAGCAACTGTGCCATGGGTTGAGGATGCATATGAAAAAGTAAAGATGATACGTCAAAGGCTTTAAACAGCACAATGTCGACAAATGAGCATGCAGATAATCAGAGAAAAGCATTGGAATTTGAAGTTGGGGATAGAGTGTTCCTTAAGGTCACTCCACTACGAAGTATCATGATAGGAAAAGGGAAGAAGTTGTAGCCTAGATATGTGGGACCCTTCAAAATTTTTCAGCGAGTGGGAATGTGGCATATCGACTGGCATCACCGACTAGCTTATCTAGAATTCAGGACGTGTTTTATGTTTCCTTGTTAAAGAAATACCATCCAGATCCCTCATGTACTACAGTCAGGAGAAATTGAATTAGACGAGTCTCTAACATATAAGTAAAAACCTGTGCAACTTCTGGAATGAAAAGTCAAAGAACTAAGAAAAAAACACATTTCTCTAGTGAAGATTCTATGGAAAAATCATGGAGTGGAAGAAGTAACTTAGGAAGTAGAAGAAGAAATGCAGAAGAAATATCTTGAATTGTTTATCAACCACGGTGAAAATCTCAAGGATGAAATTCTTTAAATGGGGAGAGAGTGTGAGGACTCTAAAATTCTTTAACTACATAATTTGCCCTTTTTTCTTAATTCATCATTTTCCTTATATCATGCATAATTCACCATTTCATTCATTTAAATGCATCATTTTCCTTAATGCGTTGGTTGCATGCTAATTCCTTAAGTACACTAGTTTCACTTTACTACATTTTCCTTGTATTGATTTATTGTAAGAACCAGTTTGAATCCATAGCAAGTGTAGAACTTGATGGTGGTTTTGAAACTAATACAAACTAGAGAGAGTTACGAATAAGTGGGTGAGATTTTTGCAGCCAAGAGATAGGGACTAAGGAGAGTTTGCCATGTGTCCTCTTGTTGACCAAGACAAGTTCTTGAAGCTTTGTTTCTTTTGCACTTTTAATTCAAATTGCCTTATTTTTTTTCTCCTTAAAACTGACCCAAAGAGAGAGGTGAGAAGTGAGAAACAAACCGAAGAGAAAACCCTAGTTTTGATTCTTTGAAAAACTAGTGAAAAACAAGAGAGTGATCATCTTACACTTCATAAACTACACTCCAAGTTTAGTAGCAAGGAAATTGAGGAACTTTGGTGGACTTTTCTCCTAGCCTTGGTGTAAGGTAACCTACTTCAAACTACTTTAAACCCTAACTTAATGATGTTAAACTTGAAGGATTCTTGATGCTTAAGCTCATTAAAAGTTGAAAGGAAGCAAAGGATGGAATGGTTTCTTGTGATATGAACTTTAGGAGTAGGGTTGGTTAGTTGCTTATTAGGTGTTTGATCTTTGGTTAAGGTTGTTATTTGTGATGTTTGTGTTGGGTTTACTTAGTAAAATTGTATTAACTGCACCTTAAAACATGCTAGGGGTAGGCTTTATTTGGTTGCTATGGGAATTAACTTGGAAGTTGGAAGTTAGTTGACGCAATTGTAAAACCTCAAACGCGATTTTTCTAATATGCTGGTAGCTTGCTATGAGGAGGTTTCCTCCTTGGTTTTTGGCCTTCTCATGATAAAATTTAGCCAAATCTTAGTCAAGACACTTGTTAAGACTCTTGTGTGTTGAACTTGAGTGAGAACAATGAGTTTTGCAAGGTGAAAACCCCATACTTTGCTTTTTTTTTCTTTTTTTTTTCTGACATTTCTAATATGCCAGATGCTGAGTACCTTGCTGGTTTTAATCTTGAAGTCCTTTTGTTTGATGGTCGTTTGGATTCAATCCTGTTCATATCACTTGCTAAAACGTTGAACTACAATTAAGTGTCGAATTGGAGTAAAACTAATACCTTAAAAGGGGTGAACCATCTTGGTTTCCTCACTGTTTTGCTGCTGGAAATTTTCAGCCATGAAGTAAATGTAGAGCTCTCTTGTTGCTCACATCTCTTGGGTCCAAATGCATACTTTTCACTTCAAAACCATACTTTATTCATTGCCCTAGCATGTACTTGGGTTTTCCTTGATTTGCACTTTCAATTTGTCTTGGAACCTTTGTGATTTTTGAAAGGCCAACTTGGATAGGTGAATGGCTCAAAGTTGAGCCTAAAACATGAACTAGGTTCAACTAAGCTTTGGAAGGTTGGACCTTAATATCTTTTGTTTTGGTTGCTCTTAGGGTTTGAAGGTGAGCAAGATGGAAATCTAGAAAAGGACATATAAGTTGCTTTGCTTGAAATTGGTGAGTGTCCCTTTACTTGTTGACTTGACTGACTTGATTATTTGGACTACTTGATTTTGTAGTTTACTTGATTATTTGAACTACTTGTGATTGGTTGTCAATGAATGCTTGATCAACCATTGAATAATTTGATTTGTTTGGGATCCCAAAAGTCCATTGATGAGTCGATTGAATTGGGCCACGGCGGGCTTGGTCGAGAAGATCAACGAGCCTTGGGTTATGATATGTGATCTTCAGAAAGTGGTATACTCGAGTATTACTCAAATTTCATTTGTTTGAGGTGTTCAGGCTGGTATGGTGGGTTGAACGGTGACAGGTTTTGGTGTTAAATGGTGGTCTACGGACCTTGGTTCCTGAATTTCAAATGTTGACGGAGGGTCAATGGACTGATATATGATCAACCTACAGTGAATTTGGCTTTTGAAAGCCATCTATATCCTTTACTTGAACATGCTTGATTTATTATCATGTTTCTTGATATGGTGCTTGTTTGTTTAATGTTTACTAATTGTGTATATGCTTGCATGTTATTTGGGACCTCATTGACCTTCTCGCTCACCCCATTCCATTTCTTTTCCTTAGCAGGGGGCGTGCACTTGAGCTTGTGAGTTGGAAGAGCATGTTCGTAGTTCTAAACCTTTGTTGTACTTTTTGTTTGAGTGCCAATGTAATTAGTGAACCTCCTACATCTTTTTTAAGTTTGAACTCTGGTTATGTACTCTAAACTTGAAGTAGTAGTTCACGTTAATGTATATATTGTCGGTTGTATTTGAATTGAAGATGTTATTCTTATTTTTGGGTTTTGTTGACAATTTGGATAGTGAGTCCTGACGAGAGTTTGGCAGGCAGTCCGCTAGTCCTTGGGGCATGCCCTAAGGAAAAGTGGAGCTGTCACACTTTATACTCCAAATTTTAGTTTTGAGAGATTTTGTCTAGCTTTAAAATTCATTCCATTTGAGTGCAGTCGTTAAAGTAAGGATAATGCACACAATGTGTAAGTTTAGCAATTGCATAGTAGTAAAATTATTATAAAAAAATAAAGAAGGAAAATGTTCCCTATAATTATCAACAAATTAATCTCATTTATTGTGTCCCAGGGTCAAAAAAAAAAGAACACTAATGCATTAAAATAAAAAAGAGTCAAGGACAAAAAACTAGAAAATCGAGGATTTCAACTAATAATCTTTGGGAAATTCGCCAAAATGGTCCCTAAAACTTTTCACTTAAACCAATTTCATCCTCCTTTATTTATTTTAACCTAATGTAGGACTCCAACAATTATTTAAATTCCAATGTAGGACTTATGCGTCGATTTCACGCACTTCCAGTGGTTTTACAGGGGCAAAATTGTCACATCAGGTAAATGCTGCAATTAACACCTCGAATAACCCAGTTTCGTGATTAACTCCGGAAAGAAATCAAGTGTGCGATAATTGCAAAAAAAATTTGGGGCAAATTGGCAGTTGATTAGGGTTTGAAGATGGGGAATGGAGGAACATGAATCTCACAACATAAGTAACATGAAATCATCATCGCTCTTTCTTCAAATTTCATGTAAGAGATCCCAAATCCAATACTGTAACTGCTCTCTCACAAATACAAGCTGCATATCTTAGTTCGCTGGGGGCACAAGAAAGCAATTAGTTGTCAGGGTACTGTTAACGAACGTTATAATTACCACTTTGAGTAGTAATGATAAGTTTTTGCTTGATGGGAAAATGTTGAAGTAATGGTTGAGGAGAAGATAGATGATGGTATTAGCATAATGCGGGTGATATTAATTAGCACAAGTACCTTACTAGCAGAAGTAGCGTTGATGGTGGAAATTGCTTGGTTTGAGGTCCCGTTGGAGCAGTCGGTGCGCAAAGAGGGAATTGCGGGCTTGAAGAGGTAGCAGCAGGGTGAATCGAAAGATACCTGCTTCAACAAACGGGCAAAACAAATGAAACATGTAGTTTCTTGATAATATTACCAACACAATTGAGTACACAAGAAGAACAAGAACAAGAAGAACGTCTAACCTACCACATGAGTTTTATGGAACTCATGAGTTTCGAGGTGCCCCAGGATTGCTAGCATTATCAATTTTGTGGAACTTGAGAGATTGAGCAATGAGAAAGAAGACTTACATGAAGAGCATTGGAGGGGGTGTTGGGAGGACATTGACATGGGAGGTTTGGTTTTAGCAGTAATGGTAGTGGTGGTCCAGGAAAAAGGGGCGCATGTTTGGGAAAGTATCTTCTTAACGGCCTTCTTCAATTTCCGAGATGCTCCTCCTCCTCCCACCATTTCGACCACTACCCGCCTTGTCTCTGCTCTAGATTCTACGAACAACTCTTTGCTTCAATTCAAAATACAAGAATTTAGCTTTTTTATCTCCCAATCTCTGTCCCCCTCTCTGTCTGATTAGCTTGGGATGATGGATCTTTGTGCAAGAAAAACCAGATTTCAGTAAACAACTTTGAATCCGAAATACTATGAAATAAAATTAATTTCCCCATTATTCTTGTATTCGTGGAACCTTCTTCCTGGATTCGACAATGTCCATGAAGTCACTCTTCTACATGGTTCCTGACAATCACAAAACACCATCTCATCTCCATTATAGAACTCAAACTTTCTCTTCTCAACCCTGGTGATTGCCCACCTTCTTCACCCCCATGCCTTGATTGTTGACTGATACTCGGACTTGAAGCCCCATACGTATAACTCTTCCGTTGATGCATTTTATTGAAGCTGCTTTGCACACAGACTTGAAAAACTGGGGAGCCCTAATCGCATAAGAGAGACGATGCTTGGCCCCTTTAGTTTTGAGCCTAACTAATCAATTTAATGATGATTCTAATCTGTCAGAGGTATTAATTGCAGCATTTATCTGATCTGACGATTTTGCCCCCTGCAAAACCATTGGAAGTGCTTAAAATCGACACATAAGTCCTACATTGGAAGTTAAATAATTGTTGGAATCCTACATTGGTTAAAATAAATAAAGGAGGACGAAATTGGTTTAAGTGAAAAGTTTTAGGGACCATTTTGGCGAATTTCCCATAATCTTTCAACGAAAAACAAATCTATACGTATGTCTGAATCTTTGACTTGTGCCTACCACTAGATTGGAGAAGTGAACTAGTCCTTTGTATTTGAAGGACCGCCACTGGTACCGTTGGAAACCTCTTTGAATGTTCTAAAACATTACAGAAGACACCCAATTAAAATTCTGGGTAAAAATTGTCCATATTTTCAAGAAAGAAACTGCCATAGTACCAAAACAGGGCACGTCAGGTTGGTCGACCAGCCCACTTTGAAAATTCACCAAAAATTACAGAAAATTAATTGGCCTTTCAAATTTATATATTTTAAATTAGTATGTAAGAAGTTTCAAACGCCACCAATGGCACTCAATTCTGACACTCTAGGAAGAAATTATAATGGTTCAAACATGGCAGGTTCACCAAACTGAATTTTCTGGAATCCGAATTTACAGGGCAGAATTCTAAGCCTTGTTTGAGTGACAATTTCTTGTCCAAAAATTACCAAATTTGGTACACTAATACTTCCAAAAAAGCCCTCGTGAAGACAGCTTTCTAAACACCCAAAGTGAGCTCAAATATTTCATTCAAAACTGTGAAGTTTTAACCCCTTACTTCAAGTACCTATATCATGCCTCAAATCATCACCAATTGGCCTAATTTTCGAAACCAAGCTAGTATTGAACTTCCTAAGCCTAATGATGGTCAAAAATAATAGAATATTATATCAATTTTTAGCATTAAAAACAGTCCAAAATTCGGCCAGCATGCTTCCCCAAATATCCAGATTTTGGCCCCAACTTAACACTCATTCTTGCTATGACTTCTAAAGGGCTTTTTGTGGGGACATTTAACCACTTAACGCTCAACATTTAAGCCTCACATTTAGCCTTCAAGCATGCCAAAAACTCAGCTACAATTCAAGGGAAAAACAGCAAGGTATCCAGCCATCCCTCACGCCCCAAAACAGAATTTTCCTCAAGTCATTCTTCCTATAACTATTGAAGACTTTTGTGGGGAAAAAAGAATTACCAACTTAGAGCTCATCAATTAAGCATTAAAACCAGCCTCTAAGCTTAAATAAGTGCAGCAACGAAATTTTAAAAGAAAACAGCCATTCTTAACCTCATTTTTCCTCTCTTGCTCTCTGTTTTTTCCTTGAGATTTTTCCTCAAATTTTCAGCCACCAATTACAACATATATACTTTTATTGCATCATTAATCATGCTAGAAATCATATTATCACAAGTGTGGGAGTCCAAGAGCCCAGTCATTCAACCAAAATCAAGAAAGGCAATTTAATGAAATTTATCATCCAAAATTGCAAACTAACACAAGAATCAATTTCATCAACACACATCAAGGTTCTAGCAACCTCTCAACCTCCCAAGCCTAATGTCATGCTTAACAATGGAATTAATAGACAAAGATGCAAGCTTTAGTTCCTTACCTCCTCCAAGGAATGAACAAAATTCACCCAAGAAATGCTAGACTAAGTCCTCCCAAGAGCTCCCTTCTAAGCCTTCTTCACCCAAGCTCCAAGCTTGCCAAGATTGATGGAAGTTTATAGGTGGTTTTAGAGGGGAATTGGAAGAAGAAATTTGATGAAATTTCAAGGGAAAAGGGGGAAGGGAGTTCGGCCAAAGAGAAGAGAAGAAGAGAGATGTTTTTGTTTAATTTTTGAGTGAATTAAATGAGAAGAGAAAGACAAGACATAAAGCTTGTCTTATGTCCAAAAGTCAACATATGAATAGTAATTTTTTTTTTTTTTTGCTATTTTGCTAACAATTTGGAGGGAAAAAATAATTATCTCACTTAGCTAGGGATTAAGGAGTTACTCTCGGTTAGGAGGGAGAGATGGAAAAGAATAAAATTGAAGTGAATTAAGGTGGATTAAGTGGAGGAAACAATGGCTAAATAAAATTCTAGTTTCAAGGAGGTTAATTCAACTTAAACTAAGATTTCAAATCCCCAATGATAATCACTCTTTTTAATTCACCTCTAGTCACTAGATTACATTTCTAACCTTCAGGTGATCATCCTTACACTCCAGCGCTACTTCACTCATTACCCGAATTTCTATCTCGAAAAAAGTGTCCATATTCGTTTTTCACAATTAAGTGACAGAAAAATCAAATTGATGTTTAAAAAATAGTTTTTAAAATAAAATGAGGTAATGTATGATGTAAATGCAATTAAAATGATTTAAAACAAGTAAAACAAGTATTTAGAGAAATTACATAATTAATTAAATGAATAGGTCAAATAAAAATTAAAATTTCGGATCCTCACAGTAGCAACACAAAAATACCAAAATTTTCCAACGGATTGACCTTGTGTTACCTAAATATAAGGAGCTAGTCCCAGGATTGCTGAACTCCCTAGGCAAGGAAGATGAAATAACTAAATTACAATTGAAAAACAAGAATTTCTAGTTGAAGAACTACAATAAATTTATTATTGTTGTTTTGTTCCACTTTGTTTATTTGAGTACTTTTTGAGTGTGTTTTAGATAAAAATGATGAAATTAAGTTCTTTTAGTTAAATGTTTATTTAATGTGGTATTTTTGAGTGGAAATGATTTTTGAACAAATTAATCCATTTTTGAATGACTTTTGTAAGAAATTGAGTTTTGAAAATTATTTTGCAAATTGAATGCACTTGGAAATGAAGGTTGATCAAATTGAAATGACTACAATGCAATTTAAACATGGAGGAATCAAGGCATTAAAAGTTGGAGTGATTAAAGCTTCAAGAGATGAGAGGAAAATGTAAAATTAAAAATTTAGGAGCGGATCTGCAATGCAGATACGTGAGGTAGTAGAAAAGAAATAACCAGTTTGTGTTTTTGTCTCAGTAGATATAGGGGAAGGTGATCTGTGAGACATGCCTTGCAGATCCCTGATTATGACCTTTGCAACTTGCAGCTGACTTCCATATCATTCCAACTCATTTTCAGTTCAATTTGTTAGAGAATCTCGACTATAACTGTTCAAGAAAGACTTAAAAAATCAAGATATAACTTTAGATTTTTATAACTTTTTCTCCATCAAATTCTCTATGAATATCCCCTGTATCGCAATAATTAAGGATAGAGGAGAAAGAGAATAGAGTTTAATTCTTAAAAGTAGTGAGATTCTCATAGTAAAAAAATTACTTGTGAGTTTGTGAGTGTAAAACAAAATTGTAGATTGAAGATTGAGGAGATTGTTCCATCATTTTGAATAAGATTTTTTCAAACTATTCTCTTTGTTTCTTTGAAATGAATTTCGTGAGTTTTATGCACTTGAACTTGTTTATTTGCATGACTAGTTAAACTCATTTCTCCTAGGGATGAAGATGAACTTATAGTTTCTTGATTTATGCTAACTTGTGATGAGTTATGATTTTCTTGTGAGCTTGTTAGTTTTTGCTTGTCATATTTATGGTTGTTTGATCATCAGCTACAACTCATCTAAGCATGTGTTTGTGCATGATAATTGCCTTGCACGTGTAGTTCAAAACATATGAAACGTAGATTTTATTTTCATGTTAGTGGGACATAAATCTAAGTGGAATCATTCAAGTAGTCTTCATTGAGTTTAATGAGGTTATGTCAAATTAATTCATCATGTCCATAGATGAAGATTTTCCATAATATGTTTGTTTACTTGTGAAAGTAATGTACAAGGAAAATTGGAAGTTACTTCCTTAACAAATCATAAGTTTCTAATCTAATTCAATCAAGTGAATCACATGTATTGAGCTATAAGGGATTCAATCATCCCTACGAATTTTTCTCTATCAAGTTAACCTTGTTATTTAATAATTTTTTGTAAGGCTCCAAAGCAACCTAAGATAACAAGTTTTCTATCCAAATTTAGCTAACCAAATTACCTAAATGATCATACACTTAAGCAAGAAATAAATCAAATAGATGAAACAATCAAAGCGTACAATTGAGCAAATGAAAATTAGAAAGTTAGATAGAAAGTAAACGAAATGAAATGGTACCCTCAATGGCACCTCAACTTGCTCCCAAAGTTCACCAAGGTTGGAGTTCCAATCCACTAGATAGCTTCTTCAAATGACGGTGTAACAAACCACACTGTATATAAGAAGGCTCACTCTTTACTCACCCTAAACACTCTTTAGTTGAGGCAAAGAGTTTAACAACTTCACCTAAGTTAATCCTCATTATGCTACAATTGATTCCCTACCAACTAACTAAGAACTATCATACAAGTGAGACACACATTCACAAGTTTTACTTCTCCTCAATAATAAACCTCACAGACCCAACTTTCCC
Organism: Gardenia jasminoides; assembly: GCA_013103745.1. Taxonomy (NCBI): domain Eukaryota; kingdom Viridiplantae; phylum Streptophyta; class Magnoliopsida; order Gentianales; family Rubiaceae; genus Gardenia; species Gardenia jasminoides. The sequence continues at coordinate 9,324,102 of CM023097.1, read as the reverse complement.
AGACCTATACGATGCTTTTAAAGTATTTTTCTACCCAAAAATAACTCTTGAAAATTTGTATTTTGTGTAGACAAAAGTTCCTATCTTCTCATGTTTGGGGTATTTATAGGTGAAAAAAATTGACTCTAAAAGCTTCTCCAACTATATAAAATAGATCTATTAGAAAACTAGCCGTTGGGAGTATCGGACATTTGATAAGAGCGTATAAGTGTCCGATACCAGCTACTGAGAGTATCAGACGTCTAATAGGAGCGTCCGATAGTACTAGACATCCAATCCTCGAAAAATGAGTGTCTAATAGAAACAAAAAAATTTGCAATTTGAGTTTGAAATTTATCGGACATCTGGTAGGAAGCACTAACAATCCGTTCTAAAACATTTCTCATATCAAATCATTAGTTCAAATCATCATTTTGACTTGTTAATCATCAAAACCAATGATTGATTAACCAAGGTCAACAATCTCCTTCTTTTTTATGATAATACAGAATGATTGTTTCTTTAATCAAGTAAGTACAAATAAACTCCCCCTTGTTCTATGGCCTTGCGAAGATAAAAACTCTCCCGTAGAACATGCCAACTTTTAAATAAATATTATTCAATCTACTCCCCTTTTTTGCATTATCAAAAATAAAGCAAATCATGAAAGAAAATTTATGAAAAATTTTCAAGTAAAGCTCCCCCTAAAATTGTACAATCCCATAAGAAAAATCATTGGACCCCCCTTTACTTGATATATAATTATTACTTTCAAAACTCCCTATTTATTTAAATTCTAATGCTCTATTTATAGGTTTTATTGTTCCTTTGTAAATGTCATGACCTAATAATCTTATTTTTGTTTGGAATAACTTCATTTTTGGTGCTGAGACTACTAATCCTTTTTGTTTAATTATTCTTAAGAATATGTTTAAATATTTAAAATGTTGATCTATCTAAAAATACTAAAGCATCATCAATGTATACTATTACAAATGAGCTATATGGATTAAATATGTCATTCATAATATTTTAGAATTCTGAATGGGCATTTTTTAATCCAAATGGCATTACTTTGCATTCAGAATGTCCAAAAGGTGTTGTGAATGTAGTTTTATACCTATCTTCAAGTGCAATTATAATTTGCCAGTATCCTGATTTTAAATCAAATTTGGAAAATATTTTTGCTTTAAATAATCTATTTAAGAAATCCCTTTTTGTTTGGAATTGGGTATCTGACCGATTGTAATACTTTATTTAATGGTTTTTACTTTATTACTAATCTTGGAACTCCTCTTTCTTTCTCTACTTGATTCATAACATAAAATGCTGTACAAGTCCATGGTGATTTTGAAGTAACTAATCCTCTATCTAGTAAGGTTTGGATTTCCTTTTTACATGTTTCTAATAATTCAAATGTCATTTGAATTGGTCTTGCTTTTGTAGGACTATCCTTTTCATTAAATCTTTTCTCGTATGGTAATTTACTACATGTCTTTTCCTATTCCAAAATGCATTTGGCACATCTGAACATACTTTTGAATTTTTATATCTTGCAGTTGTTCTTCAATTTTTAAATAAGCCTTTTCTTTTTCTATAAATGTTATCTATCTTTTAATCTTTTCTATTGAAATTATCCTTTTATAAATAGAAGAAGATTGAAGTATTTTTAATTCTCTTTGTTTAATTGGGGTTAAAATTTTAAACATTTTGAAAATAAAAACTCCCCCTTAGAACATGCCAACTTTCAAAAAAAATATTATTCAATGTACTCCTGTTTTTTTTGCATTATCAAAAATAAAGCAAATGATGAAAAAAATTTATGAAAAAATTTCAAGTAAAACTCCCCTTAAAATTGTACAATCCGATAAGAAAAATCATTGGACTTTTCTTTACTTAAATTGTTTTCCGAAATCATGATTTGGACATATAAATAGTTGATTATAGTAACCTCCAAACTTCTCTCAAATTTGCTCATGATTTATAAAAGAAAGATGGAGTTTTGAATTCTATTCTCACAAAAGTGCATGTAATTATCCAACTTTTATTTTGTACAAGTAACAAAAAGAAACATAGAAATTCAAATAACTAGTTAATTTTACACCATACTTACTTTGAACTTTTCTACCTTTTTATGTTATTGAATCAAAATAGCCTTTTTAACAACCATTAAGCTCCATCTTGGATTAAAATTTCCATGGTTTACCTAAATAATAAAAGTTATTTTTGGTACCATTTTATTTTTGGGCCCATAGGGTTTAGTGCAAGTTTTAATCATTCATGTAGATTTCATACCTTTCTTCATATTCCTTTTCACATAGCATTCATCCTTCACATAACAAAATTAACAACAAAAATTGCACATAACACTAGTATCATTTACAAAAATAGGTTTGATAAATCTAATTCCCTTTTTTCTAAAATAGAGAATTTATTTGCACCAAGTCAAATTTATTTTTCTTTTTGTAAAATACTTTATTTTTTTATTTTGAAGAAAATCATTCAAATCATTAATTATTTTTCTCAACAAATATTGTTCTTCCTTAATCTTTTCATAAAATATTGTTTTCTCTTCCAATTTTCTTTTCAAATCATCATTTTACAAACAAAATCAACTTCATTTTTTTTCAAGCCATCATTTTCTTTTCTCAACCTCTTATTTTCTTGAAACAATTTAGAATTCTCTTTCAGAAAAGCATTTATTTTTATTGTTAATTCCTTATTTTTAGCATATTATTCTTTTAAACTATCGTGCATTTTTTATCATAAACAACTGAAGATCAACATTATCATCATCATTACCATCTTCATCATAAGGATGGTAGTTTGACGATATGTTTTCATCTCCATAAGCCATAAAAGTCATTTCTCCTCCGTCTCCAATTTCTCCATTCGAATTGCATGATCCTATTTAATTTGAAAATTTTTAGATTTTGCCTTCTATTGTTACTTGATTCTTCTCTTTTAAATCTTCTTTTCTTGTTGAGGAGATTTTTGAATGTTTTGGTCGTAAGTATCATATCATTTTTATTAATTTCGACCTCTTCATCATCAAGTAAGAATAGTTAATTTTCTCATTGAGAGGCTTTGAGTGCAATGCTTCTTTTTATTCTAGCTTCATCATCATCTTATACCTTTGACTTAAGGTTCAACTCATAAGAAAGTAGTGAATTTACAAGTGATTCAACAGATATCGAGCTCAAGTCCTTTGCTTATTCAATAGCTGTGATCTTAGATTCCCATTCTTTTGGCAGAACATTCAACATTTTTTTTTTAATTTTTCTCACTCAAGGAAGATTCAATGCATGATCTTTAATAATATCATTGAATCTACAAAACATCATATCTACATTCTCATGTGGTTCCATTCTAAAAGATCTATATTTACTAGCAAGCAATGATTTCGTTTGTTCTCTAATATCTTGGCTACCTCATATATATCACACAATTTATTCCAAGCTTTCTTAGCCAATTTACAACCCTTAACTTTACAAGATTCATTGACATCCAAAGAATTATATAACACATACATGACTTTAGCATTCAAAGAAAGATAGAATTTATCTTTTTCATCTAATTCTTGTATAGCTTTTAATCTACTCAAATAAGTTGTAGCATCAACTACTCTAGCTTCATAAGGGCCATCACAAACAATAAATCAAACGTCAATGTTAATATATTGTAATGAACTTCCATTCTTTGTTTCCAAACATTAAAATGTGCGCCACTGAATATGGGTGGTGATCTAATAATAGATTGGTTCTCTAAAAATAAAACATTATTGGTTGCCATAATCTTTTCTCTAACCAATTTTAAGGCTCCAAAGCAACCTAACATAACAAGTTTTCTTCCCAAATTTGGCTAACCAAATTACCTAAGTGATCATACACTTATGTAAGAAATAAATTAAATAGATGGAACAATCAAAGCACACAATTGAGAAAATGAAAATTAGAAAATTAAATAGAAAACAAACCAAATGAAATGGTACGCTCAATGGCACCTCAACTTGCTCCGAAACTTTATCAAGTTTGGAGTTCCAATCCACTAGATAGTTTCTTCAATTGATGGTGTAACAAATCGCCTTGTACATAAGAAAGCTCACTCTTTGCTCACCCTAAACACTCTTTAATTGAGATAAAGAATTTTACAACTTCATTCAAGTTAACTCTCACTATGCTACGATTGATTGCTCACCAGCCAACTAAGAACTATCATACAAGTGCGGCTCACCTTCACAAGGTTCTAATTCTCCTCAGTGAGAAACCTTACAAACCCAACTTTTCCACACCTATACGATAATCAAAGTATTTTTCTACCCAAAAATTCCTCTTGAATACTTGTATTTTGTATAGGAAAAGTCTCATATCTTCTCACGCTTGGGGGTATTTATATGTGTAGGTCTCGAAATGCAACCAAAGGGGGGTGAATTAGATTGTTTAACAAAACAAGTAAATATTACAAGAATTCACCTAATAAAACAAGTACAAATAACTTCTCAAGTGTGAACAAAGATATGTCAAATTAAGCACAATGAAGATGTCACAATTGAGTAATAAAGAAAAGAGATAGAAAAAGAATTGCACACCAAATTCCAAGTTGCACCGAATTTGGATAAACTCCACTAGTAGCTTCTTCAATTGAAGGTGAAACTAACCAACTTTTACAAGTGAAGGCTCACTCTTTCCTCACCCTAAAAGCCTTTAGTTGAGTTAAGGAGTTTTACAACTATCCTAATTAACCCTCAACAAGCTACAATTGAAAGATCACTCAACCAATTAAGAACTACTATTACAAGTGAGGCAACCTTCACCAAGGTTTTACTCCTCCAAATAAGTAACCTCACAATCCCCACTTTTCCCACACCTATACAGCAAACAAAGAAGATTTCTACCCAAATATTCACTTGTAAGCTTATATTTCATATAGGCAAAAGTCTTCTATTTTCTTGAACTTGTGAGTATTTATAGAGTGTGAGAAATGGTATAAAGAAACTCTTCAACGGTCAAAAATATGGCTGTTAGAAAAATAGCAGTTGGAGCTGTCGGACGTTCGATCCTTTGCCTGTCGAACATTCGAACCCACCATTCGACAAAACCAGTCAATCTGTCGGACGTCCAAACTCCTGTCTTGTGAGGACCCGGTTTATTCCCTATTTTCTCACCATAATTATTTATAATAAGTTTGGTGTGAACTTGCATGCTCACGAGAGTTAATTACGGTAATTGGGTGATTAGTGACCTAGCTAGGTGTAATTAAGTATTATTGGACTAAGTTGGATTTACAACTTATGGACTTAATTGCTAGGAAATGAAATCACTTGGGGCCAAGATGAAAGATCATTGAAGTTGCTAGGGTTGGCTTGATATTTTTGACCAACCATTTGACCAATCCCTTAAATATCTCTTGGGCTTTATCTTATAACCAAATTGATACAAATTAAGCGATCAAAGAGAAGGATAAATTCTTCTAGGGTACCTAAGTTAATTTGTGGTTGAAAGTTGTGGCTTGAAATAGTTGACTAAGTGACAATTGGCAAGACTTAAACAAAAACTTACCAATTAAGCTAAGTGAAATAAACCTTCAAGAGAGTCGGGTGAGCAGCCATAAAAGAGAAGAAGAAACCGTGAGGGAAAGAAGAAGAAAAGAGAGAAAAAAAACAAGAGGGCTTTGGAGAATCAATCAACCTTGCATCCATTCAACCTTACTTGGGAGCTAGGAGAAAGATTGAAGTTTGGAACTTAAGGTTGTGAGCAAGAACACCAAGTTGAAGGTATTGTTCCTTTGTCTTGCAAGCTGGAATTGTGATTAAGTTGATGAAGTTGTTGAATTTTGTTGTTGTTTTGACTTGATTGAGGATCTTGTTTAGCTTCTTAGATGAATTTATGGTTTAGATTGTTGAATTTTCTTGCGTAAAGCTTCAGCTAAGAAGAAATCAGTAGGGTTTGATTTTCTGTCCGAATTTGCTTTGGATATTTGAGTATGATGGAGGATGAATTAGCTTTAGCACAAAACACGAAAGTTGTAGAGAATTGAGTGAGCATTATACCTGTAAATTTTCAGATGAATCGGAGCACTGTATCATGTAAAATGACTAAAATGCCCCTGATACCTTGTTTCTGTCTGAAATGTTATTTTGCCACTGTAATGGGTCATTTTGACTAGGAAGATGAATGTTTTTGCTTTTGATGTCTCTTAAGAATTGTATCCTTATATATTAGCTTTCTAACGGCTTTGGAATCACTTGATTTGGAGCTGTGAGTGTCGAGTTATTGCCAATTGAAGCTGTCCTGCTCATATCTCTGCGATAGAGTAAAAAGCCACTGTTTCGGTCAATTTCGACCTAGTTCGAGATGGAATTGGGTTTCGACTTTTTCATGAAAGTTGTAGAGGGTTGAGTGTTCTTTCTAATTTCAGACCATTTGGATATCGGTAGCCTAAGAAACAGTTAAAACACTTGAAGCTGCTCAAAATGTCCAGAAATGAACTGAAGTTATATGGACAGTTCATTTGGCTACTGTTTCGGCCTGATTTGACTGGGAAGGAGTCTGTTTGAGTTCTTGATGTCTTCATGAAAGTTATAGCTTGTTCTCTTAACTTCAAAACAGCACCTCGTGCACTTTAATCTGATACTTGCAGCATGAGTTATGAGTAAAGGCGCACAGGGTGTCAAAACTGCCTTTTACACCTTTAGTGTGTGTTTTTCGTTTTCGTTCTGTTCTCGTCCATTTTTAGTCGAACGCCCATGCATGTACCTTATTTGCTGTTTTAAGTGTTTTTCATGGTTTTGGCATCTTAATGATTGTTTGAGTAATCTTTTGGCTTAACTTTTCACGGGAGGTGATGAGGTCGAAGAGACCGGGGAATCTTTCTAACCTGTTTGCTTTTGTACTACTTTTGGTGAGTAATTAGGACTTTATATGTGATTATATTGTGAAATGTGATATGTGGGCACTTGGATGAGAGTGTACTTTATCGCACTCAGCCTAAACTCCATATATGGTTCTTGAATGCATGTGTTGTGTGATATATGATCTGTGAAATGTGATATTGTTAGTGATAACTGATAAGTGACCAAGTGGATGGTCTGATCCCAAGGGATGCCTTTGGGGTCTTAATGTCAATGTTGCTCTTTGACCACTTGGATGGTCTGATCTCAATGGATGCCTTTGAGATCTCAATGTTAATGTAACGCTCTGACCACTTGGATGGTCTGATCTCAAGGGTTGCCTTTGGAGTCTCAATAGTAACTGTTATTCTCTGACCAAATAGATGGTCTGATCTCAATGCCTTTAGGATCTCAATGTTACTATTGCTCAAGCTGCTATGTATTGTAGACTAGCCAGAGTGGGTTGATAAAGTAGACGGTAGGAGTATAAGTGGGGTCTATGGATTATCGGTTGACGGAGTGTCAACGGAAGATCAAGCGTGGAAATTGAAATGGCTTTAAAGCCACCCGTATCCTTATTTTATGATGTTACTTTTGCTATTGATTTAAAATATCTGTGGAAATGTGATTTACATGTGCCTCCCTGATTAATCACTAAGCATATAGCTTACCCTTTTTCAATTTGTTTTTCTTAATAGGGGGCCGAAGCGGGAATTGACGTGTGGGAGGCATAGTGTAGCCTTCTAACTTTAGTACTTGCTTTGGGTTGAAGTTTTGGCCATGTACATTGTATTTTGGATAGTGGGTGTGAGAAACCTTAATGGGAGTTACTCTCTGACTCTCGTGGTCTTGTAGTGGATATTATGTATATATATAATGTATATATCATACTTTTGTGAGAATGTGACGCTTTTATCATTTTTGCTATTGAGTCCTGACGAGAGTTGGGCAGGCGATCCGCTAAACCCTTTGGTACGCCTCTGGATACGGTGGGGTCGTCACATGTCTTGCGTCTGACAGCATCGTCTGAAGGTGTTGTCGTAAATTGTCGGACATCCTAACCTACCATCCGACAGAACCAGTAGCCATCTCAATTTCCTTCTCAATCTGTCGGATGTCCGATACTCGATTTCTACGTCCGATAGTAGGTAAATCTTCTCAATTTTTCTTGAATTGATTTCTTTTCTTCTCCAATGAATCAATGACCTATTCTAACATAATTATCACATAAAACATTAGTCCAAATCATCATTTTGTTTTGTTATCATCAAAATTTAGGATCAATTCCAACAATCTTCCTCTTTTTGATGATGACAAATCAAATGATGATTTTGCAAGGGAAAAGTGCTCCTCCTCAATAAAAGTTAAAATGATTTAGAAAATCATCTAACATTTCTTCCCCCTTTGTCATAAATCAAAAATATATTAACTCCCCCTCATTGGTCACAAATTTTGACAAAGCCAATAACAAAGCACTAGAAAGCAAAAATTAAAACCAATTGATATAAAGTATAACAAAGCCAATAAACACAAAATAGGTCCATTAAGGTCTAATCAATAAGGTCAACAAGTTTAGAGACCTATTTTTGGCCAATAAAATAACCAAGGTTAATACACATAAATATTCAGAAAAATGCTGTTGAAGATCCGAAAGCTTGTAAGACGTCTGATCCCCTGTTTTCCTCAAAAGTTTTTTTCCTTTGAAAATAATGTTAAAACTAATATCAAGAACCAAATACTCATGCTTTTTAAGTAACACATAAAGATTCTATCACATAATTGACTAACACATGATTGCCATGCCTTTTCTTTTATTTTTTTTCACATGCCAATCATTTTGCATATGTCCAAATTGGCAATAAAAATGACACATAATACTAGGATTCTTAACACTAATGGGTTTTAAATATCTAATTCCCATTTTCCTAAGAAAACTTATTTTCACCATAAGTAGCTTTTCTAACACTCATTTGAAAATTCTTTTGTTTTTCACTTTAGAGGAACTTATGTAGATTATCCATTCTTTTTTTCAAGCCACTTTGTTCCTCTCGAAACTTTTTGCAAAATTTTTCTTTCTCATCAAGTTTCTTTTGCAAGTCTAAATCAATCTCAAATTTTTTCAAATCATCATTTTCTTTCTTCAACATATTCGTTTCTTGATAGAATTTGGTGTTTTCACGTAGTAAAAAATTGATTTTGACTTTTAACTCTTTGTTCTTAGCAAAAGAATCTTTCAAACTTTCATGCAATTTACCCACAAAAGATTCAATATCATCATCATTCTCATCATCATAATCAAAAATAGAGTTACTAGTGTATACCTCATCTTCTCTTATGGCCATGAATGCCATTTGAGCTGATTCTTCTTCTTCCTCTATTTCTCCATTGGAATTGCACTCATTCCAAATTATTTGGAAGCTATTGTATTTTTGCCTTCTTTCTCCTTTTTCTTCTTCATTGGACATTCATTAATGTAGTGTCCAAGTTGTCCATATTCATAGCATTTATCTCCTTACTTTTTGTTGACCTCTTGCTTTCCTCTTCCTCTTTGATTATTATTTTGGTTGGGGTTGAAGTTGTTAGGACCTCCCCTTCTAAATCTCCTTTTGTTTAAAATTCTTTTGAAACTCTTGGAGAGGAATGCCAAATCATTATCATCCACTTGAACATCCTCATCATCTAAGGAGATTGAATCATCCTCCTCCTGTGAAGTTTTAAGAGTTATGTTCCTTTTTATTTTTGCATCCTCTTCCTCTTGCACCTTAGACTTAAGCTTCAATTCATAAGAAGTTAGAGAATTTATAAGAGTTTCAATAGACATGGAATTCAGATCCTTAGCTTCCTCGATAGGTGTCACCTTGCTCTCCCAATCTTTAGATAGAGCATTTAATATCTTTCTATTTTTCTCACCCAATGTATACTCTTTGCCCAATACCTCTAAATCCTTTATGATGTCATTGAATCTACAATACATTTTGTCCACATTCTCATGAGGTTCCATTTTAAAAGATTTATATTTAGTGACAAGAAGGGATTTCTTTTGTTCTCTAACATTGTCACTACCCTCATGTATTTCTCTTAGTTTGTCCCATATTTCTTTTGTTGTTTGCATCCTTTCTCCCTTGTAGATTCATTAGCATCCAAGGCATTGTATAGCACATTCATAACTTTTGCATTCAAGGTGAGATTGATTCTATCTTGGGGAGTCAATTCTATTCTAGTTTTGGGTCTAGACTGATGAGTGACTTCATCTACAACAATTGCTTCATATGGACCTTCATTTACTATATACCATAACTCAATATCTATTGATTGCAAAAATATTTCCATTCTATCCATCCAACTAACATAATTTATGTCATTAAACATGGGAGGTCTAATGATGGATTGCCCTTCTAAAAATAATGCATTAGTGGTTTCCATCTTTACTCCTAAGTCAATTGAGCTTAATCTCAAGGAGACCAAGCTCTGATACCAATTGTAGGTCCTGAAATGCAACCAAAGGGGGGTGAATTAGATTGTTTAACAAAACAAGTAAATATTATAAGAATTCACCCAATAAAACAAGTACAAGCAACTTCTCAAGTGTGAACAAAGATATGTCAAATTAAGCACAATGAAGATGTCACAATTGAGCAATAAAGAAAAAAGATAGAAAAAGAATTGCAAACCAAATTCCAAGTTGAACCAAACTTGTATAAACTCCACTAGTAGATTCTTTAATTGAAGGTGAAACTAACCAACTTGTACAAGTAAAAGCTCACTCCTTCCTCACCCTAAAAGTCTTTAGTTGAGTTAAGGAGTTTTACAACCATCCTAGTTAACCCTCAACAAGCTACAATTGAAAGATCACTCAACCAATTAAGAACTACTATTACAAGTGAGGCAACCTTTACCAAGGTTTTATTCCTCCAAATAAGTAACCTCACAATCCCCATTTTTCCCACACCTATACAACAAACAAAGAAGATTTCTACCCAAATATTCACTTGTAAGCTTGTATTTCATGTAGGCAAAAGTCTTGTATCTTCTTGAACTTGTGAATGTTTGTAGAGTGTGAGAAATGGCCTAAAGAAACTCTTCAATGGTCAAAAATATGGCTTAGAAAAATAGCCGTTAGAGCTGTCGGATGTCTGAACCTCTGTCGGACGTCTGATCCTTTACCTGTCAAACATCCGAACCCACCGTCCGATAGAACTATTCAATCTGTCAGACGTCTGAACCCCTGTCCTACATCCGATAGCATCATCCAAAGGTGTTGTCATAAATTGTTCGACGTCTGAACCTACCATCCGACAGAACCAGTAGCCTTCTCAATTTCCTTCTCAATCTGTCGAACATCCAATACTCGATTTCTGTGTCCGATAGTAGGTAAATCTTTTCAATTTTTCTTGAATTGATTTCTTTTCTTCTCCAATGAATCAAGGACCTGTTCTAACATAATTATTACATAAAAACATTAGTTCAAATCATCATTTTGTTTTGTTATCATCAAAACTTAGAATCAATTCCAACAATATGTGAAGAAAATTGGCCCAAAAACTTCTCCAACGGTCAAATCTTTTCCAACTATCAAAAATTAGAGCTATTAGAAAACTACCCATTGGGAATATTGGACATCAGATAGGGGTGTATAAGTGTCCGACACTAGTCGTTGAAAGTATCAGACCTCTGATAGGAGGATCCGATAGTATCGGACATCTGATCCTTGAAGAACAAGCGTTCGATAGAAATAGAGAGTTTGCACTTTGCGTTTGAAATTTATGGAATGTCAGATAGGAAGGTTTAAGCATCGAATACATAACAACAACTCTCATTTCTTCTTATTTTGTTTCCTTTCTTTCTCCAGCGGACTAACAATTTGTTCTAACACATTTCTCACATAAAATAATTAGTCCAAATCATCATTTTTGTTTGTTAATCATTCAAACCAAAGATTGACCAAGCAAGGCCAATATTGTTCATTTTAATTTCTATACCACCAAATGGGTTGGCTCTGGCACCTTATCGATTGGTTTTACTTGCTTTCTTGTTACTGTTAAAAGGTTGGTCCTACCACTCGAACTGACAGTTTTAATTTGTTTTCATACCGCCAAAAGGGTTTGTTCTACCACTCTAAGGGACAGTTATTATTACTTTATTATATAATGATGGTTGTACCACGTAAAATTACTTTTGATCGATTAAACCACCTCTTTCATTTTTCTTTTGAATTTTAATTGGCGTAATTTTGTGATTGTTTAGATAATAAAGTAAGACAAAAGCTGTAGTAATTACCAAGTTCTCATAGGATCGATACCTAATTATCACTATACTCATTTGACCTATATATTTGTGAGAAAGCGAGGAAATTGGTCTTAATTAATTAAAATAATTGGAAATTTATAACTTGAAACCTAAACCACATCATGTTTTTGGCATAACTGCTGGGGACTTCCGATCACATTAGGGCAAAAGCAAGTGTATTTAATCTAAACTTGTTTTAATTGTAATTTTCTTTATATATACGGTGCCAATTTAATATTATGTATGTGTGTGTGTGTGTATATATTTAGGAGTAGAATTTGTGCTAAATTTTCCCATTTTGTAGGTGAATTGTAGTGCATGCACCCATCTCTTGGGTTTGCAACATCAGGAGAACCTAAGATTGAAAAAATATTACGAAGATTAAGACATCTTGCACAACAAGAAGCAAATTGATAAGAAGAAAGAGTTGGTGAAATTACCATTAAACTACCTCAATTTGAAATAATGGTGGAAGAACAAGAAATTTGCAATCACTAAGCTTTGAGGGACTTTGCTTTGCCAACCACAAAAGGATTACAAACTAGCATTACTAGGTTGGCAGTGAATGCAAATAATTTTCAGATAAAATCATTATTGATCCAAATGATTTAACAAGAACAATTTTGAGAAAATTCAATGGAGGATCAAAATTCCCAACTAGCCAATTTCTTAGAGATTTCTGACACAATCAAGTTTAATGGAGTAAGTGATAATGCTATAAAGTTTCAATTGTTTCCTTTCTCTTTAAGAGATAAAGTGAAGGTATGGCCAAATCCTCATGCACCAAATACTTTCACTAATTGAGCCGATTTGGCTAAGACTTTTTTGAATTTTTTTTTGCCAAGTAAAATGTCTAAATGATGTAAGGATATAACTAGTTTTGTTCAAGATGAAGGAGAGTTATTATATCAAACTTGGGAGGGGTTGAAGGAGTCACAGCAGAAATGTCCATACCATGGACTTCCCGATTGGTTAATTATGCAAACATTTTATAATAGTTTAACCTATCCTATAAAGATTCATATTGATGCAACCATAGGTGGAACCCTTATGTGAAAGTCAGCTGAAAAAACTCAACAATTAATAGAAGAAATGGTGGCTAATAACTACCAATGGGTAAATGAAAGAGATAACACAAGAATACATGCAGGTATATATGAATTGGATGCTTTTAATATGTTAAATGCAATGATGGGCAATATGGTTAAAATGCTAAATAGATAAGGTGTGATTGGTTTTAGTTCAAATTCTAATATTCATGCTGCATGTTGTGCTATTTATGGAGGCAATCATGAAGATAGTGATTATTTGAATTTTGAACAAGTACAATATATGAAAATTTTCAATTGCACTTCTCAAAATAACCCCTATTCTAACACTATAACCGAGGGTCAAGGAATCATCCAAAATTTGAGTGGCGAGTGATAAGAGTTTATTTTACCTATAATTAGTGCGTTATTTGGTGTTATTTTTATTGTATTTTTAGCTTTATTTGAGTGTATTTTTGTTAAAAAAAATTTCTCCATGTTACTTTCTTGCAATTTAGCCAAATTGAAAGGATTAATGTACAAATTGATATTGTTTTTGTAGGATTTGGAGCTTTGTTCATGTTTGCTGATTGATGGGAGGAAAGATTTCAGTCAAATTCCATCTAAGGAAGTTCAAATTTCAAGGAAGTATTGAAGAGTCAACATAGCATGTGACATAGAAATAAAAATAGGAGAGGTCGATTTGAGCTCGGATCAACCATGCAACCCCATGGATTGAGCCCTTGGATTGGAATCCAAAATTAGATTATCGATCCAAGAGGATCAATCTGACCTCAGATCCAATATGAAAAGTCTTTGGATCGTGCTTAACAAGCAAAAATAAAATACAAGGGAATTGGACCCGAGGGGCATACAATCCGATTCTGCCTCGGATCGAGGTCTTGGATCCAGTTTTAATTTTTGCAATTAGCAGAGCAAATTGTACTCATTTTGCACTTACTTTTTATTTTTCTTCAGAGGAAATTTTAGTTGAAAGACAGCCATTTGAGCGAAAGTGACATGAACAAGCATCTTTGTACCTTCCAAGGCTAAGGATTTTTTCTAGACTAGTGGAGAAGAAAAGTAGATCTGAGAGAGAGAGAGGGGGGGGGGGAAGGAAAATAGAGAGAAAAACAGACAAGAACCCTTTCTTCTCTCAAAATAAGTAGACATAGTTTATTCATTTTTCTTGGAGAAAAACTTGAAGAACACTAGATGTAATCCTTGTTTTGATGGCAATGAAGAGGATGAAACTTGGAGAATGTGTTACATCTTTTAATGAGCATTTCTTCTTTCCTAATCTCTTATTGTTTAAAAAGATGTGTAGTTATATCTTGATTTTAAATGTATGCGTCAAAATTAACATGTCTAGCTAGATTTATTTGTTCTAGGGATAGATGAACATTTTCATTACTTTATTATGGATGAATGATGTTGTTTTGGCCATGCTTGTTTTTGCTAGTTCATCTATCTATACTTTAATACTTGTGAGTGCTTGATTTTCATTTGCAAGTCATATTTGTTGTTATTAATCTATGGAAATAGTTGATAACAATGGAAAGAAGATAGAAAAAGGTTCAGTAGTAGGCACACAGAAATAGTGGTACTGTTAGGTGGACTTCATTTGATTTCTTATGCTTGATTAAGTTGATACTTGTGATTTTATCAAGAAAGTAGGTAGATCCAAGTATTAGCTAGTTTGGTTTGTTAGTGAAATAAAGTTCCAATTGGTTTAGAGAAATCCATCCCTAATATTTAGAAGAAAATATGCCACTAATGGATCCTTATTAACCTTTAAAGCAAGGCTAGTAGCTAAAGGGTTTAAACAAAAAGAAAGGATGGACTATTTTGACACACATGCACCAGTTACTAGAATAACATCCATTAGAGTGTTAATATCCTCAGTTTTATTGTATGATTTGTTCGTACATCAAATGGATGTTAAAATAGCAATCTTAAATGGTGACTTGGATGAAGAGGTGTATATAAACAACTTGAAGGATTTGTTATGCCCAGAAATGAAAGGAAAGTATGCAAACTAGTTAAGTCATTATATAGTTTGAAACAAGCACCTAAACAATGGCATGAGAAATTTAAATCTGTATTACTCTCAAGTGGATTTAGATATAATAATGCTGATAAATGCATTTATTCTAGATACACTCAAGAGTGATTATTTGTCTCTATGTAGATGACATGCTAATTGTTAATGATAATATAAAAGGTATGGAAGATAGTAAGAACGTCTTTCTTTAAGCTTTAAGATGAAAGACCTTGGTGAGGTGGATACAATCTTAGCTATCAAAGTTAGGAAATATAGTGGGGGTTATGTTTTATGTCAATCTCACTATATTGACAAACTATTGAACAAGTTTCATCATTTTACGGTCAAAGAAGTGAGTACACCCTTTGATCCTAACTTGAAACTTCATGAAAATTTTGGAAATCCAATTGCTCAACTTGAGTATGCTAGTGCAATTGGAAGTTTGATGTATGCAATGCATTGTACAAGATAGATATTTCATATGTTGTTTGTAGACTTGCTAGATACACTAAAAATCCTAGAATGGACCATTGGAAGTCCATTGAGAGGATTTTTGGTTATCTTAGAAAAACCAAGAGTCTAGGACTCTTTTGTAATAAATTTCCAACAGTACATGAGGGTTACTCAGACACTAGTTGGTTCATTAGCATAAGAGACAAAAATTCCACAACCGGATGGATAATCATATTGTGTGGTGGTGCAATCTCATGGGCTTCTAAAAAACAAACTGTGATTGCTCATTCCACCATCAAAGCTGAATTTATAGATTTGGGTGCTACATGTAAAGAGTTGGAATGGTTTATGGATTTGTTACTTGATATCAAGTTGTGGCCATAACCTATACCTTTCTTTATATTGTAATAGTGACACCACTATGTCTAGAGTTCTAAATAATATATACAATGGTAAGTCTGAAAAGATTAGTCTAAGACATGAGTATCTTAGACAAATGTTGAGGGATGGTGTTGTGACTATTGTACATGTAAGAATATACAACAATTTAGCAGATCCATTGACTAAGCGCTTACCAAGGGAATTAATGAATGCAATGTCGTTGGGAATTGGGCTGAAACCATTTTTTCAAATTTGCTTACAATGGAATTCCTACATTTATTCTAACACTACCACTAGATGAAATGGTTTAAAGGGTAACAACAAGTTGTTAAATAATTGTAAACACTAGTACTTTGTACACAAAATTACCTCGCTAGTGTGTAATGAAAGGCTAAATATGTAATGAGTTATATTCTTAATGAAATGTAATTACTTTCAAAGTGTTTTATTTCATAAAGCTAGAAAATGTTTTCATCTAATAATCTATTAGACCTCGAAAGTATCCATCAACTCGTTTGAATTTAAATTCTTTCTGAACACCTGAAAACACTGTTCTTGACCTATGTTTATCATGCAAGTACAGAAGACTCTTATCATGCGAATCTTGTATTGGATCAGGGATAGATGCAGCCGTACCCTGCATTTCTATGGTACCTGATACATAGTTGTGAAAAGATAAATATAAAATTATTTTACAACACATAAAAAGGAATTTATTTAAATTATGTAAATTGGCAATGCGGTCGTTCATAAGCAAAGCTAAAATAGATGACAAAAATATGTGAAAATAAAGAGTAATACATAAGAGGTCTCCAATACAAATAAACCAACAATTAACACAATCCATGAAAGAGGCAAATAATGCCTAATCCTTTTCTACACATGAAAATGACTAGAGTACAGATAGTTAGAGGCATGGTGCCCTATCTATAAATAATAACTACATCAGCAAGGTGTATCGAGTGTATGCATGCAATTCTTGTGGGTCTAGATCTCTTCTGTTTGATCCTGTTAATATCATAATTGAGACGCAAATCAGATGCTGCCCAATAGCAAGTGTCCCTTAGTGGTAGGAATTGCCCGCACAGAGATGCCTTATAAGCTGTAAGATTGTGCACATAATTCACTAGATCTCACGCAATGGTGCTTAACTTGTAAGAAACAGCAATTACATGTGAACAAGGGAAACAAAACTCAATCAATTTGCCACATGTGCAGGTGTTATTACGGAAGTAGATGATCTATATATTAGAACCTTTGTAATTTGGTCGTCGCCTCATAATGTTATAGTATATGCCATTCCTCTGGTCGTATACATGGACCGAATGCGTCCTCTCTTTCAGCTCATTCACCAAAAAATTTCCCAATTTTCTGTCAAAAAAGGTGTGGTAACACTAAAACTCAATTTTCATTTTTTTACAAGCAGGTTAATGGTCTGCTTGAAAGTGAAATGTACGCATGCCTTGATTGGTAACAACCGGACATTACACAACAGATTCTTAAAACACTCAGCTATGCTAGTTGACAAGTGGCCCCACCGATATCCACCATCCTTACACAGAACTTGTTGCTCGGGTTTAACAGATCCATCATTCAACTAATTGTATGCATCCACATTTGCGATCTATATTTGTTCCGTGAAAGTTTCGTACTTCTGTGGTTGGTTCTCAGAGTCGGCGGCCCACATGAGATCCTTAAACCTACCAGAAGTACATGAGAAAAAAAATAAGTTGAAAATAGAGTTTCATTTGATTAGTTAGTGATTGTACGAATAGCTTTAAAACTAGTAGATGACGTACTTCTAACTTCTGAATTTCTGTGTGAAATTGGCTTGCATGTGGACAAAACACTACCGCGCACTCTAAAAGGTGCATTGCACTCCGACAAGGTACTCATTACGTGCCTTCCTTTGTGTCAATCAAAGATAATACAAATATTTTTGACATTCTTACACACATATTGGTGGAATTGACGCCTGAACCATGACCAACTCCTATTAGACTACTCATCCACCAATGCAAAGATTAAAGGAAATTGATGGATGCACGTGTCAAAACCGATAGCACATAGTAATTTTGCCTTGTACGGACTCTTCATGACCGTCCCATCCACACAGACAATAGCTTTAAAATGTCAAAATGCCTCAATCATAGGTCAAAATGCCCAAAAAATATAGTAAAAAATTGTACATGTAGCAGTGCTTTATGGATAGTGCTTCCAAACTACAATCGTTCCAGAATTTGCATAACTAATTCCTGCATATAAGTTGGGAGTGGAGTTATAGAATTAGGCTAGTAGCCACATTATGTCAATGGCATGTTGCCGGGCATACTGTGTCTTTTTGTATGACACGTCAGCGTGAAGTTGGTGCTTAATTGCCACTTGAATTTCTTTTGTCGGAAATAAGGGCCCATTGTCAGTGTGGTTTATGATATAATCAGCACTCATGTTAGAACTCATCTGGCAGTGATCGTTGCTGTTATACACATGAACGCAACTACTATACTCCTTTACCAAAGTAACTATTTTCCACATCCGGAGTGCATTGTAAGGTTGCCCCACCTACCAATCACAGGATGTCGCACTGCTGTCCAACTTGCATTGCACATACTAGGTCATTGGTTTGCTTTTCTTCACTGTGTGCCTGATAGACCATAGCTTTACTACTCGTTGAATGTGCTTCTTTGTTTCAAAAATTATGCCTAATTACAGCTCCTTTTTTTGATCACCCCCACATTCAACTACTCGACAACATCTTTATGCGTAGGGTCGAAACTTGTGGCTGCATTGACATCTTCACTGCAATGAAGATGTGGTTCAAAACTAATTGACAATGGTGCATTAGGAACCACCTCGTCACCCTATGCCACTAGTGTATTTTTTGGAACCATCAAACTCTTGATTATAGTATTCGAAATCATCCACTTCTGGTTCAAGGGAGGGGTCATTCTCGAAAACAGGATCCACATACATTCCCTCACTTTCTAGTATTGTAGTTGGAGGGCTTGTTACGGCCATCTCCAAAGCATCAATTTCATTCATACCACTCGGACCCACTATCCAACTATTTCTAACCCACAATTTCATTCTAGACCTATTTAACTGGTTGTGATATGATTGTTTGTGCACCAAACCTTTGTGCTCTGACTGGACTAGACGACTAGTATTGTCTAGTTCAACTCCACGTGCCAAGGCACCACCATGACGATGTACGTGGTGCCATTCAACCTCTACATAAATCTCACAGGCTGATTAAGGTGACATTGATTTTATGTAGTACATTATATCAATATCATTATCACACTCCAGTTACAACCTAGCAAAGACACCTACACCTACAGAGCTCCTAAATTACCATGCAACTTGAATTCTTCCGAATCTAAACCCATTTCAGTATACAATCTGTCCACCAGTTCTTGGAAACCTATTCGGTTCTTCATTAATATGGCCTTCTTACACTTCCAAGGATCATAAGCAAAAGATCCTCCAGTTTCAACTATTTTTCATCCCCAGTAAAACTGAATCACCTATGTGATGTCTGCCGATATTTTTGCTCTAGTCTAACAAATATTTTATTTTTGTCAAAAAAATGTTTCATCTCTTAGATTGTGATTATTACGTATAAAGTAAATAATTTAGCAGCTGTTACAATTTCATGTATTACATAAATGATGCACAAACTAGAGTTCTTTTTTTTTTTTTTGCATTGTTGAAAAACACATTATCACATTTAATGGATACAATTGAATGAAATATATGCTAAAGTATAATAGAATTTCCTAATATGAAATCTTTAGATCTGAATTTTTTTTTTTTGCGTAGAAAATGATAACATGCATAAAAGGATAAATGTTGTTTGGGGTTATAATATTTTATTGAAAAGTATTTAACCAAATAGTATTTTTAATAAGAGCACTTATAAAGTGTTTAGGTGCTTTCAAGTATATTGTTTACACACATACTTCAATAAGTAATTATTGCATTGCATAATGTATAATTAAATAAATTCTAAATATTTTTATCTTTTAGTATAGTTCATAATCCATGATGAAATGATTAAATTTAATATTTTATTTTTAAAACATAACAGTTACTGCACAAGCATTAACTTTAACATTTTATTAAAAATACTTTTAATACTAAATCAATTTATGCTTGTCATATAGAGCTGGCCACAGGTTCGGCTTGCGCACTTTTGGTCATGTCTGATACATCAGGGAAAGCTCTAGAAAGTGGCATAATCCACAGCACAAACAAATTTTTTTTAAAATAATTCTAGACAATTCAATTTAAGGAAAAGTTGTGAGGGTCTCAAAATTCTAATTTTATTTTAAAATGCATAATAATATTTATATTATGATTATTCATTAAAATATTAGTGAATTTATGCTTTGAGTTATCAATTTTCAATTTAGAGAATTTTTTGAGAATTATTTGCCGGTGTGTGGTTTCGGCCAATTTAAGTGTCAATTTTTGTTCAGAAGCATGAATAGTAACTTTAAGGTGAAACCGAACATATGTAGAGATATTATAGAGATATTTTTAAGGTTAGACAGTGTCGGAATGAGATAAAATAGTAAAAGTAGAGTGTCGCGCGTTGACTCGACCACTTTTCCATAAATTAAGGGGAACCACCCTTTTTGTCCTTAAAAAGCCTTATTTCTTGTTTCCTTGCTTCATTATTTTCAGCCACTTTTAGAACTCAAAGAGAGAGAGGGAGGCTGAACCATAGAGAGAGAAAAGAGAGAGAGTTTGTGAGGTTTCTTCCAACTTCATCTTCTTCCTCAAGTTTGAAGACTCCATTGAAGACTTGGCTCTTGCTTCTTCTTCGTTCCTTGGCTGCCGAGAGAGAGAGAGTGAGAGTGAGAGGGTGGTTCGAAATTGAGAGAGAAAAAAGAAGAGGAAATAAAGCTTCTCCTTGGTTGGCTATTTCTTGTCCTTGAGTTTGGAGGAAGAAACCAACTTCAAACAAGCAGATCTGTGGAAAAACTTGACGGATCTCGAGGATCAAAGCCTAGGACATAATCCGTGGATGGAACTACCTTAGATCCTCTTTGATCTCGCTAGATCTGAATAGATCTTGAGGTATAACACTCAAAACCCTTAACTTTAGCCTTATTAGAGCTAAACTTGTCAGATCTACAGTTTATTTTGCTAGAAATATTTATATTTGGAATATTCGAGTTGGGCTCTTAAATTTTCAACTTAGGAAGCAGATTTGAGGTGACTTTTAGGTAGCGGACTTGAGGACCTGATTGTGCTTGTGTTTGTTGTTTATGAGATGAGATTATTTTATGGTTAGAAAATAGGATTGATGTTGAAAATTTTGAAGGAAAATAAAGAGGGCTAGCCGAACCTATGCTTGGAAATTTTGACTTTTGATTTCAAAATTTTACGACGTTTCTTGGCTAGATTTGCCTAAATAAATATGTATTGTGAGGACCCAAAAAAAATTGCATTTTATTGAAAAAAATAAATAAATAATAATATTTATAATATATTTATTCACTAAAATATTAGTTAATTTATGCTTCAAGTTATTATTTTCTAATTTAGAGAATTTTTTTGTGAATCAATTGCCGGTGTTTAGTTTCGACCAGTTGAAGTGTCGATTTTTGAGTCGTGACATAAATAGTAAGTGTAAGATGAAATCGAGCATATGTAGAGATTTAATCGAGATACATTTATGGTAGGACAGTGCCAAAAGGAGAGAAACCAGTAAAAATTAGAGTGTTGCGGGTCTACGTGACAAAAAGTGAAAGTTGACCACTTTTCCTTGAATTAAGGATGGCCAAGTATCTTGTCTCCATAAAGTCTCAATTCTTGCTCCCTACTTCTCCATTTTTCAGCAGCCAAGGGAAGCTTGAGAGAGAGGGAGAACTGAGATTAGAGAGAGAGAGAAATAGAGAGAGAAAACTTATTCATCTTCATCGTCATCTTCAACTTCAACTTCTTGAATCTTGAAGACATCATTGAAGAGCATTCATCTTGCTTCTTCTTCTCCTTGTTCCAGCCGTGTGAGAGAGAGAGAGAGGAAGGGAGAGAGATTCAAGAATGAGAGAGAGAAATAAAGAGGGAAGAAAGCTTCATCTTGTCTTCATTTTCTTGTTCTTGAGATTTGAAGAGGAAATCATCGTCAAGCAAGTGGATCTTTGGCTAAGATTGGAGATTCTTGAAGTTGCTAAGTCGGGAAAGTCATCCTTGAGTAGATCTTCACTAGATCTTACTTGATCTTGTTAGATCTAGCTAGATCTTGAGGTATAACACTTAAACCTCTTAGTTCTAACTTTATTAGTGTTAAATCTTGTAGATCCATGGTTTATTTTGCTAGAAATGATTATGTTCGGAACATTTGAATTGAGCTCTTGAATTCCCAACTTAGGTAGCTAACTTGAGGTGACTTTTAGGTAGCAGACTTGAGGACCTGATTGTGGTTGTGATTGTTATTTGTGAGATGAGTTCATTTTATCGTTAGAATGTAAGAATGTTGTTGAAAATTTTGAAGAAAAAGTATGAAGGCTGGCCAAACATCACTTGGAAAGTTTTGATTCTTGATTTCAAAATTTTATGATGTTTCTTGATTTGATTTTGCTCAAACAACTTTGTACTATGAGTGTATGTTGGTTTGGAGTAAAAATCTGGAATTTTTCATGGTTGAAAGTTGAGTTTTTTACTGACTTTAGGAAGAATTCTTATTGCATATCAAGTGTTTGATAAATTGCCCCATTTTTGTGTCAACTTGAGCTGCATATCTGTCTATGAAAATGGCCAAACCAATTCTTGTGAAAAACATGAAAGTTGTAGACATTTGAGTTAAGTTTTTTACCTGTAAAATTTTAACACAATCGAAGCATTGTAGCTTGTGAAATGACCAAAATACCCCTAATTGCCCCTTTACCCTGTTTCCACTAACAGTCTTCATTTTCAACCAAATTTCTGAACTTTCTAGCACTTGTAGGAGATGAACCAAAACTTAAATTTTATACCAATGAAGGATTTATGAGTCTAGTATTAAATGCCACTGATGACACTCAATTTCGATCCTCCTACATTGAGTTATAGTCTTTCTTCCAAAACTGTCCAGAAAAGCTGTTTTCAACCTGATAGTTTTACTTTGCTTCTGTAATTGTGATTTTTGACCATGAAAATTCCTGAACTAAATTTCGAAGTCTAATGTGAATGGTAGGTCTATGTCTTGGCTTCGAAACGGCATAAAATTTGTCTCAATCCGATGAGTGTAGCTCTAGTTATGATCAAAACACTAAAAGATGATAGAAACTTGATAGTTTCATGCCGACCAAGTGTTTGATAAAATGTTTGTATGAAACTAGTGGTTATGCACACTAAGTCTTTGATGAAATGCTTTGTATGAAACTTGTGATTCTAGAACTTGGCTTGAAATGGGGATATCTATTATGGACCAGTGGAATAACCTTGAATCCCTCTTAAGTGTCGCTTTAGTTGATCAAGTGAGTAGTTTTCCCTGCTCGTTTGATAAGTAACCTAGTGTATACATGAGTAACGGTTCAAACCGGGGGGGGGGAGGATTGGCTAGAGATGGTTTCCTATAAGTGATCATTGGTTGTAATTGCTTCAAGTGCTCAAAGGGATTCTGAGGGGAATCCCGAGATGGACAGGCGAAGGACTTCCTTGTTTGATTGCACTTTTGGTGAGTGTTCAAACTTTTTTTTAAATGAAAACTCCTGCTATTGTTTGCAAAGGAATAATGTATTGAAATGATTTGCTAGTATTTATAAGGAACGATTTACTGTTATTTCCAAGTAAAATTACTTTCGCGAGTGAAATGATTTATGACTAATTTGTGAGCACTCCAACTCATTCTCCATATGAAATGTTTTTACTGTTGCCAATGATCTATGAAATGATTTATTTGTGTTTGCCTTGAGTTTTGTGGCCTGAGCGGAGCTATATGCTGCGTCCATGTGGGACGGGAGTCACCTCTAGAGATCCGTCTCAACACTTGAAATACTTACCTGAGCGGAGCTATGTGCTACGTACATATGAGGCGGGAGCTACCTCTAGAGATCCGACTCACTTCTTAAAGTGTTTACCTGAGCGGAGCTATGTGCTACGTCCATATGGGACGGGAGCCATCTCTAGAGATCCATCTCAACACTTGAAATACTTACCTGAGCGGAGCTATGTGCTACGTCCATATGGGGCGGGAGTCATCTCTAGAGATCCGGCTCACTTCTTAAAGTATTTACCTAAGCGGAGCTATGTGCTACGTCCATATGGGACGGGAGCCACCTCTAGAGATCCAACTTGTGACAGCCCCACCTTCCCCTAAGGCGAACCAGAGGGGTTAGCAGACTGCCTGCCCAACCCTCGCCAAGACTGGATAGCTAATATAAACCAATAACTCGAAACTTATAAAACTAAAATCTTCCAAATTCAAAAGTCACCCAACATAGACACATAAGTCTCACACCACCATTCAAACTTAAAATTCAACAGGGTGTTTAGGTTACAACGCCAAACAAAACTAAGCTTATACATGATAAGGTTTCCAGTACATCATTCCTTAACAAAAGTTACAACAAAAGTTTATACTACTCGCACGTACTTCCAACCTTGATTTCAAGCAAATCCCCCTGCTAAGGAAAACAAAAGGGAAATAGGGTGAGCTAATAGCTCAATGAGGTTCCAAAAAAAAGCAGCCAGATATACAAGAAGAATTCACATAACAAACAAATGTCACAAATAAAATTACCAAATAAATTGAACATATTCAATTAAAGGATACGGATGGCTTTCAAAAGCCAATTTCCCCGAAGTTTGATCAAATCACCTCTTGTTGACTCTCCGTCAACTTTTATAGCTCAGAGCCAAATCGTAGATCCCCACTTAACATCAAACACCGTCCACCGTTTCACCCCCTACCAGGCCCGAGCACCCCAACAAATCAAATTTTAGGTAATACTAGAGTACACCAGATTTCCGGATTCACATATCATATCTCGTGACTCGTCAACTTTCCCGACCAAACCCGTGCCAGCTCGAGTCGATTGACTCACCAACTGGGTTTTGAACTCGAAACAAATCATATTTGTCGATGGGGTATCACCCAAGCGACTCACAAATCAAATGTGGCCAAAAGCCATTTCACACGAATTCAAATATCCAAGTACAAATTTTCAAACACAAGAGATCGAGTGTGATAAAGTATGCACTGGTCTCGATCACATTAATTGGCTCACAAGTCACAAGAATGCAAATCATCACATAGTTCAAGTATTTCAATATTTCAGCTATCACATAGGTCAAGTAACAAGCATGAAACACTCACCAACTCAAGCAAAGTAGCTTCAAGTGCTCACACCCAATTCTCCTACTTCCAAGTCTAATAACAAATGAAATGAAAATATTTAAGTCGGACTCACCAAACAAGAAGACCTAATGCATGAGTTCATTGATTTTGTACTTGATAAAATCACACTTGAATGCACAATTTATAAAATGACCAATCCCAACTATCAAGATGATCAAATGAAAAGCTCATCCACATGTTAGAATCATAAACGAGTGAGTCAGGACATGGCAAAGTTGCACAAGAGCCAAAAGGAACAAGAGAAGCCTTGGTGTAATGAAATCGGCATTTGATTGATTTGCCATGCTGCAGTAATTTACTCATACCTATGGCCACACTTATCAGATTGGGGCATACTTTATGGCGTTTCGAAGATAAGACCTAGCCCTACAACTTTCATGAAGAGTTCAAACATCAAATCATGCTCAATCATAATCAAAATGGCAAATCTCAGAGAAGCAAGAAATCTGTCGGAATGGCTGCAGGCTAATCGAACAGTCTCGGGAAAACAGCCATAACTCAACATAGAAAAATCAAAATCAAGCTCCATCAGTGGAGTTTAAAACTAGGTTCATGGGGCTTTCTAACGGTATAAGGCTCGGGTGCTAATTCATTTTCTACAGTCAACAGTAACCTCGGAAACTTTGCTATTTTTCATTCCTGTTTCCTGAAAAATTTCAGCTTAGGTGCATTTTCTTCTATCAATCCTTTAAAGTCATTTCCATCATTTGCCAAGGTGTTTAACAAGCTAAAACAGCAATTAAATCCATCATCAAAGCATCATAACACAACAATCAATTTGTCAAACACTTGGTGGCCAACAAATAAAATCCAAACTCTAGTTAGCAACCACAAGATTTCCTTCCATAATTAATCCTTCCAAACAACAATAAGTACTTTAAGACATCTAACCAACATCCCCTAAGGATTTAAAGCTCATTAAAGCATGATTAAGAGGGCTCTTACCTTGCTAGAAGTGTGAGCAAACCACCCAAAAATTTCACTCCTTGCCACCAAGTTTGAAGTTGAAGTAGTAGTCTAGGGGAGGAATTTACCTAAAGCTGTTTTTCTACACTAAAATCACCAAATTTCTAGCTTAAGTTTTGTTGTTCTTCATGAGGAAAGTGGCCGGCCAAGAGGGTGAGAGAGAGAGGGAATTTTGATTCAAATTTTTGAAATGGAAGGTTTAAATAGAAGGCTTAAAGTCAAGGGGTTAAGGAGGTGTTGACAAATGGCTAAATCTTGGCCATGAATTGGGTAAGATCTTGGCAAATTGCCTTCTAATCCCTTAATTAAAATATGACTCACATAAAACCACATAAGTTTCATGCATTTATCCATATAAAACATGAAAAATAAAATTCCAAATTAAACCATGCAATACACATGAAATTGAGCACTTTAGGAAAATTAATACACTAATGATTATATGATGCACTCAAGTAAAATTCTCTATTTTCTTTCTTTTTTTTTTTCTAGGGTTGTCACACAACTCACTCCTTAAAATATTTATCTGAGTAGAGCTATGTGCTACGTCCTTGAAAATGGAAGCCACCTCTAGAGATCCGTTCGATAATGATGTTTGTGGCACTGTTTCCTTTGAGTTAATTATGTTATATGTCCATCTTGCTTTTAATACATATAGAAATGCATATGTGTTGTGCATAAATGAAATGAGTTTCTCCGAAAAGATTTACTCTTGTTTTAAATTAAATGAGACATGATTTATTAACGTTCTACGTGAAATGCTTTGCTCATGATTTCAGTTAAATGGTGACTATTTTGGAAAAATATTTATTATTTTTTTATACTTGACCCACAATGTGAATTTGCTTATTTTTCGGAACTTCACTGAGCTTCTAACTCACTCCAAAAATATTTATTTCCCCTCCACAGGGCTTGAGGCAAAGGAAGCACTTGAAGAGATTTACTAGTGTGATTGACTGGATTAACTCTAGTTTTATTTGGGTATATTATTTCTGATGTCTTGTGAAATAAACTTATTGTACTGAAGTAATTGGGAAGTAAAATCTCATGGTTGTAATATGATTTTGAAATAGTTGGATTATAAGTATTGGAGTTTAAATTGTAAGACTTATGGTTATGTTATTATTTGGAAGTACTTGGATGTAATTGTTGGAGTTTTATTGTAATTATTAAAGGCTAGCACTGAGATTTGAATTTGAGGACTGTAGTGAGTCCCGGCGAGAGTTGGGTAGGCGGTCCACAGATACTTTAGGGTACGCCGTAGGGAGAGGTGGGGCTATCACATGTATTATGTTCATTATGAGTATATATTTGAATGAAGTGAAAATCTTGAGCTTTAATGGTGAATAGTGAAGTTTTCACTAAAGTTTGGAGTAAATGTGTTATTTGGACAGATTTAAGGGTTTGAAATGTTTTACCTATTTTTTATGGATTTTGTACATTAAGACTTAGTGAAAAAAAATTGTTCTAAACATGTGTTAGAACCTTGATTAAAAGTTTAGTGTTGAGTTTAAACTTGAATGAGTGATTTTTTAGGTGAAAGACCTCATTTTATGTTTTTGTTCAAAAATTTAGAAGTCGCGAGTATGGCATACATCGATAGAGTATTTTGGGTAATGATGTGTCGTTTTGAAAATGGAATTATGATGAATTTTGATTCGAGTGACTACTTTTTCACTCGAGCAAAATTAGAGGAATTTTGGGATGATTTTGATCAAACAAATGACTAAGTTTATTTAAGAGTAGTTTCACTATTTGTGGGGCGAAACTTATTTCTTCTTTTACTTGATTACAGGAAGTGGGGAAGAGTTTGAACTAGATCCTAACTTGTATTGTCAGCTGTGATTAATTGGTGAGTGTTCCAACTCCTTTTTAAATGAAAATCTTGCTATTGTTTGTCAAGGAATGATTTGTTGAAATGATTTACTGTTATTTCCAAGTAAAATGTTTTTACAAGTGAAATAATTTATGAAGAGTTTGTGAGTTTCCATGTATGTCATTTGACTTAATTCGCAAATATTAAATGAGATAGTGATTTATTTATGTGATTTTGAAACTGTGACTACAGATGAATTATATGTTGAATATGTGTTGTGTCTTGAATTCTTGACTTGTGTTTGTTAAGCGAAAATATGTACTGTGACAACCCCACTTCTCCCTAGGGCGTACCCTAAGATATCCGTGGACAGCCTGCCTAACTCTCGCTAGGACTCACTCTCATAACAATCGCTAACATATCAAACTAAAATTTTCAACCACAAATCTAAACCAAATAACAATTTACAAGTACAATACTCCAGTCTTACAATCCCAAATTACATAAAATACTTAATCAATCATTCAAATTCTCATAATACAAGTACTCTCAAAACCATAGTTCAAGTTTGTCATACCCAACACAAAAGTAAACTCTAAGCCTAATGGTTGGCTCCTTCACTTGGATTCCCAGTCCCTGTTAAGGAAAACAAAATGGAAAGAGTGAGCTAGAAGCCCATTGAGTTCCAAAGGCAAGCAATGCACATAGCACATATGAAATTTCATTTCAAATTCGAATTTAGTAATAAGCACATAAGGAAAGCAAGTAACACTAAAAAGGGAGGAAACAGGGGCTCTCAGGAGTCAAGATCCACGATGCTCGATCTCGAACCAGGTAGTTGACACTCCGTCAACTTTCATACACATAAACCATGTAGACCTTCACTTACTCCTTACTCCTCCAAACCCCCATCGGGCCCGACTCCAATCACTTTATGTCACTGGTTTAATCACTGGTTTATTACTCTTCATCGGAGACAAGTCCATATGCCAAATTTCGAGCATATATCACTGCACTTCACTGTATATTATTGGTTTAATGCTCTTTTCTGAGACAAGTCCATAAGTCCAGTCTCGAGCATATATCACTGCACTTCACTTCACTTAACCCTATGGCTCATCCGTTTCTTCTCGACCTAGACCTAGCCTCTGGCTCAAGTCGAAGGGCTCACCGATAGGTCTCAGGAATTTCCTAACCTTTCACATACACATACAAGTCACTGCAAAACACTTTTACTTCACTTTTCTTTTATTTCAAATAGAGGTAGGTGTGATGAAGTACACACCACCCCATTTAATATTTTGAAAATCCAATTTCACATCAAATCACTTGTCTAACACATTTCAAATCATATTCACATAAGCACATAACAAACATTGAAACTCACCAAAGTATCAAGGTTCGAATTCCAAGTTTTGCTTGGTTTCAAAACCTTCCACACTCCCTAAAACGAATAAAGAAAATGGATGAGTTTGGATCTTTCACTTGACAATCCAATCAAAGTACACTTATTCTTTGATTCATTGAAAATTTTTCTCAAAATTTCCTTAGGCCAAAGTATTCTTTTTCAAATGAAGAAATCTCACAAAAGTCCATTTTCAAAAATCACTGCAAAACTCAAATTATAACGCTTCATCGATATACTCCATCCAGGCAACTTTTAATCTTTTAGCACATTGAAATAAAGTGAGGTATTCCACCTCCAAATCACTCATTTGAGCTCAAACTCAACACCACTCTTTTAACCAAATTTCTAACACATTTTTCAAACGATTTTCACTAGGTTTCAATGCACAAATTTCATGAAAATTAGCTAAAGTATTTCAAATCCACAAATTTGTCCAAAATGGCACTTTTCCTTCAAAGCTTAGTGAAATTCAATTTCTCACCACAAGAGTTCAAGATTTTAACTCTTTTAAATATATACTCATAAATGAACATAATACATATACACTTAAACAAAATCTCATCAATAAACATCATAAAATTTCAAAATCACACATCAAAATTTGCCAAGCAAGGTTCGGCCAACCCTTAACATTTTTCTTCAAAATTTTCAACTATAAAATCTACTTTCTAACCATAGAATGAACTTGTCTCACAAACAACAAATACAACCACAACCAGGTCCTCAAGTCCGCTACCTAAAAGTCACCTCAAATCCACTACCAAAGTTGAGAATTCAAGAGCCCAACTCCATTATTGCATACATAAGCATTCTTGACAAAATAAGCCATAGATCTACAAGATTTATCATTACCAGAGCTAAATCTAAGAGATTCAAGTGATATACCTCAAGATCTGTCTAGATCTAACAAGATCAAGGAGGATCTGATGAGCTCTTCCCAAGGATGACTTCTCGAGCTTAGCAACTCCAAAAGTCTACAATCTTAGCTAAGGATCCGCTTGTTTTGAAGGTGATTTCTTCCTCAAAACCCAAAATCAAGAAGATGACAAGCCCAAGAAGCTTTTCTTCCCTGCCCTTTTCTCTCTCTCTCTCACGGATCACTCTCCCTCTCTCTCTCTCTCGCTCTCACGGCAGCTCCAAACAACAAGAAGAAGCAAGAACAAAGCCTTCAATGAAGTCTTGAAGTTTCAAGAATTTTGAGGAAGAAAAAGTTGAAGAAACAAAGCTTAAGCTCCCTCTCTTTTCTCTCTCACTCTCTCGGACCAGCCCCTCTCTCTCACAACAGCCCAAGGAAGAAGATGAAGCAAAAGCCAAGCCTTCAATGGAGTCTTCAATCTTGAAGTAGAAGATGGAGAAGAACTCTCTCAAATCTCTCTCTATTCTCTCTCAATGATCTCGGCTCTCTCTCTCCTTGGTATCTTCAAGTGTGGCTGAAAATAATAAGGGAACAAGAAGGCTTAAAAGGTGGCTTTTTATAGACAAAAAACTTGGCTCACCTTAATTCATGGAAAAGTGGTCAAACGACCACTTTTTGTCGCGTCGCGCGCGGCACTCTAACTTTTACTGGTTTTTCTCATTCCGACCTATCCAACCTTAAATATATATCTGTTATATCTCTAAATATGCTCAGTTTAATCTTAAAGTCACTATTCACACTTCGGAACAAAAATTAACGCTTAAATTGGCCGAAACCACACACCGGCAAATAATTCTCGTAAAATCCTCTAAATTAGAAAATAATCACTCAAAATATAAATTCACTCATATTTTAATAAATAAACATAATATAAATATTATTATACATTTTAAATAAAATTCAAATTTTGAGGCCCTCACATGTACCACACTCAATGAGTAGGAGTTACCTGTCATTCCGCCATATGTGATAAGCGGCAGTATGTACCATACTCAATAAGTGGTAGGTACCTCTCATTCCGCCCTAATCCTAAATTTTGAACATGTCGATTGGAGCGTTGTCTTATCGGCCATATGTGATAAGCGACAGTATGTACCACACTCAATGAGTGGTAGATACTTCTCATTTCGCCCTAATCCTAAATTTTGAATAAGTCGATTAAAGCGTTGTCTCGTCGACCATACATATTGAGCCATAGTATGGACCACACTCTAATGAGTGGGAGGTACCTTTCATTCCGTTTCAGTATCTTATGTATGATTAAATCTGAACGGTAGTATGTGTCACACCCAATCAATGTGGGAGGCACCTCTCATCCCGTCTTAGTACCTTTTATGCGATTAAAGTGAATTGTTTGTTTAATTATTGTTCGAATGCTTGAATTCATGCATCTTTTAATAAACTTATTCAAATGTATTCTAGAGTTTTCTCGTTATAGTATTTCTTAATAAATTATACTTTTATAAGTGAACTTTAACGACTCAACTGTTGGAAAAGTGCTATTTGATTCAAGTGTTATGATTTTGATCAAATGTGAATTTGCTCATTTTTCGGAATCTCATTAAGCTTCTAGCTCACCCCAAAAATATTTATTTCCCCTCCACAAGGCTCGAGGCAAAGGAAGCACTTGTAGAGACTTTCTAGTATGACCGGATGGATTAACTCTAGTTCTATTTGGGTATATTATTTCTGATGTCTTGTGAAATTAACTTATTGTATTGAAGTAACTGGAAAGTAACATCTCATGGTTGTAATATGATTTTGAAATAGTTGGATTATAAGTATTGGAGTTTAAATTGTAAGATTTATGGTTATGTTATTATTTGGAAGTACTTGGATGTAATTGTTGGATTTTTATTGTAATTATTAAAGGCTGGCACTAAGATTTGAATTTGAGAACTGTAGTGAGTCCCAGTGAGAGTTCGGCAAGCGGCCCGCCAAACCCTTTGGTTCGCCTTAGGGAGAAGTGGGGCTGTCACAAAAGTGATAAGTTACAATCATTCCTTAATGATTCTACAAATTTTACTTAGCTCCTAGAACTTTTACTTTTATTGTACTAAAGCCAGCAATTTTTTTAAGAAAATTTGTGCAAGTGATGAAAAGTAATAAGTACCTTTACATACTCATTCAGTAGATTAGTATAATTTTGAAAAGTGCAACAAAAAAAAATTCATTCAGTAGATTAGTCTAATTTTGAAAAGTGCAACAAAAAAAAGGGACTTAAGATGATCTTAGAAATTAACTAATGCTAAGCAAATAAAGTAAACAATGACATGCGTCCTCGATAGACTTAAAAATCTAAAATTCAATGCTTAAAAATACTTAAGAAAAGTGCCAAACTTTGATTAGATGATTTTAAGAAATGGATCATATTAAGTGTGACCATTTCGCCTATTGCTAATGCAAAATAATTCTATCCCGCTCTCCCGACATGCCCCTCTATTACAATTTCAAGTTTTTTTTTGAAAGTAGAACTAGTAATTTCACAATTTTTGGAGCCTTATTAATTTCAAACATTCTATTTAAATATTAGGTTTTCAATGGTTTTGATATAACCTATTTTTCTCATATTGAAACAACCTTATAACAATTATTCTTTGTGTTGTACATAACTTGAAAAATGATCGAACGAAGCTTTTATGCTCTTTGCTATGTACCAAAAGTTTCAATATTCGTTTTTTCCGAAGTACTTGGCTTTCATTTTGATAGAACATCATTTTTAAATTGGAAAATCATCAACTTATGATGCAATATAGAAAGGAAAAAAATCGTCAAAGTTTTAGCGGGTGTAATTGTTTAACAAGATTATTGTTTCAACCAATTCAAAGAGTTCTTAAAAATTGTTCATCCTAACTTGAATGTGGCTATTCAATTGTCATTGGTACTTCTCTATGTGTTGATATTTGGCTATTTGATTTTCTTTAATCTAATAAAAAGACATATTATACTTGTAAATCATAATTGTAATCACCCCATCTTCTCTTATACACCAATATTTCAAAAAAAAATTGTAGGAGTACATTTGTCATTTCACATTGAAAAATCAAAGGAGTGCTATTATTAGATATATATATATATATGCATACACTTACATAAAAATTATACACTCTAGATACCATCATCTTATTTTTCTTTCGATAATATATTGGTTATTAGTGTTTTCACTCTTCGTCAGGGTTTAATTGAGCAATTGAAATAGAGAAAGGAAAATAAATAAACTTAGGTCTTAGTTCAGTATGCTTCGCTCACTGTCCTTCGAAGAACAACCTACTGATTCCCCTAAAACCACCAAGCCATGGTGTTTCTTTGTTTTTTCATTTCTTTTTTCCTTATTTTTTTCTTCACCACTATAGCTAGAGTTGGAACAAAACAGATCCTAATATTATTAGCAAACAAAGTTAACAATCTAATTTACAATTCCACTTCAATCTTTCAACAACCAAAAGTTTAAACATCTACCACAATTCAAACATATTTGTACTAACATCTTAAAACAATGTATTTAAACGAATAATTATGTAATACAGTGCATGACATAATACATTTAAATTAGCATTTAACATTTAAACATTTAAACTAATTCAGTGAAACGTTTACACTAGTTCATAACAACTAATATTAAATTGTAATAATGCTTATGTGAAACGAATTAGGCGACTCCTTTTCCTGTACTCTTCCTGGTCCCTTCTACTTCCCAACTAGCTTTTGCTCCGGGCGGACTCTTCTTTCTGGTCCTTCCAACTTCCCAACTAGCTATGGCTCTAGGCGGTTCACCTCTAGGAGGTAGCAGTCGTAGCCTATTTCTAGGCACCCTTCTTCTTTCGCTCCAGTCAGTTCGCCACCTGGAGCAGTGCGTGCAAAATGTGAAAAGCAGTAGAGGATAGAAGAAGAAAAAACGGAAGTGATTTGTTCTATGGTTAAAATGGAGAAGACTAGGGCTATTTATGCACAACTTCTATCCAAGAAAAGAAGCTATTGCTTTTATTTCACCTAAGACCGGTCAATACAACATGTGAATTAGCAGCATCATCCTCTGAAATACACCACCAATATGTGGGAAACATTTGACACGGAGCAGAGGCACCACCAGCATGTGAAAAACATATGAGATGGAGTAGAGACTCCTCTGGTGAGATTCCACAGAAACTGCATCCAAGAGATGTGTCTATCGGTGAAATAAACTCAACAGAAACTACTATTCTTCGATGCAGTTTCTATTGAGGATTTTTTTTTTTTAATAGGCAATAGAAACCACTATTCGTGGATGTGGTTTTTGTTGTGTTTTTTTTTTTATTGAGGTTTTTCTTTGTTTTGATAGGGAACCGCTATTCTTTGATGCGGTTTTTATTGAGATTTCCTTTTTTTTTTTTTGGATAGGGATAGCTGTTCCAAAAGAAACTGCATAGCTAAATTGTGGTTTCCTTAACTTACCCTTTTGACCCATCAAAAATTCCCTGACAAGTCCAACTATTGAAAAAGAAAAGGAAAAGGAAAAAAAAAATTTTAACCAGACATCGAATGTGAGGTTATAGGCGATCTTAATTTTAGAACACAATCCATCAGAATCCCATTTTTTGGATAATTTTGAATTTTAACAATATTCTAAGAAATTTGCTATGTGATCATAGAAGTGTGCTGCTTCTAGCAAAGGTATGATTTACTCTGTAAATCATCATAAAACTAAAATGGAGCACATAGCCAGTAATAGTGCTAAAATCTTTCTGGATTGGTTAAATGTTTAAAGAGTAATTTTTTTATACATTGTCAGTGCATACACGAACGGGCATAGATGTATGCCACGTAATCTAATTTTAAATTTAAAATCCACCTTTTGCATAGATGGCATTCATCTACACCTGTTAGTGTAAAAAATCTACTACACTGACAGTGGATGAAAACTTAATCCATGTTTAAATGCCATGCGTATGGTATTTCTTGGCTAAATTACAAATCTTGGTTAAATGTTTTTAATAACCATGATTTGATTAGCTACAATTGATATACTAATGCCAAGAGAAAGTTTGAATCTAACGATACTTATCTTTATGCACGGTGTTTTTATGTGTTAGTTTGTTTATTTAATTCACAAACTAAGTGAGGGATTGCTAGGATAGTTTGTAAATTGAAATGAAATTAAAACTTGCTAAGACTCGTAACTTTGGACAAAGAAATGGTTTTCAATATACCTATATCAAATCCATCCATGGATTGATGTGTGATTTTGGACCAGATTCGAACCTTGCCATAGATTGTAAAGGTTATCGATTGGATTCGTGCCTTTGATTTATCCGATTAGAATCCAGCCCACTAATCCAATCGATTATGCAGTCAATGCAACCATGGATTTGAGAATCTGCCCCACCAATCCAGTTAGTCAATCTGGCCATGGATTCGAAGTGTCTGTTGGTTTGTCCATTAAACGAAACTAAAGAACTTCTTGTTGACCATTATAATGATGAAACTGTTTTGGTATTTTTGCAGTCTCTTAATGATCATTTAACTGAGGAAATTGTGACTATTTAGTTTTGGTGGCATTTTGGGATGCCTCTAGTTCAATTTTTTTTTTCCAACAAAAACCTCACCCCTTGAGCTATTTTTTGAGGTGAGAAGACCCAATAACACCCTACAATTATCTTGAGAAGGCATCTTTGATTTTATGTTTTGAACTTGTGGGCAAATTGTAATGGTCTTAGATAACTTGTAAATTTTCCTGTAATTCTCCCTTTTCTGTCCAAAAAACAAAAAGGAAAAGCTTAGTTTCCGAAATAAATTCTGTGGCATTTAATTCCTAGGACTGACAATAAAGGACAGCGCTGCTTTCAATATTGTTAAAAGGCAAAGTATACTCCCAAAGCAACGTTGATGTTCCTAGTTTACACATTCTTCGATTATCTGATATTTAAGGAATGCAGTGAAATTACTAATTCATATTTTTGATAAGTTGCTATCACGAGCTCATTTAAGCTATTTAAAATTAAATTCAAGTTTATATTTGTGAAGTTATTAACATGTTAAATAGAGGTGAGTGATGTCAGAAATTCAGAAAAAGGAGAAAAAAAGAAAAAAGACAACAAAAAAGATAAACATGTTAATAAATAGAGACAAAGGCAACCAAAAAAAAAAAAAGGAACCAAAGGCAACAAAGAAAAATATATATGGATGATAAACAAAGATAAAAAAGAAGATAAGTAGAAAAAAAGGCAAAAAAAAAAGGAAAAAGAATAGATGGATGATTAGTAGATGGCTGAGTTTTTTTCTCATTTAAATTAAACTCGAAAAATTTCTAGTGTGCTTTTATTTTCTTTCACAATGATATGCTCTTACATGAACTAAGGTATGGGAAAAAGAAAACAGTAGAAAACAATACTGGTGCATGGGGACATGTTTTCCTTTTATATTATTTTCACCAAACAAAAACCCCGGTAGTGCTTAGAGGCATCTTTTTCATTTTAGTTGCTTTGGCAACATAATTATCTTAAAAAGAATAATTACCTTGATTATTGACTGAAAAGCATTAAATGGCACAAACTTGTAGTTAGAAATCGTTGAAGAGTGTATGTTCAAATTAGAATCCTTATGTTCAAATTAGAGTCCCAGAATTAGAGTCTTTATATTCAAATTCCCCTTTCCCCTCCGGACATTTTTAACCCCTACTAAAGAGATTGAAAAGAACCTAAAGCTAGAAATTAATGTGACTTTTATGGAGCTTGTGAGGGTCTCAAAATTTGAATTTTATTTTAAAATGCATAATAATGTTTATATTGTGTTTATTCATTAAAATATGAGTGAATTTATGTTTTGAGTGATTATTTTTCTAATTTAGAGAAATTTTTGAGAATTATTTGCCGATGTGTGGTTTCGGCCAGTGTAAGCGTCTGATTTTTGTTCCGAAGTGTGAATAGTGACTTTAAGATGAAACCGAACATATGTAGAGATATTATAGAGATATATCTTAGGTTGGACAGTGTAGGAATGAGATAAACCAATGAGAGTTAGAGTGTATGCGTCGGCTGACAAAAGTGGTCGTTTAACCACTTTTCCATAATTTAAGGGGAACCACACCTTTTGTCCCCTTAAAGTCTTGTTCCTTGCATCTTTTTGTTCCATTTTCAGCCACACTTGAAACCAAACAAGGGGAGGAGCAGCTGAACTAGAGAGAGAGAGAATAGAGAGGTTTTCTTCTTCTTTTTCTTCTTCCTCAACTTTATGAAGTTTGAAGACTTCATTGAAGGCTTAGCTCTTGATTCTTCCTCTTCTTGGAGTTGCTGAATGAGTGAGAGAGAGAGAGAGAGAGAGAGAGAGAGAGAGGTCGATGTGAGAGAAAAGGAAGAGGAAAAGAGGTCTTCTTCAACTTCATCTCCTTCTTGATTTCCTGAGACTTGAAGCCATTGGAAAGCTGCCATCCCGTTCCTTCTCCTCCTTGTGCAGCCGGGTGTGAGAGAGAGAAAGAGCAAGGAATCCGAGAGTGAGAAGGAGAGAGAATGTGAGGAAGAAAGTTTTTCCTTGCTTGGCATTTTCTTGTTCTTGAGTTTTGAGAGAAAACACACAGATCTGTGGGAAAACTTGAAGGATATCGAGGTGTCAGAGCTTAGAACGTCATCTATGGGTGGAACCACGTTAGATCTTTCTTGATCTTGTTGGATCTGAAAAGATCTTGAGGTATAACCCTTAAAACTCTTAGATTTAACCCTTTTAGTGTTAGATCTGTAGATTCTATGGTTAATTTTGATAAAAATGGTTATGATTGGAATTATGAGTTGGGCTCTTGAATTCCCAACTTAGGTAGCGGACTTGAGGTGGATTTTCGATAACAAACTTGAGGACCTGATTGTGGATGTGATTGATATTCATGAAGTGAGTTCATTTTATGGTTAAAAAGTAGATTTGGATGTTGAAAATTTTGAAGGAAAGTATTATATGTTGGCCGAACCATGCTTGGAAATTGTGTTATGTGATTTCAAGAAATTATAATATTCTTTAAGAGATTTTGCTTAAATATATGTGGTATGTTATTTGTGAGTGTGTGTTTGAGTAGAGTAAAGTTTTGGATTTTAAATGTCGAAAAGTGAAGCTTTTCATGAACTTTTGAATAAAAAGTGTTGATTAGATAGATTTGAGGGTTTTGCAACATTTTGGTTAATTTCTATGAATTTTGAATATAAAGACGTGGTGAGAATTGTTCTAAACTTGTGATAAAACTTTGATTAAGGGCAAGTGTTGAGTTATTTGTGAAAAGAGCAATTTTGAGGTGAGAACCTCACTTAAAATATTGTATTAAAGAGAATTTAGAAGTGGTGTTTAGGGAGTACATCGATGGAGTGTTATATTTGGAATGATATAGTGATTTTAAAAAGATCTAATCAAGTCATTGTATCGTGTGAAATGAATGATTTTCCTTGAGTGAATTGTGGGAAAAATGTTGATTGACTATAAGAAATGAAAGTGATTTGTTTTAGTTAATGAGTGGGAAAGTGAATCTTAACTATTGTTTTTATTTGTTTTAGGGGGTGTGGAAGGAAGTGAAATCGATCCTAACTTGGAAGCCGAACCTTACTATTTCGGTGAGTTTCAATGTATGTTATGTGTTTTGTGAATATGATTCGAAGTGTATTGGTCAAGTGATTTGAAGTGATTTTGAATTTTTAAATCGTTAAGTGGGGTAGTGTGTACTTCATTGCACTTACCTTTATTTGAAATAAAAGAAATTGTGAAAGTATTTTGCAGTGTTCCATAAGTGGGAGTATTCCAATTCGTTTATAAATCAAATATTTTACTACTATGTGAAAATGACTAGTGAAATAATTTGCTAGACTCATATTTGCAAAGATATGATATACCACTATTTCCAAGTAAAATGCTTTTACAAGTGAAATAATTTATGAAGGATATGTGAGTGTTCCAACTCCTTTTCAAATGAAAAACTTGCTATTGTTTGCAAAGAAATGATTTGATGAAATGATTTGCTAGCATTTAGAAGGAAATGAATTTGGAATATTTAAAAGATTTGAACTACCATGTGTGTGTTTTCTCCTTTTGGTGTGATTTTGGAATTAAAAGAACAGTGTGCTATCTTGTGACTAATGTGACGTCGTTGGGAGAAGTCCCTGAATATTTAAAAGATTTGAACTACCATGTGTGTGTTTTCTCCTTTTGGTGTGATTTTGGAATTAAAAGAACAGTGTGCTATCTTGTGACTAATGTGGCGGAGAAGTCCTCAACTAGTCTCTACAATGGAAGTCCCTTGAGTAGTTTCAGTGAAATATTGTGATGTCGGCCAAATCCCCGACTAGTCACTTTGTTGGGCTGAGTCCCTCGGTAGTTTCGATGAAATATTGTGATGTAACCATTTTGGTAAATCCCCTAGTCTACTTCATTTGGTGATATCCCTCGAGTAGTTTCAAAGAAGTATTGGGACGTCGTCGAGCAAAGTCCCTCGACTAGTATGTGACGTCGTAGGGTGAATACCCTCGACTAGTTTCAATTAAATAAAGTGACGTCGTAGGGTGAATATCCTCGACTAGTTTGTGATGTCGCTGGGCAATGTCCTCGAGTTGTTTATACGAGCAATGCCCATTTAAGTGTCTATCTACTTGATTTAAATTGTATGCTTGAAGTATGATTTGAACTGTTTTATGTGAATTGTAAGCCTTGTTGGAACTCGCTGGACTTTTAACTCACTCTTTCCAAATTTTTTTCCTTAATAGGGACTGAGAACCCAAGTGAAGGAGCCAACCTGTAGATTTAGGGTTTGCTTTTGTGATTGGTACGACAAACTTAAATTGTGTTATTGAGAGCTTTTGTATTATGAGAATTGAATATTTATGTAATTTGAGACTGTAAAAATGGTGTAATGTATTTGTAAGTTATTGTTGAGTTTAGATTTGAGATTCGAATGTTAGTTTAGTGTTTTAGCGATATTTATGTGAGTGAGTCCTGGTGAGAGTTAGGCAAGCGGTCCACGGATACCTTAGGGTACGCCTTAGGGAGAAGTGGGCCTGTCACAGATCTCAATATAAGTAACCAATTTAGTCCAGGAGTAGCAATGACTTCCTTAATTTTGAAATCCTCAAACAATGAATCTGTATCAGTAGATTGGATGAAGTGACAAACAATTGGTTATATGGATGACAATTGGAAGGGATGAAGTGACAAAATAATGTTAGGAACTATAGTGCAAACTAGGAAATTAACATTTTTATATGGATGAAAATGACATTATAATTACGGAAACACTAATAAACCCCAATTTTGCGTTGTCCTAGGTTGCAGATGGTGGGCCATCATCTGTAGACTTAGCGTATTAAATAATTATTTACTTCAATTATTGACTAATCAAAAACCCATGCCAGGAAAGAGACGTCGTCAAAATGAAATTTATGAAGATCACGACAATCATGGATGAACCGTCAAAACCACTAACATGTTTATGCCAACTAAACAAAAGATTCTTTTGAGAAAAATAATACAGTCGCACAAATAACATGTCAGCGATTAGTGGAAAATCGAACAAATTTTAAAGAAAGACTTGAAATCAACAGTGATTAGAGTAGAGAAGAAGAATCAGCACTACTAAAGCAAGTTGCATTTCCTTAACGACAGCACTGTTATCAAAATTTACAGGTGCCGAACCTATGCAATAATAAATATTAAAATCCTAATTACCACCACAATTAATTTGTAGGAGTGGCAAGTAAGGTCGTCTCCTCAGGGAACGGGTACGAAAAATGTCTCTTTCTAAATCACAGAAAAATGGGGGGATTTGGATGGAATAGAACTAAAAATAAAATAAATAAACATAGAAAATGAAATTGAAAATACTAAATAAATAAATCACCAGAGAACAGATAAAGAGTAATTTACTAGAAATAGCAAGTAATAAACTTCTACCCAAAGGAACAACTTCTCAGGCACAGTCCAGTCAAATGATCATTGATGCAGAGATATTTCATTCATTTGTCACTAGGCTAGTTATAGTTGCTAACAAACTCTGACAACCAGCTTTTCCTTACTTTTTCGACAGCAATAAGGTATGTCACACCCTAATCGCTTCCCCAACCGTGATAACAACTCTAGGTACGCACTATAGAATTTAATTATCCAACTGCATTAAAAGTTAGAAAACCCAACCCTAACTAATGAACACGCTAAGAGGGTTCATTTAAGCTAGATCATACGTTTCCCCAACATAAAACCAATTATGGTGGTTACTACCACTATTAACTAAATGAATGATTAATGTGTATTCAATTAGTTAATTTGACAGTAGGCTATTAGGTTAAATTAAATATCCGGCCGTTGACATTCAATTAACAAAATAACATTTAAACAATTAATTCAGGAAACGTACAAATAGTAACAATTTAAAAGAAATAATAAAGACTCGATTAGATCTCACAAATGTCATGGACCGCACCTTCGAGTTGCCCTTTGAGTAGACGAGAAATTTAGCCTCTCCTCATGGAGAATCGCATCCAAAAAATGCTTGAGAAACTTTCAACCACGATTAACCAAAAAGAGAGAAAAATAAAGGAACGAAGGACCAAATCTTCCAAGTCAATAAGAAGAATAGGTCAGCCGCCAAATGCCTTTTCCTTGGATGTTCTCGTGACTAATCAAAAGGCAACAGTAGGGAAAAACTTAAAGAAAGCCACGATGATGTTTCTTTTCAATTGCGTACCTCCCTCCTCTTCCTATATATATTTTTTCCAAGCAACGGCTTACACAATAAATAAAGAAAACCTAAGCTCCCCTATTTAACTAGGAATCTCAGTCCTAATTGGAGTCTAACTTGCTAAAAAGTAATAATAAAGTAAAAAAAGGAAACCAACTACAAACTTCCCTAAATAAAAGTATCTTTTTAAGCAATTCCCAAAAGTGAAATAAAATCTTCAATCCCAAAGATGGCAAATATTAGACGTAGGATTTTTTTCCACGAAGTCCTTCTTCACATCCAAATATAGCGTGCCCACGTCCTAACTTTGGAAGTCTTCTGGAATTTTTACCAAAATTGCACTTTTAAGCTCCAACTAATTCCAATGACCTAAAATCAATGCCACGAATCAAATATGAGTAGAATCAAGCAATTAATATCATATTTAGGCCAT
Source organism: Gardenia jasminoides (assembly GCA_013103745.1). Lineage (NCBI taxonomy): Eukaryota > Viridiplantae > Streptophyta > Magnoliopsida > Gentianales > Rubiaceae > Gardenia > Gardenia jasminoides. Next base: position 9,281,480 of record CM023097.1, on the reverse strand, counting down.
AATTAAGGGAAAATATCCATAAATAATGTATACAATTAAGGACTCAACGAAAATTATCAAAAAGCGAAGTTTATTCCAACCCTAAATTCTATTTCGAATTTATGAATTCTTCAACATTCTGAGAATGAAGGAAGATAGTGACATAACACTTTATCTTTAGGCCATTAGTGACACGAGCTCATTTAAGCTATTGAAACTTGAATTTCGGCTTATATTTCTGAATATATTCACATTACATTCAAGTGACGATCTCGGATTCTAGATTAAGAAATGAGAAAGAAGAAAAGTCTTCAATGAAGATAAACACAGACAAAGGCAAAAACGGGGTGAGATCGTTAAAAAAAGGTTGCTATGGGCCTCTCTTATTTAAAACAAACTTGATACAAGTAAAAAGTAAGGAACAGGAAAAACAGCAAAATAATAACAACAATATAGTAGACATGGTCATGGTTCTAGAACAGTCAGCTCCCATTTGAAAATTGCCGGTTCTTTTCAGAAATGGAATCTGAATTGACCCTTATAGGGATGATTACTGTTATAGTTTTTGAACCTTCTTTTTGATTCAGCTACGGTTATGATTTCTTGTGGTTCTGATTTTAGTTCAATTCTAGTTTCGATTCTTCCGGTTACATTTAAATACTTATTATTACAAAATTGATTATAACTAAAGATGACAATGAATGTCGAAAAAATATAAATTTTATTGAATTATAATGTGGCAAGGAAACTAATACATATTTTGTAAAAGAGAAAAGCTCATTTTTTATTGAATATTTTAAATAAAATAAAAAGATACATTACTTTCTCATTATTGAAATAGAGAAAAGGAAAAAAAGTTAATTAATTAGTCATTGCATCTAGATTTACTAATGAGTTGGGATAATAAGTTATTGGAGTAAGATTGAGACTGTTGTTGTTGGATGCTAACTATTGAAATTGAACTCTAAATGGGCAGCCACCTGGGACATAAGTGTAGTTTTACATAGTTTGAACTGTTATTGAATCATCGGTTCAATTTTTTTGTGAATCTGAATCTAAATCTTTAATCACGATTATGGTTCCGGTTCCAATTAGTTTCCACTTCAAATCATGGCCACCCCTACAATATACGTGTACAGGGACATGTTTGGCTTTTAAATTGTTATCACAACACAATTATACGACAAAAGAAAACCACAATAGTGCTAGGGGTGTCTTTGTCATTTCAGTAGCTTTGACAACATAGTTATGTTGATTAATGAATGAAAAGGACTAATTGACACACACTTGAAGATAGATATTAAAATGAAAAGTACGTTATACTTTTAGGGGGTGTAGTATAAGTACCACATTTACTAGGAGAAGACATTTTTTTTCCTTTTTCTTTTTAAAAATTTTTTCAATCCTCAAATAATGAGTGTGTGTTAATGGAAGGGGTAAAATGATAAAACAACACTGTTAAGGACTATGGTGCAAAGTTGCAAATTGATCTTTTCTTATGGTTGATAAAATGACGTTATATATCTTGAAAAAAGTAGTCAACCCTCGTTTCTTCTTCCAGTTGCCAAAGGTGGGTCATCATCTACAGACTTCATGAATAATTATTTAGTTCAATCATTCACTAACAACAAGCTTGAGGAAACTAATCTTTAATTTGGTCCATGCAGAGAAAGAGAGTTATTTTCATGAAATGTTTAGAGGCCGCAACAACCATTGACGAACCATCAAAAATAAAAATCATGCTTATTCTAACTAAATAAAAGAGATCACAGTAATCAAACCAAACTAAGTAAGACTAGAAGTGAGAATGGATTTGAGTACTGTAAAATACGATACAATACAATTGGTAAGACTGAAATTTTGAGTTTTTAAAAATTTGAACAATTTCATTTCTCGATTCATCAACATCAGATTGATGTCCATTTCAAAATAAAATCGGTTTCGTATTGAAACTATAAAAAGCACATGCAATAGCTCAGAGAAAATTACACTTGTAATGGATAGGTATGAAAACTGAAAAGACTTGGAAGTCAATGGTGATCGGGGAAATAAAAAAACAATGAGCATCAGTAAAGCAAGTTGCGTTTCTTGTTGTAAAAGAGATACCCGCGTTAACTACAAAACTATCCAAGGGGAGTAAATGACAACAACACGCACCAGATCAATTGAGCAAAGGTTTAGTTAAACTGTATGCATTGTAGTTTGTTGATAGTTACACTTTCTCTCTCATACTTTGGACATATACACTTTGCCCTATTACCTTTATGAAAAAAGAGGAAAATGGCACAAATCCTCATGATTTTTTAAGTACATAGGAACCTTTTGGGAGTAGACAACTTACGTAATCTTTTCTTTTTTGTTGGGGTCAAACTGCATTATATATGTATATATATTGCTATTGATATTACGAAAAGTTAATTACAAAAGAGAGCGATTGCCCTATTATCCTCCTATGGACATGCACTAATTCACAGAGGAAAACTTTACTCCCGCTTAATGTTGGAAACAAGTCTTACTGCAAATTGAGGAAAGGTATCTGCACACTTATTTCCTCGATTCTATACACAAAGGAAAAGGTAGTGTAGGCATATTTCACGCAACTGTTTAATGTCCTCTAACAAAGTCACAATGGATTAGCCTTCTGATTATCTCTCCATCCTGTCTATGACGGTTTTGCAGTCAGATTGCAGGTCAATCTTCTGCCGACTCGTATCCTCAGCCATAACTAGTGCCATTCTAATTGCATTTGCTTCCTCTACGGTAACTTATTAATTTGGACACTGACTTAAAAGCTGAAGAGTAAATTTTGAACATACTCGTTATAACTGCAGCAAGGCTAATATATTGTTTGCCCTTTATAAAGAGGTCAATAGCAATTTATCCCTTGTATTTCTCTAACCTATAAGATACCTGTTGAGGACTAATAGTCAAAAACCTCAATAACTTTTCATGCGTGAGGATAGTAAAAACATTTAATGCCCATAAATACTGTACCCCTGACAATTCATAGCCTTGTTTTGTTGATGGCTAAAATTTTCTTCATTTCATTGGAGAATGAAATGAAGAAGTACTATGCAGGGGGTCTTAAAATCAAGCCGTTAGTTGCCAAACATTTTAAAGGAAAATTTGTCGTGAAAGTATACAATGCAAATTAATGGTTAAAAACATATAGGGCTAAGTACAGTAGGCCTCCATCTGATTTCGACAAAAGTCAGAAAAGCCCCGTGCCATTTGGAAATATCCACTCAACCTCCTCCGAATTTAAACTGAAGTGCAATTGTGCTCTTTGCCTTTTTGATCTATTGTGATATCAGTGGCCATCTTTTACTATTTTTTTTATTTCTTTTTTAATTTTTCCTTCATTTTCCATTTTTCCCCCTTCATTTACTTTTTCCCCCTCCTCCCTCCATTGCTACACGGACACTAGTTCTATGACGCAGCCCCTCCTGCACCGTTGCCACACCGCTGTCTTCCCCCTCATCACTCCTCCGCCACCCGCCACTACCTCTTTCCTTCCCCCTCCCTCCTCCTCTTTTTCTTTTTCCCCTCTCTCCTCCTCTTCGCATCTTCCCTCCTCTCCTTTTCACCCTTTTCCACCCCTCCCCCTCTCTCCCTCTCCTTCCGGATGACAGGATCTGCTGGAAACGAGAAGCAAGTAATAAGCTGCGAACGAGGTTTTGAGCGGAGCAAAAGTCGAGGGGTTTGGAGAAATCGGAAACAGAGCCATCGAGGATGGTGGCCTTGCAATTGAGGGACTTGCAGGCGTCGATGTAGTTGCACGTGATGGTGTGGCCAAAAGAGACAATAACGGGGTCGAGAAAGAGCCCAAAATGGTACAGAAAAATTCTGAGGGAGGATTGATATTTTGCTTTGGGGATTTTCCAAAACAGATACTTTGCTTTGTTGATAATAATGATAGCAGAAATCTTATCAACTCTAAAAGAGAGATTGTATTGCTAATTTCAATTGGGGACATTGAAAGAGAGATTGTATTGAAAGAGAGGTGGTAGCTGGTCGCTGTTGGTTGCAGCAGGTGGTAGGGGTAAAAGCGGTGGATGAGGAGGAAAGAAGAAGCGGAGAAATGGAATTTTTAAAAATTTTAGAAGTACCTCAAAAGCTTTAAAAATTTTAGAAACACGCATGATAGTTAGGCCAAAGAAATTTGAGCACCAAATATGAAAGGAAAAAATGAAAAGAAAAAAATATTAAATAATACTAATAATATATAACTTGCAAGTCACCTATAGGTTAAAGGTGAAATTCCACTTTAGTTTGAACCATACGGAGGTGATTATGTGGATATTTTGGAGTGACGTGGAGATTTCGTGACTTTTAGTGTAACTATAAAGAGGTTTATTTTATTTAACCCAAACAAATAAGGCATTAGTTCGCCGAGGGACAAATGCAAACAACATGTAGTTGGGCATAAATTGAGGTGCAATTAACTTTAACAAGACATAAAAAATGAACCTACAAAAGAATCGTCAACTCGATCACCAAATGACAATGGAGTTGATAAGAAAATGAGAAATCTGTATATGTTTGGATTGAAGATTATTTGAAGTGTTTTTTTTTTCTAAATAATACTATAACACTATTTGTAATGTGGTATATGTCAAATCAAATGCTAATTACAGAATTTTTCTAAATAGTAATATAATATCCACTAAATCAACAAGAACTTGATGTGATCTCTTTGCTCAACTGAAAGTTCCATGCTTTTATTGATTTTTGATCCTTTAATCTCTTAATTCTTACATTTTTTTTTTCTGTGAATGACATATACACTTAAAAATTTCTACCATTTTTATTGTGGGCAAAAGAATGAATATGTATAAAATACTTCCAAAAAACTTTCATACTTTTTAGGAGACAAAACATACGCGAACTTTAGGGTAGAAGGCCCGTGGCCCTTCCCAGTCCGTCCTAGCTCAGGATTCTAGATACCTGTCGTGACGTCGTCTGCCTTGGAAGATAGGGTCTCGTCAATATAATCCAAAGCTAGTATGGTTGCTAGCTTAACTAGTTCCGAATGGTTTTGCCAAATCGAATAACATGTACATTTATTTTTTGGGAATGTAAATCACTTCGAATACTACAAAATAAACATAAACAAACTTCTGTAAGTTCCAAACATATCCCTAAAATTGATGTAGTGATATAATCCGACGCTTACAACGTTTTTTTTTTTTTTTTTTTTTTTGGGGCCAATCTTAACCCTTAACTTTCAGGTTGTCCCTGCCCCCCTCTCATCACCACGCGCTGGTTCTTTTTTTTTCTTTTTTTTTTTTTTTAGGCAACAACCACCGGTGGTGGTTCGGGAGATACTACCACTCTGTCCCCCTCCGTATGCACCTGACCTTACGCAAGCACTTATTTCACCAGGATTAGAGTGTTTGACTCCGAGATTCAATCATTTCACCTGCTTCCATCCTCTTGTCAATTTTCTGCTAAGGATTTTGGAATGGGATCCTCGAGTACCTCGGTGGGCATTCTGCTGCAAAATATTGGATCAAGACAATAATCCCGCTTTCGTGAGAGATCGCTTCAAAGTTCAAGTGTGTGTTCATGCTTGTTGAGAATAAATTTAACATTTTCTCCCTCTTTCCAAAGCTTACTTCTTTGGGTTCGCTTGACGTCGAGTGAGGGAGTCTCAACAGCTTCCCGTGACATCGCAGCCCGGCCGACCTCGCCGAAGCTCCGGACCGACCTGATCCTTCAGCATGACCGCCTAAGGATGCTGACACAGGCTCCTACGGACCGACCGGTCGGATAACTAAGCCGACCTTCCACCGGCCGACCGGTCTATCTAGATGGAGACTTCCTACATAATCAGGATTCTCTCTATCCCTTCCTTCCCGCATGGATAGGTCCCATTCCGCCATTAGCGGTGTTTGAGATGGACTACAACACCGAGAGGTCCATCCTATAAATACAAAGGTAGAGCTCCCGTAGAGGTAACGCCTTACTATTCTAGCTTTAGGCTTACCTCATTTTCTCCTTATTCTAAGTCTCTCTGACTTGATCGTCGGAGCTATTTCGGGGAGCAATCCCACTGGGCGTGTGCCAGTGAGTCCGCTAGTGATAGCTGGGAAGGAGGTCAGTGGAATGTTTTGGCTCTAACAATTGGCGCCATCTGTGGGAAACGATAGTACATCCTCCATGGCCAAAACACGATCCAAGAAGAAGAATACGGAGACCTCCGCTCATCACGAGCCAAGTCAGCACCTGTGAACAAGACCAAAGGCCCAACATGCTCGTGGAAACCCGAAGTGAACCAGTATGGAATGACTGGGTCTACCAAGATGGAGCCAGGACAGTTAGTGCAAATGGTGGCTACCCATTTGCCTACCTTTGAGGCGATCATCCAGCACCTCAAAGGGGAAGAGAAGGCCCAGGAAGAGCATGTCCCCCCACTGCGATCCCGGATAGAGGTTAGTGACTCCTCGAGGGGCAGCTGGACCGGCACCACAGAGGAAGAGAACGCTAGGTCGCCTTTTACGGCCTTACTGCGCTGAGCCTTCTTACCGACAGCCTCATGTCCACCTGTCCACCAATCCGAACCGAAGCCATCCCGCTCGGGAAAATCTGGACAACCCCGCACAGCAACATCCGTACAACCCGTTCCGTGAGCATCGGCGGATCCCGCTGGGGAGAGGAACCGCAGCTCGGGAAGAACTGAACAAGATCCTCAATCCCACGCCGGTATACCTTGACTCCTTTCACGCCTGATGTGGAGAACTACCCCCTGCCGACCAAGTTTAAGATCCCTACCATAAAACCTTACGATGCCACTACGGATCCGGAGGATCACCTATTCATTTTCCTGACCCAGATGAGGCTTCAGGCTGTTCCTGATGCGATAAGGTGTCGAACTTTTCCCCTATTCCTGGAGGGAAGAGCTCGGCTGTGGTTCCAGGGCATGAACTCCATCCGCCATTCGAACTTTCGGTTCAGAGTCTCATTCCTCCGTGGTCTTTTCCAAGAATCAAGACACTCATGGCCATCAAACAATGCCGGAGGAAACGCTGAAGGAGTACATGCTGCGTTCAACAATGAGAGCTGCGGTAAAGACCGATGACAAGGTGGTAATGGCTGCCTTCATCAATAATGCGGCTTCAAAAGTTTCTATGAGGGAGTTCGTGGAGAAGCCTCCTCGAACGGTGAGAGAGATGCTGGACCGAGCTCATGACCGAACTAATGCAGATGAGGCGAGGACGCCTCAAGTCCGAGCAAGAAAAACCTCGAGATGACAGGAAGCGCAAAGGGGTGGAAATGGGGGGACCGAGAGAGGGTCCTCCTCGGCAGAGCATTTTTGAGCGACTCTCGAGGGGGTTCAACTCAAAGCCAGAGCTCTCTACCTCACGCCTCAACACAGATCTTCATGGAGCAAAGAAGGTCCGGTCCCACCTCCAAAGCTCACCTGCACCAACCGCGTGACCCCAATGTATGCGCCTTCCACCGTGACATAGGCCTCGACACGGAAAAAAATGTAGAGAGCTCAAAAAAGAGATCCAGAACCTGATAGAGAGGGTTACCCGAGGGCAGCTCAAAGTTGGGGATCTGAGACCGGATACCGGGAGCACAGGATTACCGAGGAGGCAGGTGAGACCTCCCATCGCGAGAGGACCAGCCCGGCAGAAGGGGCCTGAGAGGTCCCAGTGGTACCGACGCATCATAACCTTGCAGGGTAATAAATACCATTGGAGGACCCACGGGCTGGATAGCCACTCAGCCGGGTGAGCCTCCAAGAATGAGGAGCCTGAGAGAAAAGACTTCGGGGTTGGAGGAGGAGATCACCTATGGGCCAAGAGATGCAGTCCCCTTAGCTTCTCTAAACCATGAGGCCATTGTAATTGAGGTCGTCACCTGCAATTACAAGGTCAAAAAGGTCTACATCGACAATGGAAGTCACGTGTCGTACACCGAAGCCTTCAAGGAACTATGGAAGACAAGCAGCTACCCCCTGGACACCTCTCCTCGGGGACCCCCATCCGCCTGGGATGATAACCTCCCGGGATGGCACCCAAACCAGCCCGTTGCTCATTTTGTAGGAAGGAGAGTGCATCGCAACATGATCCCGGGAAGACCCGCTGAACGCGCCTCCAGGTGTGTGCTCACCCTTCATCTCAGCATGAAGTTCCCCACACCTGGGGGAGTGGCCGAAGTGCTAGGAGATCCGGAGGCTGGCTTGCATAGCTACCCCCTCAGGGAGAGGCTGGTCGGTCTCACTGACTCACCTGGAGCCTCCTGAGGAGGAAAGAAGCCGGAAACGGACTAACAGCTTGGAAGAAATTCCTTGTCTCCGAAAACAAAGAAAAACGGTAAAAATTAGCTCTTCTTTAGACAAGCCAATTAAGTCCAGTTTAATCTCTCTGTTGCAGGAATTTGCGGAGGTATTCGCCTGGACGGCCGATGACATGCCCGGCATACCTCCCGAACTGGCAATACATAAGCTCAACGTGGATCCTCAAGCTCGGCCAGTCCAACAAAAGAAGAGGCACTTTGCCCCCCCGGAATGGGTGATCCAGGGGAGATTAAGCTCTCGGATAGTCGAGAAATCCACCATCCCAGCTAATCCCGGCCCCAGTAAAGAAGGATGATCGGGAGAATGCGGCCGACTTCACCGACCAACAAGGCCCCAAGGATTGCTACCCATTGCCCCTGGATTGATTGGTCGACTCCACTTGGTATGTTATTTTGTTTTCTAGACGCCTTCAAAGTGATATCATCAAACCTCGATGAATGAGTGAGGATCAAGAGAAGACCTCTTTCATCACCGAAGTTCGCACGCTACACCACCATGTGCCGTTTAAGAATGCCGGGGCTACATACCAACGGTTGGTCAACAAGCTCTTCCAGCACCAGATCGGCAGAAACATGGAAGTCTACGTGGATGACATGCTGGTGAAAAGCCGCACTCTGGATCACTTTACAACCGACCTGAGAGAAATCCTGGGCATACTTAGAGACTCGAAGCTGAACCCCAAGAAGTGCACTTTGGGGTCGACGGGAAAGTTCTTGGGGTACATGGTCTAAGGTGGCATCGAGCAATCCGACAAGCTCAAAGCTATTATGGACATGGCTCCCCCTCAAACAATCAAAGAGGTATTTACCGGGTGAATGGCAGCCTTAAATGATTCTTGTCCAGATCGGCAAGACGGGCTACCCTTCTTCAAAGCCCCTGGGTCCGGCTTTGAATGGACTCAGGAATGCCAAGGGGCCTTTGAGGAACTAAAGCGGTACTTGGCCGAACTGCCCGCCCTCACCTCTCCCACGCAGCGCCCCTGCTCATCTACCTCTCCCCGCCAGAGGCCATAAGTGCCGTCGTGGACGAACAGTGGTACCCAGAGGTATACCACGTGAGTCGAGCATTGCACCTGAGACCGATACACCGGGCTGAAAATTGCGCCCTTTAGTACATGCCGCCAGGAAGTTGCGGTCATATTTCCAAGGACATCCCATAACAGTAGTTACCGACCAGCCACTGCGGCCTATTCTGAGCAAGCCGGAGACATCGGGAAGGATGGCCAAATGGGCCATAGAGCTGGCAGAACATGATATTTCCTTCCAGCCGCGGACGGCAATTAAGGCTCAGGCATTGGCCGACTTCATCGCCGAGGGCGTGTCGCTATCCACGTCGGGAGAGGCCGGGACGTCCATCGAGCAGCTACCTTCTGTGGCAGCCCAGCGTCACCTCCGGTCCGCATCGCCGCCTGACCCACGGGATGGAGACATCTAGAGGGCAATGAGCAGGTTTGTTTCTCCTCACCGGAGGGAACTCACATACGCCTCGGACTTCCCGCCTCCCAACAACGAGTATGAAGCCCCATCACGGGATAGAGCTCCAAAGATGTGGAGCGAATTCGCTGAGGGTTTTAGTGACTCGACTATTGTCAACCGGGTCTTAGGCACCTATGAGGCAAAGGAAGATCCCATGAGGAAATATCTAGCTAGGGTGACCGAAATAAGAACCGCCTGCACCTTCGAATTGGCAGATACCGATCACGTAATAAGAGGGCGCGCTTTCTAAGTGGCCTCCTCTTCCTTCTCACCCTCAACAAAAAGGTGTTGGTAGAGGTGGTGAAACAAAGGGTATGAGAAGCATCGGCAGCCCCATACCGGTCGGGCACCATTACCGAAAGGCACCTCCCGGAAGTCCTATAATCAAGTATCTGTCCACGGGAGACCTTCCTGCTGAGAAGACCGAGGCAAGCAGGGACTAAGGGCGGTAGCATCACCAAGGTGTCCCTGATCAAGGTCCCACGACCCCTTGGTTGAAGTGCATTACCGCAGGGAGATTATGTCCCCGTGGAGATACACGGGGAATTTGTGGTAATCACATCGGCCACGAAGTTATGGCAAAGAAATGCATGCTTGTCTGGTATTATTGGTCACCATCTTCGACTCGCCAGCTATATAAGAAGTAACGCCCGCAAGTTTACATAACCGCCCAAAGATCTTCCCACGCATGAGATGATCCCATCTTAAGCTCTTGGCCATTTGCCCTGGGAATTGATCCGCCGCCCATTCCCAAAAGCACCTGGGGGGCTCGAATTTCTCGTTGTCGCCATTGATTACTTCACCAAATGGATCGAGGCGGAACCACCGAAAGCACCATAAGCGAAGAACTATTCGTAAGTTCTTTCGAAAACATCATCTCGTCGATTCGGATACCGCGACCGCCTCCTTGGATAATGGAAAGTTCACGGAGAACCCCTTCAAAGACCGGTGAGCTCGGCATCCCACAGACTCTCTTCGGGCACCCCAAGCCAACGGGCAGGTCGAAAATGCTAATAGGACTGTCTTACATGGCCTGAAGACAAGACTAGAGGCTGACGGGTGGACGAAGCTACCCAAAGGTTCTATGGGCGCATGAACCACTCCCCAAGAGCCACCCAGAGACCCCTTTTGCTCTGACCTATGGAGCCGAGGCAGTCATACCAGCCGAGATCGGAATGCCTACGCCTCGCACTCAACATTTCATAGCTGAGACTAATGAGGAGGAAATGAGGTGCAACCTGGATGCACTTGAACAGCGTAGGCAAGAAGCGGCTGTTCGGATGGCTCGTTACAAACATCAGGCTGCTCGGTACTACAACTCTCAGTCAGACATGTATACTTTAAACCGGGATTTAAGGTTCAGAAAAAATTGCAAGTAGGTACATGAGCAGAACAAGCTCTGCCCGACCTGGGAGGGGCCATACAGGGTTATACATGCTAGCCGAACTGGTTTTTGTGAGCTGGCCCACTTGGATGGCACGGCAATCCCTCGTACTTGGCATACCTCAAATCTAAAAATTTTTTATCAGTAGTTTCACTTTGTAAAGGAGGAATTTTTAGCAAATTTGCTATATTAGTTTAATCGAACCATTTTATGCATCTATGAAAGTTTGTTCAGTGTTAACGTAGTTTTCATCATTTAAGTATACTTGGTATTACTTTGTTTCAGATTTGGGACGAACAGTGATCGGTACATTAACACGAACAAAAGTAAAATACAAGGCAATAAAGAAGGAAGCAGTTCGGCTCAAAAGAGAATTTCATTGCATTGAAAAATATTTACAAGTGAAAAAAGAAAAGTACAAAGGAGCCTAGTCTAGAAGAACTATAGGTCGGGCCCCGCGTGCTCGGCCTGACTCTCACCAGCCGATTCCTCCCGAGCTCCTTCCTCAGCAGCCTCTTCAGTCCCTCTGCCGACCAGGGTGTCCACATCCAGGGTAGGATTGTTGATCAGGGTGTCCAGATCACATCCCCTTGTGTACCCCTCAACAAGCCGCTCCATCTGGTCGGCAGCCTGGGGATTGTAGGCCGGGAACTGCCCCACATTGAAGCCGGGAAGGTTCATGGCCTGAGCAAGAACCACTGTATAGCCGAACCTGGGTGTTCGCCTTTGCCAAATCAGCCTTGAACTTCTCCACCCAAGGAATTCAACCCCGGCCTTTGCTCTGGAACATGGGTTACTACCTCTTTCTCTCAACGACCTCTTTAAGCTCGGAGGTCTTCACCTTGCCTAAGGTGGGCTTGCTCCTGGTCTTCAATCTCTTTCATCTTGTCAGCCATCTAAAGACTCCTGACCTCCCTCGACCGCCATGTCTCGTGGCCGCATGGGAAAGGAGTTAGAAAAAAAAAAAGAGATAAGGCAGCAGACAACCGAATGGGGAGATCGGCTCTCAAGGATTACCTGCGCCTTGGAGGAGTAAAGGGCCTCCAGCAGCTCAGCGTCGGAAGCTCCCATGATGAATGCTCTCACGAAGGAGGCCCCCCACCGGGCCCCCAGCAGCCTTCGGAATTGGACCCGGTCATTTAATGAGCCCCACCCCAAGTGGGGTCGGAGGTCGGGCCATCTTGGGATCAGAATGTGTCTCAGACACCCACAGTGAGTGAGCCTTGCTGCACCCGCCCTCTTGACCCCATAGTGAGGTCGGCTGCTTGGGGAGGTCGAGCTCGTTTTGGCGATGGCCGAGCTGCCCTTCTTGGGCAAAGGACTCGCCCCTCCCCGGCCTTGGTCTTTTCTTCTGCTCTTCGCCCCGGCGGTGTCGGACCGAGGCACCTGAAGCCGGTCGAGTAGTCTGAGGAAGCTGGTAAGGGAGATCGAACTTTTCACCGCAGAAAAGAAGATAGGGTGTAAAAAAAAAAAAAAAAACACGCAAAGAAGTGAAGCCTACCGAAGCCCCGAATGAGTCCTGCTCGGGTCGCAGAGGTTACTATCCGGGTGTCTACTAGAAGCTGGTAAGGAAAACTTCTTACATTCAATTGTGAACCGAAAAAGCATCCGCCTCGCTGGAGGGTGCCCGATCGGTGATCTTGAGTTTCCTCCTCCAAGTTGGGAAGTTCAAATTCTTTTGAAAATTGAACTTCCACCCTTAACGGAGGCGCACCAAAGAACAGATGCTGGTGCAGAAAGTGAAGTAGAACCACCCTTGACATGGGACACCTCATTTGAAAGTGTCGAAAAGATTGAGTGAGTAGGGGATATCAAGAAGTTTGCAAACAATAAACAAGCCCAACATGGGCTTAATGGTGTTCGATTTATGGCCGACCGAACCCAGAGGTAAGAATATCACGTAAGGATGGAAGGGAAGCCTCACCGCCTCGAAATGGGTCCCAGATGCCCACATAGCCCGGGAGGGTGCAGATCACCGCTCGGTGAGCCTCAGACTGGCCGGATGCCGTAGTGCTCGATTATCTTATTTACGGCATCCTGGTCTAGGATAGAAGGGGTGGCCCCCGCTATGCCGTAATCCATATAGGTGCCTTCAACCACCCGAGCTGGGCTGGAAGGCTGTCCGGCACCTACGGGGTTGAAGTCCTCGGGGAAGGGGTGCACTACTGCTATGGGTACTGGTTCGGGTGAACTAGCTATATCTATGGGGGAGCTCGGTTCTGAGGGCATGTATTCGGACTCAGAGGAGGAACTAGAGGACGTAGAGCTAGGGGGGATTTCTTCCGGCGATCTTTGCTGAACTACCCTACGCCGAGGTCCTAAGGTGGTGACGTCGGAGTGTGTGGAAGATGAAGACATAAAACAGAAAGCAAGAGCAAGGACAGGAGGACTTACTAGTGATGAAAGAAGAGAAAGAAGAGGAAGAGCTCTCCTAAAGGCTTGACGAGGCCGAGCAGACTAAGTTGAAGCCGAACTGATGTAACTGAACTGAGGTCTGAGAACTCTAGAGAGGTGAAACGTAAAAATGAAGGAAGAGAGTGAAAAGTAACTGGCCTCACCCCTATTTATAGGCGGAGACAGGCGGGAAGCCCAGAGGTCGGAGCGGTTACTTTTCGAAATTTAAACCAGAGCATTAATGAGAACGGTTATGAAAAGACACGAAATGAAAGGACGCGGACCACCACTCTCCAATGCCGAATGACGCTGTGTCCCCGCCACCCCTCTTCCGGAGGCGACGTGTGAGAGTGGAGGGAGCGTGCTCAAGTCACCAATCCCCGCATGGTTCTCTATGACCAAAACCGTCCAAGGAGAACGGCCCTGGTCCCTGGGGCTATGAGGAGCTCGAACAGCTTCCAGCACCCGGCAGCGGCTGACCCAGCCCCTGACCGACCGATCCTTCAAAGATGACCGCCAAGGATGCCGACTGCGGCTGCCGGACTGACGGATAACTGCTACCGAAGTGACCTTCCACCGGGCCGACCGTCTATCTAGATGGACAGACTTCTACATAATCGGATTCTCGCTTCATCCCTTCCTTCCGCATGGGATAGGTTCCCCCGCCATTAGCGGTGTTTGAGATGGACTACAACACTGAGAGGTCCATCCTCTATAAATACAAAGGTAGAGCTCCAGTAGGAGGTACGTCTTACTATTCTAGCTTTAGGCTTACTCATTTTCTCCCTTATTCTAAGTCTCTCTGACTTGATCGTCGGAGCTATTCCGGGGAGCAATCCCACCTGCAGGTGGTGAGTCCCGCTAGTGATAGCAGCTCAAAGGAGTTAACAGTTTTTGGCTCTAACACTGAGCTTTTTGGGTATTTGTATAAAATTTTATTCTAACTTTTTATACAAATTATAGAAAAGCTTTTTTTGTGTGAGGATTTGAAAAAAAAAATGAATTTTTTAGTTTTTATTTTCTTTTTTCTTTTGTTTCTTTATTCCATTTTTTTTTCCTCTCTTCTTCTTCCCTACCACCATAACTGCTCCAACATTGCTCTTCCACCGCTGGCACAGTCCACAGCGGAGTGTACAACATGTACATTAAAAGATTTCGTATATTGTACCTTCAACTTTTGCTGGGCGCTTTTAATTATCTTTTAACAGGTAAGTCAGCTGTCTGCTTCTTGGTCGACCTCAGATTGCTAGCTGCGAAATTATGAGGGGTTCGGGACTCAAATTATAGTCCAAAATATAATCAGTATTGCTCAAATTTATCTTTCAAGATAAAAAGAAAACGCTAAAATTTGAAATGAGCAGTTTAGATTGGGTCCTAATACCAGCGGCCGGATCTCGTTTGAAATGTCCCCTCTGTCTTTTGTTCAACTGTCACTTGTATTGATTAACAGCTCTTACAATTCCATCGTGGGATAAATCCAACAGTACAATACAGATGGCAGTTAAACAAGGACAGAATATACTGGATAGAGATCCAGAACTGGGCTGCGCATTGCTATTCGCAGTTGAACCGCTGACTGTACTCAGTCCAGTTCATGTGCATAGACTTACTTTCTTATGGTGGAAATTGGTAAACCTCGAAGTTTTAAGGTCCACAAGGATATTGTAGAGTGCAACAGCAATGGTTGCAATTTCTTCTAGTCGGTGTTCTGATCAGGATGGATAGGGAGTGCTTTTGGGTTGATGGGTCTCTTCTAACTTTACCAATAGTCAAAGCAAAAGTTTAGCGAGAGTTTCAGACTTGAACTACGAAGCGTTTGGTAAAAGTTGATCAATAACTATCATTAAGTGGGTCAATGATAATAGGTTGTTGTTAAAATCTATAGAGTGTTTGGTAACTAAAACGTAGGCACAAGTTTTTCTCCTTTCCCTGCCCTTTTTCTTTCTAATTTTTTTTCCCCATTCTCTCATTTTCTTTTAGTATTTTGCAACATTTTGTATTTTAATGACAAATATGAGTTACAAAGGTGAGTAAATATTGTTTTAGTGGTTAATCACAGAACCCATAAAATGGACCTATCATATTTGTTATAACATACCCATTAAAATATTGTGATTAATATTAACCAAAGGATAGGTATTACTAACATTAATTTCCCTTCAACCCTTTGAGCGAAATGCGCGTTAGAGAGTTCACTTATCAAATGCCTAGGTCAAATAGGGAGCAAAGATCTGCAATAGGGAGGAAGCACCGAGCGCGTATAGAGTATGACTGGCTCATTTATTCTTTTGAAATTTTTGTCTATCACATTGCCGCATTTCAACCCCCAAATTGTCAGTTACTCCTCCGTCTCATAAATAGTGTCATGTTTTTTATTTTTTCTTGTTTCAAATTGACTATCATTTTAGAGACGTTAATTTACTTTTTTTAATAAAATTTTATCTTTACTTTTCATGTGACTCACAACTTACTCCCCACAAACTATCAACATCAAATAAAAGATGGCCTGTTACAGAGGATATAGAAGGAAAATAAAATTTTTCTTTCTTACTAGTATCACTATACATAAATTGCAGGTCCTTCCAAAAACAATACATTTTTTGGGATAGAAGGAGTAGATTCGTTAATATTGAACGCTGTAGTGTCCAATAAAATTAGGTAAGAAATGTGACTCTAGGAATAACAACCTAAATAATCACCTAGCAAAATAAAAATTCAAACAATCTGCAACACCAAAATATGCTCTACATGTATAAGAGAAATGTACCTATGCTTGATGCTGTGTTTGGAATCATTGAATGGATTCACATGATGGATCAAAGTGGGAAATAGCCGCGGAGTTTCAGCATAGGATTGCTTAAGATGAATTTGCAGTCTGCAGGATGCCAATTCCGCCACCACTTCTTGGGCCATCGGTGTCAGCTGTTTACGGGAGTATTAAAGGCGGCTTTCTGTACGTAAAGAACAAGAGAAGACATGTTCTAGATTTACCCAACAATTTTAAACGCCTTGAAGTTGAAGTGGATCTTCTCTGTGCCCGTTGGGAAGACATCAAGAAAGATATAAAGCATGAATCAGCCACCATCAAGACAAACCAACAAGATCCAGTTAGGGAAAAGGAAGTATCGTGGATGCTGGCTTGTTACCATTAGATCACAGATGAGTACATAAAGATTGTTGGACTTGAATCAGATGCAAATGGAGATACCGGAAGCCAAATGCGGGTCCGTGAACTTGAATCAGATGCAAACGGAGATACTGGACACCAAACGCCGGTCCCTGAACTTGAATCAGATGTAAATGGAGAAACCTGAAAGCAGAAGCGGTCCATGAACTTGAATCAGTGTAAACGGAGCAACTGGAAACCAGAAGCCGGTCCGTGTATTCTCAGCCCCTGCCAAACTTTGCAATAGCAAAATACTTTCCCCTAAATTCTACAAACTTGCAAGGCTCGATAAAGACGTCGTCAAGCTTACGGATGACGTTATTGCATTCAGAAATGAGATAAATCTTGCTGATATAACCAGCCCGATAAATCCACCAGTTGATGTAAGACGGGAAGAATCTAAAGAGCTAACTGACGTGCCGTCAAATCAAGAGCTCCTTGCTGAACTCCTTGATGAACTGCGGCCCTTCACAGATGAATCAAATGCAAAATTCAAGAGGATTGCGATCTACAGAGCAGCACAAGTTGGAAAAACAAATATTTTGAAGAAATTGAATAATTGTTGGATCCATGCCCTCGCCACCTGAAACTCGACTATGTCATTTGGGTGACCTTTCCGACTCATCTGCAGAACCTGAGGACGTTGTCAATACCATACAAGAGAACACTCTTCAGCGTCTGCATTTGACTGGGCAGAACAATCGAAGTGGGAAAAAAGAGGTAATATCTAGAACACTACGTGAGAATTGGAAAGGCTGTTGAGATAGTTTATCAAGGCTTGAACCAGGATCGTTACAAAAGCTGCCTCCTTTATGCAGCATTGTTTCCGAAAGGGTCCCCGATTCCCATAAATATTTTATTCGAATATTGGAAAGCTGAAGGATTCCTGGATTGTCCTCATTCTAAATTGACTGAGGCGCGAGATGGACAATTTGTACTTGGACTGAACAAGCTGACTGAGCTTTATCTCTTAGAGAACTGTTCTGAACAGTACGTCAAGATGCCAATAAACTTAGGAGAGTTACACTTCATAAACCATTTCCTGGGGAGGAAGATGGAAGATCATTTGTCAGGTCAGGTCCAGAGAAGGATGGACACCCAAAAGACGAAGACTGGGGGAAGGCCAGAAGGGTGTCTTTGATGCGAAGCAAATTAAAACTGTTACCAACGCACCCAAAATGTGAGGGCATATCAATACTATTTCGACAACTTAATCCTGATCTGGAAAGCAACAAGTGTTCATGGACCTCAGTCCACTGATCCGACAACAGGAATCTAGTTGCCAATATCCGACAACAAGGTTAGTACTTGAATGTAATAGGAGATAAAAGATGAAGAGTAGAGAACTAAAATAAATCTGTTATTTCAAATTGACATCCAAGGTTTGTCTAAGAAAGATTGAAAATTTAATAAAACCTTCAAATAATTTGAAGACTAGATGAAATCTTGTATAAATTGAACTTTAGTAACCTTCATAATAAAATTCTTGACCTAGAGTCATTATTCTCCATTCTCTGTAATGAATTCAAGAAATGGGATCTTACTTGACCACTTACAAGAGGGATGATTCTTAGATGTCGTAAATGGATGAAAGTAAGTAAACTGCAGATCAATGACATACGCACATACTTGCGTTGATACACATAAAAACATAATGGAACATATTAAAACTAGGATAAGAAATGATAAAGACATACAATATAAGGCGGAGCTTTGTTGTTTAGTTGGATAGGCAAATAATGGAACATGTTGTCTCCTTCTAGCAAACCGTTTGTTTCCAATCATTACACAGCCTCGCATATGGCTTATGAAGTGTTTGGTTTGGTCTTTGCCACAGTATCCCTATGTAAAGTTCAATATCGATGGGTCATTTATAGGAAATCCTGGTAATTCTGGTTGAGAAGGATTGATTGGAGATATTAATAACTATGTTTTATGTGATTTTTCAACTTTTTATGGCTTTCAAACTAATATGGCAGCCGAGGCGGTGACTCTCCTTTAAGGTCTTCAGTTGTGTTTGAAAAAGGACTTAATAATGTCATAGTAGATATGGACTGCAAAGCTTTGCTTCAAATTATTCAGGATTTACAAAGCTGTTTGTGAAGAATTGATTCAACTATAAGGCATGCTAAGGATTTGCTACAGCAAGCGCATTTCAAGCTTAGAGAAGTCATTTCTGCTACTGATTTGCTAGAAAAATGGCCAAATCTAGCTGTGTTTCCACTACATTTGACGGCTTTTCTCTAACCTAGCACGTCAAAGGCTTTTCTCAACTTGATAAAAGTCAATTTCTCTATCTTAGAATAGGTACACTTGTAAGGGAGTGGTACTCTTTATTTATAGTTTTCAAAATCTGTGATGGAGATTTGGTCTACAAACTACTCCAATCCTTATTTTTTTTTATTAATTTTTTAATAAAAGTTAGGTTAGCATCCCATCCTTGTGTACGGGTTTGCTATTTAAAAAAAATACTACTTTATTAAAGTAATTTCAAATCATTTGAGAAGTTATTGTAGTCGTTAAATTTTACAGTGAGGGTATTATGAGAAGGAAAATCCAATGCATTAATAATTCAAACTGTTGAACGTGGTACGCACAAATCCTAAGTTTTGATAATTAACAAACAAAATAATAATTTGTACTAATATCTTTACATGAAAAATGATTTAGATCAGGTATTGAGTCTAAGGGAAAAAGGAAGAAAACAAATCAAGAAAGATTGAAAGACATTAATGTCTATCGGATGCAAGGATCGGATGCAAGTTACTATATCAAATGTCTGACAAAGCGCGAGTACTTCTCGAATGCAAACTTTTAGACATAGAATATAAGGGTGCGTTTGATAAAACTGAAGTGTGAAAACTGAAATCTGAAAACTAAAGTCTGAAATCTGAGTTCATTAAGTGATTGAATTGTTTATACTAAATCTAATATATTTGAATGTATATCATATTCAGTGATAAGTGAAAAGTTTATCATTTATTTTTGAGAGCAAGTTTTGTCTAGAAGATTCAGTGCCATTTAATTAATTCAGATGTTCTATTTTCGGTTATCAACGCATCTGAACGTATTAAGATCTAAATCCATTAAGTTTAAGTGCTGAATTGGATTATCAAACAGGGTCTGAGTACAGAACATCTGAAGTACAAGGCATGGGATCGAACACAACTGTCGGACAAAGAGTACTAGTGTCGACCGTCCAATATATTTCAAGCAAGAGTCCAAACTTTCTGTTTTGTTGGACGCAAGACCATCAAACACAAAGAAAGACTCTTGGCCATTCAAAAGATATCTTGAAAATATCCGGTCCATCCATCCGACGTATGCTTCAGACGCTGCACACAAGATCAGACATGCGACGTGCCCAACGACTAGTTTCTCCTACATTCAATACTTGCCCGTTGGAGAACAATTTATTCCACCTTTTGGAGTCCTATAAATCTTGTAAAGTTGGATATTGTTAAAGACTTTTTCCTATTTGAAAACAAGTCCTCAAGAGTAATTTTAGCTACAAAATACTCTTCTTCCTTGTAGTTCTTTGTAAGTTTGTAGTATATTATATAGCTTTTCAATTGTGAGTGAGCATTCAATTGTAGTCTTATGAAGGTTAATTTGAACAAGTTGTAGAAATTTTTGTCTCAATCAAAGGGTATTTGCGGTGAGTAAAAAGTGCACCTTCCATTGTATAAGTTGGTTTGTTTCACCAAATTGAAAAAACTTCTTAGTGGATTCAACTCTAACTTTGAGTCAAAATTTGGGAGTTTGTTTGGTTTGCATAATTCTTTCCTATCTGTTATTTCTCTTTTTACTACTTGTTTGGGTGATTCTAATCGCTTCATCTTGTCCATTTTCTTTGATTGTTGCTTGAAAAGTTGTGTAATCACTTTAATAATGTGGTGAATTGAAATTGAGTAAAAATTATTTTAATCTTGACTATATTTATAATTAATGTAAATCTCTCCCTCTTAAATTGCATGAGCCTACACAAACTCATGCTTTTAATTATAGATAGATATAGGTTTTGAGCCTACATTCCGCAGACCAGAAACAACATGTAATTCGTGAGGATGCATGGCTTTCTTTTAGGAAACAGTCCAAGGCCAAAATCTCTCTATTTGACTTTGTCTGGTAGAGATTGAAACGTAGAAGATTTTTTAAAAATTGCAGCGGGTTCAACATGCAGATGAACAGTGCCCGTATAAATATGTTAATTTCAATATTTTTCAGTTTAGTTTCTAAACATGTAATATTAGTGATAAGTGTTTATTTTACATGCTTTTAGTATGTTTGAGTACTTAGTTTTTGTGTGTTTTTGATATTTTTATGACTAATTAACTTGGGTTTCTAGTGAAATTCTACATTTTATGGTTTCAATGAGAAAAGTGTATTTTTGTGGATTAATATGGTGAAATCTTCATGTTTTTGTAGGATTAAATGCTCAATTATCAAATGAGGAAAATGAGAAAATAATTTGCCAAGAAGTCTTGACGAAAAGTTCGGATTTCACAATTTTGGAGCAGATTCGCGAGCCAATACGCGGTGCAACCAATGAAGAAAAAAGACTAGCTCGCGAATCTCTCTCATAGGAGCCAGGGGACCGGATCAGCGATTGGATCCGCGAGCCTCTGCCTCGCGGATCTGGATCGCGGATCCTTAGAAAATGACTGCTGCAAGTTGCAGCCGAAATCCAGTTTTTCCAGCTCACTTCCAGCTCAATTTTCAGACGAATTTCAATGAAAGCTGCGTGAAGAATCTGGTGAAGTTGAAGAAACAACTCATAGAAAATTCAAAACACAATTTGCTTCAACTTTACAACTCATTTGAGATTGAAATTCAATGGATTCAATGCATGAAGATTCATGAAGACATTTTTCTTGACTTTTGAAGGCCAAAATTGTCATGTGTTCACATGAGTAAATTTTGGAGGCTTATGGATGAAATCTTCTATAAATAGGGCCTCTTGTAGACAATTGAAATGATAAGGATAAGAATTAGAGAGAGAGGAGAAGGCTAGATTCACTACAAAATGTAGTCTTCACTAGTTCCTTAGTTTAGTTTAGTATAGTTAGTAGTATATTAATTATGTTTAACTAAGTTATTGCCTTGAGTTATGGATGAACTTCCTATATCTTGTTTGTGATATTTACATGGTTATTTGATGCTATTATTTGAGCAAGTATTTAGTACTTTGGCTTTTCTAATCATGATTAACCGGCCATTAATTGTGATCATTTAAAGGTGTTAAAGACACTAGTTCATGAAGTTATAAACCTAGGAAGTCACTCACAAGTGTAGGGTGGCGCCTTTGTGACTTTAGTGATTTATTTTATGTAATTTCATTGAGCAAATGAGCTTGTACTTAATTCCATAACCACGCTAGTAGGTATGGTTTACCTATGAGTATAGATGATACACTATGAAAGTATGTTCCACGTGCATTAGGAGATTACGCCATGCTTAGCCAAATTAATATCATTAATTCAACCGGTAACTTCATTTGCAAGAGTAGTAAGGAATTCCATAACTTGAGGAGCTTTTAATTGTTATATTCTATCTATTTTATTTCCATGTTTGTAGTTTAGATTTAATTTATATGCATGTGACAGTCTAAATAATAGAGGAGTTCAAAAATCACCGGTACTTGACACTCTTCCCTGTGGGATCGACACCTATACTACCCTATGCTCGATAAACAATCTGTATACTTGCAGATAACGGGGTTGTTTAGGTTTTATATTTAAAATTTGGTGTAGTGTAAAACCTCGTCAAGTTTTTGGCGCCGTTGCCGGGGAAGAAGTTGTTCAATATTGGTGTTAAGAATAACTCTATTACTTTAGACATTTTTATGTTCATGTTTATATTTTATTAGCCATTCTTCTTAACTAATTTTGCTTTTGAAGTATTTGAAAGCATTTTTAGGTTTTAAAGGAGGATAGCAAGAAAGTGGATCACAGCTTGAGAGAAGAAAGCTTGGGAATGGACCCCTACAATTTTCAAGGCTATATCCATGGAGGTAACCAAAGAATGTCCGAAGGTATATCATTTGAAAATTGCACAAGGAGTATTAATGCTAAACTTGATTATATTACATTAAATGTGCAAATGGATACCATTACGAATTTGCTTGAACAAAAAAGGAATGCTAATGCTTTTAATTCTAATTATGTGATTTGTGACTTGTGTGGAAGAAACCATGGTACACATACATGTATGCAAGCACAACATGTGGATTCTTATGGTGAATTTGAGCATTACAATTCTTGTTTTGATCAATATGGTGCTAATTGTGATAATCCTTACACTTATGGTTGGAATAATCCATGTGTTTATGATGATTCTTCATGTTTTTATGATTACCAACCCAATGGTGTTCAAATTGACTCAAAACCATCTTGGGAAATAGCTATAGAAAAGTTAGTTAATCCATCTTTATCTTTGGAGCAAGAAAGATTAGCTAATGATTCTGAGCCATGTTGGGAAGTAACTATTGAAAAATTAGCTAATGCAACTTCCGATAATTTTGATAGGGTTGAGAAAAGATTAGATGAATTAGCTTTTCACGTTGAAGGAATACAAGACCAATTGCATAATTTGTGTGAAGTTATTTCATGTAGTGAAATGCAAATTGACCCTAACATCAATGGTGAGAATGTTGTGTGTGAAAGTGGAATGTATTTTGATGATAATGATGAATCTTATTTGTATTTCAATGATGAAATGTCCATTTCACATGATGATGATTTTGGAATGAATTTTGAATCTCAAAAGGTAAGCATGAATGATTTTTATATAACACCTTTTGAGAAATGTGGTGAATGTATAGATTCTAAGGTCATCATACCTCAAGAAGGATATATGGACATTCCTTTGGTAAGTTCTCAAGTGATGGAAAAAGGTAATATCTATGAAACACTTGAGATAGGTAAACCTCTTCCTTCTTTCTTATCATTTGATATGACTCACTTGATCGAGTCACCTTTTAATGATCCACCTCATCCTCAATTGGTGGATTATGCATTAACTAAACCTCCTTGATGCAATGGTAATATAGTCAAGCTAATGACTATAAAAGAGCGCTTGTTGGGAGGCAACCCAATTTTGTTTAAGTTTGTGTTAGTTTGGTGTGATTTTATGTTTAGGCATGTTTGTTTTATGTTTTTAAGTGTGTTTGTTTTGAAGGGAAATCAAACATGGCCAAAGTGACTTTTTTGGTGCGGAGTGAATAGTAAAATGCAAACAACTTGGTACCTCAATTTGCATTTTAGTAGTTAATAATCCAAGAAATGAGGTTAGTTATGTTGTTTTGATCATTTTACATGTGTTAGAAAAGGTGCATTTCATAATTAACAAGCAGGGTAATTAATCTGGAAATAGGAGAAAAAAGTTTTTCCATGAAACAGTTGCAGAAAAAATCGCAGAATCACATTTCCAGCACGATCCGCGATACAATCCGCGAGCCGAACCTCGCGGATCCTTGTCACGCGGATCAACTTCTGAGACTATTTCTGACGAACCGCGAACGAGATACGCGATGTAATACTCGCGGATCCTTAACCTCGCGGCTCAACTTCTGAGAAGTCCAAATTAAAAACGCGAGGTTCGAAACGCGAAGTAAGCTTTGCTGATCTAGATCCGCGTATTGGATCCACGATGTATATATCGCGGATCGTTTCCGTGGATCCTAAACCAGAAACTAAAAAATGAAAAGTCGCGAACCATTTCTTCATCTTCTTCATCGCGACTCACCTGCAAAAACACACACCAACGCACCTTTTTCACACACACTACACTAAATCCTCCTTTTTCCTTGCTGATATTCAAGAAAATCATCAACCCAACCCCTAGTGACCATCAAGGAGCAATTTTATCTGATTGAAATCAAATAAAAACACCTAAAAATCGAATTTTTGGAGAAATTGAGCCTAGGGTTTCCGATTTTTAAATCTTCAAATTAGTGGCTATTTTGGGCTAAGTTCAAGGGGCTTTTTGCATCAATCATCTCCCCATTCATCCTTCTACTGATTCCAGGTAACATTCCTCAATTTACATTCACGAATTTCGATTTCCCAATTTCATGTTCTTGAGCAATTTTTGTAAAATTTTGGGTTTTGATTTTCATGATTAATGGTGGTTAGTTCTTGATTCCAGCATACTTATTGATGATGTTTAAGCATGTTTTGTGAAGAAATTATGAGAATGTGCTAATTTTTAGTGAAGATTAAATTCTTGAAATTCCTATAAAATGCTCAATTTGGGATTAATGCTTGGCATGATTGAAAATGTATTTGGTTGATATTATGGAGCTTATAATTATCCTTGGATGCTATTTGTTCCAAATGTGAGGAATTTTGGGATCATTTAGATAATTTTTGTCAATTTTTGCCTAATTTTGGAATTAATTTTATCAGTAGAAAATGGCAATTATTGGTGAATTTGAGCATATTCATGGTTTTTAAATCTTGATATGGAGTATGTTGTATATATTTGTATTGAGATTTAGAGGAATTTTTGAGAAGTTTGATGAAGGTTGTTATTTTCAAATTTATTTCAAGGGGATGATGCTTTGTTGACATTTGGATTGAATTTGATGATTTTTATGCTTTAATTGGTTATTTGACAAATTGTTGAAATTTACTTGATTAGTAATGTGCTTAAAAATTGTAATTTTGACAATTTGTTAGATATTATGGCACGTACTAGAGGAGGTCTTCGTCGACATTCACCATCTTCTACTTCAAGTGGTAAAGAAGAGCAACGTGAACCATCACCTCCACCACAAAGGCGACGACCGAGGAGGACTACTAGAGAGCCACCACCACCAGAGTATGATGCCATTCGGTTCACTTCAAAAGAGAACCAAGAATGGTATGAGGCTAGGGAGCATAAGGGATTCATTTTTGAAATGCACGTGGCTCCCGACGTCAATGCCGAATTCAAA
The DNA here is from genome assembly GCA_013103745.1 of Gardenia jasminoides. NCBI lineage: Eukaryota > Viridiplantae > Streptophyta > Magnoliopsida > Gentianales > Rubiaceae > Gardenia > Gardenia jasminoides. The sequence goes on along the minus strand of CM023097.1, from coordinate 9,255,836 downwards.
CTCACGGAGGCATTTGACATACTTGGATGGGGTCCAATTCTCTCATTGCCGGATCATTATTACCCCCAGCTAGTCAAGGCGTTCTATGCCAACGTGGTGAACAAGTCCGGGCATAGTGGAGAAAATATCAGATCCTATGTTCGAGGGAGACGGATTGAGATCGAGCGAGCCACATTAGCACAACTTCTTGGAGTACAGAATACCGGTCCGGCTGTGGACTTAAAGAAGGAATTTCATGCTCCGGATCGACATTGGGAGATAGGACATGCAATGGCTCGATTTCACATTGAGCAAGAATTTACTCGCTCCCAACAAAAGGCGACAGTGAAGGCCAACAAGTTGGATGCTCGATTGAGGTTAATCACATATCTGTTTGCCCACAACGTCATTCCCAAGAAGAGTAGCTTGAATGAAGTAAGAAAGAGTGATTTATACTTCTTGGACAAGATGTTCCATGACCGGACATCTTCATTTGCCAACATCCTTCTTCCAAATATTGTTATCTGCTATATGAGGACCGCGGCAAGGCATGCCATTACTGCATATCGATTTGGCTTCCCACGACTTCTCTCATTTCTTTTGAGAGGATGGAGGTGAACTTGGGTGGAGTTGAGCAAAGGCCTGTCAAGTCAACTTATGAATTGAACTATTTTGTTCTAAATGACTTAAGTATTTCAACGGCAAATATTCCTCATCCTCGAGGTCGGCAATCTCAGCCTACTTTCCAATTTGAAGTTGGAGGAACTTCTGGTACGACTCATGAGGAAGAAGAAGGAGTCGGCACCTCGATTGTTATTCCCCACACCGGTCCTTCTACTTCGGCTCCTCCTAGGCAAAGGACGATTTGGGAGCGAGTTTTGGCTGCCATAGGATGTTTGGAGACCCGTGTCAATGAAGGCTTCAATCAAGTGAATACACGCCTTGACACCATGGAGTCTCGCATTCATCGGATAGAAGACCACTTACATATCCCAGGAGATGGCGAGCAGGCTCAAGGAGGCCATGCTGACGACCAAGGAGAGGGAGATGGACAACAATGAAGACCATGTTTAATTTCCTTAGTTTTATTGTTTTTTATGTCCTTTTGAACTTATGCATTTTCCTTCCTTTCTTATGCAGCTTTTGTGGACTTGTAGAGGATGTTCGTGATATTCTGGATTTTTCTGGACCTCTGCCATATTAATTTGGGGAGTTTTACTGTTTTAAGTTTTCTATTTCCCCTACACATTGAGGACAATGTGTATTTTAGGTGTGGGGGAGAGGTTTAATTGTTTTATATGCTTTATGTGCTTAAATGACTTTGATATATGTTTGGAAATGTTTATGTGATTTGTTTGTGTTGAAAATTTGGGTTGTTGGCAGGGAGTTTGGTCCAGTTTTAAGGGGAGACTCTGCCAAAATTTTTCCAAACATTTGTTCAACATTGTGAAATTATCCCAAAATTTTTGAAAATTGTTCAACTTGGTCCACAAAGGAGGACGTTTTAAGTATTACTCTTTCAAATTTTCTCATCTTTTTGAAATAACTTTATGTGAATTGGTAAATTCAATTTACATTTGACTTGGAATTAGTGATTATGTGATTTGACCAATTGTCTTTTAGAAAGTATATTTTGTAAAATGAGGAAAATTATGCCTATAATTTTAGTTTTTAAATGATATCTTTTCTTTTGCTTACTTATACAAAGAGGTGACTGATATAGTTAAGTCAATAAGGTTCCTTTTCCATGAATTAAAGTTTTAGAGGAAACTTTCTAAAAAAAAAAAAAAACTCTAATTATTCTTGTGCTGAGTAATCGGGAATCTTCATCTAAAAATGTCGATTTTCGCGTAAAAGGGCACTTGAGTAAGGAGTAGTCGAATAAATGGAAAGTTGAGTAACCGGAGATCTTCACCTAAAAGTGTCGATTTTCGCGTCAAAAGACTTTTCTATTATTTAAATAAAGTATAATCCCTCTAAATAAAAAGAAAAAAATAATTGTGGAAAAAGGAAAACCAACTCATTGACTATATGAATTACCTTTTTGTGTAATTAGGTCGAAGTAAAAGGTTGAAATTTAACTTGTTTAAATTTAGGGTATAATTATCTTTCTTTTACTTAATTATTATGAGTATTTGAGGTGATTGGAATTTTTGCATAAAATTGATTACTAAGTTGTGGAGATTGACTTTTAAAATTCACATTGGTTATTTCAAAACACTTAAATCATTGTTGGTTTGTATTTCTAATTGCTTGAGGACAAGCACTGATTCAAGTGTGGGGGAATTTGATAAGTATTTATTTTACATGCTTTTAGTATGTTTGAGTACTTAGTTTTTGTGTGTTTTTGATATTTTTATGACTAATTAACTTGGGTTTCTAGTGAAATTCTACATTTTATGGTTTAAATGAGAAAAGTGTATTTTTGTGGATTAATATGGTGAAATCTTCATGTTTTTGTAGGATTAAATGCTCAATTATCAAATGAGGAAAATGAGAAAATAATTTGCCAAGAAGTCTTGACGAAAATTCGGATTTCACAATTTTAGAGCAGATTCGCGAGCCAATACGCGATGCAACCAATGAAGAAAAAAGACTAGCTCGCGAATCTCTCTCACAGAGCAGGGACCGGATGCGATTGGATCCATGAGCCTCATGGATCCTTAGAAAATGACTGCTGCAAGTTGCAGCCGAAATCCAGTTTTTCCAGCTCACTTCCAGCTCAATTTTCAGACGAATTTCAATGAAAGCTGCGTGAAGAATCTGGCGAAATTGAAGAAACAACTCATAGCAAATTCAAAACACAATTTGCTTCAACTTTACAACTCATTTGAGATTGAAATTCAATCGATTCAATGCATGAAGATTCATGAAGACATTTTTCTTGACTTTTGAAGGCCAAAATTGTCATGTGTTCACATGAGTAAATTTTGGAGGCTTATGGATGAAATCTTCTATAAATAGGGCCTCTTGTAGACAATTGAAATGATAAGGATAAGAATTAGAGAGAGAGGAGAAGGCTAGATTCACTACAAAATGTAGTCTTCACTAGTTCCTTAGTTTAGTTTAGTATAGTTAGTAGTATATTAATTATGTTTAACTAAGTTATTGCCTTGAGTTATGGATGAACTTCCTATATCTTGTTTGTGATATTTACATGGTTATTTGATGCTATTATTTGAGCAAGTATTTAGTACTTTGGCTTTTCTAATCATGATTAACCGGCCATTAATTGTGATCATTTAAAGGTGTTAAAGACACTAGTTCATGAAGTTATAAACCTAGGAAGTCACTCACAAGTGTAGGGTGGCACCTTTGTGGCTTTAGTGATTTATTTCATGTAATTTCATTGAGCAAATGAGCTTGTACTAATTCCATAACCACGCTAGTAGGTATGGTTTACCTATGAGTATAGATGATACACTATGAAAGTATGTTTCACATGCATTAGGAGATTACGCCATGCTTAGCCAAATTAATATCATTAATTCAACCGGTAACTTCATTTGCAAGAGTAGTAAGGAATTCCATAACTTGAGGAGCTTTTAATTGTTATATTCTATCTATTTTATTTCCATGTTTGTAGTTTAGATTTAATTTATATGCATGTGACAGTCTAAATAATAGAGGAGTTCAAAAATCACCGGTACTTGACACTCTTCCCTGTGGGATCGACACCTATACTACCCTATACTCAATAAACGATCTGTATACTTGCAGATAACGGAGTTGTTTAGGTTTTATATTTAAAATTTGGTGTAGTGTAAAACCTCGTCAATTAGTATCTAAATTGTTTCGATAAGTATTTTTAATGCACCAGGATTGCATGTCCTGTATCACAATAAAAGATTTTTCAGAAAGTGTGCTTAACCTTTCTCTCTAAATCTCTGCTCAATAAAATCAGCGACACAGTTTTAAATTGAGTTTTAGCCTAAAAAATTCAGAAAGTGTGCTTAACCTTTCTCTCTAAATCTCTGCTCAATAAAATCAGCGACACAGTTTTAAATTGAGTTTTAGCCTTAAAAAAAAAAAAACACACACACACACACACACAAAGTGAGTTTGAGTGATTGGGATAAAATTTCTAATGCATCTATACTGTATATTACATACTAGTTCATATCTTCTAGAAAGTTTCGAATAATATGACATGTGTCATAAGGATTTTAAATTATTTTATTCTTTAATTAATTTAATTAATATTATCTACTGGTTTTTAGTTTGTTTACTTTAAATGCTTATTCGTATATTTTAGGTAGAAAAATATTTTGTTAAACTAACTTATCATTTATGTAAAGTAAAGCTTAGTTAAACTAACTTATCAATAAGTTTCTCTAAGTAAAAACTTCTGCTTAATATTTCTCTTAGTTGCAAATGACAAATAGCATATATTGTCATTTATAAAATATTTTTTACAAAGAATATTATAAATTCAAATAAATGGTTTAACAAATTGATAAAGATCAATGTGTGACTACCTCATAAATGTAAAAGTGATAATATTTTTTCCCTCAATGCTTTTATAGAAATAAGAAGTTTTAGTAATTATCTTATTATAAAAAGTTTAAGCATACAAGGATATAATGCTTTTAAATTATACAAAAATAATCACTTTCAGCGTTGCTAATATATTTTGCATATCTTATCTTTTCATGAAAAATTAATATCTTTTCAAGTTGATTCCTTCCAACTCTACACAAGTGATTAGTGTGAAAAATGCTTACACAAGCAAAATATTTTACATATCAATATCTATACTATATGCTATTCACCAATTTAAAACTTTTACAGGCTTTCCTTACTAATTTCATAGTGTTTACAATTATTTTTAGTTTCTTCTAAAATTTAGTATAAATTGTATAATTTATCTTTTCAAATTATAAAGAGTTTCACAAAATACATAATAGTTTTAATTGTCAAAGAGCTCTAACACATTCATTGCCACTTTAAAATTCCAAAAATAAATAAAAGTCTATCAATTTTCTTTTACATGTCATGCTGACCATACTACAAGCCCTTATTCTTATACATTATAAAGAGCTCTACGAAATACAATCAAATTTAAATTATTTTCAAATTCAAAAAACAAAAATTAATCACTGAACTGCATATAAGTGCAAAGGTTTTGAATAGTTTTTTATGATAATAAAATTGTTAAATACTTTATTCTAAAATTTAAATTATTTTAACTATTTTCAGTTTCCATGCATAGCATGGGGACATAATGCTAGTGCACTAACTATTCAAGTGAGTTTGAGTTTTATAATTTTTTGGTCAAAAAAAAATGTTTTGTAATTTTAACCACGCTAGAGGATATATCTGACACGTTGTGCCCACCACCAGAAACCATTTGACAATGATTACTCATCACTGTTAGATGCATCTACTAAAAGCCTAAAGGTGAAAGTTCATATACACTTCCAGGGAGTCAATTTCAGTTCACAGTTCTTCTTTTTTTTTGTTTCTTCTTCGATTACTTTTTCTTTTTTCAATCTATTGCTGTAAGAACCAAAGGACTGTCCATTTGGATTCGTTGTTTTTAGACCTATTTTTGAAAAACTGTATTTCACATCCCAAATATTACAGTAATATACCAACAAAAAACAATTCCAAAAATATCAATCCAAACAAATATTTCAAAAATAACTTATACATACAAAAAATAAAAAAAAATTATCCCTTCGTCTTCCATCCCAACCCCACCACCACCCACCACCACCACCTCCTCCCCCCCTCTCTCCCTAGCCCCCTCTCCACCTTCCCTCTGTCTCTCCCTCCCCCTCCCCCAACCATCTAAATTAAAAATTTATCTGGGGTTTTTTGGGATATTTTTAAAATTAAAAATTTATTTAGTGTATATTTTTAAAATTAATAATTTATATGAGGTAATTTTTTGAGACACTTTTAAGATTAAAAATTTATTTGAGATAAATTTGAGGTATTTTTAAAATTAAAAATTTATTTGGGATAAATTTTGACGCTGTTTTAAAATTAAAAATTTATTTGGGATAATTTTTTGGGGTACTTTTAAAATTAAAAATTTATTTGGGGTATTTTTAAAATTAAAAATTTATTTAAGATAAATTTTGAGGTATTTTTAAAATTAAAAATTTATTTGGGATAATTTTTTGGGGTACTTTTAAAATTAAAAATTTATTTGGGATATTTTTAAAATTAAAAATTTATTTGGGGTATTTTTATGGCATTTTTAAAAATAAAAATTTATTTGGAATATTTTTTGAGGTATTTTTAAAATTTAAAATTTATTTGGGGTATTTTTTGGAGTATTTTTAAAATTAAAAATTTATTTGGGGTATTTTTTGGAAAATTTTTAAAATTTATAAATTTATTTGGGGTAATTTTTGGGTTATCTTTAAAATTAAAAATTTATTTAGGGTATTTTTGGAATTACCCCAAATAAATTTTTAATTTTAAAAATGCCCTAAAAAATACCCTAAAAAATTTTTAATCCAAAAATTTTTTCAAAAACATCTTAAGTACAGTTATAGTAATTATTTTTCACATCCCAAATATTATGATAGTATTTTTTAAAAACAACCTAAAAAATAACTAATCCAAAGAGATATAATTGTAAGTCCCTTTTCAAGCCCATTCAGAGGGCATTATTGAAGTGGCCCAGCATGGACTCGGCCAATCTGAGATAATAACAGTCTGATGAAGTACAGACCACCACAAAAAAGAAAAACAAAATGATAGATTGATAAAGGGAAAGGACATTTGGTTTCGTCTATTGTTAAATTCAACTCTTTCTCACCTTAAAAGCTGTAAATTGCTCTCCAAAAACAAGACATTTTTTCTTAATTACTCTCAAATATAGACCTGATGGCGGATGCACTCCTTGGTTCCAAGGTACAAGTTCTAGTGGAGAAGGCAATAAACTTGGCTTTAGAACAAATTGGCCTGTTTGTTGGCTTCAAGAATGATCTGGAGAAACTCCAGAGAATGTTGACTCGAATGTAGGCTGTCCTTCATGATGCAGAGAAAAAACAAGCGACTGAAGAATCCATGAAGCTTTGGCTTCAGGAGCTTGAACGTGTGGCTTTCGATGCTGATAATTTGTTGGATGACTTCAACTATGAAATGATTCGACGCAAAGTTGAGATTCAAAACCAAATGAAGGGGAAGGTACGCTTCTTCTTCTCACTCTGTAATCCCATTGCATTTCGTTGCAAAATGGCCAACAAAATTCGGAAAATAAATATGGATTTGGCAAGCATCAGTGAACGAACAACAAAACTTAGCCTTCAGTCACAAATTGGAGCAAGAGATGCATCTTGTGTTCTTTCTCCTCCCAGTGGAGGAGGATTTATAAAAACAGAGAGACAGACTCTATTACTGTTGATACGAGTTTTGTTGGAAGAGATGATGATGTTTTTGCAATAGTAACACAATTGACTACTATGGGTAATAATGACACTATCTCCGTTCTTCCCATAGTAGGGATGGGTGGGATTAGGAAAACCACCTTGGCTCAAAATGTTTTTAATCATCCAAAGACTAAAGAACATTTCATGAAGAGAATATGGGTATGTGTGTCAGACGATCTCAATGCCAATAGGCTTTTTGGTTTGATGCTAGAATCATTGGAAGGCCAAAAGCCCGAAGTTGAGAGTAGGGAGGCCAGAGTCAAGCAGCTTCAGGAATTATTGGATGCTAAAAAGTACCTACTAGTCTTGGATGATGTGTGGAATAAGGAGTCCACACTATGGAGTGGGTTTCTTGGGTCTTTGAAAGGCACTAGCCAAGCCATGGGGAGCTGGATTCTTATGACGACTCGTGAGCAAGAAGTGGCAACCATCACGAGAATTTCTTCTTCACCTTGGTCCTTGAAACAAATATCAGATCATCAATGTTGGCTCATTCTCAAAGAAAATGCATTTGGCATTGGGGAGGTGCCTAATGGGCTGCAACAGCTAGGATTCAAGATTGCACAAAGATGCCGAGGCTTACCACTGGCAGCAAGTGTTCTTGGTGGCATGTTGCGCAACAAGGGAACAACTGAATGGATAACTTTAGAGAGTAGGCTTCAAAGTTTAGTTGGGGGTGAAAATAGTGACATTGCTGAAATTTTGATGTTGAGCTTTGATCATCTTCCACATCCATCTCTTAAAAAGTGCTTTGCATATTGTTCAATTTTTCCGAAGGATTTTCCAATGGAAAGGAATCAACTGATCCAACTTTGGGCTGCTGAAGGATTTCTTCATTCAAATATAGGAAATAATACATGCATGGAGGAAGTTGGTAACATGTATTTTATCATTTCGTTGAATAGTAACTTGTTTATGGATGAGTAGGGGCATGTTTTGAATTGTAAAATGCATGATCTTGTGCATGATATGGTACAATCCATTTCCAATTCCAAAACTTTAAAATTGACAGTCTGGGAGTGTTGATATCAAGACGTTTCCCATTCAGTATCTTACACTGGAGAGAAGTGAAAAAGAAATGCCATTTCCTTCCACTGAAAGGTTCAAGAGCATTACAACATTATTTTTATTGGAAAACAGCTCACTCAATGATAGAGAGAGATCATTTTTTATGTTGCGAGTTTTGAGATTAAGATCATCAAGTGTTGAGGAGCTTCCTAAATCAATTGGCAAGCTAATTCGTTTGTGATACCTTGATTTGTGACAATGCCAGACTCTCTTTGTCGACTTTATAATTTGCAGACAATAAGAGTTACGGATTGTGAATCACTGACAAAGTTTCCAAACAATTTCAAGAATTTGATGAATTTGAGGCACTTTGAACTGCAAAATTGCACAAATTGCAAAGAGTTACCGACTCTTGGACACATGCCCTCGCTCAGATATCTTCACTTGGAAGGACTTGATGGCATAACAAGCATAGGGCCTTCTTTTTATGGAGGATCAGCAATGCATAGTGGCACTAGCAATCACAGTCCCCCAAAGCTGTTTCCAACACTTGAACATTTCATTCTAAGAAGCATGAAAAATTTGACCGAATGGAAAGAAGCAATAGTTCATGATAGAACAGTGGTGGTATTTCCAGTCCTTGAGAAGATGAAGATTGGTAACTCCCCCCAATTAGCCACCTTTCCGAATCATTTTCCATGTCTCAAGAAATTGCACATCCATAGGACCAAGAATGGATCAGGAATAATGGCATATATTTGCAGCGGAATTAGTACTCTCACCAGCCTTTGCATTCGGGATGTGAATGGGCTCACGAAGCTACCAAATATGTTATTCCATAACAATCCAAATCTTGCAGATCTCATGTTAGAATTGTGTAGTGATTTGACCCAATTCTTAGATTTTTCGTTTATTGTTCCTCAAACTTTAGAAGGTCCAAATTCCCAAACAGTACTTGAGCTAAGCCAACCACACACTTATATTAACAGTAATGCTACACAACGTCTGATTGGCCATGGGTTCCTAAAGAAATTAGCTGTTATTCATTGCCATTCACTCAAGTCAATTTCAATCCCCAAGGGATATAAATACCTCACTGCCTTACGAGAATTAGATATTAACGGGTGCGATGGGTTAATCCACTTGTCCATCCCCCAGATATTTGAGTCAGAGTGGGATTTCGCTTCTTCGCCCTCCTTTTCAACTACTTGTCCTTCTCTTCTACCTCTTGAGAAATTGGGAGTATGGTTGTGCCCTGTTCTTATCTCCTTTCCAATTGATTTAATCCGAACACCTTCTCTCTCTTTCCTGTGCATATCACAATGTGAGAACTTAATCGAGTTGCCCAAGGGCAAGCTTTGTTCTCTTACAAGCTTAAGAAGCTTAGAGATTGGACCATTCTCAGAAACCACAGAGTTCCATTCCTTCCCAAAACTCTTTGATGCTCTCCAACCACCACCCCAGCCCTACTTGCCCTCTCTTTCTAGATTATGTCTGTATGGATGGCCTAATTGGGAATCTCTGCTTGATCAACTTCAGCAGCTCTCTGCCCTAACATATCTTTCACTAGATGGTTTTGGAGTAAAATCATTGCCCGATTGGTTTGGGAAGCTTTCGTCACTTCAACAACTTTGGCTCTGGGATTGTGAGAAGTTAAAAAATTTACCCTCTCCCCAATCTATGAGAAGCCTCACCAGACTAAGAGAACTGCGGATTAACTTCTGTCCCCTTCTAGAGGAAAGATTCAATCCAGAGAGTAGTAGTAGCACCACGGACCCCAATTCTGAGTGGTCCAAGATCTCCCACATTACTGATATTTCCATTGATGGGCTCCGAATCAAAGGCTGATTTCCATGCGAAGTTCATAAATAATGTCAGTTTTCCCAGTTAAAGCTACTAGCTAGCCCCCTGTACTACAACATAGTTTTTTCAATTAATTTTGCTTCCACTATCCACCTATATTTCTTTCCCCTTAAAGTCATTTCTTATTATTGACAGCGGTAATGTATTGACAATGGTTGCTAATCAAATCTTTAATCATGCAGCCCAACTGGTGTTGATTAACTATTGCAAACCTATCTTTCCTTGGGCCTCTCTGAATTTTTGCTTTCCAGGTAACCTCTCCGTTTATGTGTTTGTGTGTGTGTGTGTGTGTGCGTGTGTCTATGTGTGTGTGTGTGTGTTTTTTTCCCACTTTCACGATATTCATTTGTGATCTACTGCCCTTTTTACTTCGTCTATATTTGTATCACTCAACTTGTTCAAGAATTAGCATTATTTGAACTTCATTAACAAGATAATTTATTGCAATCTAGTCTTCAAACTTAATTGTCGTATCTGACATTGTTATGTCCATAAAAATTTTTCTGCTATCAAAATTTATTTTATATGGTGAGAGGTAAATAATCGCACATTCTTTCCATTGAAAAGTTCAAAATTTTGTAGTTTTTAGTAGGTAGCATACACTTTCCCTATTTAATGCTATGAACTAGTTTTTCAGCATATCTACCATGTATTTTTTTTTTATCAAAAATTTTCATCTTATTTTCTTCTACTTTGCTTAAGCACTTAGGACATATATTATTGATGGGTGTCAAAACCACCAAAAATAAAATTCCTGATCTAAAAATATAAATGCAAGTATAATGGTGAACAAGGTTGAATCCTTAGAGATTAGGTGATTTATTTCTTTGTAAACTCACAATAAATAAAATGAGGGGGTTGGAGAAATTACCTAGATAACCCAATTTAATAAAAAAACAAAAATTAAATAAAACCAAATCAATAAAAGACAAATCTCAAGTCAAAGGTTTAATCTCTACTTTTGTTCAATTAACCAATCATAGATGCAATAATAAAATCATTTATTTATAAATAAATTGGTTATAGTAGTCAACAAGTTCTGGCAACTTTTCTCTCCTTATTGTATCGATAACCATAACATATTCTGTGACTATTTCCCTTGCCAATTAAAAAACCCTAAACAAGCTCTTAAAATATAACCTATTGACAATAGTAATAACTAGAAAGACTGCCAATTCTAACCAACAAACACATAAGCTTGATTCATTTAGAATAAATTATATATTCTCATGGCCTAATTTAAAAGTTTTCACTATAATCAAATCATGCCACTTGCCACAAATACTAAAACCACTAAATAATTATGAATTTGGTTTTTTAGATGGCAATAGATTATTCACACAATTAAATAGTGGCCAGTATTTAATTGCATAAAATAATTATAATCATGAATGAATAGGAAATATATAAATACTTATAAATAGATGAAATAAAATAAATTAATTAGATATCACAATATCCGATTAACCAAAGTTTCTATTATCCTCTAACTAGAACAAGAATTTTGCCACTCCTTATGGTGGATTTGAAGCAAAAAATAACTAGGGTTTATTCTTTAGAAAGGGAATTGGTGAACTAAGGAGATATCTTCTTTTTAGTCGAATCTCCCCACCTAAAGATACTACTAACCTATCTATATCTATCTTATGACTTGTCCCCTACATTTTGATAAGGAAATGATTTCCTTTTTGAGTCCCACTTGAGTACCACTACTACTCAATAAAAACAAACGAGATGTTTCTAGAGGAATTAATGGCCCACTAAAGACATCGAGTCCGTTTCCAATAGATCAACAATCAAAATACTGGGGCCCACTTCAAATTCAGCAATTTCCAGATTTCACAGTAAATTGAGATGCAGTCATGCCTTAGAGAGTAAAGTTTTCTACAAATTTCACCTTTTAGTGTACTTTTTACTCCATTTTAATTCCAAATTCCTAAAATTAACACCAAAAATCAAATATGAATATAATCTAACAATTAATACCATATTTTGGCACAATAAAAAGGGAAATATTCATAAATTAAACGTACGATTAATCTTTTAACAAATTCCCCCACACCAAGACAATACTTAATTAGCCTCGAACATTCACTATCACAATCAAAATTACAAGTATTTCATAGCACAATAAACTAATACAAGTATCATATCTTTTTAACAATTTCATCAAAATCAAGATGCATAAGAATCAACAACCCTTACATGGAAATTAGTGTATCTCTCACTGTTCAAAAGCGTTTAAAGAGACATGTAATACTTAAATCAACACTATGAAAAGACGTTACTATATGCTTGCTAATATATCACATATTCACCACTTAAAATAGAATTCAATACAAAAATCGAAGGGTCTTGACAAGGATTATAACGGGGCTTAGGTAAAATGTTGCATAAAATGGAAAATTTAGGCTAAACATATCAAAGAAAATACCAACAATCCGCTTCAAACACCTTCTTTGTTTAACATGAGTGCTCTAAAGCACGCCAATAACTTATTCAAATTCGGCAAGTGCAAACAAAAATAGGCATTTGCCCAACTTTCACAACACATATATCTACAAGAGCACTACACAACTTTTATTCTGCTTTTTCTTGTTTTTCATTTTTTCTTTGTTTTTCTTTTTTCTTCATTTTTCCTCTTTTTATTCTCTTTTTTTCTTTTACGTTCTTTTATTTTTCATTTTTTCAACAAGACATAACTAATATCGAAACATAAACACAGTTGCAAGCTTGATCATACCCTTGAAATCATCATGCATGAAGTACTTATTAGGTTCGAAAGCCCACAAAGTGGTTAAAAAAATATGTGTAATTAGGCACATCCGTCATTTGAATCAATTGCAAGAAAAATAGAACATTCATCTTTGGCAAAAATCTCACTAATCATACTGACATCTTTCTTATTTTTCACAACTAAATGAAATCCAAAGAAATCACAAAAAATTGTGAAAAATCAAAAAGTTTTAAAAACATTTCACACTTATTTCACAAGTGTTTGTTAAATATCCCCTTCCCCATATTTAAATCAAACATTGTCCTCAATGGATGAAAATAAAGAGCAAAAGGAAAAATAAGAAGACTCTTCTGATTAGAGGACTAAGCATCAGAGAGGATAAGAGGCTAAAAATACTTGAGTTGATGTCCAATCAGCAATAGAACTTGGAGCACAAAGAGCCCGAGTCTATGATCAACATAGATAGTAGAGACTAAAAGACATAAGAAGACAGATGAAAAGGAATTAAGATAAAAGAGAAAAAGAAAACAAATTATTATTATTATTATTATTATTATTTGCAATAGACTTTTGTGGTAAGGCATGGTCATGCTGTAAAAATAAAAGTCTTCTATCCATCGAACTTTAAAAATTCCAATTTTCACTCTATGCACTCTATCTCAACTCTGCATGGGACATCAATGCTGGACATAAGACGTGGGTACGTCTTATAAGGTCTTCTGCCAAGGAATTGCATCTTAGTCAAAATGAAAACTTCAACCCCTATCCTACAACAAAAAGTCTTCTGTCAAACAAAATGAAATAAATGTAATTTTCACACTAAAATATGAAATAAAAATACAAAATGACTAAAAATTGAAACTCTTGTGTTGCCTCCCAAATAGCATCTTTTTTTAATATTTTTGGCTAGACATTCTGATGCTTATTCAAGAAGGATAAAATCTTTTAGCACGTTTCATTGCTCCCTTCTCATACTCATGATATCCTTTATGAATAGAATGATTCTTCAGCACACAAGCTATTGTCTTTCCTTAACTAATGTATGGTGCCAAACAATCAAGCAATGACTTAAACTCTTCACTTGCTCCTCCTTCATGATCAATTAACAAGTTAATAATCATCACAACTTCTAACTTATACTTGCCATAAAGCTCAAAAACTTCAAGTATAACAAAGTTAATCTCATTGAAAGAAAAATATAGAATGAGAGCCAGGAGTCTATTGGCTATAGGATGAAGAAGGTATCACCACAGTGGGGGATTGCTCACTACACTCTTTCACTGGAGAGATTTGAGGTTGGGGTCTAATTTCTTCTTTTTCAACTTCCTCTTCAACTGTATACTTAGATCATTCCTTTCGAATCTCTTCCAATTCTTCGCCATTTTTCGAGGTAATTGCACTAACACTTGGTTTGGGTTGACAAGAAATTTGAGATGTCAATTGGCTCATTGTAGATGCTAGTAGACACATTTGATTCTCCAAGTTTTGAATACTCATTCTTGTCTCCTATTAAAATTGTTACATATTAGCAGCTAATGATTTAACAATTTTTTCAAGAGATATACCTGGTTGATGGTGGTTATTGTTGTTCATATTGCTGTTAAAGACCTGGTAGCCTTGTTGCATTACTAAAGTTGGAGTTGTCCCTCCATCCTTAATTATACACATTTTAATAAGGATCATACCATGGTCGAGATGGGTTTGGAAATCCTTCAACAATATAAACTTGGGCATTCGAACCATCTTATAGTATAGGACACATGGTAGTTGGATGACTCGAGACATAATATATTTCACAAGTTTTAAACTGCTGGACTTCTCCTATAAACAATTTTTTTACAAGAGATGTTTAGAGAATCTAAACATTGATCAATAGAAGAGACTTACCTCATTAACCCCCAAGGAATGAAATCTAGTCTACTACTAAAATGTTGAATATTGGCAACCATAAAATAATCAATAGAATAAGGAAAAAATACAAATAAAAATTCAAAGAAAATAAATGAATAAGGCATCAATCCTTAGCAACGGCGCCAAAATTTGATGGGTATCAAAGCATACTACTTTAAAGATATAAATGCAAGTATAATGGTGAGTAAGGTCATACTCTTAAGAACTAGATGATTTATTTCTTTGTAAATTCACAATAAATAAAATGAGGATGTTGGAGAAATTACAAAGATAACCCAATTTAATAAAAAAAATAATACAAAAATTAAATAAAACCAAATCAATAAAAGACAAATCTCTCATGAAAGGCCTAATCTCTACTTTTGTTCAATTAATTGATTACAGATGTAATAATAAAATTATTTACCTATAAATAAACTGTTTATGGTTGTCAACAAGTTCTGACAACTTACCTCTCCTTGTTGTATCGATAATTACAGCAAACTCTGTGATAATTTCCCTTTCCAATTAAACAAACCTAAACAAGCTCTTAAGATTTAGCCTATTGACAGCATTAATAACTAAAAAGACTACAAATTCTAACTAACAAACACACAAGTTTGGTTCATTTAGATTAGATTATATATTCTCATAACCTAATTTAAAAATTTCTACTACAATCAAATCATGCCAGTCACCACAATTACTAAAACCACCAAACAATTATGAATTTGGTATTTTCGATGGTAGTAGATTATTCACAAAATTAAATAGTGGCTAGTTATTTGATCACATAAAATAATCATAATCATGAACGAGCAGGGAATGTACGAATACTTATAAATAAATGAAAACAAATCAATTAGATCTGACAGTATCTGATGAACCAAAACTTTGATTATTTTCTGACTAGAACAAGAATTTAGCCACTCTTTATAGTGGATTTGCGGCCAAAAATACTAGGTTTTATTCTTTAGAAAAGGAATTGATGAACTAAGGAGAGGGGCCATCTATTTCTTCTTTTTATTCGAATCTCCCCACCTAAGAGACTACTAACCTATCAATGTCTATCTTCTGACTCGTCCCCCAAATTTTCGAAAGGAAAAGATTTCCTTTTTGAATCCTACTTGATTACTGTTGCTGCTCAATAAAAACAAACGATTATGTTATGGCCAAGTGAGGACATCAAGTCTGTTCCCAATAGATCAGCATCCAAACATTGCGCCCCACTTCCAATTCCGCAACATTCGGACTTCACACTAAATCGAGATGCAGTCGCATCTTATAGAGTAAAGTCTTCTGCAAATTTCGCCTTTAATGCACTTTTCATTCTATTTTAACTCCAAATTTCTAGAATTAAGACTAAAAATCAAATATGAATAGAATCTAACAATTAATACCATATTTTAGCATAAAAAAGGGAAATATTCATAAATTAAATGCACAATTAACCCTTTAACAGTTATAGATTGATTTGGTATCTCCATCTGTATTTTTAATTGCATTGTAGATTGTTTAAGT
Source organism: Gardenia jasminoides (assembly GCA_013103745.1). Classification (NCBI taxonomy): domain Eukaryota; kingdom Viridiplantae; phylum Streptophyta; class Magnoliopsida; order Gentianales; family Rubiaceae; genus Gardenia; species Gardenia jasminoides. Next base: position 9,239,450 of record CM023097.1, on the reverse strand, counting down.
TAATTGTTAACTCATTTCTGGACTTATACTCAGTATTGAAATTTTTGGACTAGTAAAGTCTTGCATTTTACTCAAAACAAATTACTAGACTCAGAGAAGTAATTGCATTACTCAAAGGCAAAAGATATTGAGTTTCTCATTTCTTTTAACATTTATGTATTCAGCCAAGAGTATGCCATATTCAGTTTACAGTTTGAAATTCTCACTTGAGCAATGTATTTCTCAGACTATAATGACCAACAACAAAAATAGTCAACTAGCAAAGTGATAATATTTAAGCTTTAAGAATGCTCTACATGAGAATGTTTGTGAAGAAGTTCAGTGAGTCATAAAATTATAAACACTTGAGGGTGTCTTTCTAGTAAAACATTTGTAGATCAATGAGCAAAGTTATATATTTTCAAGCAATGATCAGTGATGCAAAGTTTTCCATTCAGTTGAAGAATTCCACATATTAGCTGAAATTAAGGGCGGTTTTCCTCAAAGTGCTGATTTTTTTTTTTTTCCTTGTCAAAGAAAGCGCTTCATAAAATAAGGTATGTTTACTCTGGGATTCTGAACTTAGCATGATTGTGAACATGCTTTTGATCCTATGCCACTTTCTCTGGAAAAAATTGTAGATGTACCGAGAGATTGTTAGCCTTTAAAGTAATGATTGTGAATTTACTTTGGTCCTCAATTTGTTCTAAACTTAGCTCAAGGCCATTGACCAGTTAATTATTGGAGCTTTTGTTTCTTTTGCTATTTCTGCTGGAGGAAAAAAAATGCTGAAATCTTTCTTTCACTACTTCGGGAAATGATGGTGGCTATTTTTTGTTGTCTAGAAAAGTATTTGACAATCATCTTATTATGTTAGTCTGCTTTTATTTTTAATTATTTTCAATTTTTTGATCTTTTGGTATATTGGAAACAAAGTCTTCAGCAATCACAGGTTACTGTCATATGATGATGCAGATAAGTGCATACACATTCTTGGCTACCCAAAAATGAGGGGTTGTTTGCTTCACGAGGGTTTCATGGCTTCAAATAGATCCATTGCAACACTCCCAAAAGAAGCTCTTTCACCTTTTTATGGAGACAGTTTAGGTACAATTCAACTTTCTTGATGCTTTTTCTTTTTCTTTTTTACTATATTCAATTGTTGTGTAGCTTCTCATCTAGTGGCATATTTTCTTATGTTGTAGGTTATACCAACTTTAGTTTTAGGATCTATGATGAGCCATTTGTAAAAATACATGGAATAGTTCGGAAGGCTACGGGTGTAATAGATTTTCTTGAGGTTTAGAGCTCTCCAACATGCTGCAACAAAGATTATTTGGGTTGACCACATGGATTCTTATGCATGAGGTAACCCTCCTCTTTCTAATCAAAAATTTATGATTCAGGAAAACTTTTCTGATTTCGAAAGCAATTTAAAGGAGCAATGATATGAAATTCTGCATAATCACGTTCACAAGCATCAGGATGCTTCTTCCTTTGAAAACCCGTCTTCAGACCCTCCTCCCCAAAGGCGCCACATCTTGTATTCCTCTTGGGCAGCAAATCCCTCATTTTCTGGCATGAATGAAACTGTGAATAGCTACTTTTTCGGTTATTAGTGCATTAAATATCAAGAAATAGTGAAGCTCGTCGGATGATTAGATAGTCAAGTAATGCCTTTGTAGCAGTTGCTTGACACATTCTCCAATTTTAGTTTTCTGGTGCAATAATAGGCAATTTTCTGTGGATGAACTTCATTGGCAGTACAATTCATGTGGATAGCAATCTCCTAGTGAAAAAGAGTTATGTCCATGCCTTGTCGGGGGAACCTGTTATGAAAACTACTTGGTGATTTATTCTTCCTCTAAAAAAATTCAGATTCCTTTTATAAACACGCTGAAATTAGATAAAAAAATAAAGAGATAAATAAATAAATAAGAAGAAAATGAAACATCTCAAAGTATTCTGGTTTGCTAAGTACAAATAAAAAGTCAATTTTGAAAATTACCTATAAGGACGATGGTAACTTCGTTATATATAATCACTGCATAAATAGCTGGTGAAATAAATAATGCTAATTATCTCCACTAATTGGTAAAGACCTATGGTACAGTATAAAAAGCTGAGAGTGGAATAAATCTTTTTGTGGATTAAAGCTGTCCTGCTGCATCAAAGATCATTTTGGTTGGCTATCGAAATCCTCATGCATGAGGCACACTCCTCTTTGTGATGAAAAATTTCTGATTCAGGAAAAGTTTATCTTATTGAAAAGACAATTTAAAGGACTGACACTTTGAAGTTCTAGATATCAATTTCCCAACCAGAGGGGGGGAAAAAAAAGAAGCCCAAAAGGAGAGTTTATCTGAGAACACTTATTCTTCCGAACATGGGCACCACTAATCCATCATATTCTAACATTAATGAAACAGTAAATAGCTAAGAAATAGTGAAGCCTGTTTGAGGGTTGAATAGTCAAGCACTGCCTTGAAGCAATTCCTTGATTTATCTTCTAAAAGGTGTACTTGGTGATACAATGGACAACTACTATTGTTGTTTCACCGGGTATGCAGTATTTGAAGGATGAAATTGCATATATTCCTTCTTCTATTAGTTCTTGAAATTACATGTTCATCTGTAGTTAGCAAATCAGAATATTTTGAGGTTCCCTTAGCTAGCTTTTGAGTTAATTCTTATGCCCTAGTGGATTATGCGTTTCTGTTGAACAATATTATTAGTACAATACATTTTTTATGTCGTTAATTCTCTAATACAGTTGTTCTTTTTTGAAGTTTTATGAATAGCTAGGAGCATAAGCTACTCTCTCATTCGGGTGATGGGACAATTCTCTTTGGGCTTAAAAGGCTGATGGAAAAGATACTAGGTTAATACTCTACCCTTGTAAACTTAATGTTGCATAAAAATTCTCCAGCCTATCATGGGATGTATATCGTTTTGAGCCTTTAAGATGAATTAGGCTAATGGTCTGTGAAGAGTGTCAACCTTTTAGATGGAATTCTTGAGGATATCATTCAATTAGGAAGTAAATTTCTGCAATGTTTTAAAACTCGGACCGGCCGGTGAACCCGTGGCATGACTGGTTCGCGGTTCAACCGTCCCAGGAACCCGGCTTTGGATTTTTTTTTTTTTTTTTTCAGACAAGAAGTGCCCAATGGGCACTGCACCCAAGACAGCGCCCCAGTGGGCTATTAATGATATTTTTCAAAATTTTTGAGGGGAAAAAAATTTTAAACCCAATAACTTTGAATATATTAATCCAAAAGTACTTTATCTTGAATTGTCTTTTAAAATTTTCTTAATAACATGAAAATTGAACATAAATTTTCTGAAAATTGATAAATGTAATTTCTTTCAACCATACAAAAAAAAAAGCAAGCCTGAAAAAAATTTAAAATATTAGATACATCTTTAACCAAAATTGGGAAAAAAAAAAAAGAAAATAACATCAATAAATGAAAAAATTCAGAAGTTTCAAATTAAATACAAAAGCTCCACATATAGAAAATAAATAAAAGGAAGAAAACTTGTATAGATTATGTTAAAGTTGTGAAAGAAAACTTCAAGAGATTAAACTAAATACATGGAGATTTAAAAAATGGTAAGAGAGAGAGGAGGGTAGAGGAGATGGAGATGAGAAGAGGGAAGAATAGAGTTTGTACAAGAAATTTATTGTAGTAACCCTAAAAACTTGTGATTAAAAAAGAAATAATTGAGGTGAAATTGGAAGGATGCAAGATTGAATCATCCATAGTGGAATAGTAACCTAAAAAATTAGTGATTAAAGGATTGGTGGAGGTAGAAATTAGAAAGAATGCAAGATTGAATCCTTTGAATGTGGAACTTAGTAACATTAAAACTAGTGATTAAGGAATGATAGTGGTGAGATTGAAAATGGTGCAAGATTGAACCTCACGAGATGTGGAAATAGAGAGAGGCATAGATGGGTAAATGGTTGTTTTTTATTTTACTTTTCAAGTTTTATAAATTTTTGTACTCACTAATTTCAAAATACGTGTTAGTGTGGTGGTTAAGACACGTGTCTTTATATGAGTCCGAGATCAAATCTTACTACCACTACATTTAATCTTTCAAAAATGAAAAAATTAAAAACCACCGCGGTTCGAGGTTATGGTTCACGCAGATTCAGACGGGTTCTTGGCGGTTCTTGACCACTCTCCGGGTCATACAACCGAGCGGACCGGGTTCGGTGCTCTAACCGTGACAGTTATCAACTCGAACGGCGGTCAATCGATTCTAAAACTTGATTCGAGGAAAAGCTCACATTATTGGCAGTACAGTCCATGTGGATGGAAATATCCTGGTGGAAAAGAATCGGCAAATATCTTGAAGTACTTTATAAATAGGCAAGTCAAATATTTTCACAGTACTTGTGAACAAATTAAGAGTGCATTTGGTTCACGGACTGAATGCAAGGAGATTACTTATTCTCGAATTACTCATATTGAGTTGAGTCATCATCGGATGAGTAATCTTATTATCCAGTGTTTGGCTAGTTTTTCGTTAGATAGGATGTTTTAAAAAATAACTCTGTCCGATGTTTGGTTGAAACAGGATGAAATAGGATTATTTATTTATAGATCAAAATACCCTCTTTGATAGATCTACAACCAGCGGTGTTCGGGTTTTGATAAACCCAAACTCAACTTGTAAATACACACACACATATACATATATGTGTATGTGTGTGTGTGTGTGTGTGTGTGTGAGCTTACTGTGGTAAATTATTTATTTCATTAAAATGGGTAAATTACTTCAAACATAATTTTTTTATTAGTAGGGACAAATTTGTCCAAAATTTTAGTTATTTCATTAATATGGACAAATGAATAAAATGTCTAATTTTGTTAATGGCATAGGCACATTAGTCCAAGATTATGGTATCTCATTAATGTGGGCAAATTATTCCAAAATTTAGTTTTTTATTAGCAACAGCAAATTTGTTCAAAATTTTATTATATGATTAATAGGGGCAAATTAGTCCAATATTTAGATAATATTATAGAAATTTTAGATTTATATAATTGTTTGAATAAAATATTATTCTATTAATAGGGTAATTAAGTCTTAATTGTCACTATCCCACCTCTTATGTTATCCCAGATAACTCATACCACCCTTCCATGAGATTTTAATTTGGTTAGATAGGATGTATATTCCACATAAAACATTGCCTCAAACATGGGATGATATAGGATTAGTAATCCAATCCTGTGTCATCCCATGAACCAAACAGACGTTAAATCTAGAAATAAATGAAAAAAATCACTAAACAGGGCAAGTGTACCACCTCAAAGTATTTCGGTTTGCTTACTACAGATAAAAGAACCCAATTTCAAGAATCAGCTACATGGGAAGAAGTATGCGTGTGTGTAGTGCATTCTATATTGGTGTATGCTTGTTATGCAACTTCTGGTCTGATGCCATTTCTTCCCATTTTTGTAGGCAATTCTGAGTCTAGTTTGAGAGTCTACTGTCAAATTGGTAAATGATGGAAGAGTATATGAGGCTGACTGTGATAGATTTTCTTGAGGCTTGGAGCTCTTCAAGAAGCTCCAATTGAAGACCATTCTGGCTAGCTGCAGAGATTCTCATGCATGAGGTTCACTTCCCTGTTCCCTCTGTGATGAAATTTTCAGATTTAAGAAATTTGTTTGATTTTTGTCACTGCTGCTGATTTCTTTGTGGCTGCATGAAATTTTTGTAATCAATAGAATCAATAAGGTTTTTGTAAATTGACTTTATTATTATTTTTTTTAAACTTGTCTGAAATTGTGAATCGTCCACCCTGGATTTACAAGGTAAGCAACAGATTGAGCTATGGATGAGCCAATTCATGGGCAAGCTACTGGTTGGATTTTTAAGTTGTAGCATGTTCTTGCTCCCATGATCATGAATTTACTTCCTGGATCTGTTATCCATTTTCTGAATATATTTTAC